>CM066975.1:2678000-3347500 GCA_033971965.1 Cucurbita ficifolia
GCGGCGACATCATCAGTGGTAGAACTCGTCATTTTGATGTCGTTTTTAAGGAAAATTTGGTGGGTTCTGAGAATGGGAAGGTTTGGAGGTGAAATCCATTCAAATATAGAAGAAGAAGAACAACAAGAAAGCTTTTCCTCTCTCTCTCTCCCTCCTTCTCTCTCTGAAATCAAAGAGGAGAGAGAGGAGAGGAGAGGGAGGGAATTGGAAAGGGAAAAAAAAGGGAACAAAAAAAGAAAGCCCTTCAAAAGTTTGAGCTAAAAGCTTCAAAGCACAAAGAACGTGAGGCATCAAAGTACCCATTTTTTCCTAAATTTCTCCCCTTTTTCACTTTTCAAAATGTCTCTTTTTTTCTTTTTCCTTTTTCTTTTTCTTTTTTCCTTTTTCCTTTTTAAATCTTTATTAAAAATATATGTATAGAAAATTTATTAATGGGACAATTTTTCTTTTTCTTTTTTCTCTATTAATTAAGTAACCCAATAATAATTCCTCAACAAACAACTAAATTCTTATTTATTTTAAATTCATAAATATTTTTTTATTAGCTTTTGTTATTTAATATAATAATTTCTACCAATGTAATTTTCGTGAAATGTAAATTTTTCAATATGAATTAAATGAATATATTCGGGGTTGCTTATTTATTACGAATTACTTTTTAAATAAAGAGTTTCTTTTGACTAAATAAAAAGTTATTTACACTTTTTTTTATTTATTATTGGCTTACATTTTTCATCATTTAAACGTGTATTTTGAGATATTTTCTTCTCATTAAAAATGAATTTATTATTTTTAGGTTATAATCTTAGTCAAATTTTAATATTTTCAGAAAATTATATTTTTTTTAAAAAGAGGGTTGCAATAAGGAAATTGGTAGTAAATATATTTTAAAAAAATTAGAGAATATAAAATATAAATTAAATATTATAAAATGGGAATGAATAATGAGAATAAGATGCTTGTTCTATCATCACGGAGGAATCAACATTGAAATTGCTTTTTTAATTTTCTCTACGATTTATTATATTATTATTTTAGGAACATAATTTATTTATTTTCTATTATAATTTAAGTAATGTAATTAAGTTACTTCGACGTTTATCTAATTTTTTAAATATTAATATGAGAGAAATGGAATACAACGTCTAATAATTCGATGAGCTAATCCAACTCGACTAGAAAGTAACGGGTTGGGTGACCACCAATCCTATACAATTTTACCAATTTGACTCAGATGCTCGAGTCCAATCATAAATTGTGCAATCATAATATTCTAGAGTAGCGTTTTATTTTATTATTTTTATAATAAATACATAAAGTTTTAATAATTGAATTGTATTCGGATTCAATATAATTTAAATACGAAATTTTTTATATGAAAAATGAAAAAAAATAATAATAATAATAAAGGATAGTAAGCGTGTGGGTCCATACGTGTAAAAAGTGAAAAGTGATGCCTATTTCTGCGTGGATCGCTTTCTACGCCGCCTTTAATGCCTTTTCTGTTGTTTTTTTCTTTCTATTATTATTTATTTATATATATAACTTTATTAAATCCTTTCCTTCTCACATGATTAATCCAAATTTAATTCTCACTAATTATATTATTAAGCTTTATTAATCCAAATAATGAGATATTTCTTATTAATAATTTTTTAATTTTTTCGACCAATGTTATTTTCTTATGAATGTATTTTATGCCCATTTTCTTTAAGAACAAATATGGTTTATGTTCTTCGCGTTTGTGAGCTTAGGATGATATGCGACATGCTGCTGGTTCACGAACATAAGATTGTGAATTAGGGTTGATATCATTATCACTGGGGTGGAAAGATCAACCCCATCAAGTTCGAGCGATTAGAGGTATGCCATTGACGTTATGGTGAATATCATATGGGCAAATGTTAGTCTAATAGAATTTCGTGTGAGATCCCACATCGGTTGAAGAGGGGAACGAAACATTGTTTACAAGGATGTGGTAACTTCTCCCTAGTAGACACGTTTTAAAAAATTTGAGGAGAAGCTCGGAAGGGAAAGGCCAAAGAGGACAATATTTGTTAACGGTACGCTTGAGCTGTTACAAATGGTATTAGAGCAAAACACCGGGCGGTGTGCCAGTGAGAATGTTGGACTTCGAGTGAGGTGGATTGTGAGATCCCACATCGGCCGGGGAGGGGAACGAAGCATTCTTTATAAGCCTAAAAGGGAAAGTCTAAAGAGAACAATATCTGCTAGCGGTGGGCTTGAACTGCTACGTTTCGTTTCTCCGAACATATCCTCCATGCCTAAAACGAGATGAAAGTGGGAACGTATGGCATACGTGCAATGAATGGTGAATGTTAGTCTATATGGTATTCTATTTGGAGGAGCAATCTCCATTCTCATCCCACAACCAAGATTTAAAGATACCCAAAAGTGGGTGAGTGGTTAGGTGTCTAGTTTTGTGAGATGGATCCCACCCCCACCTCCAAAATTCATTCCTTTTTTAACCCAAAAACAAGGAAGAAATAAAGAAAAATAAAGGACAATTTTAATGGTCGTCGAATTAATAATATTTAGTCAACTTGAATATAGTTTAATTATAAATATTGTAATATTTTTGAAAAAATATTATGAATAAAAAACGTAAGATTAATCTAAATTATGAGAAATTAAGCTTTAATCCTAATAATTAAATTTAAACTCCTCAAATTATAAAGCCAAATAACTCGAGTTTCTTTTTTAAAATATATATATTATTTTGAAATATCTATATTTATAATTACCTTTATAAATTACATAATTTGCTATTAATCTAAAGTTGAAAGAAAAAGAGAGAGGAAAAGAAAGGTGAAATAAAGTTCTTTTTGCTTCTAAAAAAAGCCATTTTTCCGACTTAACTTTTCAACTTTTATCCTTTGCCTCAGTTTCAAAGGTACTTTTTTTTTTCTTTCTTTTGCTTAAAAAATACTTTTTATTATTTTTAGAATTTATGAAACTAAATAAATTCTTTAAAATTTTGGACAAAAATTCCATGTCACCATAACTCGACAAGACCGTGGCTAGAATACTTACTTAGATTAAGACTGAAACAGTGATATTTAGATATGTCTACTTTTCTTTTAACATTCTATGTGATCGGCCTACTCAACTATGTATCGACTGTAAAGGCAAGGTGGACTGACTCTCAGAGTCAATCTCCACTGAACATGCTGCATAGCCACTCATTCGTCCTAACCAAATAGTCGAATTTATTTCTTAGCAATTATTTTCACTACTAAGAACCCATTTTCAACTGGTTCACCGATAGACTTATTAAAAAAGGTGAATCTGGTATGAAAATATTTTTTTAAACAAATATGTAATTTCACAAAGTTGTATTTTATTATTTTTTTTATTATTTAATATGGACATTTGTGTAAATTGAATGCCCCATTCGTGTAATTTGGATTTGGACTTTTGGGCTTTTTGTCTTAAGGGCCGAAGCCCATCATTCTTTGGGCTCAGTGTTATTTTAAAGAAAAATTAGGGTATGAATTCTCATAATTACTCCTTTATTAAGATAAATAACCCAAGTATTTTTTTATTAATGATAAATGACCAATTATATTTTTCTAACAAATTATAATTTTAACCTTCGGACCCTTTTGCCCTTCTTAATTCGGTCATCTATACGTTTTAAAGTTTTTTCGTATTTCAATATATTAATTTTGTTATTATTTATCTTTTTCCAATTTTTATTTCTTTTTCGCTATAAAAAATTATATAAAATAAAAAAAACATTAGTAAATAAAGTTGGAAGGGAACAGAAACTTATTAATTAAATAGGATAGACAATAATTAAACCAATAAACTTATAATATATTACAAAAGGAAAAAAGTCCAAACAAATACTAAATTATTAGTAGACTAAAAGCAACGGAGTGAAATGACAGAATTGCCCTTTCCTTCTTTTTTTTTAAAAATTTAACCAAGTTTATATCTATTAAAAAAAAAACTTTTGGTTAATATTGAAAGAAAAAAAAAAAAAAAAAAAAGTTATGGCTTCGCCGGAGTGTTTGGATCGTGGTGGTTGTTTGCTCCGGTGCCGGGATAATCATTGTTCTCCAAAACTAATCTTCCAAATGAATCTCCACCGTTGAACTCCAAATCTCTCACATCCTACAAAAATTATACATCAAAACACAATTCAATTTCTCAATCATACCTGTTTGGTTGCCGAGAAAATTTCCCAGAAAAAGAAACAACTTTCTCGAGAAAAAAAAAAAAAAAAAAACCTGAAAAACGAAATCTTGAGCAGATGGCTGATCGAAAGTCGATTTGAAAATCCCTAAAAAAAAATCACAAATTCATTAGAAAAAAAAAGAGGAGAGAGAAAGTGGGAAAATTATGAGAGAGAGAAAGGGTTTGCTTACTTGTGGTGGGAACAGCAACAGAGGAAAGGAGAAGGGAGAAACCCAGAAAGAGAAGCAGCAGCAGCCTGAGGGAGAGGAAAATTTTCTGACCCATGTTTTCTCGGGAAACAAACAGAATAGATCTCTGCATAAAAAGGGATGGATAGGTAGCAGTTTGCCAAGAAAATCGATGTGGGAGAACATTTATATAAACAAAACAAACAAAAAGGTCAGAAAAAACCACTCTGGTTTATTGCCTTTCACCAAAGTCAACGTTTTTGTGTTCATTGTTCGTGGAGATGTAACGACCCGACTTTTTAAATTTAGATTAATTAAAGTAAGCGTTATAGTGTTTGCAAATTCTCGAGAAAATGTAATGCATTATTTGAAATTTTAATGAAAATATTAAAAGGAAAAAGTTAAATACGTTAGCGACAGATCAATCAGTTACTTACGTGAGGACGACACTCGACGATAAAGGGTTGAGTAAGGGAGATGAATATGAGGAGGACGACTATGCAGCTGGTTGGACGGCCTCGACCTTTGAGAGGGACTGAGAGTGAGAGAGGTTGAATATGATGAACCGAGAGTGACACGAGGAGACACACAAGAGCAGAGAGAAAAAAAAATAAGATTAGGGTTTATTGCCTTTTACCAAAGTCAACGTCTTGTGTCCATTGCTCGTGGAGATATAACGACCCGACTTTTTAAATTTAGATCAACTAAAGTAAGTATTATAATGTTTGCATATTCTCGAGAAAATGCAATACATTATTTGAAATTCTAATGAAAATATTAAAAAGAAAAACTTAATACATTAGAGACAGATCAATCAGTTACTTACGTGGGGACGACACTCGACGATAAAGGGTCGAGTAAGGGAGATGAATATGAGGAGGAGGACTACGCAACTGGTTAGACGGCCTCGACCCCTAAGAGGGACTGAGAGTGAGAGAGGTTGAATATGATGAACCGAGAGTGACACGAGAAGACACACGAGAGCTGAGAGAAAAAAATAGGATTAGGATTTTTTTTTCATGTATTTATCATTTAAAATTTTAAAATAAATACGAAATGTTTTAGCTGTCTAACCCTAGAAGTTGACTTAATATGTATTAATTTTTTCATGTGTCTCTCTCAATCTTAGCTTTCACACGTGCGGGTTAAATAAATATTAAAATATATCCCACTTGTGTTTTAAACTCATAATTTAATTATTCACAATTTCCCCTAAAGAAAATTAATTTATAAAATAGCCCTCAATAAATCCTTCTATTTCGACAAGGCCCCTTGAAATCATATAAAGGCAAAACTATATGCCAAAAACTACTTGCTGTTCTCCTCCCAAATATTATAATATTTACACAAAATTGCCATTTTCTTTACTTAATTATGTTCAACCATTTATTTATTTATTTCATTGCCCTTATCCATTTAATTAATTATTCTATTTCCATGATTGTCTTTACTTTAATTATTATAACATAGAAAAAAGTATATATATATATATATAGCCAAAATGGTCGATGTGTCCTGAGACATGGAATGACATCATGATGCATAGGTCGTATTGTTAGGAATCGAGATGACAATGAGATACAACGTTCTTGTGTCGCAGACGATTGAACATGCATGCACGAGCATCGTGTGTGGCCGAACAAGATTGGATTCCGCACAAGTTGTGTTTGGTTGGCAAAGACAAATCTCGCCGACGGTCCGATGAAACCACAATACCGAGCGAGAATTTTGAATAGGGATTGAGTCCCCTTTAAGGCTTGTCGTGAGCGTGACAAGATCATGATTCCGCACGGTTGAAGAAGTACGACAGTGACAGTTAGTATCAAAGTCACACTTTGCGTGTCTAAATCGAACAAAACAAAGAACTCGAAAATGAAATCTTTGCAAGAATCTTAGAAATTTGAAAGAATGTCAGAATTAACGTTATCAGTATAGTATTGTTATGATAATATATAAAATAAAGTTAGGTGAAATGCAACTTAAAATTTAAAAGGATTTGAATAAAATTTAGGTAAGATAGAATAAAGTTTACAAATGAAAGTGAAGCTTATTCCTTTGACTTTGTAAAAGAGACGTCTTTGATTTCCCATTTACACATCTCAATAAAGCTTACAATCCACTAACATATAGATAAAGGGTAATTTTGGTATTAAATTTTTATCGACATATCGACATTTTTACACGATGAATTAGTATTATTTTCATAATTTATACTATCGAAATTTTTATAAAATAAAGTAATATTGCAACCGATCGAATGAAACTTGATTTACTTCTACACTCATTTATATGAGCTAACTAGAACGTCAATTTGAACGTTTAATATACTAAATTGTTATAAAAAAATTTGTATAGGACCATTAAATTTGTTCCTGAGCTATTGTATTAAAACATAAATAAAAGTGTTGCGAGACCTGATTTCGATCGTATTATCAAAATCTAATAAAAAAAATCTAAATTACAGAAACGAAATCGTTATCAAATCGAACTTAAACTGTTTGTAAACGATGAATTTATACGATAGATAGCTACGTCGTTTTCCATTATCGAAAATGGATAGAGACCATCTTTTTAACACATTTTTATTCACTTTTTCTTTGAAATTAAACTTATCTTCTCATCCATTTGTGGGGGAACACGATATCTTTGAGATTACAATGGCTAAGATTTTGAAATATTTTGGTGACGGGTCCATAATGGAATAAACAAACAACTTTTTGAAGGTTTTGATGGCATTTTAGATAACTAAGATAACGATAACTTATTTAAAAATTTAGAAAGAACAAAATCCTACAAACTTCTATAATGGTATGATATTGTCCACTTTGAACATGAGCTCTCCTAACTTTATTTTTTGTTTTTCTTTTGAAATAAAACATAAATAATAATAATAATAATAATAAACAAAAATAAAAATAAAAATTATATTTCTCATACGTAAGCGACGGCCCTTTCCCTCACTAAGGCTTCGACGGCCTTCCTCCCGGAGACCAACGCGCCATCGAATGTGGCGGAAGTCAAATAATCACCACACACGTACAGCCCACTTTCCACCGTTGGATCTTTCATCAAATCTGACGGTGGAGATTGATTCGGCTGCGCAAAACCAATCCTATACGTCCGTAAATGCTTCCATCCCTCAATCGTTGATTCCCCAAACCAATCCGACATCTCCCGAATAACCTCAGCCGTCAGATCCTCATCTCCAACATCCTCAAATTTCCCGATCAACGATACCGACACCAGCACCTTCTCCGCCGGCCCATACGACGGCGCCACGTTTGTCGCGAAAAACATATTGTTTACAATTCCCTTCCCCGATCCATTCAGAAACAGCACTGGTTCCCTCACCGGAATCCTCTCCCGATCCGCCGCGAAATACAAACATACCGTACTCCTAGGCGGTTTCCGGCTGCCGATTTTTCGTCTTCCGGCTAGCAATCTCTCCGCCTCCGGTTCCTCCACCGCAACGATCACCCCCATTTCGCTCGTTATAATTTCCCCACTCTGTAACTTCACAATTGGCGATTTCGATTCGAAATCGACGGAGACGACTCTGGAATTCAGCAAAATGGTCTCCGGCGGGAGATTTGCTGCCAATTGTTGAGGGATTGCGCCGATTCCGTTCGCCGGAAGAGTATTTTCGCCGAGTGCGAGACATTTGAAAATGAAATTAAATAATCGGGAGGAAGTTTCCAATTCGGGATCGAAGAAAATCCCACCAAAAAACGGCCGGAAAAAACGGGTGATTATGGAATCGGAAAACCCAATTTCCTTCAACAATTCCATGGTGGAAGCCTCTCCGGCGGTGAAAATTTCCCGATCGGACTTGCCTAGAACTCTGGCTCTGGTGAGCCCAATAAGCAATTTGTCGACGAGCGAGCCAATTGGGTTGGTTAGGGAGGCGAGGGAGTCGGTGAAGTGGCGTAAAGGGTCGGCGACGGTGTGGAATTGGCCGTCGAAGTAGACGAGGGCGCCGGAGTAGAATTTTTGGAGGCGGAGGGATTGGTAGTCGAGGAGGGCTTGAGCTTCAGGGTAGGCGGTGATGAAGATTTGGAATCCGCGATCGAGGAGGAAGCCGTCGACGAGGTCGGTGCGGACACGGCCACCGACGCCGTCGGAGGCTTCTAGGAGGAGGAATGGGATATTTTTGGAGCGGAGGTGGGTGGCGGCGGCCAGGCCGGCCAGGCCAGCTCCGACGACGATGACTCCAGTTTTGGAGGGTGGAGGAGGGGAGAGGGAAAGGGAGGAGGAGGAGGCTTGAGGAGGCTTGAATACGAGGCTGCCACGTGGGTAAGAGATGGAGTGGCAGGGAAGACATGTTCCGACGGCGCTGAAACTCATTGCTGCTTTTCCGATTTAGTTGGAGTTCTTGCTGGCGACGCCATGGTGGTGATCGTGGTAACCTTATCCATTTCCTAATTTCATCCCTCTTCTACGACTGCCACGTGGCCTCATCATTTAGTTCTTTCCTTTTCTTTTAAATTTCTCGTCTATAGTTGGTCACGTTGGAGATGTGATGTACTCAACCCGATCACAACTGCCTTAGACAACCTTCTAATTATACACTTCTCGTGCACAAGAAAAAGCTCGAGAGGAAGAAGGAAGGATCGTCCTCAATAGTCAAGTCAAAACTCGTTTTCAAACCAAAAAATAAAAAATCCTAAATTTGATGACCAGTCGAATTTCAAAGTTTAATCTAAAATAAGATATAACGTACCCTTAATTTAGAGCTACGAGACCAACTCTCGTGATTTTCATTTTATCAAAATATCTAACCCATTATTATTTACAAATGAAGAATTTAAATAGCCTAAATTGGCCAACTAAAAGGAAAAAAAAAAAATAATGTAAACCCTATAAATATAAGTGGGCTTATTGAACACACTTGTATTGGGCCTAAAACTATTAAATAAAAAACTAAATTAATTTTTAAAAAATACTCTTTAATTTTTTTTTATATTTTTGTCTAAAAGAATATCCATGTAATTTTAAAAGCTTCGATAATATTTTTAAATTTTCAAAATAAACCTTACGGTTAATTTTAAATGGAAATCGTAGTATTTTGTTTAAAAAATATCTTTGAACTTTAAATAGTACGTGAAAATACTCTCCAAATTTAAAAATAAAAAAAATTCAAATTTTGACTCGGAATGAATGACATTTGTCCTAACAAATCAAACACGGTTTTTTAATATACGAAAATTTGAATTTCACTTTAAAGAAAAAAAAATGATAAATATAGTTAAATTGTGTTCGTATGATTGATTTATTTATAAAAACAGTATTAGGAATGATTTGTATGATGTATATGTCAACCTCAAAACAACGAAACGTGGAATGATATCCAGTCTTTAGTAGGTGGCTCCACCACCGCCAACCAAACGCTGGCCTTTCGCACCCACCGCATTGTTTGTTTTCGACACCGTTCAATCAATGGATTATAGTTTATACCCACCAATGAATCCATAACCGTCCATCAACAACATAAAAATTGGACGTTTTGGAAGCTAACTCAGTTAGAATAAACAATACGTGACTCTAGAATTGCATCATTTCATATCCACACGTTGTATTTTTTAACTAATGGTCGAGTCTTATCATTTGATGACTAATTTGTAAAAGAATCGTAATTATTTGAATGACGACATATTAGTCGATAAATATGTATTTTATCCGAATTTATAATAATTATTATTATTTTAAATGAAAATATGTAATTATATAAAACTTGTGGTTGATAATTTATCATTTTATTATTATTATTTTTTAAATATAAATATTATCATTAAATTCCATTTTGGACACCCCACTGTCCAATGAATGCTCCAAAATATCTCCATCAACTGAAACCCAGTCGAATATTCAGTTGATTCGTTTCTGTCTAATCAAATTATTAATATATTAATAATTATTAAGTTAAAATAAAACATAATTTAAATATGGATTCAAAAATAATTAAAATATATATATATATATATATCTGTCAAACCTCAAATATTACAGGTTACACATGCATCACTAACATCAGTTACAAAAATATTCTTATTTTTTATAATAATCTTTAAAGTAGGGTAAAATTGGGTTATAACTTTATTTTTGTTGGTCAGGTTGACTCGACCAAAAACATGTCAACCCGTAAATTGACTCAAATTCTTCGATTTTCAAAAAATTCGACTCAGCCCAAATCGAGAATAAATCTAACCCAACCCAATTTTTTCCATGAACAAAAAATGGACAAATTTGTAGACAAAAATTATTGTTCATCATTGAAATCTTTTGACGTGGATCAAATATTCTAGCACGATTTTGTATATATATATATATATATACAAATTTTGAAATTAATTTATTAATTTATTCATTACCCAAAATTCATATAATTTTTTCTTTATAATATGTTGGTTTCTATTTTTTTAAATTTAGTAATTATAGAGCGAGAAGACGAGCAACTTGAGAGGTTATTGCCTCGTGGTCAGCTCTCAGGGTTATTTCCCTGTTAAAGCGGCACGTGAGCTGTTTTAATAAATATTATTATTGGACCCGTCAATTAAAAAAAGAAAAAGTGGGTCATATCAATTTATTCTCGAGCTGAACAAAATAAACCTCTGAAGATAAATTAGGGTTTCGTCAAAGATGAGTAGACATAGAGATGCCAAAATTGATCTTATGGTGACCTATATACTATTTAATAATATTATTGAATATATATATATAATTGAAGTAGAATGTGGACATATCACAAACGTGTTTCCTTGTCTAACTCGTGAAGCCCTTGAATGAAAATTGGAATAAAGAGAGGGGCCTAACTTGCAAAAACAAACAAAATGAAGGACAAAAATAATTGAGAGATGGTCATCGTACCGAGTTGTCGATTCGGATTTAATCGAACCAAAACAAAATCACGCACACATATATATATATATATATAATATAATATAATATAATTATACTAATTTTGTAAAATCGTGGTGGAATTGAATCCCTATGATTGAGACTCGTAACTCTACCCTCCTACTGTCCCACGCTTTTGCTTTCCTAGCCTTCAAATTTTTATCTTTGTGAGAGACTAAAATTATCATTTTTAAAAAAGTACGGGACTAAAATGAACATTTAAAAAAAATACAGGACTACAATGAACATTTTAAAAAAGTACCGGGACTAAAATGAACATTTTAAAAGTACAGAGACTAAAATGAACATTTTAAAAGTACAGAGACTAAACCGAACATTTTAAAAATATAGAGACTAAAATGAACATTTTAAAAGTATTAACTAAAATCGAGAAGCTTTGGTGGCTTTGCTTTGGGCTTCCTCAAAAAGCCACATTTCAAAGGAGATAATATTATTTGATTATAAACCCACGATTATTCCTTAAATTAGCGGAGGTGAGACTTTCATCCAACAATTATTACTTTTTATATCTATTTTTTAAAATTAACGGGATTAAATCCGATTGATTCTTAAATTTTATCAAGCAATTATTTATGTTCGTGAATTAAAAAATAGAAAGGAAAAAATGATTTTAGGGTTTGCTATAATCTTGACATCTACCATTTTACTTATTTTATAAAATTTAATATTCTATAAAAGTTATGAATTATTAAAAACAAAATTAAATTTAGGAGTCAAATAGATTAAAAAAAACCTAACATTTAATGACTTAATTCTATTGACTTTCTAATAATTAAAAATAAATAAATAAATAAAAGCGCGTCCCTAACAATTCTGAAGTAAAAAAGTGAATAATACCCCCACGAATATCGAGAAGTCTCGTTTACACACACATTGGAGTCAATGTTTGTTGCTGCGAATTTGATTAACACGGATTCGTGGTTCGTTGCAATTAATCCTCTCGTTTTGGGCATCCGAAACGCGTAATCGTGATCCCCAATCAGGCGAAAGGATCCGATTCTTCGTTTTTGGTGATCTTTTCTTCACGAGGAGGTAATGCGAGCGTCTGACAGGTGGGGGTTCTTCCCTTTTTTTTAATCTTCCCCTTCCCGTTTCTACTGCTTCTACCTTCCTTTTGATTTTGATTTTGATCGAATGGCGACACAGAAATGAACACCGCAAACTGTTCCGCATGTGGATAAAACTGCTCCGTCTACTCAATTCCATTACGCTTTCATTCTGGCTTATACGACAAAAGCCACCCACGTCTTTGGATTGGAAGCGGAATCCGGAATGAGTTAGTTCCCCTTCTTTTTAATTTTGATTTTGTTCAAGATTTCTGTCCTGTTCTTCATATATCTGCCAATTACTCACTTATCTGAGACTGAAATCATGAACCATTGTTCCCATTTTCTTAGTTCTTGAGATAGAGATAAAGAGAGAGGGCTTGTTGATTTGTTTTCTTGAATGGGTGTCTTAGTTTCTCTCTTCAAGCATAGGGGTTTTATCATTTTCTTGAATCTCTCGTTTCTATCACTGGCGGCTTGTGCTTTTTTGGCCATTCGTTTACACTCTCCAGAATCCCATTTCCACGTTCTTAACAAAAGCTCGAGAATAATCCATGGCAGCCCTCAGGAAGATTGCCAGAGTTTTCTTGGTCTAACTGAGTTTGAAGCTAAGTGCTCTGTTCTTAAATCCAACAATCCTTGTAATACCCAAGGATATATAGATTATCTTTACATTTTCTATTGTCAGTATGGAAGTTTTAGCATCCTGGGGTACACTCTGTTGTTTCTGTGGCTTCTTGTGTTGTTCTATCTTCTGGGTAATACTGCCTCTGAATACTTTTGTTCTTCCCTTGAGAGCTTGTCAAAAGTGTTGAATCTGTCCCCAACAATTGCTGGTGTTACTCTGCTTTCTCTTGGCAATGGGGCACCCGATGTTTTTGCTAGCCTTGTTGCCTTTATGGGGGATGGAACTAGTGATATTGGATTGAATACTGTTCTTGGTGGAGCCTCGTTCGTTACCTGTGTCGTCGTCGGAATCATAAGCATTTTGCTGCGTCGGCGACGAATTAAGGTGAATAGGTCTGGCTTCATTAGAGATGTTTTGTTCTTCCTCTTGGTTCTTTTGTCTGTTTTCTTCATACTGCTTCATGGTCATATCAATCTATGGGGTGCCATTGGGTTTTCTTCCTTGTATATTGTTTATGTTTTGGCTGTTTATGTCTCCCATGCTCAATGGTTGAGTTTTAGAAGTGATATCTGTGAACCCCTTTTGAAAGAGCCACCAAAGGATGAGTTTGAGGGTGTAAATGAATCACGGTACACCGACGACGATGATAATGATGATGTTAGGATCGATGTATACGATCTCTGTTTTTGTCCAAGATTATCGCCTTCTTGTCTTGTGTTCCTTCGCATTCTTGAGATTCCTCTTTACTTGCCTAGAAGATTGACAATTCCAGCCATTGCTGAAGAAAACTGGTCTAGACCATATGCAGTTGCTTCAGTGATATTGGCTCCCCTTCTCTTATCTGTTCTATGGACCTTTCACCACCAAACTGAGACGTCACAGTCGAACCTAATCATCTGCGTCGTCGCTTTGCTGCTCGGGATTAGTTTTGGGATTGTTGCATTTGCAACAACTGAGAATTCAACCCCACCAAAGAAGTGCTTGTTCCCTTGGCTAGCAGCTGGCTTCACCATGAGTTTAACATGGAGTTATATTCTAGCTCAGGAACTAGTAGGCCTATTGGTTTCACTTGGCTACATAATGAACATAAGCCCTTCAATCCTAGGACTTACCTTCCTAGCCTGGGGCAACTCTCTTGGGGATTTGGTTGCCAATGTGACCATGGCATTGAACGGCGGGCAGCGAGGCGCTCAAATTGCCATCTCCGGCTGCTATGCCGGTCCCATCTTCAACACTTTGTTCGGCCTCGGAATGTCCCTCGTCGGCGCTTCGTGGAAGAAGTATCCTCAGTCGATCGCCATCCCTCCCGACCCGTATGTCATGGAGACATTGGGGCTGTTAGTCGGCGGGTTGCTTTGGGCACTCGTGGCCTTGCCAAGGCGAGAAATGAGGCTTGATGCAGTCTTGGGAGGAGGCCTTTTGGCTATCTACTTGACCTCTTTGCTCTTAAGGCTGTTGCAAGCTTTTGCTTCTTCCCATTAGAATCACTTGAAAAAAAAAATTACAATGTAATTGTATTTTTTAAAAGATGATGATACAATTACGTAGTTTCTTGTAAATTAAGTCTACTTCGTTAAGATTAATTGTATAATGGTCCTTTGAATTTCTAAATTTTGCAGAAAGGGTCCTCGGTTTTCTTGGTATTAGAAAATTGACTGCCGACCAAACTGTCTTTCAAGATAAGAATTGTTGACTGGCCGACACCTTGAAACTGACTGTTTTCTACTTAGTCTAGAAGTTCTCAATGTGCATTGGGTAGAAATATATATATATTCTGATTTTGATTAAATTTTTAAATACTCAGTTTATTATTTTTCAGCTGAAAATTTGAATTATCCAATTGTTTTGTTTTGTTTTTTTTCCTCATTCAATGTTTTTTTCAGCCGCCATTATATATCCACTTTTGAGTATATTGCACATATCTCAAAGCTACGTTATCCACATGCTAAACAATTAGCAATAAATTAGTAATGTAAATAATAATAATAATTTTTTATGTTTAGACGCACGTAAAATAAACATTTACGATTTAGAGGGTAAAGGAATTAGGAATTTCCTTAGTTTAGTTCTTTCCCGCTTATATCTTCTATTATCCTAAATTTTCATACGTAATCCTTTGTATAGACGTTGGGGCTGACGAACACTAAGATAGAATAGGCTCACTAATATGACCAATGTACCTGCTGCAATATGATGAGAGACTATTCAGCTCGGAATAAAAGGATTAAACCCTTCGACACCCCACGTAGGATTTTAAACCCTTCGACACCCCACGTAGGATTACAACTTGTACTCTTCTGGTTAATCCATAAGGATCGGATGCCCATATTCTCGGACCATACAATCCGGTTATATGAAATGTATTAAAATCAAAGCAACCCAGTCCTAAGAGAAATTGATGTACATAAATTTTGAGACTTGGAACCTATAAAATTTTACCAAAAAATATTTTGAATTAGTAAATAAATATATGCACAAAAAAAAAAAAAAAATAATAATAATATCAATTTGTATAAAATAATAGAGTGCATTATATGAACGATGTACTCAATATAGTATAGTGTTTATGAATGATATATCAATAATAAATAATAGTTTAGTAGTATGTAATGATAATATGATATTATCAGAAGTATATTAAAAAATAGTAAAATTCTTTCGTTTAATACATATGGCGGTGAGACAAAATTTAAAATGTTGTTACCGACATTTGAAATTTTGTCTGACGCACTAACCACGTCTTCTCTATGCAAAACAATTATAAAAAATATTAACGAGTAAAAATAAAAGGTTTAGAAAGCCTGTTGTTTTGGTTAAGATGTATTGAAGATCAGGGGTGAAGATCAGGGGAGGGGGGCGAAAACCCCAATGTGAAACCTTTCACCGCGCCACACGACTCTTTCGTCGAGCGCTCTCTTAGACGTTTCCTTTATCATATGAGAATCACAAATGTTGATTCTCATTGTGCCCGTACGCAAGAAGAACAGATAAGTACGAGTGTGTGTCGACTTCAAAGACCTAAATGCATCGAAAGTACTAACTTTGAAACAACACTATTTCGAGCGTCTCCAATAATTATAGACGCAGTCAGGTGAAGAAAATCGAAAAATCAATCTTCTCAATTCACGCAATATCAAGCTTAGACGTTATTGTTTAATTTTTTATTAAGCACATTTTTTAGAAGTGAGATTAAATTATTACAATTTGTAAATACAGTTATATAAAATTGACCTAATTCTGTTCCAGTATTTGAAACGGGATAAAATACTCCCTCCAAAAATATTGCACTAGAAAATCGATAAGGCAATTTTGCGAGCCGTCAATTGGGAGTGGATAAAATCCTACATTCTTCCCTCTCTTCCCCTTCTCTCTGTCTGCTTCTCGAACAACACAGGGCAGCTGCAGCTACAGATTAACAATGTTAGCGAGCACTTGCGGCCTCCATTTCCGACCATGCTATTCCCACACAGCCGAATTCTCTCATTCTGGGACATGCCAAATCTCTCTATCTTCCTATTGCCCTCGCTTCCATGCTTCCACCAAACCCAAGCTGTCGTCTCTGGCGCTTCTTCGCAGTAAGAAAAATGGCAAGAGTTTGGTCACCAGGGCTCTTACGAATTCTGCGGAACCTGACTCGGTTGCGGCGAGCGATGGGATACCCAGTTCTTTGCGGCCTTTCTCTGTCAAAATTCCTGTTGGGGATAGACATGTAAGTCTGAGAAGTTTTACTTTCGGCGACTTTAATGTGTTAACGAGGAGTTTATGGAAGTGGGTTTTTGAGTATAATTTCATTTTGCAGACTGTATGGAGAACCTTTTAAATATATGTACATGTGTTGCCAAAAGAAGTTTTTTGGTTGTTCGAGGGTTATGTGAGCCAGTTGCCTATGTATAAATAAGAAGTGTAAATTCATGTTAATGCAAGTGAGTGACTGAGAGTTGTTAGCTGAAGTATATAAAATTCTGCCATCGGGTTATATGGAGATGTTGTTGAGGATTGCTGGAATACATCGACTAATCAAGGGGTTGATCATGGGTTTATAAGTAAGGAATACATCTCCATTAGTATGAGGCTTTTTGGGGAAACCAAAAGCAAAGTCATGAGAGCTTATGCTCAAAATGGACAATATCATATCATTGTGGAGGTTTGTGATTCCTAACAAATGTAAGCTAAAGAAGTTTGAGTGAAGAAAGAAGCTTGCGAGTGAGAGAGCAAACTTGAAAATTCAGGGGGTAGGGGAGTTCTTCAGTTTATTGTGAGCTCTAAGTAATTGTCTTTCGTTTGGTTAATGTATGTTAATGGAGGGAAGCCGGTCATTCCAATGGGTGTGGCCAGCCTAGGGGTTGTTCTTCAGTTTATTGTGTTCTCTAAGTAATTTACTTTGTTTGGTTAATTCATGTTAATGGAGGGAAGCCGGTCATTCTAATGGATGTGGCGAACCTAGTAGAACCACTTAGCTTGTTGTCTTATTGTATTTGTACTCTGCTTTAGTTTCTTTGTCTGTATCCAAAATTGTAGCTTTTATCTGGTTGTCTGGACGAGCATGTTCCATAAATGTGCGTCTTTACTGGAACTTTTGTTCTGCATTATGAATCTTTCAGATTTTGGTCGAGACGGGCCATATGGGGAGACAAGCTAGTGGTTCTGTTACAGTAACTGATGGAGAAACTGTAAGATGAATTTCAAATTCATATAATTCTTTGCTTGCTATTTGCTTTAATGACAGTATCTTGTAGCTCATTCTTTTATCGATTATGCATGCCCCATTCTCCACTCCCTCTTTAATCTCCCCACTTTGGAAGATGTGTATCCCAAGAAGGTCAGGTTTTTTTTTTGCTTAGCAGGTCTAGCACTAGAGATTATCACTATTGACCTCATCCATATGTAGTCTCTTGTTATTCTAGGGTCTTAGTGATGCAACATTTGTAAGAGAGCATATTTTATGGGATTCTCAATTTGGAGGTGCAATTTGGGATAGCATTCTGGAGATGTCTAGAGTGTAATTGTCTCATAGTAGTTTGCGTGGGATCTAGGGTGAAGGAGGTGCACTGTTTATTTGCCTTTCGTAGATAGGATCGACTCTATGGTGGGCTACTTTTTTTTTTTTGTGGTCTTATGGAATATTTGGCTTGACAGAAATAGGATGGGCTTTTAGCAATTTGGAGGTATTGGGAAGAGATTTGAGCCTTGGCTAGGTTCAATTCCCCTCTTTGGATCTAGTAATTGAATTGGAGCCCTTTCTTGTAAATTTATAGTTTGTTTGTCTTTAGTTTCTTGGTTCTTTTATTTTGGGTATTCTGTTTCCACATGCACAAGGAACTAGTTTTTTACTTATTTTTTATTTCTTGCAAACTAGTTGATTAGGAAAAACTAACACATTTGATTTCTATATCTTCAGATTGTTTATACATCTGTTTGTTTGGCTGATACACCAAGCGAACCTTCAGATTTCTTTCCACTTTTTGTTAATTATCAAGAACGTTTTTCTGCAGCAGGTCGGACTAGGTCTGCATTTCCCTCCTTCCTACTTGTTTTCTGTAGTTATTTTTTTCTTCTAGTTTGATGCATAACCTTGTTTATACCTTTGGCGCAGTGGAGGATTCTTCAAACGCGAAGGAAGAGCAAGAGATCATGAGGTATTCTGTTTGCTAAATTTATTTCCTTTTTCCATTTTCAAAAGAAACATTGTTTTAAATAAGATCATAATATTCTAGTTTAAGTTTTCTTGTGACAAGTTTGGCAATGTAGTTAATCATGGGCTACATTTTGAGCTATTCTCATCATGATAAGATGCAAAATATAAGAAGCACATATTTTAGGCAAAAGGAGTTGCAAGAATAAGCGCCACAAGAAATGTGTGTCAGTGCATAGTTATACATTTCTAAACGTTGCACGTAAATTTATTCTGAAATAAACTCTTCAAATATTTGTGTTTGATGCATCAACTTCTACCGTGAATTGGTTTTCCCAAACTAGGTAATTGGGGGTACAATTGTCGAACCCAAAGGCTTAACAAGAAGCTTTGGCACTTCACTTCACCAATTCTATTGCCTATAATTACGTTGGAGACCTCGCCTTTTTGCATGCATCTTGTCTTCAATATAGAATGCTTTTAAGTTGTTCCATTTTCTGCATTTAGGTTAAGAACTATCAAAGCACACAACTGGTTTCATTCTCTCTCAATAACTTCTTCACTCTTCCTCAATATTCTGATAATGAATTTTCTTCCTTCAGAGCAATTGTTTTTTATTTTTTTATTTTTGTCATGCATTTGGTAATTCATAGATGCGCAACTTTCTTTCCCATTGTTGGCTGAACCATTTGATTGTTTTTTGCTTGGATTACGAAAATCAACCACTGTGCTTTAGCCTAATAATGCCTTAGACTTGACACGCATTTCCCCCATTGAAGTTGAAGAAGCTGAAATTCATATTCATCCTCTATGCTCCATCAATTTTCTTTTCTCCCGAATCGTTTGTTTTTTACTCAAGTTTGATTGATTTAATTGATTCTTAGCTTGATTTCATTGTTTTGACTTATTAACCTTCTTCTTAGTTGTTTTCAACCCATTGCCATGTAGATTCTTTCGTTTATTTCTCCCGGGGGAATGATCAAGTCTTGTATTTCTTTGTTCAGTCCACGGATATATTGTGCCACCTGCTATTATCATTCCCTCTCCAAATTATTTTTGAATTTAATTGATAACTTCTTTATATAGGTTTTCCTCTGATCTCGATCCTTGGGCAAAAATCTTGGTAGATTAGGTATAATTTTTGCATGATTAATTGAACAGAATCTGTTCTTTAATAGAGAGTTAGTTCCTTGAGGCTTCCTTCTGGGCTCTCTGATAGGCATTTTGGTAACTATGAGTCTCCTCCATATGTAGTTACCGGGGTGGCCCTCGCAACCCTTTTTCTCTGTGGCTTCTTACATTGCATATTTCATTTGATAAATTGCTCTGTTTGTCATGAAAAAAAATCTATTTTCTTCTCGACCTTCTGTTATATTATTTATTTATTATTATTATTTTTCTTTCAGGTTCTCATTTGTAGATTGATCGATAGGCCCTTGCGTCCAACTATGCCCAAAGGTTTTTACCATGAAACCCAGATATTATCTTGGGTATGAGTTAATGCTGCTATCAATTTTCATTCATTTATTTATTTACTTTTGTAAACCTGAACTTTTATGAAGAAAAAAAAAAGAAAGAATAAACGGACATACAAAAAGGGAGAAGCCCACGAAAAGGGAGCCAACCACAAAGGGCTCAAGTCAAGTAAAATGAGATCTAATGATAATTACAAAAACGTCCAGACATTGAGGCTCAAAGAGAAACAAAGAATCTAACAAGTGACCGAAGTAGATTTTCATTTCTTTACATCTAAGACATGCAAAATGATTGTAGCCTTATGGACAACCATGTGTGGGAGAAACTAATTGACATATTATAACAGCTGCGGCTTTTATATACATATCTTGAGTGGTTGAGTTAGCTTGCGTGTAAACCTGACTCAATTGCATTAGATGACAACTTATCTAACTATACCATTTAATAACTAAATTGTGTAACATTTGGGTATAAAGGAACAGGTGGATGGTGTAGGGTTCTTCAGAGATGTTTGGAGTTAAACGCACATCATTTTTTTTTTCTAGATACAAAATTATCATTAATTAAGGAAAAGAAGTAAAAATGCTTAAAGGATACAAACTCTCAAAGACTGAAAAGGAAAAAAGAAGAAAGATTAGAATGTAGAACATAACAAATTAGGAAGAGTGAATGAAGCCTTGAGTCTAGCTAAAGCAAAACATTCAAACCGAATCCAACAAGAGCCTCGGGCAGGGAAACTATTTGGCTACTTCTTTTTTTTTTTATTGCAGATGTGTTTAGCTTGCTGTTGGACAAAAGCACTGAATCCTCTGACATCCTATTGTGTACTTTATTAATTTGTTGGTTTTTATTCTTGGCTCCTTTTTTTTGCTGCTCTGGTGTATTCTTTTCTTTCTTCTCCCTGAAAATTAGATTTTTAATTTAAAAATAATGTTCAAACCATGATCTTGGAGATTGTTTGGGACAATATAGAGAGTTCTTTAATCTATAGGCTTTATTATTTTCAAGTTCCATATTGGATCTTGGTGGTACTCATAAAACCTCTTCTTCTAGATCACAAGTGATAAAAAAATACTTTTCACATGTGGGTGGAGAGGCCAATCTAAATTAGTGACGGAAGACAAGAAAATTCTAATAGAGTTAATTTTAGCAACATGAGCTGACATTTGTTGATAATCAATTCCATGTGTTTGGGTAAAGCATTTCATTGCTACTTTGACCATGTATCTCTCAACACTATTATTAATATTTCATTTTATGATAACTACTTATCTACATTTCATTATTTTCTTGATAAGTTTATTACTTTGTACTCCATCTCAAAGCATTTAGCTTTCAATTTGGATCATCTAAAACATTTTGTATATTCCTTGGATAAACAAATTAGTTGTCCTCGAAGTGAAAGCTTCGTGGCTATTTAATCATCTCAAATATAAGAGATAATCTGCATGAGATATTTAGTGCAATTTCTAGTACTTTTTCTCATAGTTATACATGCCAATTTGAGAACTTTTGTACAACTTCCGTGGCTTACTTTTGTAATATATTTATTTAATAAATCATCTCTCCTCTAAAGAAGCGAGGCCTAAAAATAAGGTTGTACAAGAATCAAGTATTCGCTCCCTCAAAGGAATTTCCAATCTCAATTATTTGTAACTAATAGTTTCAAAGCTGATGTAGTTGTATAAGCTAAAGTGTTTATCATATTGGGTTTTTCTTCATCGACAACAACAGTTGGTGTTTACATATTCTTATAGGTTTTGAGTTATGATGGTCTGCACACTCCTGATTGTTTGGCAATTACAGCAGCTGGCATAGCAGTGTAAGTCTGTTATCTTTTTGTTTTATCACTTCTTCTACAGACATTTATGTTGCTCATACATTTTCATTTCGGTCTTCCATTTTTTAAATCTTTATGGTTCAAAATATACAGTGCGCTTTCAGAAGTTCCTAATTCAAAAGCAGTTGCTGGAGTTCGAATTGGTCTTGTTAACGACAAGTTTATTGTTAATCCAACTACTAAAGAGATGGAAAACTCTAAGCTTGATTTAGTACTTGCTGGCACTGATAGTGCAATATTGATGATAGAGGCAAGTCCATTTTTTTCAGCTTTCCTAAAGGGTGATTTTTGTGTTCTTGCTCTTTGTGCTCCATAAATCCTTCAGTACAATTTACATTTCATTCGGGATGTTTTTTTTAGAAATAAATATTATGCTCGCATGTTCTTCATGTTTTATTTTTTTCTTTCAATATAACATAATTCATCCAAGAAAATTTCAAAAAAGGGGAAATAAGCTCCACTCGGTGCTGAAGGAGCTTATAATTATTCCAGTTGCCATTGATTAAATAGGAGTATGATGATAATAATCTCTAGAGAGGTGGCTAGGTTAAATGCTTCATAGTTGATTGGTGATTTGACATGGTATCAAAGGAGGTTTGGTGTTCAAACCCCTTGGAATATCATTTCCTCCATTAATATTGATTTCCATTTCCATTTCCATTTTTTGGACCTTCTACAAATTTACAAGCCCACAAGTGAGGGGGAGTGTTAAAATATTGATATAATATACAAATTTGTGTTTTCAGTGTGCCTAGAGTAACACATTTTATTAAAATATCCATGCAGGGCTATGGTAATTTTCTACCTGAAGAGATGTTGCTCCAAGCTGTAGAAATTGGGCAGGTTGTTTACTTACTTTAAGTATGTCGCCTATTACTGATGTATTTTAAGATAGTTTATCTAGGTACCCAGAATAACAATACAAAACTCTTTCTTGATATCAGAATGCTGTAATAGCAATTTGCAAGGAGGTGGATGCGTTAGTGAGGGAGCGAGGGAAACCAAAAATGCTCGATGCCATTAAGCTTCCTCCTCCTCAGCTATACAAACATGTCGAAGTATGTATTTTGTTTCCCTCTCTCACTGAATAAGGTTGTGGCAATCTTCTTTGCCTTCCTAAAAAATTATGTTCATTTTGTACACTGATATGGGTTTGAGAGTGTGATTCTGCTGCTAATAACTTGGTATTTTTACAGAACTTTCATGTTAATGATAATTTCCGTGTCTGTAATTTTCTTAAAAAAAACACATGATGGTAATGTTAGAGTCTGTTAATACACAACATTAGTTTGCTCCTAGTATTGGAGCTTCAAAGTCTCGAGCCCTTAGAAGCTGTGTGTGAGATCCCACATCGGTTGGGGAGGAAAACGAAGCATTCTTTATAAGGGTGTGGAAACCTCTCCCTAACATACGCGTTTTAAAAACCTTGAGGGAAAGCCCAAAGAGGACAATATCTGCTAACGATGAACTTGGGCTGTTACACTGTGAATTCTAAATTATTATGATTTAAAATTGAAGACATTCCGGTGATCATTCATGTCCGTTTCTTTTGTAAAATTCCCTTTATTCAGATGCTTGGATGATTGCTAAAAAAATATATATTTTTTTTGTAGGAAATTGCTGGTAAAGAGTTAGAAAAAGTCCTACAAATTAAAAACAAAATTCCCCGTAGAAAGGCTCTCTTATCATTAGAAGAAAAAGTTATCACCATATTGACAGAAGAAGGTTACGTCAGTTTAGATACCACTTCAGAAGGTCTCGAACCTATACCTGATTTGGTGGAGGATGAAGATGAGGATGATGAAGTGGTGGTGGATGGTGAAGTTGATGAAGGTGATGTCCATATTAAACCAACTACACGCCGGCCTATCTTAACAGTAATGCTCAGCTCCTTTACCCTACTTATAATCATTTTTTATATAATATTTTGTGATCTCTTCTAGTTTTCTCCTGTTCCACTAATATGGATATCATATATAGTTATATAAAAACCATCATTGCCCCATTAATATTTCTAATCCTATACATCTTACATAGATGTTGCCTGATGTTCTGTTTCATACTGCCTCATTTTGTTATTTGATAATATATCTTTGGATAAAATACAAGTTTAGTCCCTTAACTTTTATGATCATGTCTAATTAGATCCAAAAGTTTAAAACGATTCTACTTAGTTTGTGAACTTTTAATTTTGTATCAAGTAGATCGACCATGGAATAAATCTCTTAAAAATTCCTATTTCAACAAAAATCTAGTCCTAGTATCTTCTTTCTATTTCATTAATTTTGTACAAAACCTTTGATTGTAATCTATTGAAATGAACATGAGAAAAAAAATAACAATAACATAATAATGATAGTTATTATTTTTATTATTATGGATCTTTATTTAGAAAATGTCTTCATTTGGTTGCCCTGTTTCGGATGAATTCTCTTTTGTTATTTGCATTCTTTCGTTATCTGATTTTATATATTTTGTAGTTTTATTTTACACCGTATCATTCTATTTCTTATAGCTCTTTTCCGTGGTAGACGTAAAGTTAGTATTTAAAGAAGTGACATCCAATTTTCTCAGGAGACGCATTGTGGAGGTACAATTGCTCTATCTTCTATGTTTTACATTTTTAATAGAAATTATATTGGGAAATGTAAATTATCCATTAAAAATTCTATATAGGGAAAAATTCTCTGAGAGGAATCCCTGTGAAAATAAATGGGAAATTTTGCTGGAATGAGGATTGAAATAGAAGGCAGGAACAGGGATGGGAAAGACTTCTCCATCTTTGCCCCGCCCCATGGACAACTCTAGATGAAATAGGTTTAATACATGGTGACCACTTGCCTAGGACCTATTTCATACATGGTGACCACTTGCCTTGGATTTAATGTCCTACAAGTTTTCTGAGTACCAAATGTTGTAGAGTCAGACAATTGTCTTATGAGAATTTTGTAATAACATACAAGCTAACCCAAGGATTTGATATCCTACAAGTTTTTTTAACCCAATGTAGTAGAGTCAAATAGTTGTCCTATGAAAATTTCGTAAACATGCACAAGCTAACCCCAAACACTCACATATATTAGAAAAGAAAAAAAAAAACTATTCTCATGGAAATGTTCTCATATTCTCTCTGCTTGTTACTGCTAGGGTGGAATAAGAAGTGATGGGAGGACACCAGTTGAGATACGTCCAATTAACTCAAGATGTGGGTTACTTCCTCGGGCACATGGCAGCACACTTTTCACTCGTGGTGAAACTCAGGTTGTGGCAATCATTAGTGCATGTGTGTGTGTTACCTTACCTATTTTTATACTATACTATGCTTATTTAGTACCCGCTTGTCGTGAATGTACAGACCTGTTTGTCACTAATACAAATCAATCAAAGGTCGTTTTTGTAACCTCTTTGGATTTGCTTCCTCTCTTCCATATCTAGAAAAGAAGAGTGGCATGAGAGTCCATTCCAAAAAACCTGTTTTTTTTGGTTTTTTAGTTGGAAAATCTTATAGTTCCTTTTTGTTTGGTCTTTCCATCTGAAATTAGTGAAACTAAGGAAATTCTTGAAGTCCCAGTCCTACCACAAATAAAACAAGGGAGTGGAAAGATGTTAAACGCAAGTAATTCTTGCGCCCCTTGATATGCCAGGACTGATTTAGTAGGCGGGAAAATGCTGAGTCATAGTAGCATCAAAATTTCAATATTAATGTGCTCTTCTGTTTTCAGTCACTTGCAGTGGTTACGCTCGGGGATAAGCAAATGGCACAAAGAGTGGACAACCTTGTTGATGTAGATGAGTTGAAAAGGTTCTACCTTCAGGTTGCTTAAAATCTTTTTCTTCTTCTTCTTCTTCTTTTGTATTTTGTAGGTTGTTATGTATCAAGTTTTCAATCTATTCAATGGTAGCTATGTAGACTTTTACATTTATAAAACTTTCATTGCTTTCCCTTTTTTTCTTGTGGTGGTGGGGGGAGGGGATCAAAAAGGATCAATGACGTTCACTGCTTTAAGCATCATAAGTATTTTTTTTTTCTCGTTCCAATTTATCAAATCAGGTATAGTGTCGATAAAAATATGTGCCCCCCAAATCCTCTCCCCTCCCTCCTATCTTCTCCTAACTCTATCCCTTCGTTCTTAGCCTCCAGCCAGATAATCATTTGTAGATTCTAATTTGAAACAATCTTTCTTCTGGGAAATTATTTCCTTCAAGGTTAGTTACTTGTTTTGTTTTGCATTTTGAGATATCGGATTAAGAATCTGTTGCATGTACAATAATTACTGTAAGAATCAGTTGGTTCTCGGTCATGGAAATTCGATGTTGTTCTGTAGATAACATTATTTTACAATATTTGGTTCGAAGATGACGTTTTCTTTGTGGAAGAAATGAAGCATAATATGTGGATTCCTCTTTTAGTCTCCCATTTACGTTGGTTTGTACATTTTTTGGTAGATTTATTGCAGCTACCTGTGCATTTCAAATTCTTAAAGCAAGTCAGAGATGATCTAGTACTGTACATCTGAAAAATCATAAGTACTCTCTCAGATGATTTATTGAGTGTGTTGTTTGGCTACCTTCGGGTCTATTAAGAAAAGGATGACTGATTTATTTGGGAAATGCTAAAAGCTTTCATATCCATGTTCAAATTTTAGTTGTGTTTATTATGTCGAATTTCCTGATGGTATTTGCTTTTAAATACCTCATTAAGATGGTGTTGAGGTCTGATAATGTAGGGTGATTGTTACTAATAACTCGATATCCATATTCAGTACTCATTTCCCCCATCATGTGTCGGAGAAGTTGGGCGTATTGGTGCACCTAGTCGAAGGGAAATTGGTCACGGTACGCTTGCAGAGAGAGCACTTGAACCATCTTTACCTGCTGAAGATGATTTTCCTTACACCATACGTGTTGAGAGTACAATCACTGAAAGCAATGGCTCCTCAAGGTTAGTTGGTTTGAGTGTTTTTATGCTTCCAAAACATATTAACTGTGCTATCTTTGTTCATTTTATTGTCAATAATTTTGAGAACTCTTTTAAAGATCTATTCATTTTCTAATATTTGCTAGTTTTTTCATGTTAGCATGGCATCCGTTTGTGGGGGTTCATTGGCTTTGCAGGATGCTGGAGTTCCAATTAAGTGTCCAATTGCTGGTATAGCAATGGGTTTGGTTAATGATACAAAAGAATTTGGGGGAGATGGAACTCCACTTATTCTATCTGACATAACAGGATCCGAGGATGCTTCTGGAGATATGGATTTCAAGGTATTATTTTAAAGCTTTAGTTGATTTTTGACTCAAAACAAGATTCCCATATCTATAAAAATGTTACAACCAGGGCTACTAACTCCAAAAATTATGCATAAAATTGGTGTTTTACAGGTAGCTGGTAATGAAACGGGCATAACAGCATTTCAGATGGATATAAAGGTATGCTATTCTTAGATTTTATCCCAGTTTCTTACTGATTTGGCAATTATCGTGTCATTTGCTATAATATGTTCATTTGATATGCTTCAAAAGTCCTTGTGAAGATAAGAATCTGTGTTGATTTGATAGGTGGGAGGCATTACTATACCCATTATGAGAGAGGCGCTCCTGCAAGCAAAGGATGGCCGTAAGCATATTCTTGGTTAGTAATTTTCTTTCCATACCCTTTCCAGATCCTTGGCCGTAAGCATATTTTCTCAACAGGCTCCCTTCCTAATATCATGATCTTCACTAACTATACCAAAAGGTCCTCTTCCTTAATCATTTAAGGGACAAATTGCCTTATATGATATGCAGCCAGTCTCTTTAGTTACCTTCCTTGGAACTAACTTCCTTTCATCAATGGAATTATTCTCCTTTCCTCCAGTTACTTCAATCCCTCCTACTATCTTACTGCCAACCCCACCAGATATATCAATGCACTCTCATTAGATTGGACCAAGCCACCCTCAAATCTATTTTTGTAACTGCTCAAGTTCACCACTAGCAGATATTGTCCTCTTTGGGCTTTCCCTCAAGGTTTTTAAAACGCGTCTGCTAGGGAGAGGTTTCCACACCCCTTATAAAGAATGCTTCGTTCTTCTCCCTAACCGATGTGGGATCTCACAATCCACCCCCCTTCAGGGCCCAACGTCCTCGCTGGCACTCCTTCCCTTCTCCAATCGATGTGGGACCCCCCAATCCACCCCCTTCGGGCCCAGCGTCCTTGCTAGCACACTGCCTCGTGTCCACCCCCTTCAGGGCTCATCCTCCTCGCTGGCACATCACCCGGTGTCTGGCTCTGATATCATTTGTAACAGCCCAAGTTCACCGCTAGCAGATATTGTCCTCTTTAGGCTTTCCCTTTCGAGCTTCCCTTCAAGGTTTTTAAAACGCGTCTACTAGGGAGAGGTTTCCACACCCCTTATAAAGAATGCTTCGTTCTCTTCCCCAACCGATGTGGGATCTCACAATTTTCTTGTTGTTTCCACTTTTCTTCGTCCGCTTCACTATTTTCTAACCATTTACCTTGGTCCAATCAAATGAGAGTGCCGGTTAGATTGTATTGATCAACAAAGGTGGTGGACATGAAATGGATAGTCTCAACAGTATCTAATGTATTTTAATTGTCTGACCTTCTAATCACCAATTTATGGTGATCGATGACATTGGTAAGTTGGTAAAGTTCTATGATTTTCTTGAAGTGTATGATATATCTAATGTATGTTTTCAATTGACAGCTGAAATGTTGAAGTCTTCTCCTTCTCCTTCGAAAAGGCTTTCACAGTATGCTCCATTGATTCATGTCATGAAGGTTTGTCACTGCCCATATCAAATTGTTGAATTTCCTTAACATCTTTGATGTAATCGATTGTGTATTATGTGATAATAATAGAAGTATAAGAAGAAATACAATACTCTTATAATGATAATAAAATTTGAAATTTACTGCTTCTCTCATTTCTGATTCTTTGATAGGTTCTACCTGAAAAAATAAACCTAATCATTGGTCCTGGCGGAAAAAAGGTGAAGAGCATAATAGAGGAAACACGAGTCGAGTCTATCGACACTCAAGACGATGGAATAGTATGTTCAGAGAAATCTCATTTAGCTAACTTAGCCGGCTATGACTCTTTTGACTGCAATTTTGATATCTTTTGCTTTTGTAGGTTAAAATTACTGCAAATGATTTGTCAAGCTTGGAAAAATGTAAAGCTATTATTAGCAATCTGACAATGGTTCCAACTATTGGTGATATCTATAGGTAATTACTGTTCTAAATAATTCTTTACACTGTTTTCCTTTCAAGGAAGGTGCATAAGGACTTCTGGTTGGGATACATTACTATTTTTGGTGTAGCCTAAACATTGAATGAGAGAATTCTCTAAGACGAGTTCGAATAATAATGTAATCGTTTTGGACTTGAGAACTTAATGAAAAAATTTATAAAGACAATTGGAAATCTTATGTTACCTTGAAACAGTGCTTCTGCAGATCTCCTGCTTTACAAATGTCTTGTATACAGAGCTTCATCCTAATAAATATATCAATATCTGCTGTGTTCTCTGTATTTAACATTTGCTAGTTTCTTCAAACAAAACTATTGGAGTATGAACTCGGATTTTTTCGTTCTTTTTCCTTCCAGGAACTGTGAGATCAAGACAATTGCTGCTTATGGTGTTTTTGTTGAGATAGCACCTGGACGAGAGGTATCGTTGACGCCTTATTTCCCATTTCCTTTCATGTTAGGAAAACTAGATGGTCCTTTTACTTGTGTCTCTTGTAAGTTTTCCTACAGGGACTTTGCCATATCAGTGAGCTGAGCTCAGATTGGCTGGCAAAGGCAGAAGATGTAAGCACATTTTTTCTTCTTCTTCCTTTTTTTTTTCCTTTGGTTCGACCCTTCTGCCAATGTTTTCAGTCAAAAGTTCTATACTCTAAAGATAAAAAGCTTTTCTGTGTCAGGCTGTTAAAGTTGGAGACAAAATCGATGTCAAAGTCATTGAGGTTAGATTCTATGCCCTCGCCATTGTTCTGAGATTGTATGAATATTGATTGTTTGCAAGTTATAACTTTTGTAGGCTTCACCCACTAGTTTTAATTTCTTTAAATATAGTTTTGCTGATGGGACAGTATTGTACCTATTTAGTGTTAGAGTATTTTGCTGATGACACGGTGGAGTGTTAGAGTATTTCTATTGCTAGGTCATGTCATTTAGGTCTGAGTCGGACATCCAATTGCTTCGATTTGAATTATCTAGAGGATGCCTTACTATTATATAAAAAAGATGAATCAAACCTATTTCTCGATTCAATAGAAGCCCAAAGAGATGACTAGGGTCCCAAATAACGAGAGAAATGTAAAAAACAGATCCGTACATTTAAGACGTAGGGATCCACATGTAAACATAGTATCTATTTAAATACGTTCGGATGACCCCTTCTCATAATTAGAATATATATAACCTAGCCCTATTCCAGTCTGGCATGGTATGGGATGAACTTATAATCATGGAATCGACTCGATCTTCAGATTATAGATTATAAGTTCACAATGATACAGGTAAATGAAAAGGGCCAAATCCGCCTTAGCCGTCGAGCATTGCTTCCAGAGGCTGACCAGGATTCCAGTTCAAAGGATAACACTGGCAACCCCTCCAGAAACAAGGCTGCAATGCATAAGGGCCCTGATAAAAGTACCTCTAAGATAGCTGGTAAGGAGAACATGGAACAGAGTAATGTGCAGAAAGGTGTTGTTGCAGCAAGTGGTAGTTCATCAGAGGACGCTGCAAAACTGCAGAAGAAGTTCATACGGAAAGAAGCGACTGCGACGAAAGACAGACCTATAAACAAAGAGAAGACAAAAAGCACAAGCAGTTGAGTTGTTAGTAGTATCTCCAACACCAAACTTTGTGAATGAAAAGGATGAATTCAGATTGGTATATTAATGGTGTTGTGCACAAAACTGTATGTTAGTGTTCATTCTGCAGCAAGAGGATTGGTGGTACAAGTGCCTCACAACTTGAAAATTAACAAGGTGAATCCGCTTGTCCTTCCCAATATGTTTTTTCCTTGCTACATCTGCTACCAAGTTCTTAGCTGTGCTATTGTAAATCTTAAATATGGTCGACAACTTCGTAGTGTAATGCTTTTCGGTTCTCGAACTTATTTGGCTGTTTGGAAATTCTAACAGGACAACAAAAATTGTGGTTTTTCCCCCATTGAATCCTTGATACAAATGTCCAGAAATGCAGCAGTAGCAGGAGCAAAACAAGGAGCAAAACACTGGTGAGCTGCTGCAGAGTAGAAAGAAGATGGTCTCAGAACTACTTTTTGGTCGGAACTGCAGGGAATATATTTGTTCATACGAAGACTACTTTCATGTACTTTCATGTACATTACGTTTCAAAAGGAGCCTTTGTGGTTTCTGAAGTTTGAAAATGTTATTCAATGATCTCTAAATCCTTGATGATGTGTAAATTTTGGTAATTGGATTGTTGAGATGGCTCTTTTTTCTTCTCTCTCAGCTTCCTCCACAGCCATACTGTCGTCGTCGTTTACCATTGTGCTTGTCGTTTGTCGACACGTCGCTTTCTGTTGTCTACCACTCGTTGCCAATCACTGTGGCTCCTCGTCGTCATGTCATGCCTCAGATCAAGGGAACAAAGGGTCGTTCCCCTGATCTACTCTAGATTTGTGGATGAAAAGTATTTCAAATTTGGGGGAGTAAACGAGTTCTAATCAATGGGTTTTGAGAACGTAAACTCGAAATAATAAACAGGAATGTTACTTAATCCATCACAAAACACATTCCATTATCCATGAAAAAAAGTTCTCAGAAGTACAAACCAAAAGTTCTTGGCAATTTTCTTTCCCAATCGCCTTGAAGTACTTTCTGTTTAGTTGAAGAGACAGAGAGTTGGCCGCCGGCAGCCGCTGCCGTCGCAGTTGGATTCATAATAGAGCGAGAGTTGGGCTGGCCCAAACAGATTTTTAATTTCTATTTTAGCCCAATTTTGTTCAATTTTTTGTTTTTATAATTTTAAAATAATTTTTATTCATAAACTTTTATTTTCATGTCCGTTATAGGTTAATTTTGTTAATTAGTTAATATTGATTAGGTTAATTTTGTTAATTAGTTAATATTGATTAAAGACAAGGGCTAAATATTTTAAAAGAGTAAAGACACAAATTAAACAAATCTAGAAAAGACCAATATAGTTATTTTCTAAAATTTTAAGGATTAAATAGACATTTTAAAAGTTCGACATATGCCATTAAGAACATGGAGGAGAAAACAAAGACAAAAACTAATAAATTTAGTCAATCCAATCAACTTGAAGTATCACTTTCAGTGTGCTATCCATTGAGCTATGTTCGAGATGCCAAAAGTTACTAATATCACTATCAGTGCTACTATTCATTGAGCTATGCTCGAGATGCCAAAAGTTTCTAATATGACTATCGATGCTGCTATCCATTGAGGTATGTTCGAGATGACAAAAGTTACCAATATCACTATCAGTGCTACTATCCATTGAGCTATGCTCGGGATGCCAAAAGTTACTAATATCACTATTAGTGCTGCTATCCATTGAGCTATGTTCGGGATGACAAAAGTTACTAGATATAACTCACTATCTAAAATGAAGTATAATAGGAGGAGAAATGAACACAAACTCCTCTCAATTCCTTTCCTTCCCGTTCCCGTTCCCATTCTATTCTCACTCATGAAACTATGTATTTTCTGAAGGCAAAGTTCCCAAACAGCAAGAACTACCACAGAAGCATTTCAAACCTTCATGCTTTACTCTGATATCACCATAACTAAATGTAAGCTCTTCATCTTTTGATATGCTTCGTGAAGCATAGAAACAAAGGCGAGGCAACATAACGCCTGTGCTTCTCACCAGTCTCGTTACTAGATTACCTCCATCACAAGAGTGATTTACGAACCGCCCGACATTCCCAATCCAGGTCGCATCGATGTTTGTTCGCAAACAAGCATTTCCAGATGGAAGGTGCTCCCTCACTACGAGAAGAGATGAAGCGAAACGTCCACCTTTAGCACGAGCATCATATATTTTCTGCCGCCTTCTTGCTTCTCCGGTGGTCAAAAGTTCACCTTTTGGATGCAAAGATTAGTCGCAGCAAGTTTAGAGATCTTCAATGCATTAAACACAGTATATCTCTTACCCTTCATGTAAACAAGTACTCATTTACATGAACCACAAATCTGATCAACAAACATCATCTATATATTTTTCCCAGAAAGCAAATAGTTTTCATCTATTTAAGTGCCCTTAAGTAATTACCCTCATAAACAAATCGATCGAGAAGGAACCCAATCGACTCATATAGAAGCAATTTTGTGGACTAATATGAACTACTCCTCATTTTGCAGACTTTTATGCTCCACAAAACTGTTCAACGTTCTTTCAGATTCAATAGAGTTGGCAAACTTTCAATATACTAACTAATTTTGATGAAATTAACTTATTCTATGTACATACGAGGTAAATCAGTAGTTTTCTTAGACATTAGTTCAAGATTCAAACAACGAGACCTAATTCTTCTATTAGCTTAAGAGAGATTTTGTTTAGTTCATAGTTGGTCCAAGAACACTGGTTCACTAGAAAACCAATGGAACATAAGAAATATATACATATATTTTGGGACTTGACTAAAATATAATCTTATAAGTTGAACCTCACTTCTTCAATATATGCAAATTGAAAACAAGATGAGCAGTTCCTTGAGCATTAATTCAGGACTTCAACTAAGAATATGTGTATTTTCATGGCATAATGTGGACTGATTGGCGAGGGGATTGAAGGACTGTATGCAATCTTTAACTGTAATGTTCAAAATAAATGCAGCCACTCAACCAGATTAAGGCAGAAAGGGCAGAACAACTATGCAAAATCGTAACAAATTCCAGAAAATGAACATCAAAATGTACCTGCATACTCACAAATGAACGTCCCTTTGTTAATCAACTCGTCCGCGTACAAACCCCATCCTTTCTTCGCATCTCTCGAAATTTTCAATCGAACAGAAATTCCTCTCTGAGTCAACCGATTTTCACACTCCAGCCCACAAGAACATCGTGGACCGCACTCGCTAGCAACATCCTCCAACCCATCCAAGCTCGAACAGGGGCATTGAAACTCATACTCCCCGCAATTTTCGCAATCGCATCCAGATACATCGTCGCCCAAATTCATCGATTCGCTTCCGACATGACTCGACTGGGAATCGGAAATTGAACCCCAGCATTGGCGTTCGATACGATGATCGGGGATAATGCTGGTGGGGGTGTAGATGAAGAAGGCGTAAGGGCAATCGTTGATTGGAGGGTGGAATGGGATGGGGGTGTTCTCGATTGATCTAGAAGCGTCGAGAATCCGGCGAAGAGTGATGGATTTGGATGTGGCATTGAGGAACTTGCAGGAGAGCGAAATGTTAGCAAGCTCAAGGGAGGTCAGCCATGGAAGGACGAGGTGAGCGCAATGAAGGAGACCACTCGTTAAATGTTCTTCCTCTTCGGCTTCACCACTGGTTTTCAAGCATTTATTTGATCCGGCTTGCGGCATTTGGCGATCGAACTCCCACTCTATAGGACACCATCAGCCTTATATATATAGTCTATTGGAGATGCAGGGTATTGATCCCGTACCTCTCGCATGCTAAGCGAGCGCTCTACCATTTGAGCTACATCCCCTTTGATAAATTGACAATAATTTAGGAAAATACATTAATTCATTAATAGGAAAATAGTACATTAATCTTCGTTGCTTTAAGCGAATAATTCCCGCTCTAATTTTTGCAAAAATAAATGAAAATTTTCGCATATGTGGAAATAAGGAACATACAAGATATAAAATTACTCGTGAATGTACATTAATAGGAGGTGGGAACGGGAAACATACCATATATAAAATTACTCGTGAATGTACATTAATTTTCGTTACTCTCAGCGAAAAATCTTTGCATTAATTTATACAAAAATAATAAAAATATTTGCAGCGACGTAGATTTAAATAGGAGGTGGGGACGGGAAACATACCAAATATAAAATTACGATGAACATACATTAATTTTCGTTACTCTTATAAAAAAAGATTTGTCTTAATTTTTTGCAAAAATAAATAAAAAATTTCACAGACATATATTCAAATAGGAGGTGGAGACCGGGATGTAGAAGACTTCTCCATCCTTACCCGATTTAGTTGGTTAAAGTAGTTATGTTTAAATTGGTAAATATATATATATAAAAAAATGATTTGCTTGGAATTAAAATTTATTTAGACAAAAATAAAATAAAAAAATAAAAAAATAAAAAGACGAAATTTATTTAATGGAGGAAATATATAGTATTGAGGTCGCTCGAACTTGAAACCCAAAAATTAGATTAATCCAATCTTCCTCCGACCAAAAATGGGTTTAAGCGGTTACGCACAGAGCCCCAGAGTGGACTTCAATTTTTATATTCAGGAGTAGCCGGGAAGGGTTTTCTCTCGATTCTCCTCACCATTCTTTCCGATCAATCGCCACCTTTCCTCCCCAGAATGAGGTATTTTTCTGTTAATTTTGCTGTTTCTTCTCATGTAACACTAGTTGTATTTGATCATCTAGCTTTTATTGTGCCGTTTTTAGCTATTGATTTTGATTATTCGCTCCTTTTAACTTCCTGCTTTGTCTTGTTTCTTCCCGCTAAATCGCGCCAGTTTTTTTTCTTCTTCTTTTTCAACTTCTTTTAGCTTAGACGAATGTGAACATTTCTACTTCTGTAACCTGTTTTTGTGAGTGGATGAATTGGTTTTGTTTACGTTTCTGGATCGATGTTTGTGGAAGATGTTGTCTGTAATCTGTTTGAATGAGTGTAAGACTGGTAAATGTGGGTCAGAATGGATAGAGTTGGGGTTTTGATCGTCTTGATAGATGAAGGTAGCTGGTCAAGTCATGGCGATAATTTTTTTCTCGTGTATGCAGTAGTCGTAATCCGGAGGTTCTGTGGGCTCAGCGTTCGGATAAGGTTTATCTGACCGTTGCTTTACCTGATGCCAAAGATATTTCTGTGAAGTGTGAACCTCATGGGTTATTTAGCTTCTCTGCAAAGGGGCTGCAAGGCGCATCTTTTGACTTCACTTTGGAACTCTTTGGGTCCATAGTGCCTGAGGTGAGCTATTGAATAACTTTTGATGCACTTCTTTCTTCTGTTTAGGTCATGCTTAGAATGATCTTGATGTGTCCATTACTGATCTTATATCATATCTAGTGGTTTCTTATTCTCTTATGTGTTAAGGACCGTATGAGCGGAAGTTTGGACTTGGGAGTTGACACTTTAAATGTTTGGGAAAATTGCATCAATGCTGTGATTGTTTTCAAAGTCCTTTTGCTTATTATCTTAGCTCGAAAAAAAATTTAGGATATTTACTGAAAATCAGAGGAAGGAGTGGGGAAAATTGAAGAGAAGGAGAATATTTTCTTATATTTCTCGGTGTATTGAAGGAACTAAAAAGCGGTAAGCAGCAAATAGCTATAGCTGCTAGCAAACCACCACACATGTGGCATGCAGTCATTGATTCGACATATAACAGCAAGAATAACAATCAGATTTAAAAATTAAACGAAACAAAGTAGAGTTGAAACTTAATTAACACTCTTAATCTGATGGCTTAACATTTACTTTATATTTATCCAATATCCCTCTCTTTGCTTGATACAGGGCTGTAAAACTAAGGTTGGCTTGAGGAACATAATTTGCTCCGTCCAAAAAGAACAGAAAGGTTGGTGGAAACGGCTCTTGAAATCGGAAGAAAAACCTGCTCCATACTTGAAGGTTGACTGGAACAAATGGTGTGATGAGGATGAATCAGACTGTAAGTTCTTTCTTGTAACATAGATGTACTATTGGTATATAAAATGCGAACACCCTAGGAACTGTAGAGGGAATATACAAAAAGGAGAGAACCTCTGTCCTAAAGGGAGTTACATTAACAGCTTTTCAATTAGCCAAAATGTCATCCTGAGTATAGTTTGTGAAATGACAGAAGAAGTTGAACCCATAGATACCGGGTTTCTTTCTTGAAACGATGGAACACCCAATAGTAGATAGGGATTTATCCATATTGAGTTTCTCCTTTTGCTATTCAACAATTTGAGTTTTCCAACCTGCACGTTTCTCTTCCTTATTTGTCACTACTTTCTTTCAAGTTTAACTACTAGAATTTTCCAACTTTCTGTAGCAGATATCCTGCGTTGAAAACTATTATAGGGACCCCGAAATAATTTTATGATGTTGGTTTATGATCAAAGCATAAGGATCAGTAGGATACTACTGAGAATCTTAGCCATTGCTATATGGCACATTGATAATGACTTAAGATGTTGGTTTGGGTAGGCGTTACTTTGGGAGAAAGATCGCCTTCCTGAAAAGCTCTAGTATATTTTTTTCTTCTATATTACCATACAATTTCAGTCTTATTTTCTCCCAACCCTAGGATTGGGATCCTTATCAGATTTGGCCCTGCTTCTATTTACATAAATATGAAACTGTCATCCCATGCTATTCCATTACCATTTGGCTATGCTATTTGTCAATTGTAACTTAGCATTTGTAGGTTCAAAATTCTTAGAAGTAGAACTTTAATCTTGCATTACCTATTTTTAATATTTGTTCTAACAGTATAATTGATTTTGCAGCCGCTTTAACTTCTGATGACGACCTTGCGGTAAGTTGATTACATTTTTTTCCTATATGCTCTAATTTAGTCAAAAGTTCAAGTTGTCATATATAAGCTATGTAAATAATTTAATGTAGGATATGGGCCTAGATGATGGAAGCGGCGAGGATGGAGGAATGCTCTGTGAGTCCAATTTAATTTTTCACCATATGTTGTCTCTTATGAATCTTATGGCCCTTGGAATACCACTTGGAAAAAAAAAAAAACTTTTAAAATAAAATTACTTTTCTATGTGCACCTTTGAAAAAATTAATAATAAAAAGCACTTCAAAAACTGGTTAATTTAGAACAACTTTTGAAGAAACACATGAAAGATAGATCATCCAAATTTTAAGTAATTACAAAAAATCTTCCAAATATCTAGTGAGAAAAAATATATTTATATTTGTATGTAATAGAGTGCAACCATATACACTTGTTATTTAATAAAACACTTTTGAAAAAAATGTAAGATGTAAAACCATTTTTATTACAAATATTGGAAGAAAAAGTGCTTAAACTAGAAGGTTTACTGAACACACCCTTATAACTTGCGTGGTATAAGTTCTTGCAGGGTTCTTTTTGGGTTTTTGTTTTATTGATTCCTTGTTCAACATGTGAATGATGGTTAAATCATTTGGCAAAATATGAAATATGAAAATCCCGAGCTTATTTAAGTCGGTTACACTCCTTTTCCACGTGAAAAAAAAAAACAAATTAATCATTTCAAGTCTTCCTTTTTTAACCAAAGAACCCTCTTATTGATGATTTGAAAGGATACCCAAAAATCTATAACATTCCAATGGAAGTTACATGAAGGCCTCTCAATTGGAATTGATAACACTAGAACAAACATCCATGAAGAATCATGGTGTTTTGTCAGCTCTCTTTTCTATCAATGCCTTTTTCTAAAAAGGATCCTTTGCTTTGCTTTCTTTCAAACTATAACCCCAAATAGATGCTTTGATTGCATTAACCTTCGTTTGACTGATTCTGCTTTTAGTTTCTTATTTTTCAAAATTATACTTCGTTTTCTCACCCTTTCTTCATCTCTCTTTTTCATATATCTCAAAGAACACTCCGAATAAGTTTCTGATAACTATTTTTAGTTTTGAAAACTTGGCTTGATTTTCAATGTTCTTAAAAGATGTACGAGACAAAGGAATTGTGAGTAAATAAATTTATCTTTCGAAAGCCGAATGGTTATTTAATGGGTACTAATGTTTTACCACTTCTTATTGTCTCCTTGACAGATCTCCCCGACTTGAAAAAAGTAGGAGGAAACTAGCAACTACGTGAAGGGGAAGGGAAGTTTGTATAGAAGTATCTTAGAACCAGTAGATTGACCAGTGAAAGTTGAATACTGTTTTTATTCCATGAGTTTTGTATCAAGTCTTGATTAGTGGTTATAAACTTGTCTGAACTTGACATTCTTGATCTGCACTTAGACATTTGTCTGCCCTCTCATTAGCTGATCTATTCAGATTTTGCAGGCTTATTGTTCTCGTCCATTTGTGTTCGTGTTCGTTTCATTTTGTCATATATACGCATGAGCTTTACCTTACAACTTAAAAATGATATCTTTATTTTCTGCTAGTTCATTAGTCCTCAACATTTGATAACAAAGTTGGTAGGAGTAATTTTTTGTGTTTTTGTCTTCAGTTTTAAGTATGAGATGCTTTCAAGAACTTGTTCTGATAAGTTGATTTGGGGATTGCAAGAAATGGTTTATTCTGAAAATTAAACTCTTGTATTATAATAATGATTTCTGATGTTTGCCCACATTAGCGAAGTATATAAGAAAATGTTGCCATATCAAACTGAATAATGGATAAGAAATGCCTCCCCAAAACCATAGATTTCACCAAGGGTGGCCTGAAAAACTCCTTTAGAAGTCGTTCTAAGAGAAACTCTGGCATTTAAACATTATTTCTTATTGAAATATAGAAGATTGCATCACAACCATCTGGTATTTAACTAACTATAACTTTTTATTGAAAAAGTTTACATTACAAACAATGAGGATTCAAAGTTCTCATGCTACCAATCCCTTCCCGCTTGAGCTATACAAGAAGTGTTAGACTGTACCATCTTTGGATAAATGGGGACAAATATAAGCCACATACAAAGAAACTTTGGTGGCTAAATCACCTTCTTATTGGATCTCTCAATGAGAGCCTCTCAAGCGGACTGCTGCATCCGCATAGAGGGCAAACACATATTAACACCTTGTCTGGATAAAATGGAAGGATGTGAATGCAGAGTTTGCTCCAGGCTATCTTTTCAGAGATTCTGCATTGGATTTTATGGTGCAAGAGATCACTACAAGATCGAAAAACGATAACTATAATGAAACTAAATGGAACTTTCTGACAGTTTAAAGAGTACAACTCAACTCAACCTGAAACGAACGAAAATCACAGTACAAGCTTTATAATTCAATAGTTGAACCTTATACACCAGCATGAGATATGTCTTATTTTATCTCTACTTTAAATTTCTAAATAGGGTAACATCCTCCTGCTCCATCAGAAGTTCACCAAAAGTTGTTTTTAACTCATAAGGTGTTGGTGTTAGTAGTAGGGGTCGCCTTGCAGAGGGAAATCATTTTCATTAGTTTGTGGAGCATTTAGCATCAGAGGAGCAAGAAGACTTTTAGTGGGGTAGAGATCTGTTGGGGAGTTTTGAACTATGTCTAGGTTCAACAACTATCCTTCGTTTATTTGCACGTTGGTTCTTTCCCAAATTAAGATAACTTCAAAAAAAGAACTATTTAGGTGTAAAATTTCTTAAATTAATGAAACTCTTAAAGGTTAAGGGTATATTTTAACATTTTAAAAAAATTTAAAGAATAATAATAAAACTATAGAAAGTTCAATGGTATTTCGAATTTTGTAAGAGTATTAATGATTTGAAAGTTCATAGGTATTTTTGAGAATACTGACGGTTTCTCTCTAAAAGTAACGGTAATGTACTTTTTATTTTTTTTAAAGTACAATGGTAGGGATATTTTTATTAGTTAAGCCTTCTTCTTTTGATATGCAACTGGTACCTCATATCTATGAAAGTATGGTTTCTCGCTAAAATAACAATTATAATAGCAGAAATACACACAACCCACATACCAACTCTTTCCTTGATGATAGCAGCGCACTCTGCACCACCACAATTTTGTGCAAAGTAAAGTATGTCATTGTACATTGCATTAGTGGGTTGGATTCCAGCATCATCCATCCACTGCAAGACCTGTACATAAGTTTACTTAAATTTCTATATTCCTAGCTGGGAATATGATAAGAACATTTAAAAAGCGTGTCATGTTAATTAATAGAAAGAAAAAAATTAATTAAAGGGTAAAAGTACGAACCAAAATTGTACCAAACTCCAGACTAAAAACAAGGAACTGAAGAAAAGAGACAGTAACATGGTATGGAATTCGTAATGAGCTAGGAGGGGCGTTTTTGCTATAGTCAGTCAGAGAGAGAGTAGTAATGAGTAGCAACGGAAAGCTCCTAATTCTTCCTTGATTCAGTAACTTGATTGATAAATAAACCCTAGTTCATTTCAAAACATGAATGACAAACAGACACATCCAAGAGTAATCAGTATTTCAAAAGACTGTTTAGGGGGAAAATGCACTGTGTGAACCGCTTTCAACATAAACTTGCATTAGACATTCAAACGTTGTATCCTGCTCTAGAAATTATGACTCTTGCCATCTTAACTAAAGATTCAAAAGAATTTAGACTCATGTATAAACAAGGACTAATATTTCTTATGGTACCGCTTCCAAAGTCTAGGCTTGCTCAAAGTTGCTTTAGTATTAGCACCGAGATATCAGAAAGAAAAAAAACATAGGACAACTAATGTCCAAGTAATATACAATTCCTATAATCAGCAGTCATAGGTATATATTAGTAAGAACAGCTCAAGGGATTTGAAATGCCAAGTTACTGAAACATAAAGCGTACCTCAATGTATTTCCTCCAATTTCCAAAAGACAAAAGATTCTTCAACAAGATTGAATAAGTACTAATATTGACACTGGATCCCAATGCCACGAATCTGTAAAACAGCTGTATTTTGGGATAAAATAGCTTAGAGTTCAGCGCATTACAAGGATACGAACAGTTGGCATATGTAAATCATGTTCATAGATATCAGACTTCAAACGATAAGGAAAAAGGGAAAATTTTGAAGTAAAAGAACGTGTGGAAAATTTTGAAGTAAAAGAATGTGTAGAAAATTTTGCTTGATTCCCAACATTAACCCATAAGAAATATCGTACTTCCATTTTCCAACTACCTTCATCATAATCTCCATCTTTCCACTTTTTCCCAGAAAATGCAGAAGATGATTAATAGTTCCAACTGAAACAAGATGCAAAGAGGGCTCCATAAGCTTTATTATGTCAGTTGCTTTCCTCCAATCTCGTAGTCTGCATACAAATTTCAGTAAATAGTTTCTTAGTGAAAGAATGAAAACAATAAGTTGCTAATTTTCAAGGTAAAAGTCAGATAATAATTCTCTCACTTTTACAATAGCTACAAGGGTCTATCTTAAGTAGAAGAAAGACCTAATACACAAAAGGAAAAACCTTATACACATAATCACACTTCAAGTACACCTAACAAATAAAATATGGTAAATATATTTAAGAATAAACCAACAATAAGTAAACCTGAAAACCATTGTGCTCAAATGATTCAAAGCAAAGAAGGATGCCTCGAAAAAATTGTAATGATTATATACATAAGTGGTAATCATATTAGAAATTTGTGAGGATGATGGGAAAACTATGTCACCTAGATAGATAAATAATGCTAGGCATAGCGAGAGAAGACTAGTTAAGTAGCTAACTGCCTTTTATGGCTGGTTGATGCAAGTTGAGAGGTTGTTAGTAAATTCCGTTGGTCAGGAAGTTAACTGAGGAGACTGGCAGTCGTTGTGTGTACAAGAGGCTGAGAAGAAGATAGTCAAAATTATGAGAGTTAAGAGAGAATAGGCCTACCAAATGCCCTTTATCAAACATCATCCCTCCAAAACCTTGTCTAAAGACCTCTCCATCCCTCTAAGAATTCTTATATTTCTCAATCCACATGCCCTACAAGATTGCAAAACGGTAAGTCTGCCACAAGACCTCCCCTTAACACGAAACAAAAAGTTCATCACACTTTCCTCAAACGAAGGCCATAAGTCCCTATTACACACCACAGAAACCCCAAACAAACTAAAGCACCGATTCCAAAGGGAGTAAGCAAACTGGAAACCCCATAAATGATGATCAAGATCCCTCATGTTGTCTACAAAGAACACACCATTGCGGGCGCAAAACCAAGGTAGAGTGCTGCTAGATGCGATCTTAGGTGTTTATTCTTCCATGTAACTTAGCAAGCAAAAAACTTCACTTTCTTAGAAATTTTAACCTTCCACAAAAAGAAAAATACTAAGGTCACTTGAATTGGAGCTCGTTCTTATAAAAGTTTGGGCAGTGTTAATGGGCATACTAAGGTACCCGTACAATTTACATAGATTAGGCATAACAGAGGAAAAGTAATTAGCAACACATTAACTGTTATACCTGTTGGTGCCAGTTAATTGGATTGTTCATGAGTCAAGAATTCGTTAGGAAGTTAGTGAGTGGACTGACAGTTGAAACATGTACAGGAGGTAGAGTAGGAAAACCTAAGAAAAATGTTAAGAGAGTTAAAGGAGAGAACAAGCATATATACCTGAATTCTTAAGACATTCAACTTAATAAACATTCATAGCTATACCACCCAGTCAGATCACATTTAATAAAGCTCAAAGATTCTTCTTTTCCGAGGACTACACGGAAGGATCAAGGTGAGTCTACTAGTTCAACCAAACCAAATGCTCAATAAATTTTCTACCGAGGGCAGTGAATTAACTATCCTTGCCATACAAATATGCTAGCAAAATGTGTATATAGAAAATATGTAACATATATGTACATGTAAAATCTTACGTGCTACAAGCTGACAACATTTCAAAGAAATTGGCATCGTTGAAAGGAATTCCCTTCTCCTTCATAATTTCTGCCAGAGTAAGAACGTTGGAAGCCTGATTTCCCTTATTATATGCTTTCATCAAAGCGGAGCATGCTATAGAATCTAGTTGAATGTTATTTGTTTCCATTTCATGATATAAGGAGCAGGCTTTTTCCCATGTCTCTGATATGAAAATCAAATTACAAAAGTTCAGAATCAAACAATCTCTTTCTATAGTGTCAAATCAGATCAATGAATTGAAAAAACCTACCAGTTGTACTATATGCATTTATCATTGCTGTATATGTAACTAAATCGGGATAACAACCACTTCCCTTCAATGAATTGAACAAAGTTTCTGCTTTCACAAGTTGACCCTGCAATGCATGAAAATTAAACAGTGAATAAAAGACCGGGATTTATCTCATTGATGTGTAGTCTAAACAAGGGAAGTGTCTGTCTTGCTAAAGTACTAACCTGTTTACTATAGGCACAGATCATAGAAGAGTAGATCTCTTCGGACAAAGGAATCTTTAAATCTACCATTTCTTTGAAAAAGTGGATTGCCTCGTCATATTTTGACATCCTACAACAACTACTTATCAAGATAGTATATGTGACAGAGTCTGGTTTAGTGTTCTTATTCTTCATTGATCTATACAAATCAACAGCCTTTTCATATTCACCAATATTCATATAGCTACCAATAGCTGAATTATATGCAATAGTGTTCAAACGAATTCCCCGTAGCTCGGCAGCAGAAAGTACAGCATCTACATTCACCTTTTGACCAAATCGTCCACAGGCAGCCAAGAGGGTGCATATTGAAACAACATTTGGATGAATTCCATCTTGCTCCATCTCACGTAAGATGTCAACAGCTTGAGCTAAATAGCCATTAGATCCATATGCATCTATCAGTGCATTGTAGCTAACAAGATTTGGCTTGCATTTGTTTCTCTTCATCATATCAAACACTTCTCTAGCCCTTGTAGGTTGCTGAGATCTTCCAAATGTACTGAGTAAAGATGTATAAGATACAACATCAGGGCGAAAACCACTCCTTTTCATCTCATCAAAAACTGTAGAAGCTTCTTTATCCATCCCATGGGAAGCATATGCACTTATTAGAGCATTATACGAAACAATGTTAGGTTTTATTCCTTCACCCAGCATTGTACTAAATACAGCTTTACAATCTTCAATCTGTCCACAAACAGAATAAAGATGAATGATACTTGTGAATGTTACAACGTCAGGGCGACATTCAGCCCTCTTCTCCCGCATAGAATTAAAGATTTCAATGGCTTGTCCATATTGTTTGACCTTTATCAAACAGTGAATCACAATATTAAGTGTTGTTGTGTCAGGCCGGATGTTTGTACCCTTCATCAATTCAAAATATGACAAAGCTTTTGAATACTGAGCCCCACTTTTATATGCAGATAGAACAATATTGTGGGTCACAAGATCAGGGCCAACCCCATTGTCTGTCATTTTCTTGCAAACTCTCAAAGCTTCTCTCCAATTTCCAGAAGATCCGCATGCATTTATCAAATTATTAAACGTTGATCGACTAGGAGGGATCTGCATCAATTGGAAAATAATAATTTTCATAGTACAATGTCTATATTGACAAATTAAAATTTAAAATTTAATTTTCATATAAATTCATTTAATTTTCACGTAAAGTCATTAACATTGTTTTGATATTCACAATATTTTTTTTATAAATTTCTTCATTATTTATTATTTTTGTCATTGACAGGTAGCTTATATGTATAAATAAACAAGAATTAATATCAGTAGAAACTGAACAGTTTTTAAAATCTTTCAAATGAGTTGGTTTTTAATGTAAAATATTAAATATATGTTTGGGTTTTGTGTAGAAGGGACAGAGACCTGCCAAAAATATATATATATATGACCCAAAAAATGCTAAAACTGGGAAGGAGAGGACTTATATCATCCAATCAAAGAGCAATCTATGCATCTACCTCTCCTATGTAGAACATTGCAGCTTTCAATGTATGTCATTCCATCCATCCCAGTAATTCTCCCCTAAATACTCCTAATAAAGCTCACGAGAAAACTAGATCACTTGAAATCTAACAAAATACCACATGAAGGTTTTTTTTTTTTTGTGGAGAAAAAGCTCCTAAACCAACCTTCTCTTACCCCTCCCTCAAGCCCTCTAAGAGTCCAATAAAAAATTCATATGTAAAGAGTTGACTCCCTTGCTTTTGCAGAAGCATGCTTCCATTGCAAATAACAGAATAAAAAATTCTTCAACTCCCTTGATCCTCTCCAAAAAGGGCCCTCCCCTCTCCTCACACCCCTCCCTCTTAAAGATTGAGGAATAGGACTATCAACCAAAAGAAGCCAGGGGCTGAACTTCACTAAGAAATTAGGCAACCAAGCCCAAAAGGTAAAACCCCCTAAAGGTGCAGGCAAAGGATATGAAGTATCGATTCAAGAAGAAAAAAGTTAGCACCGCTAAAGGAACCAAATGTGCACAAATGTAAATAAGCTACAAAGGTTGCCCAACGATGACAGGACATGAACTTGATGTCCAAATAAATTAAACAAAAAAGTAACTCACACTTCAGCATAAATCCTAGAGCTGAACATAGTCGTAAAAATACAAAACTCTATAGTTCCTGAGGTGTTGATCTTGAAGGTGCGTATTCCTAGTTCTTCATATTGATGAACATTGAAGGGTGAGGAATTATAGGCATACAGATGCATACATATGTATACATATACACTTGACAAATCAAAGGCAAGAAGGTTTCTCACAGTCAGTCAGAGGCACTAAGATCATAAGGGAAGCATATAAATACATACAGCAGCACGTAGCATGTCCTCCATTATATTCATCGCCCAACGCCATTGGCCTGCTCTACCATGTGCATTGATTAGGGAATTGTAGGTCTCGGCATCAGGTTTGCATCTAATAAGAAATACTGTTCAATTAACAATATTTGAACAGAGATCAAAATGGCGCCACAACAAGTAAAGCACCAAGAATACTTTCACAGAACCACATAAGAAACACTATTCAATACTTCAACATTACATGGGGAATCTAAGACTTACCTCCATTTTTGCATTTCAAAAAACAAACCACGAGCTTGATCTATTCGGTTATGTCTGGCATGCAACCTTATCATCATATTGTAAATATCGTTACGGGCACAATAATTCTTTTGGTTCTTCATCCAATCAAATACTTGGACGCAGTGTTCAATAGATCCATTTTGAGTCAACTCCTACCACAAGAGGAAAGAACGGTTGAGTCAAATCTTCATAACGTAAATGGAACTTATTCAGGACGGTTTCACTAACTAACATCAATCTTGTAAAATCATACCGGTCGAAGAATTAGAGTTTAATCATTGCACGATAAGCTGTTAAAAAGACGGTGTAGAAGGGCGATACCTTCATAAGAGCAGGGTAATTCTTCCGAGCAAACCGTCCAACCCAACAATTCAACAAAGCCTCGACATCACCATGGCGTTGTAGCTTCAGAATCCTCTGTACGACCTCAGTGACCGTCCAGTCCTTCTGGAATCGTTCGCCCCCAACTCGAAGCTGGTACCGCCTGGGAATATCGAGTTTTCTGAGCCCGTTAACGAGAGTCCGAATTTCGTGCTTGCCATTGTCGTAGTCCACTAAAACTTGCTTTGTCTCTTCGAATGCCGATTCGTTCTTCGAATTCTTGCAAATGATGAGGGTTTTAGGAAGAGTGGAATCCAAGCTCCGACCAGTCAAATCGGCGGGATATGAGAATTTGTGGTGGTGAGAGGGGCGGTGGTGGCAGTGTTGTGGCAGTGTCGCCATGGATTAGAGAGGGATAGCATGAGAACTAAAACTAGAAGCGACGAGGACAAGTTTATTAAAAATAAATAAATAAACAAATTTAAAGAATATAGGACAATTTCATGACTCACCCAATTATTTCAATAATTTGCTCATTTTAACTAAAAATTAGCCCAAAATGTTATTAATTTTTAAACTTTACCCTTTCTTGTAACCTTTTTTTAATTTTTAATTTTTTTTTTTTACATTTTATTCCTTTTCTCACCACTTGTTCTATTTTCCTCCCTATAAACACTCTCTCTTGTCTTCTTCCCGGAGCACGACAACGATTACAACGAGCAAAGTAGTTTCTTCCTCTTTTAATAACACACGATGTCCAACGACAACATGTAAAGTTTAAGAAAGTGAGTGAGCAAGAACAAGAACCAAAGCAAGAAAGTGATTGAGAACGTCAAAACCAAACAGTAAATGAAAAAAAAACTCGATGATGCTAAAAATAGCTAGAAACTTTTTTTTAAGATTATTTGGGCAAAAATTCTCCAATTAGAAGGAATATCATCAGTAGGGGATCTCGAGGATCCTTGGACTTAATTAAGGAAGCAGAAGTCTCTTCATACTCACTATAAGTTCTATGTGTTTATAGGAGATTCTTCTACTCATTCGGATAAGTCTGCATAAATAAACGGTTTTCGTTAATATAGTCACTATAAAATTAAATTTTTAATTTTTAATTTTTTTTTAAGTTTAAGATTAAAAATATAAGTTTATTAGTAAATTTAGTATTATTGAAATGAGATATAAACCATGGAATTTTAAGATTAAAAATTATTTTTAATTATTTTTAAAAGGGTGGGAGGATTAATATAAATTTAAAAATTGAGAAATATAATTGAAACTAGGTAATATAGAAATATTTTCTAAATTTGGATGTATTTCAACAAAATTTAATAAAGAAGAAAAAAAGAGAGCATTTAATATTAATTTGAATAATGGCAAAATAATGGAATTAACGTCCACAAACAAAGCATGTTACTCTGACATGTAGCAACCTGGCTTTTCCAGCAGCGGACAAGTGGCGTTGGGACATCACGTGATCATCACGCCTACTTTCAAACTCCCGAATTTACCAATTTATCCTCCTTCCCCTGCTAGCCGTTGCAACCCCTTTTTTCATCGCTGAAGTGCCCTGAGATGGTTCCAAATTCCCAAGGACAAGACCGTAATTTAGTATCCCTCCTCTCTCTCCCGACTGTAGTTTTGCCCCCCCCCTCCCTCCTTGGTCAATCAAAATCCTCCAAATCGAAGTTTTTCCTCACACACACTCTCACTCTCACTGGAACTTTCTCTCTTCTTGTTTCGCCGAGATTCTCCCTCCTAGGGTTTAATTGCCGTTTCCATGGCTTCCTCGTCCTCTGATCCTGGCTTCAAACACGAACCAGGTTCTTGTAGTGCTGCTGCTGCTGTTGCCGGAGGAGGAATGGCGGAATCTTCGGAGGTTGTAATGGCGAATGATCAGCTTTTACTGTACAGAGGGTTGAAGAAAGCGAAGAAAGAGAGAGGTTGTACTGCCAAAGAGCGGATCAGTAAAATGCCTCCGTGTGCTGCTGGAAAAAGAAGTTCTATATACCGCGGAGTCACAAGGTAATTTTGATATCATACGGCTTCGGAGCTTGTGAAGCGTTTGATTGCTGATAAATTGAAGAGTTCTGTTTTTCTGTTTTTCTTTCTTTTTTGTTTGGAAGTGATTGAGTTTAATTAGCTTACAGATTCTCTAAAAATTAATCGGAGAAGTGTACAATTGTTTCTCACGATTCGCAGCCAAATTTGATAGTGTGTAAAGAATGTGCTGTTCGTTCGTTCCTAAAAGCGTTTAGTTATGCACGAAAACAGAAGCTGAAATCGATAATTCTCACGTTGGTGAAAGAGAGAGTTACTGAATTGGCTTAATGATTAACTGCATCTTAAGTAGAGCTAGACATAAAGGGGAATTTTGGGACACTACTGATCTGTCTACAGGTGTGGTATATAGGACCTTAATTATTGAGTTCATCGTAATCATCATTCTGTTGAAGTCGCCTGCCTCATTTGGTACCATATCAAGTCAGTAGGTGTGGGCAATACACGTTATTATCATAATATGATCAATTGTTTGGTTAACCATAAAGGTGCTTTCTTAATTTTTTATTTAGCGAGAATTGGTTATCTGACATTGCTTGTGATGTACGCCTGTTCTTTATCTTTACCTTTTTCTCTGCTGACAAGCGCCATTGAATGGTTTGATGATATTAGGCATAGATGGACTGGTCGTTATGAAGCTCATCTTTGGGATAAAAGTACATGGAACCAGAACCAGAACAAAAAGGGAAAGCAAGGTCTGTTTCTCTCTCTCACATACACACACAAATAATGGTGTGAAATCAACACTGATTTGCTTGTGATTTCGGAGTACTGACATCATTTTTATCTTTTGTCTTTTATTTAAAATGTGCATGGACGGCATATGATTGATCATTCCAGTGTATCTGGGTAAGTTAGACTTCTGATTTCTTTTCCTCTATATTGTTTTTAACATCGACTGAGACTAGATTAATTTTCCCTTTACACTTATTAATGAATAACACGTATCTACAGGGGCATATGATGAAGAAGAGGCCGCTGCTAGGGCTTACGATTTGGCTGCGCTAAAATATTGGGGTCCTGGGACTCTTATTAACTTTCCAGTGAGATGTCATTTAGTCACCTTCCCCTTCAAGAAAAGGAAAAATGAAAAAAAGAAATTGATTCTTTTATGACCATAGTGTTTCATAAATTGTTTTTTGCATACTTTGAAGCATGCATTCCTCTTTCTGATCCTTGATCTTACATAGTATTGGAGTTCTAATTTAAATTGTATGACACTTTCTAGCTTTTGAACGAGTGTATTAAATATGGATGTTATAGAATATTACCACCTTATAGAGTTTTGGAAAAAGTATTTATTATCCAGTGTTGTATCTTCAGTATCCTACATATATGCTTTGTTCTGCTTGACTTTTCTTTGTGTAATAAGAAGTGAAACAACTTCATTCTGCAGGTGACTGATTATTCAAGGGACCTTGAAGAAATGCAGAATGTTTCAAGAGAGGAATACCTTGCATCCCTAAGGAGGTAAGTAGAAACAGTTGAAACATCTTTTATGGTACAATCGGCTGCTACTCATACAATTATATACTTTTCAGAAAGAGCAGTGGATTCTCCAGGGGAATATCCAAATATCGAGGTCTCTCAAGGTATTTTTTTCCCTCACTATCATGCTCTTGATTGAATTCACTTTTGCTTCCGCAAATTAATATATTGCTTATATACTAACATGCAACTGATGCTATTTCTTTAGGGTCCTTTGAGGTAGAATAAAATCTTTGAATCCATCTATTATTTTCTTTCTTTCCAATTTTTCTTTTATACTTCCACTTGCAAATTCTCTTTATATCATTGAAATTTTGATTTAGAGTATAATATTTACATTATTGTCGTGGCTTCAAATTAATTCTTGATGGACATCATGCACACTTGAAGTCTTCTTATAAATTAATAGTATCACTATTCATGTGACTTGCATTTTGTTGATCTGTGTTAACTAATGTTGATGCATTTATAAACTAGTCGTTGGGATCCTTCATTTAGTCGCGTGCCGGGCCCTGAGTATATCAACAGCATAAACTATGGTAAGTTGTCTTAACTTATTATTATATCATGTCTCTATTTTCAAGGAAAGTTCTCTCATTGGATTTCTTTGATTTCTGAGTTTATACTAAAATGTGGACAAGAATTTCTCCCATATGAATAATAAACAGTGCCTACTGTCCAATGTAATTTTAAGGTGCTGGAGATGATCAAGCAACAGAAGGTGAGTTCGTCCCAGGCTTCTGCATTGAAAAGAAGATTGACTTAACAAGTCACATTAAATGGTGGGGGCCCAACAAAACTCGAACTGCCAGTGCTGGCTCAAAGTCATCTGAAGAAGACAAACATAGTAGTTGTGCTGGAGAAGTTGGCAGTGAACTCAAAGCTCTGGGACAGACCGCCCGTCCTACGGAGCCATATGAGATGCCCTGTTTGGGTACATTACATGATGTAAAGAAGGCTACTTCCAGGGTCTCTGCCTTAAGCATCTTGTCTCGTTCAGCAGCGTACAAGAGTTTGCAGGAGAAAGCTTTGAAATTACAGGAAATTAACAATGAGAATGATGAGAATGAAAATAAAAACACTGTTAACAAGATAGATCATGGGAAAGTGGTTGAAACACATACAAGTCATGTTGGTGATCCCAGCGAGAGATATGGGGTTGCTTTCGGAACAAGTGGTGGATTGCCACTTCAGAGAAATATGTTCCCCTTGACTCCTTTCTTAACTGCACCTCTTCTTAGTAGTTACAACACTGTTGATCCATTGGGAGATCCGATTCATTGGACATCTCTCGTTTCTGTTCTTCCTACTGGACTTTCTCGTACAGCCGAGGTTAGTATATTCACTATCCTTGTTTTCTAGATGGCTTTTAGAAGGATGAAAATTACTTTTAATGAAATAAAGTCTTATGGTATTTGGTTACATCCTAAGTAAGAGGCGATTTCTGAAAATTCTAAAAAAACCTAAAAACATTTAGACGACTTCAGAAATAAACATTTGATTATTTCTTTGTCTGAAAGTGCTTATAGGAATCTATTCTCAAAAGATCCAGTTTCACTCATAATAAATGTTCATGGTTCAGTCTGCGACCTGGAAGATGATATGGTTTTAGTGAAACATATTGTGTTGCTTTATATCCAAAGGGACGTGGAGAGCTGCTATTGCTTTCTTATAACCCTCGGTTCCATAATGCAGGTTACAAAAACGGAAACCTCTTCAACATACACTTTGTTTCAACCGGAGGAATAAAGTTCAAGGAATGTCTCGCGTACCCCAACAACGACGTTCGAGTTAAACTCAGTTGGACTGGGTTTTTGTGCTGATGTTGTAGGATCTCACATGAAAACAAGCTTTCAGGAATAAAGCTTTACATAAATCACAATGCGCAAGAACATCTCATGTATCATACATACTCACAATCACCCGAGGCGTTAAGATGTAGTAGCGACGATCACGGAAGGAAACCCCATACAGTTGAAGAAGAAAGGAAAAAATGTCAAGTCTTAGAATATCACCCGTTTGTTTTGTGCTGGTTGTTTTATATCATGCATGTGTATCTCTATCTGATGAAAGTTAGTCTTATAAATATGATTTCCTTCTTGAATACATATATCCAGTTATCGATATCAAGATCTCGCTGGTGTTTCTCATTTCGCGTGTTGAATTCAAACAGAATTGATTTCTTTGTTTTACAATTATTCTATCATTTTTAACCAAATTTCTGTGTTATGCACCCAGTTATCTGGTGAACATAGTTGGAAGGATCGGAGTGGCTAGCAGCTTGCAATTTGGATGACATTGCCCTGCTGTGCCCTCAGAAGAAAAGGTAAAACTCCAAATCCATATTCTGCAGTAATTTACTTCGAGATTTCAGTCTTGCTGACTTCTGATACGGTATTTTGTTTACCTACAAATAAACTATACCTAAAGACTAGACTCGGATTGCTTCAAAAACCACTTCTTAGGTACTAAATTTGGTGGACTCTTGTATTGAATGCTTGTAGACTTCTTGCATTTTTTTTTTTTTTGTTAACCAAAACAATGAAAAGAACATATAGGTAGGAATGTACCCAGGTTGGGTTGGAAAAATCTTTTGGAGCAACCCGAAAGTTCGGGTTTGTTGGATCGGTGACCTAAGTAACTTGAATAGAATTCGCAACCCAGCTCAATCCAACCCTCTGTTTTCGAGTTGGCTTGAGTTATCAGATTGTATTTTATTATTATTATTTTAAAAAATTCTATTATGACCAGAGTAAATTCCTTAATGTTAGTATAATCGGTCAAGGAGTGGAGTGAAGTATGGAGTTGCAATAAATAACACTTTGACTTTACTTTAGAAAGTATATGAACTTTTTGTCTTTGATAGCTATTGATGTCATAGGTTTTATTTTCTTCAATTTTCATTTAAAAATTTAATTAAAAACTTTCTTTTAATACACTTGGTAATCGAACTGTCCTTTGTCATTTTGGCTACAGGTTTTTGTAACGTTTGAGTTCAACTCATCATTTTAAATATATAATCTTTGTGTTTCATGATTTATTTTTTATTTTTTATTTATTTTTTTAAAATCTTGCTCTAAGTTTGAAGTTAAATCGATTCATTAGATTAATCTTGATTGGATCTTCTAGTCCACTACCATATGTATCAAAACTAAGAAACAAAGAAATGATTATCAAATAGTTCTATTTTTTTTAATTAAAAAATTGATAAATTGTTACCAAATACAAATTTGTTTTTCTTCATTGAAAAAAGAAAAACAATAAACAAAAATATTAACAAACATATCTTTTCTTTTTTCTTTTTTCATTTCAAAGATTAAGCGATTGTCATGAAATAAATATATAAATTAAAAAAAATTATTGAGAGATAGACCATAATACTACTTGTTTTATTTATATATTTATTTCATAACAATCGCTTAACAAACATATAAATAATTTTATTTATTTATATATTTTTATGTGTACTCAACAAATCCATCGTTATTTTTATATGTACTCAACAAATATATAAATAATTCTTTTTGAGAGAGATTTGAATCTCTTCAAATCTTCATATTTGACTTATTAAACAATATATATATATAGAACATGAGGGCATCCATGGATTGGAAGATAAATAATATTCAGAGGCAAAGAACATTCTGTACTCTGTTCATGACGAACAAACACAAACCCAGTTTCAGTTGGCTTCCTTCTGTAAAGCAAGGAAGATCAGGTATGAAAAGATTTTGCAGTTTGCTTGATTATAAGGAAAACGAATACTCGCCGAGAAATCGAGGAAAGTAGCAGTTTCTTACTTGATTTCAAATGCAAAGAATTTTGGGCGACTACATAACGATGCATTTTGAAGACGAGAAAAAGAAGAAATCTAGAATCAATCGGACAAAATTGAACCCTGACAATGGCCGGATTTCTTGACAGTATGGCCGGAAATCTGCTCGGAAGGATAATTGGAGCCGTCGGCCGACCAGAGTTTTGTCATATACGAAGCGAACTAAGAAACCTCGAAACGACTGTGTCGAATCTCAAGTCCGGACTCAGAGACGCCGAGGAGAAGCAGGCAAGCGATAAGGAACTCGATGATCTGCTTAAACAACTCAAACATGCATTTTCAATGGCCGACGATCTGCTTGAGGAATTGGAATGCGATTATTTGAAATGGAGAGTGCAGAATAGGAAGAGTGACGTTGACAAAAACGGATGCCAGTTCTTCTCTTGTTTCTCGTCCAATTTCTTCGTTTCTGCAACTAAAACTGCCGCTGAAATAAACGAAATCACAAAGACTTTAGATACGATTGAGGAAACCATGTCTGAATTCTCTCTGGTTGAAGATGAAAATGAACATATCAAACGTTTGAAGAGTGAAATGAGTCTGCGGACCTCCATTACTGGTTCGCAAGTTTTCTCGAGGCTTCTGCATTTGAAAAAAGAGGCGATTCTCTCTGATTATTTCGACTACATTGTTGGTAGAGATGAAGCAAAACGGAGTATCATTGATGAACTAGTGAAAGATGAAGATGATGAACAAAAATCTCGGCGTGTTCTTTCAATCCACGGAGATGGAGGGATGGGAAAGACGGCTCTAGCCAAGTTAGTCTACAATGACCACAAAGTGTTTGATCATTTTGACAAGAGAATGTGGATATGTGTTTCTGAAGATTTTGATGTTTGGAGAATCAGAAGGGAGGTTCTCAGTTCAGCAACCGGAGAAAAGGTTAGTGATGACCTAACCGACTGCCGTTTACTAATCCGGCTCAAACGGAGCTTTATCGGCTGGAAATTCTTGCTTGTTTTGGATGATTTTGGGGATTTGGATTCCGGTAGAGTATCAGAACTGGTAAAATTAGTGGAGATGGGTGCTAATGGCAGCAAGATCATGATCACCACTCGCAGTGAGCAAGCTCTACAGGATGCTGCAACATACAAGGTTGAAAAACTCGACGAGGAGAAATCCATGGTTTTATTTGAACAGACATTTGGAAGCAAAAACCTTACTGAAAATATGACCAGAATTCACAGTGAACTCAAGAAAGAACTTGTGCCAAAATGTGGAGGAGTTCCTTTGGCAATCAAATCCTTGGCGGGACTGCTTTCATCGGAAGCGAGTTATGGTGTCGAGTGGTTGGATGTCACGGCCTTCAGTGAGAAATGGAAACATGAGGAGCTGAAGGAGGGTGGTTGCGTTTTACATGCACTGAGACTGAGTTATGATCTAATTCCATCTTATTTAAAGCCTTGTTTTCTTTGCTTTTCGTTGTTGCCAAAAGATTATGTGTTCTACTCATTTGAGCTAATCCAGTTATGGATGGCGCAAGGAATCCTTGATTCAGTTAGCAAAGATCCTGAGGCTGTTGGGGAGCAATACTTCAATGAATTGTGGTCTCGCGGTTTACTCGAAGACGTTGAGGAGCATGCTCTTGGATATTGGTTCAAAATCCATTGCCTTGTTCATGATCTTGCAGTACAACAGGCTAGTAAGGAACAACAGAACCTGGAAAGTTTGCATCAGCTGTCATTTGTCGACTGGAACAACAAGGATTTTCCCCGGCCGACATGTGATAAAATTTGTGTTCTTTCCATTCCAGTGGGAGGAGGTGTGGAGCCAAAGATCAATGGAGTCCCTCTTTTCAAATGCATCACCAAGTTCAAGCAGCTAAGGGTCTTATACTTATGCAACTCTTCCTTGGAAGAAATTCCAACCTCCGTCGACACGCTGAAACATTTAAGGTACTTAGATTTGCGAGGGAGCCGACGACTCAAGAGGTTGCCAGAGTCTATTTGCAAGCTACAGAGCCTGCAGACCCTGATACTTGCATTCTGCTCAGAGCTTGAAGAGCTTCCCAAAGACATAGGGAACTTGATCAGCCTCAGATTCTTATGGATACAGACAAAGCAAGCCAGCTTGGGAAAAGATGGCATAGGAAGCTTAACATCGCTTCGTTTTCTCGCCATCGGAGGGAGCAAAAACTTGACTCGCATGTTTGATGATATTGACAGACTCAAGTCCCTTCAAACACTAATCATTTATGATTGCAAATCGCTGCTGACATTGCCAAAAGGCTTGGAAAGCTTGAGTACGTTATGTAATATGGCACTATGGGGGTGTGAGCAGCTGAAATTGACAATCTCACTGGAATTGCTTCGTTTTAAGAAACTGATACTCAGAGGACTTCCAGCATTCGCCATTTTTCCGAAGTGGTTAGACATGTTTGATGCAGATTTAGAAGTGCTAGAAGTTGGAGAGTTTCCCACGCTAAAAGTATTACCTATCTGGCTTCCAAATTTATGGGAACTTCGAATTCTTGGGATCTCCAACTGCCCTAGATTGGAGGGTCGTATGCCGTTTTATATGGATAATTGTGATAAGATGGAGGAATTGAGGATCACATTTTGTGGGATGTTTAGCAAAAACGTTATGAACGAAAGCAATCACGAAGAGTGGGGTATCTCTCACATCTCTACTATTTATGTCGACGCCAAACGAATCAATCCACGAGTAACATCAATAGACGAACACGAGGCAGCTGGTGGAGCTGAAGTAAAGCATGGAGTAGACAATGATGAGCAGGAGAGTGCTGCTCATCATGTTGGATTCAACAATGATGCTGGAGTTAAATCAAAACAAGATGGTATTGGTAGTGACATTCATGAATCAATTGGTGCCCGACAGGATAACGGAGCAGCTGAGGACGGTTGTGTTGGGGCTGGACAAACTGGAGAAGGAGAACACAACCGAGCTTACGAACGATGATCGTCTTGAAGCTAACATTGGTAGTGACATTGGGACTGGACGACCTTTAAAACCAGAACACGATAAGGCTAACAATGATAGTCATGTTGGTACTGGACAAACTGTTGGAGAGAAAGTAGATGAAGTTGGGGACGATAGGCTTGTCGGAACCGAACAAAGTTTGGGAGAAGAACAGGTCGATCCTAACGTCGGGACTAGACACATCGTAAGAGCAAAACAAGATGTAGTTACTGATGAGAGTCATGCTGGGGCTAAACTTGGTGGAGCAAATGAGAATGGCGATGCTGAGGTTGACCATGGTGGATCCGAACAAACTATGGTCATTACAGTTGAGGGGTTCTGAGGATGTGTTCCCATGTAGTATTTGTATTTGACATTTATTTCCCTTCAAACACTGATCATTCATGATTGCAAATGGCTGTTAATGTTGCCAAAAGGCTTGGGAAGCTGAAGTACGTTATGTAATATAGCAATAGCAATATGGGAATGTGAGCGGCTGTGTGAGATCCTCGATTGGAGAAGAGAATAAACATTCTTTATATGAGTGTGAAAACCTCTCCCTAGCAAACGCGTTTTAAAATCTTGAAGAAAAGTTCGAAAGGAAAAGTCCAAAAAAGACAATGTTATCTGACTTTCAGATTAATGGGAACGTCGAATTTTTGGGATCTCCATCTGCTCTAGGTTGGTGGGCTATCTCCCTCTTGATCTAGATTGATTAGATGAAGGAGCTGAGAATCACTTTTTATGGGTTGTTTAGCCAAAAAAAAGTTGCGGAGAGGAAATTAACTGTTTCAGTTAGGGGTGAAATGTCACTCGATCCTAGAGCTAGCTGGTTCTACTCGAAATGCATTGAGGCACGATAGTTGATTAGATATTAAAGCATTGTTTCGGTGTGGGTCACGAGGGCGATACCAAATTGAGGGCAAACTTTGAATACTAGATATGAAATGAAAATAACAGGAGTTAAAGTTGGCCAGTGAAACGATGGAGGATAAGTTTCATCGTCGAGAGGGAAACAACCTGGAACACCATCTAAGGTCCCTAAATGACCGCTGAGTGATAAAGGAGGTAGAGGTGCAGAGACGATCGGGAGGTTTGCCTAGAAGTAGTCACCCTTAAAGAGTGTGTAATAGCTCATTGTTCGAGTGCTCTTGCGCCGAAGATGAACGAGGCTAAGCGACCTGCCGAAGCTATGGATGTAAAAATGCATTGGTAGGGGAGTGTTCCGTCTTAAGAGAAGCACCCACGCGAGCAATGGTGGACGAAGCGGAAGCGAGAATGTTGACCTGAGTAACGCAAACATTGGTGAGAATCTAATTCCCCGAAAACCTAAAGGTTCCATCTAAATTAAAATAATTATGGCTAAAATATTTCAAAAAAAATATAACATAGTCTTAAAAAGGTTTAGAGTTAAAATACATTAAAGTTTTATTTTCTTTACAAGATTTAATTATATGATATTCAAGTAAAGAAATAACGATTATTTATTTTGTATGAAAATAATATTTCATGTATATATCTCTTTTTCATAAAAATAGAAAAATCAACAACAAATGTTTTTTTAAAAAATGAATAGAATATATTAAAAAAAAAATAGAATGGGAAGGGATAGAATTTTCCTGAGATAAAAATTATTTAATTATTCAATGAAACTATCATATATATTAAAAAATTCATTAGATATAAATTCGAGATATAAAAAGGTTTGAAAAGGAGAGGTTGGTTTGGAGAGGGAGGGAAAATTTATGTCAATCACAGGCTTTTACAGCTACAAGAAGAAGCAGAGGTTTGAATGAATCATGATCCAAGGCAGGGGAGGAAGATAACTCATCAAGAATTTCAGACGAAGAAGGAACTCAGAAGCAAGACATCCATGGATTGGAAGATAAACAATATTCAGAGGCAAAGAACATTCTGTACTCTGTTCATGAAGAACAAACGCAAATCCAGTTTCAGTTGGCTTCCTTCGGTAAAGCAAAAAAAGAAAGGTATGAGAACTTTTTGCTGTTTGCTTGATTGTAAGGAAAACGAATGCTAGCCGAGAAATCGAGGAAAGTAGCAGTTAACTTGATTTGAAATGCAAAGAATTTAGGGCGACTACATAATGATCCATTTTGAAGACGAAAAAGGAAGAAATCGAGAATCAATCAGACAAAATTGATCCCTGACAATGGCCGGACTTCTTTACATTGTTGCCGGAAATCTGCTCGGAAGGATAGTTAAAGCCGCCGACCGACCAGATTTTCGTCATATCCGAAGCGAACTAAGAAACCTTGAAACGACTGTGTCGAATCTCAAGCCCAGACTCAGAGACGCCGAGGAGAAGCAGGCAAGCGATGCGGAACTCTATGATCTGCTTAAACAACTCAAACATGCATTTTCAATGGCCGATGATCTGCTTGAGGAATTGGAATGCGAATATTTGAAGTGGAGAGTGCAGAATAGAAAGAATGACGCTGACAAAAAAGGATGTCAGTTCTTTTCTTGTTTCTCGTCCAATTACTTCGCTTCTGCAACTAAAACTGCTGCTAAACTCAACGAAATCACGAAGACTTTAGATACGATTGAGGAAACCATGTCTGAATTCTCTCTGGTTGAAGATGAAAATGAACATATCAAACGTCTGAAGAGTGAAATGAGTCTGCGGACCTCCATTACTGGTTCGCAAGTTTTCTCAAGGCTTCTGCATTTGAAAAAAGAGGCGATTCTCTCTGATAATTTCGACTACGTTGTTGGTAGAGATGAAGCAAAACGGAGTATCATTGATGAACTAGTGAAAGATGAAGATGATGAACAAAAATCTCGGCGTGTTCTTTCAATCCATGGAGATGGAGGGATGGGAAAGACGGCTCTGGCCAAGTTAGTTTACAATGCCCATCAAGTGTTTGATCATTTTGACAAGAGAATGTGGATATGTGTTTCTGAAGATTTTGATGTTCGGAGAATCAGAAGGGAAGTTCTCAGTTCAGCAACCGGAGAAAAGGTTAGTGATGTCCTAACTGATTGCCGTTTACTAATCCGGCTCAAACGGAGCTTTATCGGCCGGAAATTCTTGCTTGTTTTGGATGATTTTGGGGATTTGGATTCCGGTAGAGTATCAGAACTGGTAAAATTAGTGGAGATGGGTGCTAATGGCAGCAAGATCATGATCACCACTCGCAGTGAGCAAACTCTACAGGATGCTGCAACATACAATGTTGAAAAACTCGACGAGGAGAAATCCATGGTTTTATTTGAACAGACATTTGGAAGCAAAAACCTTACTGAAAATATGACCAGAATTCGAAATGAACTCAAAAAAGAACTTGTGCCAAAATGTGGAGGAGCTCCTTTGGCAATCAAATCCTTGGCAGGACTGCTTTCATCGGAAGGGAGTGATGGTGTCGAGTTGTTGGATGTCAAGGCCTTGAGGGAGAAATTGAAACAGGAAGAGGTGAAGGAGGGTGGTTGCGTTTTACGTGCACTGAGACTGAGTTATGATCTAATGCCATCTTATTTAAAGCCTTGTTTTCTTTGCTTTTCGTTGTTGCCAAAGGATTATGTGTTCTACTCATTTGAGCTAATCCAGTTATGGATGGCGCAAGGAATCCTTCATTCAGATAGCAAAGATCCTGAGGATGTTGGGGAGCAATACTTCAAAGAATTGTGGTCTCGCGGCTTACTCGAAGATGTTGAGGAGCATGCTCTTGGATATTGGTTCAAAATCCATAGGCTTGTCCATGATCTTGCCGTCCAACAGGCTAGCAAGGAACAACAGAACCTGGAAAGTTTGCATCAGGTGTCATTTGTCGACTGCAACAACAAGGATTTGCCTCAGCCGACAAGTGATAAAGTTCATTTTCTTTCCATTCCAGTGGGAGGAGGTGTGGAGACAAAGATCAATGGAGTTCCTCTTTTCAAATGCATCACCAAGTTCAAGCAGCTAAGGGTCTTATACTTATGCAACTCTTCATTGGAAGAAATTCCAACCTCCATCGACACGCTGAAACATTTAAGGTACTTAGATTTGCGAGGGAGCCGACGACTCAAGAGGTTGCCAGAGTCTATTTGCAAGCTACAGAGCCTGCAGACCCTGATACTTGCATTCTGCTCAGAGTTTGAAGAGCTTCCCAAAGACATAAAGAACTTGATCAGTCTCAGATTCTTATGGATACAAACAAAGCAAGCCAGCTTGGGAAAAGAGGGCATAGGAAGCTTAACGTCACTTCGTTTTCTCGCCATCGGAGGTAGCAAAAACTTGACTCACATGTTTGAAGATATTGATAGACTCAATTCCCTTCAAACACTAATCATTTATGATTGCAAATCGCTGCTGACATTGCCAAAAGGCTTGGAAAACTTGAGTTCGTTATGTAATATGGCACTATGGGGGTGTGAGCGGCTGAGATTCACAATCTCAGTGTACTTCCTTCATTTTAAGAAACTGATACTCAGAGGACTTCCAGCAATTGCCACATTGCCAAAGTGGATAGAGGATTTTAGTGAAGATTTAGAAGTGCTAGAATTTGGAGAATTTCCCATGCTAAGAGTATTTCCTGTCTGGCTTTCAGATGTCTGGGAACTTCGAATTCTTGGGATCTCCAACTGCCCTCGATTACCAGGTTTTCTTCCTGATCTAGATTCTTTTGAAAATATGGAGGAATTGAGAGTCACGTTTTGTGGATCCTTTAGCCAAAAAGTTGTGGAGGAAATTAGTCATCAAAATGAAAATCTTTGTCAGATCTCTACCATTTATGTTGACTCCAAAAAAGTGAAGCCACGAGTTGTATCAACAGACGAACACAAGGCATCAGGTGGAGCTGAACAACCTGAAGAAGTAAGGGATGGAGTACATAATGATGAACAGGAGAGTGATGCTGATCATGTTGGATCCAATCCTGATGTCCATGAGAGTGATGCTCAACATGTTGGTTCAAGTGGTGTCCGACAGGATAACGGAGCAGCTGAGGGCAGTCGCGTTGGGGCTGGACAAACTGGACTAGGAGAACACGACCGAGCTACAAATGATGATCATCATGAAGCTAACGTTGGTAGTGATATTGGGACCGGACGACCTTTAAAACCAGAACACGATAAGGCTAACAATGATAGTCATGTTGGTTCAAGTGGTGTCCGACAGGATAACGGAGCAGCTGAGGGCGGTCGTGTTGGGGCTGGACAAACTGGACAAGGAGAACACGACCGAGCTAAGAATGATGATCATCGTGAAGCTAACAACGATATTGGGACCGGACAACCTTTAAAACCAGAACACGATAAGGCTAACAATGATAGTCATGTTGGTTCAAGTGGTGTCCGACAGGATAACGGAGCAGCTGAGGGCGGTCGTGTTGGGGCTGGACAAACTGGACAAGGAGAACACGACCGAGCTAAGAATGATGATCATCGTGAAGCTAACAATGATATTGGGACCGGACAACCTTTAAAACCAGAACACGATAAGGCTAACAATGATAGTCATGTTGGTTCAAGTGGTGTCCGACAGGATAACGGAGCAGCTGAGGGCGGTCGTGTTGGGGCTGGACAAACTGGACAAGGAGAACACGACCGAGCTAAGAATGATGATCATCGTGAAGCTAACAACGATATTGGGACCGGACAACCTTTAAAACCAGAACACGATAAGGCTAACAATGATAGTCATGCTGGTACTGGACAAACTGTTGGGGAGAAAGTAGATGAAGTTGCCGACGATAGTCCTGTCGGAGCAGAACAGGTTGATCCGAACGTCGGGACTAGACACATCGTAAGAACAAAACATGATGGAGATACAGAGGACAGTCATGATGGGGCTAAACAAACTGCAGAAACTAAAAAGGATTTAGCTGGTGATGATAGTCATATAAATGCTGGGCAAAGTGACGAAGGAAAACATGATGGAGAAGCTAACAAGAACCATGTTGATGATGGAAAAATTGAAGGGGCAAAACTTGGTGGAGAGAATGAGAATGGCGATGGTGAGGTTTGTTTGGGTGACAATGACCACGCTGGAGCTGAACAAGGTATGGTCGTTACATTCGAGGGTTTCTAAGGATGTGTTTCGAGAGCGATATCTTTATTACGTAACGACTTTACTTCCGTTGTGAGAAATGATTCATGATCAATAATATGCGAAGGTTTAGGTGTGTGTACTAGCTTATGTAGGTGGCAATGCTAAGCCGGGTCAGCCGTAATGCTTTATAGTGGGATGGTTGAATCTTGAGACCATTCGTTTTTTGAGTTCCTTTTAAGTAGGTTTATTAACGAGGTGGTGCTCTCGTGGATTGCTCTTCGCACAAGTTTGAGCTATATAGCTCGTTTGGATCTATCACCTTATCTTAACAACTTGTCACGTCACATACCTTTCAATTTATTATTTTTTAAATATTTTTTTTCAGTACAATTGGGGTGAGCGGCAAAAAAGATACCTATTGCTCATTTTATTTAAACATGATAATAATAAACATGCTCGTATTTATTTCGCTATTCAAGCTAATTTTCAACCCAAAAAAGGGGGGGAAAGACTAAATTATGATAAATTTTTCCGCTTCATATTATAATGCTTCGAAGTTACCATTTCTAACGACTCGTTCCAACTCAGTTCATATTTTAGATATAGTTTGATATGTTATCTCCTAAAATATGTTTAAGACATACTAAATATATTTACATAAAATTATTAAAAATACTCCAAAATGTTTCCAAAACATTATATGCAAATAAGTTTTGTTTGTAGAGGGAGGGAAATTTTGTGTATATCATAGAGGCTTTTACAGAGCTACAAGAAGAAGCAGAAGTTTGAATGAATCATGGTCCAAGGCAGGGGAGGAAGATAACTCATCAAGAATTTCATGGCCGATATGCTTTCCATCTTCTCTCATTCTATTTCTTACTCTCTTTTGTATTCCCTATGTTCATAGAGACGAAGAAGGAACTCAAAAGCAAGACAAACGGTGGGCGCAAAGACGCATCCGCGGATTGGAAGATAAATCATGTTCATTCCATTAGCGACGCAAAGAACATTCTGTATTCTGTTCATGAAGTACAAAGGCAAAATCAGTGTCTGTTCGCTTTCTTCTGTGAAACAAAAGGGAAAAGGTATGAAAGCTTTTTGCCGTTTGCTTGATTACAAAGAATACGAATACAGTAGCCGAGAAATCGAGGAAAGTAGCAGTTTCTTACTTGATTCCAACTGCAAGAATTTTGAGCGACTACATAACGATGCATTTTGAAGACGAAAAAAATCAGAAATCGAGAATCAATCTGTCAAATTTGAACCCTAGCAATGGCCGGACTTATTGACAGTGTTGCCGGAAATCTTCTCGGAAGGATAATTGAAGCCGCCAGACGACCGGAGTTACGTCATATCCGTAGCGAACTAAGAAACCTCGAAACGACTGTGTCGAATCTCAAGCCCGGACTCAGAGATGCCGAGGAGAAGCAGGAAAGCGATTGTAATGTCTATAAACTGCTTAGAAACCTCAGGAAAGCATTTTCAACGGCCGACGATCTCCTGGAGGAATTGGAATGCGAATATTTGAAGTGGAGAGTGCAGAATCGAAAGAACGACGTTGACGAAAAGGGAAACCAGTTCTCTTCTTGTTTCTCGTCCGATTTCTTCGTTTCTGCATCTAAATCTGCCATCAACGACATCACAGAGAAGTTATATAGGATTGAGAAAACAATGTCTGAACTCCTTCTGATCGAAGATGAAAATGAACACATCAAACGTTGGAAGAGTGAAATGACTCTGCGGACCTCCATTACTGGTTCGCAAGCTTTCTCTAGGCTTCTGCATTTGAAGAAGGAGGCGATTCTCTCTGATAATGTCGGCTCCATTATTGGTAGAAATGATGCAAAACAGAGTATCATTGATGAACTAGTGAAGGATGAAGATGATAAACAAAAATCTCGGCGTATTCTCTCAATTCATGGAGATGGAGGGATGGGAAAGACGACTCTGGCCAGGTTAGTCTACAATGACCACAAAGTGTTTAATCATTTTGACAAGAGAATGTGGGTATGTGTTTCGGAAGATTATGATGTTCAGAGAATCGGAAGGGAGATTCTCAGTTCAGCAACTGGCGAAAAGGTTAATGATGTCCTAACCGAGAAGCGTGTACAAATCCGGCTCAATGGGAACTTTGTCGACAGAAAATTGTTGCTTGTTTTGGATGATTTAGGGGCTTTGGATCCCGGTAGAGTATCAGAAGTGGAAAAATTAGTGGAGATGGGTGCTAATGGCAGCAAGATCATGATCACCACTCGCAGTGAGCAAACTCTACAGGATGCTGCAACACACAAGGTTCAAAAACTCAACGAGGAGCAATCCATGGCTTTATTTAAACAGACATTTGGAAGGAAAAAATTTGAAATTATGACCGAATTTCAAAGTGAACTCAAAGAACTTTTGTCAAAATGTGGAGGAGTTCCTTTGGCAATCAAATCCTTGGCCGGACTGCTTTCTTCGGAAGCGAGTTATGGTGTCGAGTCGTTGAATCTCCAGGCCTTGATTGAGAAATGGAAACAGGAGGAGGTGAAGGAGGGTGCCTGCGTTTTACATGCACTGAGACTGAGTTATGATATAATGCCATCTTACTTAAAGCCTTGTTTTCTTTGCTTTTCGTTGTTGCCAAAAGATTATGTGTTCTTCTCATTTGAGCTAATCCAGTTATGGATGGCACAAGGACTCCTCCATTCAGGTAGCAAAGATCCTGAGGCTGTTGGGGTGCAATACTTCAAAGAATTGTGGTCTCGCGGTATACTCGAAGACGTCGAGGAGCACACTCTTGGTTATTGGTTCAAACTCCATAGCCTTTTTCATGATCTTGCAGTCCAACAGGCGAGTAAGGAACAACGGAACCTGGAAAGTTTGCATCAGCTGTCATTTGTCGACTGCAACAACAAGGATTTGCCTCAGCCGACAGGTGATAAAGTTCATTTTCTTTCCATTCCAGTGGGAGGAGGTGTGGAGCCAAAGATCAATGGAGCCCCTCTTGTCCAATGCATCACCAAGTTCAGGCAGCTAAGGGTCTTATACTTATGCAACTCTTCCTTGGAAGAAATTCCAACCTCCATCGACACGCTGAAACATTTAAGGTACTTAGATTTGCGAGGGAGCCGACGACTCAAGAGGTTGCCGGAGTCTATTTGCAAGCTACAGATCCTGCAGACCCTGATACTTGCATTCTGCTCAGAGTTTGAAGAGCTTCCCAAAAACATAAAGAACATGATCAGCCTCAGATTCTTATGGATACAAACAAAGCAAATCAGCTTGGGAAAAGACGGCGTAGGAAGCTTAACATCGCTGCGTTTTCTCGCCATCGGAGGGAGTGAAAACTTGACTTGCTTGTTTGAAGATAATGACAAGCTCAATTCCCTTGAAACACTGATCATTTATGATTGCAAATCGCTGCTAACATTTCCAAAAGGCCTGGAAAGCTCGAGTACGTTATGTAATATGGCCATATGGGGTTGTGAGCGGCTGATATTGGCAGACTCTCTGGAATTCCTTCGTCTTAAGAAACTGATACTCAGAGGCCTTCCAATTTTTGCCACTTTGCCAAACTGGATAGAGAGTTCTGATGAAGATTTAGAAGTGCTAGAATTGGGAGAGCTTCCCATGCTAAGAGCATTACCTTACTGGCTTTCATGTTTATGGGAACTTCGAATTCTTGGGATCTCCAACTGTCCTAGGTTTGCTGGTCGGCTTCCTTATTTTGGTGTTTGTAGAAAGATGGAAGAACTGAGAATCACGTTGTGTGGGCGGCTTTGCGACATTGTTAAGAAGAAACGCAGTGATGAAAGTGGGGATATCTTTCACATCCCTTCCATTTATGTTGACACCAAAAAAATCAAGCCAGGAGTAGCAGCAACAGACAAAGCGAGGCAGCCGGGGAGCTGAAGAATTTCGGCATGGTGAAGAGTATGATGAGAATATATCGTTTCATTTTCGTTTCCTGTATTTGAGGAAACACTTTCCCATAAAATATATGCATGCATGCAATACACTCTTTTTACATTCAACCATCACTTGATTCACAGGATTTGTTTTTGAGTTGTAGCCTTGGTTTGGATCTATCACCTCGGTGTGCCCAAGAACAGTGTTTGAAGCCTGACTTGGTGTGCAGTTATGACCCATCTTTCCATGTTCATTTCTTGTTGGAAGAGCTAGTTTTAGGGATGTTATCCTACGGATAGATCTTGCATATTCGTATGAAGTTTCTAATATATTTGTGAGATTACATATCTGTTGGAGAGGGAAACGGAACATTTCTTATAAATGTGTGGAAACTTCTCTTTAGCAGACGTTTTGAAGTATCGGCTAGTTTTAGGGATGTTCACAGGTAACATAGGGATAGCTCTTGCAAAATTCGTATGAATTCTTTAATATTTATGTGAGATCCCATATCGGTTGGAGAGGGAAACATAGTATTTCTTATAAAAGTGTGGAAACTTCTCCCTAACAAACGTGTTTTGAAGTGTTAGCTAGTTTTAGGGATGTTCACAGGTAACATAAGGATAGCTCCCGCAAAATTCATATGAATTCTTTAATATTTATGTGAGGTCTCATACCGGTTGGAGAGGGGAACATGATATTTCTTATAAAGGTATGGAAACCTCTCCCTAACAAACGGGTTTTGAAGTGTCAACTAGTTTTAGGAATGTTCATAGGAAACATAGAGATAGCTCCCCTAAAATTCATATGAATTTGAGATGATCCGGCTTTTAACGGGAAAATAGTCTACGCACTAACTAACTCATACGACTTTAAATCTAAATCTGCATTATTGAATTCTTGGATAGCTTAGCGGTTGAATTATTATCACATTACACAGTTCTTTGATGACACTTCTAATACTCAACACTTAAATCTAAATCTGCATTATTGAATTCTTGGATAGCTCAACAGTAGCGTTTTATCGAACGGTTGTCTACCTCTTCCATGAAAAACTTCACAAGCTAATCACCTCCTCTTCTATCGATTCTATCTTTGTATTTCACGTTTAATGCTCGTCCATCGCCTCCACGTCCATTCATCCTTTGTTCATGTACTAGCAAGCTACTTTGTAACTCGTTAATAATTAAAGTGCCTAAATTATTAGACTCATAGCATACAACTTAGCCAAACTTTGAGGTCGTTGATTTCCAGATTTTTTCAATCATCACCATTGTTGGTTTTCACCATTAATCTTCATCTTATTTGCTATGGTGATTGTTCGAGCGAAGTACACATCAACACTCTTACCCTCCTCCTACATCTATAGGACCTCGAACTCTGTTATTCATAGCTTGGAACAGATAATTCTTTACCTTCAAGTCTTCCAGCTTCTATTTTGCAGTCGGATTTTGTTGTGCTTCAGTAATCTCCAGCCCCTACGCTCTTCTACTGAAGCAAGAATTCCAATCTCCACAAAAAACCAATATTCCTTTAAGTGAAGAAAACTTTCCATAAACGTAGACCGACGCTCGTGATGACCATCAAACTTAAAAAGTATAGGTTGAACAGCAGCTATATTTTGTATCTCTTTCCTCTTCTTGAGAAATTGTGGTTTCTTTTCTATCACAGTCAAGCCTCGTGGTGTGACTCTAATGCAAACCTAAAAATTCCAACGTACTCGTAATTATATTATTGAACTTCATATATCATTATTATACAAAGAAAATAAATAACGTGTCTAGATTTTATAACCATGAGAAGAAAAAAACTAATACGAGGCATCACAACAAATAAATTATTCAATCTTTTAATTTGAAAGTAATTTGAAAAATACAATTGGGCTCATATTCTAGATATACTTTAAATTAAATATTAATATATAGATTAAATTATAAAAAAAATACCCTTAAATTATATCATTTGTTTGAAAAATCTTAAATTTTTGGAAAGTTATAGCAGGGTCATATTTGACATTTCACAAAATGATCCAAGGAAATATAAATTCATTAAACTGTTAGATGTAGTGGTGAGTTGGAAAGGTGCGAGAGTGTTCGACGCAAAGGAAATTCTGTATGGTGTTCATGAAGAACGAAGGCAAAACCAGTTCGTGTTGGCTTCCTTCTGTAAAGCAAAAGGGAAAAGGTATGAAAGCTTTTTGCCGTTTGCTTGATTACAAAGAATACGAATACAGTAGCCGAGAAATCGAGGAAAGTAGCAGTTTCTTACTTGATTCCAACTGCAAAGAATTTTGAGCGACTACATAACGATGCATTTTGTAGACGAAAAAATCAGAAATCGAGAAACAATCAGACGAATTTGAACCCTAGCAATGGCCGGACTTCTTGACAGTGTTGCCGGAAATCTGATCGGAAGGATCATTGAAGCCGCCAGCCGACCGGAGTTTCGTCATATCCGAAGCGAACTAAGAAACCTCGAAACGGCTGTGTCGAATTTCAAGCCCGGACTCAAAGACGCCGAGGAGAAGCAGGCAAGCGATAGCAAACTTTATGAGCTGATTAAACAACTCAGGAGCGAATTTTCAAAGGCCGACGATCTACTTGACGAATTGGAATGCGAATATTTGAAGTGGAGAGGGCAGAATCAAAAGAACGACGTTGACGAAAAGGGATGCCAGTTCTCTTCTTGTTTCTCGTCTAATATCTTCGTTTCTTCAACTAAAACTGCCGCTGAAATAAACGAAATCACAAAGACTTTAGATACGATTGCGGAAACCATGTCTGAATTCTCTCTGATTGAAGATGAAAATAAACACATCAAACGTTTGAAGAGTGAAATGACTCTGCGGACCTCCATTACTGGTTCGCAAGCTTTCTCTAGGCTTCTGCAATTGAAGAAAGAGGCGATTCTCTCTGATAATGTCGACTCCATTATTGGTAGAGATGAAGCAAAACAGAGTATCATTGATGAACTACTGAAGGATGAAGACGATAAACAAAAATCCCGGCGTGTTCTCTCAATTCATGGAGATGGAGGGATGGGAAAGACGACTCTGGCCAGGTTAGTCTACAATGACCACAAAGTGTTTAATCATTTTGACAAGAGAATGTGGGTATGTGTTTCTGAAGATTATGATGTTCAGAGAATCGGAAGGGAGATTCTCAGTTCAGCAACTGGCGAAAAGGTTAATGATGTCCTAACCGAGAAGCGTGTACAAATCCGGCTCAATGGGAACTTTGTCGGCAGAAAACTGTTGCTTGTTTTGGATGATTTTGGGGCTTTGGATCCCGGTAGAGTATCAGAAGTGGAAAAATTAGTGGCGATGGGTGCTAATGGCAGCAAGATCATGATCACCACTCGCAGTGAGCAAACTCTACAGGATGCTGCAACACACAAGGTTGAAAAACTCGACGAGGAGAAATCCATGGTTTTATTTAAACAGACATTTGGAAGCAAAAACCTTGAAATTATGACTGAATTTCAAAGTGAACTCAAAGAACTTGTGCCAAAATGTGGAGGAGTTCCTTTGGCAATCAAATTCTTGGCCGGACTGCTTTCTTCGGAAGCGAGTGGTGGTGTCAAGTCATTGAATCTCCAGGCCTTGATTGAGAAATGGAAACAGGAGGAGATGAAGGAGGGTGCCTGCGTTTTACATGCACTGAGACTGAGTTATGATCTAATGCCATCTTACTTAAAGCCTTCTTTTCTTTTCTTTTCGTTGTTGCCAAAAGATTATGTGTTCTACTCATTTGAGCTAATCCAGCTATGGATGGCACAAGGTTTCCTCGATTCTGGTAGCAAAGATCCTGAGGCTGTTGGGGAGCAATACTTCAATGAATTGCGGTCTCGCAGTTTACTCGTAGACGTCGAGGAGCACACTCTTGGATATTGGTTCAAACTCCATAGCCTTGTTCGTGATCTTGCAGTACAACAGGCTAGTAAGGAACAACAGAACCTGGAAAGTTTGCATCAGCTGTCATTTGTCGACAGCAACAACAAGGACTTGCCTTGGCCCACATGTGATAAAATTTGTGTTCTTTCTATTCCAGTGGGAGGAGGTGTGGAGCCAAAGATCAATGGAGTTCCTCTTTTCAAATGCATCACCAAGTTCAGGCAGCTAAGGGTCTTACACTTATGCAACTCTTCCTTGGAAGAAATTCCAACCTCCATCGACGTGCTGAAACATTTAAGGTATTTAGATTTGCGAGGGAGCCAACGACTCAAGAGGTTGCCAGAATCAATTTGCAAGCTACAGATCCTGCAGACCCTGATACTTGCATTCTGCCCAGAGTTTGAAGAACTTCCCAGAAACATAAAGAACATGATCAGCCTCAGATTCTTATGGATACAGACAAAGCAAGCCAGCTTGGGAAAAGATAGCATAGGAAGCTTAACATCGCTTCGTTTTCTCGCCATCGGAGGGAGCGAAAACTTGACTCGCTTGTTTGAAGATATTGACAAACTCAATTCCCTTCAAACACTGATCATTTATGATTGCAAATCGTTGCTAACATTGCCAAAAGTCTTGGGAAACTCGAGTACATTATGTAATATGGCACTATGGGGGTGTGAGCGGCTGAGATTGACATTCCCAATGGAAATCATTCGTCTCAAAAAACTGATACTCAGAGGACTTCCAGCATTGGCCAATTTGCCGATGTGGATCGATTATTCTGATGGGGATTTATTAGCGCTAGAATTGGGAGAGTTTCCCACACTAAGATTATTACCCGATTGGCTTTCAAATTTATGGGAACTTCGAATTCTTAGGATCTCCAACTGTCCTATGCTGGCGGGCTGTATGCTTCCTATTCTAAAAAATTGTGATAAGATGAAGGAATTGAGGATCACTTTTTGTGGGTTGCTTAGCAAACAAGTTTTGAAGGAAGGCAATCATGAAGAGTTCGATGCCTCTTGCATCTCTACCATTTATGTGGACTCCAAAATAATCAAGCTACAAGCAGCATCAAAAGACAAAGACAAGGCAGCTGTTGGAGCTAAACAAACTAAAGAAGTAAATAATGATGAGCGTGAGAGTGATGCTCATCAAACTAGAGTGAACAATGCTGCTGGAGAGGTATCAAAACAAGATGTTATTGGGGCCAGACTAACTAGACAAGAAGATCACAACCGAGCTACGAACGATGATCAAACTGGATTGAACACTGATGCTGGAGCGGTATCAAAACAAGTTGTTGTTGGTCGTGTTGGGACCGGACTAACTAGACAAGAAGAACACAACCGAGCTACGAACGATGATCAAACTGGATTGAACACTGATGCTGGAGCGGTATCAAAACAAGTTGTTGTTGGTCGTGTTGGGACCGGACTAACTAGACAAGAAGAACACAACCGAGCTACGAACGATGATCAAACTGGATTGAACACTGATGCTGGAGCGGTATCAAAACAAGTTTTTATTGGTCGTGTTGGGGCCGAACCAACTAGACAAGAAGAAAACGACCGAGCTACGAAGGATGATCATCATGAAGCTAAGAATGATGGACAAACTTTAAAAGCAGAACAGTACAAGGGTAATAATGATCCTGGTTTTGGGACTGAACAACCTTTAAAAGCAGAAGATTGTAAGGCTAAGGATATTCATGTCAGAGAAGCATGGACGGTTCCTGTTGACGTGAGTGTATCCATGGTTGAAGCAACACATGATGGAGCAGAACAAGATGTAACTACTGATGAGAAGACTCAGTTTGGGGCTAAACAAACTGCTGCACAAACTAAGAAGGATTCATTTGCTGCTCATAGTCCTACTGAGATTACGATAAGTGAAGTAAGCAACACATGATGGAGAGCCTAACCAGAAGCAATGCTAAGGTTTGTTTGAGTGACAATGGCCATGCCTTATTTGTTGCTTTCTTCATTCAATACCTAACATTGTATGCATAGATAACAACGTATTCCTTTACTTCAATGTGTTCTCTGAGTCTTGCTGCTATTGACCTGCCTGTTTTGGTCTCTCGGGGCCTTGCTTCGGTTCGGATGTGGCGGTGAGCGACCCCATTTCAAGTGATCTTCCATGTCGTAGCTAGCTTTATTCTCAAAATCCTTCGACCTGTTCTTATAAGGAATATTCAAATATCTCGAGAATTCGACCGATTCTGATTATCTAACCCAAACCGTAAAAGTTATCCTGAGTTAGATTTTTTTCGACTTGGGTTGTGTTGAATTTTTTGAAAACTGAAAAAATTCGGTCGGTTTACATGTTGACATTTTTTTGGTCGAATCAACTCGACCAACTAGAAAATTAGGTTACAATCCAACTCTACCCTACGTTTAAGATTATTATGAAAAATTATTTGACATTTATAGCTGTTATTAGTGATGCGATGTAATATTTGAGTTTTGTGAGATTTTAATTATTAATGTAATATATACGGTGGATAAGTATAATTTTTAAAATAATTAAAAAAAAATAACCCGACAACCTAGAGTTGATTGGATTGAGTTGTGAATTTTATTAAGTTGTTCGAGTCAACTTACTAATCTAATCTTGAAGGCTTCATTTCACGTCTTTCTCTTGGAGTAAATATCTAAATGACTTTGGTGAAGAACCAAAATATCTAAGCACTATCTTTATTGAAGGACTCGATATTCCTTTCCTTCGTGTCTCGTACCAAAAGCATCTGAGATATTTATAAATCCATATTTTTGTCCTTATTTTTATTTTTAAAAAATCAATTGGATCTAAAAATCTCCACAAACCTTTACGATATGCAAACTTCTAGATCACGTTTGCTAAAACTCCCAAATCGATATAATTTCATCTCAAAATGATTATAATCCTTGAAGAATCAGCATGAACGGAAAGTAAGATATGAATTCCCTTGTTGTCAAATATCTCGAGCAATAAATTTTTTTAAAGATAAATCAGATTGATCATGTCAAACTTGAATGATTTTAAGTATGCAAATTAATCGCATAGAATTGGGAAGAAACTTAGTCATTGACTAAAAAGAGCACAAAAGCTATTTTTACTATATTTTCGGAGTCTACCTCACAAATACAACATACATAACTTTATATAGTCTCAAAAATGAAACCTTTAACCTTCGGAGAACATTTCAAAAGTTGTAACATTCATATTTTATGACCATCATCCATCTAGATTTCAATATTTCATCATAAATTTGTAACCATCTAAGAATAAACAAAGGTCCCTTGAAATATCTCAAACTCCTTGTTGCATCAACGAAACTGAGTTCAATTTTAATAAAACTAGACTTCACTTAATGTAATTTGTCGTAATTTGAACAACATTGTTCGTAAATTCGTTGAAGTTCATATTGTGTGATTGAAATTTCTTAACGATCACATCTATCGATATTAGCAAATAATTTTTTAGATTATGTCCATGTCTCCTGGGTTGGTGTTCATGTGTTTGTGAATTTTTTTAGGTTATCTCCTGCACTTTTGCTCCCACTTTCCCAATCAAACAGAATCTCTCTCTTCTTTCCATCAATCCTTGAAAAATCCAAAATTTACGTTGTCGTTTTGTTCGGAGACAGAGACGTTTTAAATGTCGAGACCTTAATTTTATATCTATATCGATATTAATTTTAAAAAATTATGTTTCTCATGTTCGAGATATGTTTCTATATATAGTAATTAAAGTAAAGTAATATTTTCTAAAACATATTAAAAAGTATTAGAGTTGCCCTCTCCGACCCTAAACACGATGAAAATTATTCAGTGTAGTCGTTATAATATAGCTACCTCATAACAAATGATTGACGGAGATTAAAAATTTTAATAACTCATAAATATAAATTCAAAATATTTTTCTCATTTATTCAACCGTAAAAAAAATTAACAGACATCGAATAATTTCCCGTATATAGTTTTTGGTTGCGTGTTCTTGTAAAATAAATAATTGACATTTATTTTACCATCTCTTGTTATTGTAAATTTAAACATGAGTTGGATATAAACCAATATTTAATATATTTGTTAGGGGTATTTTTGTAATTTGACGTATAAATATCTTGATTATATTATTATATTTCAGATATTATTATATATAATATAATAATAAGTATTATTATTATCATTATAATATTAAAAAGAAAACATATAACGTGTCTAGATTAACATGATTTTTTTATCTTTTTTAATTTCAAAGTATTTGGAAGAATAGTATTAGTCTAAGTCTCACCTCAGATAATTTAGGAAATAATCATGGATTTATAATCAAGGAATATAGACAATATCATACAATTGTGGAGAGTCGTGTTTATCTAACATGGTATCAGAGTCATGCCCAAAACAAAAAAGGGTCCTCAAATGTCGAACAAAGTATTGTGAGTGCTCAAAGTGGACAATATCATACAATTGTGGAGAGTCGTGTTCATCTAACATGGTAACAGAGGCATGTCCTAAACAGAAAAGAGTCTCCTCAAATGTCGAACAAAGTATTGTGAGTCATTACCACAACTCAAATGTAATCAAATATCAATTATCATCCAAAACATCGATCGTTCATTTCTCATTTTTGCAACTATCGAACCCAAAAAAATTAAAAAAAAATTAAAAAAGAAAAAAGAAAAAAAAGACTATTGGTAATTTTATTAATAATAAAAGTGCTCTTATTATTATTATTTTTTTTCACTATTTTATTAATAGAGAAAGTTTCAGCTTTTGCATGCCGTGCATGAAAAAAGATGCAACTTTGGTACACATTTTGAAGCTAATTTTGAACCCAAAAAATGGGAGAAAATATTAAATTATGATAAATAAAAAAAAGAAATTAGGGTTCATATTCTAAGTAAAAAAATGGTGAGTTCAGAGGTGGCTGCATCTTGGTCGGGATTAATCATGAACAAAGCTTCCGAGTCGGCGCTTCCAACAACTCGCTCGAACTCGGCTCTCATATACACCAACGCGCCCAGTTCCGAGCACCCACCGGTGGCTTTGCTTCCGTCGTGGAGGACCGGGATGACGCCGGCTCCCACCGAAACGGTTGAGATGGTGTTCAGCACGTGGCGGTCATACGCCTCGCACGTGCGTGAGAGGGCAAGGCCGGTTTCGGCTCCGTTGCAGTGCATGGTCCAGGAGGGGTGTTTGAGGAGCTTGGTGGGTCGGGGTCGGCCGGGGAGTCTGTGGGAGTGGAGGGCGATGCGGAGGAGGCCGGAGGACATTTGGTTGAGGAGGGCGGTGGTGGAGATGTGGAGATGGAGTAACATTAGGGGCTCCGCACGTGGGTCCAGCTGGAGGGAGAAGGTGACGTGGCCGTGGCGGTGACCGAAGAGGGTGCCGGTGAGCTTGCGGCGGAGATTGAAAGAGTGGAGGGGGTTGCGGCGGTGGAGGAGGAATTGGAAGAGGGAGTGGAGGAGGGAGGAGGGTGTGTAAGTGTGGCCCGAGCGGAGAGACGTCGTCGTCGTTAAGGCATTGTTTCTGGTGGTGGTGGTGCTGGTGGATCTGCTCACACTACTCAGCTCAAGGCGGCATTGTTTCATTTTCATGGCGGAGAGAGTGAGCGGGAGAGAGTGAGCGAGAGAGTGTAAGGGAGAGAGGATATATATATATATATATATATATACATAATTGGGCTTACTGACAAAGAAATTGTAAGATATTATGAATATATTATTAATTAGGTTATGAAGATGTTTTATGTTATAGATTTTGTATGATTGTTGTTGGTAGGGTGTTGTTAGAAGAATCTTACCAATTATTACTCTGAGTTTGTAGAAGACTTTCAGGATTATAATGTAACCTAAGTACGGTACTTATGGTCTTGAGTTGCTTCCATCCCGAACAAATAGTTGATGGAACTCTTTTAAAGAGAAAGTAGAACTGTAAGCTCCATAACAGGTTAAAAATAAAAAAACACCGACAATAATGAACAATGCAGTCTCCCACGTCCTCATTCTATCTCATAACTCTTTCTATAATGCAAGTTATATATCACGAGCATGGGTTACTGCTCTAACATATTTTGTATGAACGCATACAAATAATAAGGTATGCGTTTCTTTCTTTTCTTTGGTTTTCGATAATGTGAGTGTTTGCTAACTCATAGTCAAGCATATATATAAGAGTCCACCTAGAGGGTTTATGCATGAGTGCATAAAACGTATATAGAGAAGTAGAGCCCAAAGAATAATCGCGAAAGTAGTTCTCACCACAAACCATATTGCATGTGTTTGCATTTTTCAACCCTATGAGTGATATCAGTTTAAGATAAGGGATCTAAAGAGCCTATGAAACCAAAATTAGATAGCTAGTTTTTCCGATTAAATAGTTTATATTTGAAATGAATTTGTGCACATAAATTTCTTATTTCTTATTGGATACTCCATTCCAATCGAGTTCTGCATAAACATTTCAACTAAAAAAAGAATAATCACAATAATTTAAAAAGATAGCTCAGTGGGCTCAAAGTTTCAGAATTTAAAACTCAAATATCCACCCACATCGTTGAATAATGTCTAGTTCCTATTCTTAATACAAGTTACCAGATGCCATAACGATGAACATATGTTTCAAAGTTCAAAATTTATACATAAGAATTACTATATGTTTTTGGTCATTTTTCATGGAACCAGAATCGGGCACAAAACGCCGAGCTAGCTGTACCTATTCTATAGCTGGCTAAGACACCCGTAAAGGCATGTCGGTTTTGTTTCCCTGATTTAGGTTTGATCATCTATAAGAGACCATATTTCTGTGTACCTCCTGGTTTTAATGATCTCAAAACACTTGAGTAAATAAATCTAGATAAGCTCTCTATACCTCCAATCAGTAAAATAGTTCTTTTCATAATATTCCAAAATAAAAACAGATTCACAGCAGATTTGAGCAGGATATAAACCCTAAATTTACCACCATTTTACCACCTCTTTTGCTTATAGCTCTTCCAACAAGCATAATAAAAAAGGCACGGAAGGAAACGAAAGGAAAATGAAAATTTGGGAATGATAATGTAAACTTACAATTAGTCTTCCGATTGGTGAAACAAAAACTGCGCATACCACAGACCGTTCTCCCAACATTCCTCAACTCCATTTTCCTTCTTCTTTTGTACTGCTTCACAAAGCTACAAGCCTAAAACTATGCTAAATTTCCCATTGCTCGGAGCTTTGCAGAGTTTCATTTTCATGGCTAGCCACTCTAATGCTGAAGTCCACGTGCTTTCACAAGGTTTGAGCAACTTTTTCATACAAATCGTGAGGCCAGTTCCTGTTTAAATTATTTGCAACGAAGTTTGCAATCTGCCAAAGCAAAAGAAGTCCAACATGAATTAGGAGCAGGTTTACCAAGAAATGCACATAACAGACTAACTTTAAATTTCAACACCATGCCACAATACTTTGTCTAATGCCGATATTTTCTGATTAGAAATAGTAGTATGCTGAAAGGGTGAAACGTCATTAAGTTTAGTTCAAATCGGGGAGGACCAAGTTTAGTCAGAGAAACGTCGTTGAGTTTAGTTCAAACATAGTTAAGTTTAATCAGAGAAAGTTCTCAGTTAGCCAAATGTACCTCTAATGGAGATCTTTGACTACCTTTCCACATTCCACTTAGCATTAGTAACAACAAACCCAGGACCAAAAAACTAAATTGGGTCTAAAATGTCTATTTACTCAGTCCGATTCATCCCAACACCTCAATACCCCTACTTTTTTAAACGTTAATTTAACACATCTACTTTGAGCGATTAATTGACAAGAAGAGGAACTAACAGGCTTGCTGGAGGTTAGTTGGCAATGCATTAGAAACATTATTCAAGGGTGCTGTTTGCATACCTTGGCCCTCAAGGCACGAAGAGATCCATCAGAATCTTTCACATTGTCCAGACACGTAAGTGCAATCTTCAAAAGATCTGGTACACAGGCTTGAATGTGAGGAGATAAGTTTTGAAATACATCAGAAGTCATATCAGGCCCTCGTGGATCCAATGGAAGAAATGGAATTCTAGCAATCTCCCTTAGAGCATCTAGATGATGACCCAATCTGGCCAACTTGTGGATTGAAAGAACTGCCTCAAGTTGTCTTAACACGGTCTGTTGCTCCATGACATATTCTCTTTCCTGAAGGCTGCATGTTAAATTCCAGTCAATTTGAGTGAAGGCAACTATGCTACTCCCTAGTTTACAAATATATTGTAGAACCCACGACTGCAGGAAAAAAAAACAATAAAAGAACAATGTTCTCAATGGCTCAAAACATTTTTAGCATATCAAATTAAACAGATTTTTAATTTAAAAGGGAAAAAAAATGGTCAATATTTCCCCTTTTACTAGAATTCCTTGTGTAGAAATTATATGCTGAGCTCAACCAAAAAATATATATACAAATAAATAAAATTTTCCAAGTGCTAGAAAATTAGAAAGCTTTTTAAAATCCCTATAAAATTACAAGATTGAGGATTGGCATCTGAATTGAATTTCTTTTTTCTTTTTTTTTTTTTCCTTGGGGGGAGGCGGAACCAAGAAGGGAGGAAGCCTTTTTTTACGAATTTTATGTTTCAAGATATCAAAAACTGACTAATCAAAAAGATTGCACACAACCTCGAACAGTTCAATAAATACAGATACAAGAAACAGTTCACAACATATTTCTTATAAATTAAAAGCATTGACTAAAAATTGCTACATGTGAAAAGACGATTAAATTAATTAATGACCTGATTTCAGGATAATATTTGTATGTTTCCAAAATGTCATTGCCTGAATGAATAAGGCCAGCAGTCCGGCTCTCCCCATCCAGTCTACCACGTGACAGCGCACAGATTGCTTCAGAGAGACACCTATTAATTGTATCCAGTGCCATTGAAAATGCCCCAACTCTCTTGTGAATCTCTATTGACTGATAAGTAAAATACAGAATTTTAAAATGATGAATAGAATACTATGAGGGGATAAGCAAAGTTTCAAATAATAGGGGACAATCATAAATAAGACAATTTCTTATAGACATTATAGATAAGAAAGAATCAGGAAACAGAGATCACAGAGCAAGACACTCGAACAAAAAAAAAAATTGAAGATTTTTGGGATGCTTGGATGGTAGGGTTGTTTGTATGATATCCAGTATCTTAATAATTGTTCCAAATTCATTTCCAATGGTTAACTGATTCAAATATGAAAGACATGGATCTTTATCCCCCCTCGTGGTTTACCATTTGTTGCCTCTCTATGAAAAACGCCCTCATGGCGAACTTTAACCTTTTAAACATAGAGATTAGCTGAATATATAATTCCACGATAGTTATACATATGAACTGAAAACATGCTGCAACCACCACCAAGTTTAGAGACAGACATTTGGATTTGTAAGACAAGACAAATTATTACCTTGTCATAAAGCCCAGCTTCCTGACACTGTCGAGCGGCTTCCAGTAAAAACTGTTGCCTTGATTTAATGTCAGTCATAAAACGTACTAATTCACCTTCTTCTCCAGCACCTCTTGCACCAAGCAAGAGATATATGCCTCCATCACGTAACAACAGCTCAGTTAGAAGTTGCTTCAGCATCAAAGTTCTCTGCCGCTGCTGATCCACACTACCCCTGCTAGACCATGCCAACTGTCCACCCCCCACGGCTGCAGCAGCCTGGGCATAGTACTCTAGTGCCATAGATAAATTACCCATTCTTAAATATAGAGAACCATACTGCCTAATTATGCTAGATACCTCAGCATAAGCATCCATCACACCCAATTTTTGTCCAGCCCCTGATCCTTCTGAAAGTACTCCATGGTCCGCAAGCACAATTGATATGTGGGCAGCATCAATATTTAATCCTTCTTCTCCTGTTTCCTTTGACAAATACAAGACCGCAGGCAGCAACTGGATACTTAAAAGCAGAACATATGGATATACCAGGGGGTCTTTCCCATTTTTTGTATAATATGACGGTTCAAATTTGTTGAGGTAAAACTGCAAATCATCCAAAGTGTAAGGTACCGAGCCTTCATTCAGAACAATAGATGAGGATTCCCCATGGCTGTTACGTACAGCTGACAACTGAAACCATAGAAAATCCTCTATTGTATTAAACAGCGTTGGAAGATCTCTCAACAAACGGTCAATATGCCGGCGAGAACCTGAAATAATAGCATATAACAACAACTTTTTCTTATCATATGCAGCTCGGCCCATCCTATCTCCCATTCTTAACAACTTCTCACATTCTTCTGATGCAACACTTGCTATCTCTGCTGGTACCATGCCCCCAGTATTAATCCATTCTGTAAGCTGTAAAGAAAAAAATTGTGACTTAAGGTTGAATATGGCATCAATTCCATTAACAAACAATTTTAAAAGTTATACCAGAGGAGCAAACTGATTTGATGCACGAGATGACAGCGTAATGTTTCTGGCCTCGTCGTAATATCCAGTTCTCAAGCAGAAGTAAATCTGTTTAAAACAAAAATAAACCTTAGGGCAAAATTCAAGGAAACCAAGGGTCCATTGCGTTTGAATGGTTATTTGAAAACATGAGTCCTATGAAGCATGGACACTTAATGTTGGATAATATAATATGTATTTCGGTATTTGTATGGTACTTTGTACTATTGTCAATTGACTTGATATTTTATGCTTTTTAGTGGATTACATTGAGTATCTCTGTTAAATTACATATATCCTACAAAAGTAATAAAATAATGTATCCTCTGTGTATCCATATCTAGTATTTTATAATTTGGCAAATCATCATTTGCAATGAGAACCATCCAAAATCTGTCTTCCTTTCACAAATGTTGTTTGGAACTCAAAGATTGTGTATGGGAGAGTAACTTTTAAAAAATTTTATAGGATACTTTCCAAAATCTGGTGCGAAACACAAAGTATGAGCCTGATAGGGCAAGAATCATGGACATTTTGGCTTCTTTCTTCCCCAGTACAAGGCAAATGTAGGTCTTACTTAGATTAGCATTTTCTTTTTTTTATTATAACTAAGCTTTCAATGAGATAAAATGAAAGAATATAGAATACAAGTGGCATGCAAAATAACCAACCCCAAAATGAGCCAATAAAAGAAAACGGCCCAATCATATAAAACTCAAATACAAACAACCACATTTGCTGCTAGATGTATTAATGTAAATACCATTTTCTTTTCTCTTGATGAAAAACATATTAAAGTCAATACTTGTAAAATTAAAAAAGGTATCAACACCTGTTGCCAAGTAGTATCAACAGGAGGCTGTCTACGTGCATCATTCGCATCAAAATCTAGAACTCCGTAGTCTCTCAAGCGAATCTGCAAATAACAAGAACTTAAAACTGAAGTACAAGATGAGATATAGTATGTTAAATTTTCTAATTCTTTGAACATATGTCACAAACAAACCCGAAGGAAGGCCCGAACTCTTTGAAGATTTCCAACGACACCACCAAGGGCAGCCTACAGGGAAATAAGATGACTTCAACGTACGAATCATGTAAGAATAAATGGCAACTATAATAGTTTGAGCATAAAAGTAAACACACAGACTATCTATGCATAAATTAACAAGCGTATATATAAATTTGAATTTATAAAAGGAAAAAAATAATAATAAAAATAAAAATAAAAGGAACCTTCTAATCCTAGAATGGATTGAATTAATCAAATTCGTTTTTTCTCATGCCAGATCTGGTCCTTTTGAAGAACTTATGGCTCAAAGGATGGTGATTGTTCTATCCATCAAATTTGCTCCCATTGCACTTTGATAAAATATATATATATATATATATGAAATTTACCGTTTCCCTCTAACTTTACCTCACCTCCATAACCATAACCATAACCATATACTAACTTAAACGGGAAACAAATATCAACAAAACTACTTAATGTAATGTTTGCATCAATAGTTAGGTTACTAACTCCATACTCCTATACTTGAGAGAGTGTCTAATTTGAGATGTCATTTGGTTATGGGACATAAAGTTTCCGGGTACTCCCACCTTGTCAGTTCCTCTTCATTAAAACAAGTGTGATCATTCCAAACAAAAAAAATAGAAAATAGAATTATACTTGAAAAAAAAAAAACATTACCTGTGCAGGATGGCTTTGTATTGTATCCATCATATATTTCTCGTGTCCCAACTCTAGATGGCGCCTGGCCCCAAGTATTAGTGACATTGTTTTTGAAACATTTTGTTTTGGAGTTGAGTCCTCACCCATTAATGTCTAACATTTTAAAAAAATCTAGATATCAACAATTTATCAAATAAAAAAGGAATGAAAGGCAGAGAAGATGATTGGGTATTCATTATGTATATCAATTAAAGAAAGGGTGATCGACTTACTTGAATAAGATGCCAAATCTTTTGCATGTTAACTGACTTCCCAGCAGATCCATGGAGATCTAAACTTTCATAAGCGCCTTTGAAAGCTACAGCAGGCTAATAGTTGAGAACAAACAGTAAAAACCAAATATTAAATACGTGTCATCATTCATCTACAAATGGTTGACATTGAGCAAATGATTAATGCCAAGAAAATACATCAAAGCTGGCCTTCCATGAGTGCACATTTCTTACAAGTTATTATGGGTTAAATGCTAAAGATGACCATAAGACAAACATCATAAATATTCATAAATGAAAATAAGAATTGAAATGAACTACGTTGGTCCATTTCAACAAGCTATTAGGATCCTCAACAAGGATATAATGTAATAGAACAACTACAAGTCGGTAAAGAAAGAACCAGCTCATACTTTAAATGGTAATCCACGTTCCCTGGCGTCGTTCATCTTCTTCACTACTTCAGCATATGTTGATGCTTTTTTCTCCATAGTAGGCTTGTTGGCTAGAGATACAGACTCCAGAGTGGGAAAACCATATGAAACATGTGGACTGGATACAAAGGAGGCAATTTGACCCGACCTTGGAGCCCCACTATTATCATCAATCATATTAGTCCTGGGTAATGTAGATATTCGGCTTAAACTCTGAAGGAAATCACGTTTTTCCTTTTTCCAATCCTCCTGTCAAACATTTGATTCCATAACAATTCAGAAACAAATGCACGATTAGTAAAGAATTGACCCAAGCAGATGTTCTCTATTCTATAGAAACGAGCTCTATTTACTATCAATTGAAGTAGCTAAAAGCACGACCAATTCAAATCCACTAAACAGAGATCAACTTATCCATCGCATCATTTTAATTTAACCTCACAAAGGGGATGCAAGCCAAATATAAGAAACTAATCATCTATAATGTGAATGGAGAAGCACAAATTTTCCATAGTTAACTATGAAAGTTCTTGAACAATATCCGTAACAAGAACCAGTAATCCAGTGCCACCATGAAAAGAATGAAGATATTCATCAACTACAACATTAAAAGGACAACCAAAGGGGCAAATAAAAATAAAATATATCAGTTATCTCTTCTAAGATCAACCTCAAATGAAAAAACATGAAACGCCCAACTCTTTTCTGAAGCTTTCAGAATTAGTTCCAATAGGAAGCCTGTTCTACCACTTGACTTTTCACATGCCACTATTAAATACGCAGCAAAAAATGATAGAAGAATAGGGAACAACTGAAAATTAAAGTGAAATGTTCGCATATTATGTATATAACATTAAAGAAGAGATAGTTCGAGAAAACATTCAACTTCTCAAAATAACTAAGTCATACTAACCTCTAAAACTTTCATCATGTAACCATTAAAACTTCTAACATTGTCCTTCTGCGCCTCCTGTATGGCCGAGATCATTGCCATTTCATGGACCTAGGTTGAATTCGAAATGCACAAAGATCAGACATATCAACATTAATAATTGTCCAGGATAAATTGTGAAGATAGCACCAGAAAAGTTGAAATTTTTTTTTTCATAATAATAATAATAAAATTTTCCAGCTGTAAAATGAATAACTCAACACAAAAGGCAAGGAGATCAGTTTTTAAGAGCTTATATTCTAAAATTAAGAGAAAAAAATACATGATTTTCAACACCAAATTACAATGTTCCTGTGAAATTCATTTAAAAATGACTTAAAAGTGTTTCTTAGGACTCAAAGACATAGTTGTACAACCTACTGAATAGACCTTGTTCAAGTGTTTCTATGAATTCATTTTAAAATCCTCATTCATTGCAAATTGGGAAGGTCTTTTATAAACACCATGGATTATATATCCCTTTTGTAAATTTCAATCATCAATGAAATTGTCTCTTATCAAAAAAAAAATCATTTAAAATAGACAGCGGAGTATTACAATGTTCCAGTGTTCATTTTAAAAAACAACTTTGTAGTGTTTCTGTGAATAATGAATTCATTTTGAACTCCCACACTAGATTTTTGGGTCTTATAACCAACACATTGAACCTTTCATTTAAGTATATAGAATTAGTTATAAAAGCGAGGGGACAGAGTACAAACAAGTTAAGTTGTCCCTTAAAAGAGCAGAAAATTAGCCCATTCAGCATGGTAAAAAATGTTTAAAATCCAAATTCCACCCCTAATAGAATCAAAATAGCAGCAAAAAAAAATAGGGCAGTTAGAATTAGCCAAGTGAAAAACTCTCGAGAAAGCATTCCTGAAAATATATATTCCTCGTCTAGAATCATCCCAAATCAAATTTGATGTAACTAGCTTAATCTCACACCATCTAAAAGCTTCAATACAAAAATTTGAAATGGGGACACTACTATTGAACGTTCTCTCCACCCCTTGCCCTTACCTCGGGACACTACTATTTATCCCACAAGATAAACTTATGTTAGGTCTTTTATTCTTTTCTGGCTGGGAGTTCTTATTTGTGGCTTTATTGTACCTTCTAGGAAATTTACCGCACTGGTGTTGCATTCTCCTTTTAGGTGTTATTATAATTTTCCATTAATTCAGTGAAGAGTTTTGTTTCATTGTCAAAAGAAAAAAAAGAAGAAGAAGAAGAAGAAAGAAAGATAAAATCTCATGCTATAATATTTTAATTATTTTGTGTACATATGTTGTGTCTTACCTCACCATGATGCTGAGGTTCCAAAGAACCAAGTGCAAATTAATGAGACTCGCACTTAATTTTTTTTTAAGAAACTTGAAATATCAATTACAAAAGGCATGCTTAACAATTCAAAGAACGACAAAGACTACCATACATAAATGTACGAATAATCTAATTAGTAACAGCATAAAACATATACGTACGAATAACCAAATTAGTAATAGCATTAGTTCAGCAACATCCTCCAGCAAATATAAGTTTGAAATAGAAATTTCAGCCAACATTTCATATATAAGCCAATACCTTTTTTAGTAAAATTTATCTGCAAGACTACAATGATAGGAAAATTTGCATAAAAAATACCTGTTGCAAGTATTCTTCAATACTAGTTGCCTCCGCAGGAAATACGTCCTCAAAAGTAGTCTTCAAAAGAAGTAATAAACAGGCACATAAAAGATTAGAAAGCAATAGAATACTAGAATAAAATTTTGCAATGTAAATTAGATCAGGCCAACCAAAATACACACAACTTCAAAAGAAAAATACTTTTGGACTATAAAGGTAAAAGCCAATATCCATTCTCTCTTACTTGTCATCCTTAAAGAAGAAGGCAGAAAAGCTTTGGCTCAACCTCATCAAAATTTTCCTGTGATGCAGTTCAATTGAAAAGAAACCACCTTATTTTTATACACAAAGATAGATAGGCTTTCCATAATTGACGTACACTCTCGCTTTTTCTCTACTCATGTTTTCACTCTATCGTCATCCTCCATTCCTCCTTTCCTCCCTACTCCCCATCCCAACTCTCACCCCTGGTCATTAACCAACCCTCCTTCCTCTTCCCTAACCAATGACAACCGCAAAGCCACATCAACGTTAACTGGAGAACCTTCTTCACAGCTTTGAATGACCATTACAGAAGCAGTAGAGCAAGAATAAAAGAAGGTAATCATACGTCCTACTACACATCGTGCATCACCTAGAAATCATTGTTACGGCTCGAGACATTCTACAATATCCTCCTAAAGGAACCTTGCTCCTTCAAGGCTTTCAAAGAACTAAGAACCAAAGATTATATTACTTTGGTTAAGAAACTAAGAAATAAACAGGGCTATTACTTGGAGGTCAACCAACTTGACAACAATGGTCGAAACTAAGAAATAAACAAGGTTATTACATGGAGGTCAACCAACTTGATAACAATGGTCGAAAGTGCTGAGTTTTCATCCCATCAGATTCGAGCAAAGAAGGATGGTTCTCTTTTTACTCCCTCGTCTCAGACTACCCATACAAAGCACACAAACAAAAGGAAAAGGCCCACAAGTAGTTTTGCAAGCAGCCCCTTATAAGGTCTGTGTTTAGTGGAGCAATAACTCAGATACTTCACCAAACAGTCAAGAAACCAAGCATCATTGCACCCTTACGGACCATAAGTCCCCACCATTGACATCCACCCGACTACCCTCCACTGTCTGCTTTAATTGGGATGAAACTTTAATAGCCCAATGCCTTAGATACCATGATGATTGGATAGCTATTAAGAAAGCTATTTTCACTTCAACCAATGGAAGATGTACTATAATTCCTTTCTCAGCTGACAGAGCTTTAATTCTCTGCTCAACAAAAATGTTGTTGAAAACCTTTGTAAACCCCAAGGTTGTCGAGTTGGAACAGCTGGAGGTAAAATATTTTAGAATATCTAAAGAAATGCATGGAGAGTAATCAATGATCGCTTCATATGAAGGTTGGTTAAAGATTAAAAATCATCCCAACCCTTGACATTTTCACATACATAGGAGACTAATGTGGCGGCTTCGAAGAAATGGTTAATACTACTTGCAGAGGGTTGGATCTTAATGAGGCATTAGAGGTCTTTTTTGTAATCCACCTTTGGCGGTCGGGTATCCCTTCCTTTTGTATATTTCATTTATCAATGAAATGAATTGTTTCCTTAAAAAAAATGCCTTCTTTTCTCGACAATGCCATTTTTGTTGTTGCTCTGGGTATAGACTTAGTAATTCCTTTTGTAATTATTGTATTTCTAATAGTTGGGCTTACGGAGAATTGTCTGGCAACCCCATTAGTCGTAGGGTGAGGACTTTCCTCCCCCTTTCTGTATGTTTCATTATAATAATGAAGGGTCTAATTCTTATTTTAAACATACATTATAGGTAGTACATCAAAATTCAAAGAAAAAATTATTGTCTAAAGAAGGTTATTTATAATTGAAAACATTAAAAAGTTCACCTCACCTTTAGTTCAAAAGACTTCAAATCTCGAGCAAGTTGCTCCGCATTTATTCCCTCACGTGCAAGTAACCTACAATTGTAAAATGCGCTCGCTTCTAGGTAAGCAAAGAGACTGCAGCAACAAAAATATGAATTGAAGAAGGGAAGATTTTGGTAGCAGCAATAGAACTACCTTGTAGCAGCAATAGATTGAGTAGGCGCCTCAGTTCTCAGGGTCTTTGCCTTGAGTTTTTTAGATAACACTTCCAACTGATCTAAGTTCCTCTGAAACAATCACACATCATGAAATTCAGAGATAAGAACTGAGACGTAATGTGGAGACAAGAAGCTAGAGATTTCGTTTCTTGATCTTTCTTCTTATATTCTTCTTATTTTAAAATTAGAAAACATCATGAGTTCCGAAACTTTTCTTTCCTCTTGGTATTTGTTACTGAATCTTTTGTTTCAAACGTTATTAATTCTTCTTTTCTCCCGTTAAGCTGGATGCAGCAGGCGTTTAAGAAAATAAGCACAGTTAATAAAGTCTCAAAACTCTTGTTTACCTTTAATGCTTGTTTTTACAAACACCCATTTTTCACTGCCTTGAATTGAACAAAGTAGTCGTAATCGTAAATTGATAATGATAATAGAGCTAGAAATACATAGTTTTCCAGATATAAGAATATATCTCAAAATCAAGTTAGAAGTGCAGTCCATTGTCGAGACAATTAGACTTGCCCAATCCAGTTGTAGGTGAAAATTATGAAAATGAAGGTATGTAATTCAATTAGAACCCTCGATTTCCGCAGATTCTGAGAAAAAAAACAACCGAAGAGACGGAGAGAGTATGAAACCTGGAGAGGAGGGAACTGCGCTGATGGAGCAGCTTGTTCGAGGAGCTTTGTAGAAGAGTGAAGCAGATCAGTCCAGCCACTCATGTCTTGGTCGTTTGCCATAGCTCTCGCAAGGAGGCGCCGGGAGAGGTCTGAGAGACAAGGGCAATTTGGCTAAGTGCCCTTGAGCGGGAGAGAAACAGCGGCGGCAGCACTGAACGGCTAAAAGCGAGGGAACCGAAGTGAATGCGCGAAGGTGGAGCACTTCGAGTGAGCGGGAGGTGAAAGGGTTTAAGGTTTTCAATGGTTCGCTAAGAAATAAAATAGAATACAAAGACGTGTTGAAAATGTTAGTGTCAAGAAGGATCGAAAACCTTAAACCCTTTCATCTTAATTTTTAAACGTTGGTCCATTAAATCATGTAATTGTAATTGTAAAGCAAAGTAAATATATATAAAATAATAATAATAATAACAATAATAATAAATCAATCACATTACTTTAGTTATATAACAGTGTGGAAACTTCTCCCAGTAAACGCGTTTTAAAACGATGGGACTGACGGCAATGCGTAACGGGCTAAAGCGATAATATCTACTAGAAATGGGTTTGGACTGTTACAAATGATATTAGAGTCAGACATCGGTCGGTGTGACAGTTATGACACTGACCACCTAAGGGGGTGGGTTGTGAGATCCCACATCGAATGGAGAGAGGGAACGAATCATTCTTTACAAGGGTGTAGAAACTTTTCCTTAGTAGACACGTTTTAAAATCGTGAGACTGATGGCTATACGTAACGAGCTAAAGCGGATAATATCTACTATAAATGGATTTGGACGGCTACAAATGATATCAGAGTCAGATATCGGTCAATGTGACAGTTATGACACTAACTGCCCAAGAGGGTGGATTGTGAGATCCCACGTCGAATGGAGAGGGGAACGAATCATTCTTTGCAAGGGTGTGGACACCTTTCCCTAGTAGACACGCTTTAACATCGTGAGACTAATGACTATACGTAACGAGCTAAAGCGGATAATATCTACTAAAAATGGGTTTGGACTATTACAAATGATATCAGAGTCAGACATTGGTCGCGTGTCAGTTATGACACTGACTGCCTAAGGGGGTGGATTATGAGATCTCACGTTGAATGGAGAGGAAAAGGAATCATTCTTTACAAGGGTGTGAAACTTTTCTCTAGTAGACGCGTTTTAAAATCATGAGACTGATGATTGTACATAATGAACTAAAGTGGACAATATCTGCTAGCAACAGGCTTGAGCGGATAACGAATGCAATGGTTACAAGAATTAAGGTATATATACTCAATACAAAATCTCCCGAAAAAATATGTAAATCTAAGCTTATGAATATGTGAGATAAACTCTTACACATAAAAGCCCTCAAAAGCTATAAAAAAAACAAAACAAAACAAAACAAAATTACAAGCTTGCTATTGCTAAAAAAATGGTGTCCACTCAAATAATTGTCGGCAAGTAGTCGATGGCCACGAGTCCATACGTGATGGGCTTAAATTCATGCATACCAGACCCCCAAACTCTATTAAACAACTCTAAACCCTAATACAAAAATTATGTATATAGTCATCAATTCAAGAGTGCCACGTTTCTAGAGAGAGGATGAGCTGGCAACGACGGGAGATGTTATACATCCATTCCGTGTAGTGGAAGCCAAACGACGGGGCTGAGAATTTGTGATCGATCCAAATAACCACTATCATATACAATTCTGCTTCCCCTTCGTACTACCGAGATACATGCCTAACTTTCTTTCGGTTTAAGAAAGCAGCGGTGAGAATGTGGATCACTTTGGAATTCGTTGAGAATGGGCGTTTTAGAGTCTAAAAGCTCTCCAACATATTGCGGATCCTTCGATCGTGAGACGACCTTTTGGCCGCCGTGTGAAGCTTAGCTTACTTTAGCAGCCATGTGGATGTCTAATCATTTTTTTATTTTGAACTTCGAAAAATATATGTTAAATTTTGTTAATTTTTAATACCGTGTTAAATTAGTTTACGATTGTTAGATATTTTTAAATGTTCGGACTACTCTCAATCTCGTAAGCATAAAATTTATTATTGCATTGAATTAATCGGTCAAATTAGAAAAAAGTTACGCGTGAGCGAGTAAAGTAGTAGTAGGTAAAACATAAATTGTCACACATCATGCATATTTCATACCAAAATAAAATTTATAAAATATCTTATTAAACGTGCGAGTAAAGACTTAGAAAAATCAGTGTTACATGATGGAGACAGTCTTCACTCTTATAAGCAATTCAGGACAAATGGGTCGTGTGGTCATATCGTAAGGAATTCAAAAGAAAGTCGAGACAATCAAATGTTGGATCTGAAATTTTAACGAGGGTTCAAATTTTAAGCATGGGGTACAAACATGTAATATTTTTTAAGAAGCACGTAAACGAGCACAAATCATGCTAAAATGACATGCGTGTATGTGGGAATAATTTTCACTCTTATAAGCAATGAAAGGTAAGTAAGTAGGTAATATAGACGTTAAATAATGTCCATCAAAGTATCGAATCTAGATTCAAAATCATGAGCATGAAAGGTTATATTATCGGCGTTACTTTTTTATTTTATTTTATATGCAAATTTATATTGAATTAAATTCCAATTAAAAAAAAATCTATTTATGATTATATTTTTTAAGAAACAAGAAACATTTTTATTTACAATTTTTATAAATAGCGAGAAACATTTTTATCCACATCCAGAAGAAGCAAGAGGCTAGCGCACGATTCGGTTGTATCCACTTCCAGTAATTTGGGCAACTCCGGGTACCAGGCTGCTTTGGAAGAGCCTTTCCGTCGTGTCTAGTAAAAGCTTCTTTCCCTTTTCAACTTTGATTCTGATCTGCTCGGAACAAGGCCGATTAAAGCGACGGATACGGCTTTCCGCCGGTTGAAAACTCAAAATCAGAGAATATTTCCTTTTCATCTTCTCTGTTTAGATCTTATTAACAGCGAGTTTCAATGAGTATAGAGAAGTATCTTCTGAAGGACTTTGAAGTTGAGCCAAAACATCCTTCAGAGGAAGCTTTGAGGAGATGGAGATCTGCCGTCTCTATCGTCAAAAATCGACGCCGGAGGTTCCGAAATACTGCAGATCTCGACAAACGCTCCGAAGCCGAGAAAAAGAAGCTCAAAATCCAGGTTCGATTTCCTAGTCCTCTCTATTCAAATCTCAGGTTTCATATTCTTATTCATATTCTTGATTTCAATCTCTACAATGTGGATTTCTTTTATTCCTCTTTCTCGTCTGCTTGGCTACCGATAAGATGTTAGAAAAGTAGACTACGTTTACACAGTGAACGAGGCGGAATAGTTTCATTCAGGCAAACTCGAATAGGTTTTAGAATTTTGAGTTCATTTTCCCTCGATTTCTTCCCTTACCTTTTGCCGCGAAGATAGGGTTTCTTGACGGAATAGCTTTGAGAAACAGTGTTCACTTTCCACCCATTAATGGTCATTGTGGATTTCCTAGTTGGAAAAATCTCGAATGCTATTGCGGATGCCAAACGGCAACCGCAAAATTTGGTTAAATTATAAACTTAATATTAAATTTGAGATTTGTATCCATTTAATCCATATGATTTTCAAAATGAAAATTGAGAACCCGTTCCTCATGAAAAACCCGTTTTCTCATAGTATTCCTAAGAAATTTTTTTTTTGTTTAGTTTATTTTTAAATAAAATAATAGAAAAATTATTTTGATTTTTAAAACAAATAGTTAGTTTTCTACTATTATTTATTTATTTATTTATTTGATTTTTAAAGAGAAAATTTTAAAACTCACAGTAGAAACAAAATAATTTATCTATAAAATTATCTAACTATTTATATATTTTTCAAATGTTTAACTAGTTTAAAATATCAAATTATCTCTTTAAATAATAATAATAAGTGATATCTACAATATTTTAAGTTTGAGTTAAATCTTTTTTTTACTTTTGATTTCCTTCTAATTTAGTTCTTATACTTTACAATATTAAATTTCTTCAACTCACTTTTAATAAATCTTAAATTTAGTCTTTCAAAATTTATTTTTATCCAAATTGATACAATAATAATTTTTTCTTTAAAGAAAGAAACAATATAAATATTTTTCAAATTTTATTTTATTTTTAAAAAATCATCAATAAATTAACAATATTGACTATCTGAAAATTTATTAAACTTAAATACATGGAGATATTTTAACTTTAAATTTAATTATTTTAAAAAATATTCAGCCAGTAACGGCCTTTTGTCTGCTTAAAAAAAAGCTTGCCTTTTTCAATTGGACGTTCATGTGGGTCATGTGCCCATATTTGTATCGTTGACCTATTGGCGTCAATTTGGCCAATTAGATCGTGATACACAATAAGGAAACTTTTCTGGCGATTCAACTAATTTTCCTTTTTTCATTTAATCTTTTAATTCAACCTTATTCTTAGAAAGCCGTCGGCCAGTAGAATAATACTTTTTGGAAAGATGGTAATAATTTATAGAATAATGCCTTTTATAAAGCTGTAATAAGTGAGATACTTTATTTTCTTTTTAAAATTTAATTTTTAAAGAAAAAGATGCTTCAACGAATTTTACGCCGGCGGAAATAGTTTTAGAGGGATTATTTTATTTTTATTTCCTCAGAGAATAAACCTTATGTAAGATGCGAATTTATAGATTTAATAAAATCAACGGTTTATAAGGTTTTTAATGCATACGTCATGATTATCGAGATCCGGTTTTCTTGGTTATATTTAAAAAATATATTTTATTCCCCTTTGAATTCTTTAACTGAAATTCCGTTGAAGTTTCAGAAATAGCTTTAGAAATAAGTAATATAGTGGAAAAGGGAGAAAATTGAAATGGTTTTTAATTGTCAACCATGGAAAATTTTACACCTATGAAAATATGAACTATTCTTCCTGCTGCTTTTATTTTATTTATTATGAAAATATGATTTTAAGGCAAGAATATTATACTTTAGAATAGGGATAGAGTTGAGGAAGTCAAGCTTGTGTAGCATCTAAGAATTGCTGAGGTCAAATTATGTTATAGAACTTTATATCAAATTATTTTAGTGCAAATGGAGGGAGTAGATAGCATGGAGTTAATAAAAAATACTGGAGCAATGAATATTGGGAGATGGGGATAGGAGGAAGAAAGTCTAAGTTAGTGCAGAAGGGTAGTTGGGTGCCCACTTTTTTGACATGAGTGCAAGGACGCGTCAGAGGGAAATTTCTTGGAAGTTTCGTGGGACAATGAAGGATAGGATTTGTGGACGGTTTTGAGTGTGGGACCAACTTTCAATTTTTAACCTATCATGTGGGGACGACAATTGATTCCTTGTTCTGTTCTTTTTTTGCTTATAATTAATTATTCCTTTATTTGAAATAATTATCAAGTTATACTCTTTTTTTGCTTATAGTTAATTATACCTTTGTTTGAAATATTATAAAGTTCTACTCTTTTTTCTTTTTCCTTTTTTTGCTTGTAATTAATTATACCTTATTTAAAAGTTTTTTTTAAACATGGTTAGTAAGACTATTTTTGAAGTTTTTTTTAAAAAGGTTGAGGGGTGTATTTGAAGTTTTTAAAAAAGTTTTAAAGGTATTAATGAAACTTTTGAAAACTCAAGGACATTTTGTAAATTCTTTTGAAAGTTGGAGGGTATTTTTAAAACAAAGTTTTAATAATAGTTTTGATATGGTAATCCTTGCCAAGTTGAATCTAAGAACGCTTGTAGAGATATGCAAACCCCTAGTTCACAAAGGCTAAACCCTTCAAATCAAGTTGGATTTCATTCCATATATTGCAACTCTCGGAAATTTGATTTAACAATCTTATTGAAGGATGAAGACCTTTAGATCTAAATATATTCAAGAACCTCAAAAGATAGAAAATCACCCTAAGGAAAAATAAGATCAGAATTACCTTGTTTGTTAATCGAATGTCTCAAGACAAGAAAACTTATTTGTAATTTGAATCACTCCACAAAGATGATTGATCAAGTTAAGCTAGAATGATTCTAAGCATGCAACCAAGACTACGTGGAATTGCAAAGAAACTTAGCCTTGGCTAAAGCACGAAAACTCTTTTTGCCCCAATTTCCAAGTCTACTTTACAAAGTAAAGTACATGACTTTATATAACCTCAAAATAAAACCGTTTACCTTTTGTGAGACATTTCAAGAGTTATAACTTTCATACATTATGACTATAATTAGCCACGGTGTAAATGTAATCTCAAAGTTTATAATCAAAAGTCTTAAAATACATTAATAAAACACCATAACTCTAAATTATCATCCACCCAAAATTTATAATCTAACGATAAATGAAACTCATTTCTTTCTCTTTATTCTTTCTTTTCCTTTTCTCTTCCTTCTTCCTTCTCCCTTCCCACTTTTGATTTTAAGGGGAGGTCCTCCCGGTTATAGATCAGAATTATACATGGATGGAATTTTGACACAGACATTGATGGAGTAGAAAGTAAATGTCAAAATTATGGAGAAGGGATAACAGCCTCTTTAGCATGCCATTTGGAATTGGTTTTATATATTTTAGACCTGTTGAATGAATCAGACTTGGCTAATTGTTTGTCTGTTTCACATATTTAAAACTTATTTAGTATTTCATATTCTAAACTCATTTCATTTTTACTTAACTGAAATGTATACTATAAATTATATAATAATGTAAAATAACAATTTAAAATTTAAAATTCTCTAATTTTCTAATATTTCTAGATTATGCCTTAGAAACTAGTTTAGTTCTTATTTATTTTTCATTATTGATTGAGTAAATATTGGTTAAAAATACTTTTGGTCTTTGGTCTTTTAACTTTCATCATAATAACAATTTAGCTCTACACTTTAGTTTGTAACAATTTAGCCATGCATTCTAAATTTTGTAATAATTTAGTTTGAAAATTTTAGTAATATTTTCTTTTTTACCAGGAAAAAATTCGAGTTGCTCTTTATGTTCAGAAGGCAGCATTACAATTTATTGATGGTAATGGCCTATGCTTACTTTCACTCCTTTGATGTTATATCACAAAACAAAGTTTTTATCCCTTTCTTTACATACATCATACTCTGTGCAGCCGTAAATCGGGATGAGTACCATGTGTCAGATGAGGCTAGGAATGCTGGCTATAATATTCATCCAGATGAGCTTGCATCCATAGTCCGTAGCCATGATTATAAGGCATTGAAATTCCATGGTGGTGTTGAAGGACTTTCAAGGAAAGTTTCTGTCGCACTAGATGCAGGTGTTAGTGAAAAGGATGTATCCAAGAGACAAGAGATTTATGGTTATAATCGTTACACAGAGAAGCCTTCCAGATCCTTTTTGGTGTTTCTATGGGAAGCATTACATGACGTGACATTAATCATCCTAATATTCTGTGCGCTAATTTCTTTAGGCGTTGGGATTGCCACTGAAGGATGGCCGAAGGGGACCTATGATGGTTTAGGAATTCTACTCAGTATACTATTGGTCGTCTTGGTTACTTCTATCAGTGATTACAGGCAGTCTTTGCAATTCAAGGATCTTGACCGGGAAAAGCAAAAAATTGATGTTGAGGTCACTAGGGATGGGCTGAGGAAAAAAGTTTCCATATATGACTTGGTTGTTGGAGATATTGTTCATCTATCCATTGGAAATCAGGTTCCTGCTGATGGGGTTTTCATATCAGGATACAGTCTGCTAATTGATGAATCCAGTTTATCAGGTGAGAGTGAACCAGTGAACATAGGTGTGGAGAAACCATTTCTTCTTTCAGGAACCAAAGTGCAAGATGGATCTGGAAAAATGTTGGTAACAACAGTTGGCATGAAAACTGAATGGGGAAAACTAATGGAAACTCTCAGCGAGGGAGGAGAAGATGAGACTCCACTGCAGGTGAAGCTGAATGGTGTAGCAACTCTTATTGGTAAAATTGGTTTGACTTTTGCTGTATTGACATTCCTGGTGATGACAGGAAGGTTTCTCGTGGAAAAAGCTGCTCACCATCAATTTACGAAATGGACTTCAAGTGATGCACTAAAACTCTTAGATTTCTTTGCCATTGCAGTTACAATAATAGTTGTCGCAGTTCCTGAAGGTTTACCACTGGCAGTGACGTTGAGCCTTGCCTTTGCTATGAAGAAATTGATGACTGAAAGAGCACTAGTTAGGCACCTGTCTGCATGTGAAACGATGGGTTCGGCCAGTTGCATTTGCACAGATAAGACAGGGACGTTAACCACAAACCACATGATAGTTAGCCGTGCATGGGTTTGTGAACATTTTATGGAGAATAAAGACCATGGAAGTGTAGACAAATTGAAATCAGAGATCTCTGAGAACGTTTTAGGCATACTTTTGCAGTCCATATTTCAAAATACTAGCTGCGAAGTGACTAAAGATAAGGACGGGCAGAACTCGATCGTTGGTGGAACACCAACGGAATCAGCACTATTAGAGTTTGGCATTCATTTGGGTGGGGATTTTCATGCCCAACGTACAGAATATAATATACTTAAGGTTGAGCCTTTCAATTCTGTTAGGAAGAAGATGTCTGTACTTGTAGCACTTCCTAATGGTGGTGGGGTTAGAGCTTTTGTCAAAGGTGCATCTGAAATTATACTAAGAATGTGTGACAAGTATATTGATCCCAATGGAGAATCTATTGATTTAACAGAAGAGACGGTAAAGAATGCTACAGACGTTATCAATAGTTTTGCCAATGAAGCTTTGAGGACACTTTGCTTGGCCTTCAAAGATATAGGGGACCCCAGTGACAAATCTATTCCAGATGATGGATATACATTAATTACAGTTGTTGGAATCAAGGATCCTGTACGCCCAGGGGTCAAGGAAGCTGTTGAAACTTGTTTAAAAGCTGGAATAACTGTGCGTATGGTTACTGGTGACAATATTAACACAGCGAAGGCTATTGCCAAAGAATGTGGTATACTTACACACGATGGTTTAGCTATAGAAGGACCAGACTTCCGTAATTTATCTCCAGAACAGATGAAGCAAGTTATACCAAAACTCCAGGTTAACTCTCTCAATATTGAAATTAATTATATTTAATTTTCTTGTTGGAATATGGTAGCATATTTTATATAAATTGAGATGGATATAGGTGATGGCTCGGTCCTTGCCGCTGGACAAATACACATTGGTTAACAATTTGCGGAGTATGTTTGGCGAGGTCGTTGCCGTGACTGGAGACGGGACAAATGATGCTCCAGCTTTGCATGAGTCAGATATTGGACTAGCTATGGGCATTGCCGGGACCGAGGTCAGTACATCAGCTAAGTAAATAGTAATGGTATAATTACATGCAACTGGCTGAGTATAGGGTTCTTTTTGTGCTTATAAATGAACTTAATTTTATTATTTTTTAGATTTTCTTTTTCTTTTCTGCCTCCGTTATATGTTTATTGTACTTGATCAATTAATTTATGAAGTAGAAAGAATCAGAATGAACCATTCCTTCCTTATACCATGCTCAGATTTTTTATGAATCAAATTAGTTCAACTTAGTAAACTGGTGAAAACGGAGTTTTATACTAGTTTACAACCGAAGAATTTTTACTTCAAAGTCGTTGTATTAGAATCAAAGCTGATTGAACTCATACTGCAGTCTCTCTCCGGACTCCATCTAAATTTATTCTTTTAACTTGAACAGTGGCCATTTGTCTTTTATAACTCCTGATTTTTTCTATTCATGATATGTTAGGTGCTTGTGGGCATCACGAAAAAAAGCCACGTCAGACTAATATCATGAATAATAAAATCAACTTCATCTGCATAGTTGCTTCAACTGAAACACAAACTTAGGATAATAGACAACATTTCTACAAGGCTGCAAAATAAAAGTCTTGACCCTCTGAGAACTCTAATTCTTTGAATCTACGGTATGCATATATCAACATTTAAGGCACCTCAAAAGACTGAATATTTGCCTAAATTCTAGTTTGTGCACAATGTATAATTTAAAACGATAACACATACTTTTCCAACAACCAACGTGTAAATGCTTTTGGTTGCTTGATTGCTTGGGCAGACGGTTGTATTTTTTGTACTTCTTTTTGCACAATTTTATTTTATTTATTTTTTGTTTTTTTATAAGAGAATTTCATCGATGATTGAAACTTACAAAAGGGATATAATATTCATGATGATTACAAAAGACCTTTCCAATTTACAATAAGTGAGGCATAACTATAGGAAATTAAATTATTAGATAGCTTACACCAAGATATAGCTTGGTAAACAACAAGATTGCATATGTATATTGCAAAAAAGGATCTAGTAGCTCGGGATGAAGGCACAACACGTGTCTACAGTGACAACCTCTTTACTAGAGAAAAAGGTCCACGGAGACCCGGACAAGAAGATCAAAACATCGCAAAGGTAAGCTCACAAGCTTAATAGGTATAAACTAGGACCTCCAACCCAATAAAAGGACCGACAAGAACTCTGAGTTCAATCAAATAGAACCCAGTCAGAGTGGTGCATAACATCTGAGCATTGGTAGTTGTTGCCACCTGACGTGATAGTGCAATAGAAAATATCACTTTGGATATTCTTGATGAGTGATTGGGAGGGAAGGAAAGGTAAGCCATGAAGACATTGCACTTCTTTCAAATGCGGTATCTTGAAGCATTTCACTTCAGCTACCACACTCAATGTCTTGGATTATTACTGAGCCGTCGAGCATATCCATGAAAATATTGGCTTCCATGATAAAGCTTTATGGGATGAGTGCACCCCGCTTAGACACAGTCAACAAAAAGATGGTACCTAGCCTTGATTTCAGCCTTGCACAATAAACAAAAGGAGGACATGGATATGCAAACACTTGTACAAGGTCATGAGTCTCTCATGAATGGCCAACTAGCAGATGAAGCCTGTACCAAGGCATCACTCAACGTAGAGTATCCCATGCATTCGTGATAAGGAATTCACATGAGTTCAAATAATCTTTCCCTCCAAGCTGGATAGAATATAACACATCTCAAACATGAAGGAAGTGGATAGACTCTATGAACTTAGCTACTTTGGCTGTTGGGAAGTTGGCAACATCATACATAATCTTATCACAGTAGATCATATGTAAGTTTGCACACAGTAGCAAAGAATCATGCTTAAACAAAACATTGCCCGACACTATTTGTACTGTACTTGATGTGGGGCCTGAACTATTTTGTAATGCTCTTCAAGATTTTCCTCCAATGTCACGAGAGTCAAGCACCCAAGCCACCCGTAGGAGGAGTTTCATAATTGCTGCTTGGTTCCACCAAGCACTCTATTTGACATCTAGGCTGCCTTCTACAAAGGGAAAACAATTGTCTTCCCAAAAAGGTTTTGTACGTGCAAGGATTTTGTCCTCCCTTCCCATAAAAAGTTTCTAAGGAAACAATTCAATCATGTTGGTCACTTTAGTTGGCAGGATAAATGCATTGTACCAATACACATGGAAGCTCATGAGAACTGAGCTGATTAGTTGGAGCATTTCAACAAAAGGAAGAGTGGGAAGCCCAATTCCGTTTTGGGTTAATATGCGTTGGATTAAGGGGTTACAGTCCCTGGAAGACAATTTTAGATTAGGTGTAGGCCTAGGTTGATAGGAAGAGAGACCGGCTGTTAATTAACAGTTGATATCTGATCATCCACATTATGTTGGTCTATCTTTCAGGGAAGAAAAAGCTCTTGGATTGTGGTTAGTTGCTAGCCCTGAGAAGTCCTCAAAATGGTCCAAAGTAGATTTTATGAAGAAAAGTGATGAGGATCAGTAGCATAAAGAGATCATCAAGTCATCAATGAATTAAAGGTTGTTTGCTGGATCTTATCACACTTGGGATGAAATTTTAAACTACCTACATTAAATAGAATCCAAGACAGTATCACCATAATCCATGACAAAAGGATATGGGAAGATAGGGGCACCCTACCTCAGGCCCTTCCTACATGGAAAAAAAACCTATCTCCCACCATTAATCACGAAGAGAACATTAAGGAGGTGATGCAGCATTTGATCTAGTTAAGAAACCTCAGAGTTACGACCTAAATGCCAATGATAATATCCAAATGGATTGAGTCAGACGCCTTTTGACGATTAACTTTTATTGTACTCGTACAGCAAAAGGGCCCTCATGCAAGTGATAACCACTCAAAATCTTATGACAGGGAAGGAAACCAACAATGTTGCACCCTGTGACAAATGTCAGACTGGTAGGGGCTGATGAAGTGGGGAAGAACATTCCTTATGCCTTTCACTGAAGATTGATTGATTCAATAACTAAACTTTTATTACCTTAATGATTCTAAATAGAATCACAACTACTAGTGATTGCTGATGCTTTATAATCATCAGGTGATTGATTGAAGAATTTTAACGAAGTGACATGATTATGTTTTTTAGTTTAAACTTACCGTTTGCTTTATATTGTATTTTCTTGGATGACTTGCAGGTGGCCAAAGAAAATGCCGATGTCATCATAATGGATGACAATTTTTCAACCATTGTAAATGTTGCGAGATGGGGACGTGCTGTGTATATTAACATACAAAAGTTTGTGCAGTTTCAGCTAACAGTTAACATTGTTGCTCTAGTGATCAATTTTGTTTCTGCTTGCCTCTCAGGTGAATTCATCAACGTAGTTGCTCTTTTATGCCAGACCAGTTGAAAATGACTAAATTGTTGTTTTTTTCTACTCGACTTTCAGGATCTGCTCCTCTTACGGCTGTTCAGTTGCTTTGGGTGAACTTGATTATGGACACTCTTGGTGCCTTGGCCCTGGCCACAGAGCCCCCAAATGATGGACTCATGCAGAGACCCCCAATTCCCAAGGGGGTTAGCTTTATTACCAAAGCCATGTGGAGGAACATTATTGGTCAGAGTATATATCAACTGGCTGTTCTTGCAGTTCTTAATTTTAGGGGAAAGCAACTTCTTGGACTTAGTGGAGCCGATTCCACGAAAGAACTTAATACTTTGATATTCAACTCATTTGTGTTCTGCCAGGTATGCGTACGCCCAACACTGCCCATCAAAAGTGTCTTAAGCTCAATTCACTTTGGTACACTAATTTTACATCTTTGGATTGTTGTTGTTTACAGGTTTTCAACGAAATCAACAGCCGTGAGATATCAAAGATCAACATCTTCCGAGGGATGTTCAGCAGCTGGATATTTTTGGGAGTAATGGTATCCACAGTTGGGTTTCAAATAATCATTGTTGAACTTCTGGGTGCTTTTGCAAGCACTGTACCACTGAGCTGGGAACTGTGGGGACTGAGCGTGTTGATTGGATTTGTAAGCATGCCAGTTGCAGTTGTGTTGAAGCTCATCCCTGAAATCATGTCAGTTGCAGTTCGGTTGAAGTCCATCCTTGTTCGTAAGAAAGAAGAAATCACAGCCCATCAAGATGACTACGAACCACTCCCTTCTGGCCCAGAGCTGGCTTGAAAAATTCACACCTCTAAGACTACCAAAAGCAAGGGATTTATATGTATTTGTTTTGGGGATGATAAAAGAATGGACTTTGTTTCAGCTGTGTAAGGTGCAATCACAATTTTTTGTATCGTTCGCATTACTTTTTTTTCGGTAAAAAAGATAGCGGTGTTGTTAATTATTACAATTTCTCTCTTTCAGACTGCTGCAACTGAAAAGAAAGATTAAAGGAATTTCTTTCCCTTTTCTTTGTATTTTGTTTTTGTATTTGAACAAGAGCAGACCAGCACGATTGCTGAAACGTCCCAAGCCTAAGACTTAGAATCAAGCTTCAAAATTTAGATTTGGCACACAACCTGTCACAATTGCGCTCTTAATGTTTGTAAGCACATTGAACAAGCATGACCGTGACACTTAGAGACCTAGCTTAGTTATTACTTGTCTTGAACTGCTAGAGTCAAAATTGTCCCCACGAACAAGTACAGGTTCTTACAACATATTTTTGTTCTTATTTACACGTTTCTTTGGAAAAGTACCAATAAAATCAACCAACATAAGATTGCTCCAAATAAGAAACTCTCTAGCTTTCCAACTCCTAAGATTGAATCATCGAAAAGGAAAGTGTACCTTATTAGTATAGGTAATAATTATTAATTCTATCAAATCTTTCATAACCATGCTTGTATAGTCTCATAATCTCTCTCATTCCAATGTGATTTTGGTTCATTAGTGTCTCCTTCCTCTATTTGGGTATCACATGCCCATTAGTATTCATCCAAGTTCATCTCCAAACCACTGGTTATACTTTGACACCATATGTAACATACCTACACCCATGATGATTCAATAGGACTCAAAATTCAAATTCGACACATAGTCTTAGCATTCACGTACATTCCCAATGACTAGCTTATGTCGGCGAGAATAGAGATTGTCGTCACAGACTAACACAAATTCTGTAAACATGTTTGGTTCTCATTCACATACTTCATGATTAAATTACAACAAGACCACCTAACATAGAACCTAACATACAACCGCTCTAAGCCAAACATATTAATACTTTATAAAAATTCAAAAGCCACCAAAAGGGATTTGCACCCTTTTCTTGGTTCAGGAATTACCTTTGACAGGAACTGAAGACATTAGAATTTAGATAAAAAGGAAAAAAGAAAAGAAAAGAAAAGAGTAAACAGCCCTCTACAGAGATCAATCAAAACTGAGCTATATATATATATATATATATATATATATATTGTTCTTGGCGAGGTGATAAAAACTCAGCTGAATTGATAGTGAACAAGGGACAATATCTTCTAAAAAAAAGTAACGTGGAACGTGGAACACAAACGAATAGAACAAAAAAAATTATTACTCAACCGTCTTTCCTATGATTCTAATAAACAATCTCCAGCTCTTAATCATACTCCTTTGATCATCACAAAATAACAATGTGTCATCTTCATGGTGATGATTCCATACCATGGCTTCATCCGATCATCTATACCTCCGCTTGGCTTCTCCATATGCAATGACTCCGAAAACGGTTATCGAGTAACCACCAATCCCGACGACTGTGACGGGGTTTCTAAACAGAAGAATGGAGATAACAACGGCGACTGCTCCTTTTGCATTGCCCAAAACCTGATAAGAATGAAGAGAAGCAAAACTTCACGAAGATTTCTCAACAGATTGCAGCAGTTAGAAACACATCTTTCTGGAAATTATCTCATCTAAACTGATTTCTGGCTTTGAAATGACTAGCTTGCTATCATTTATGAAGCCTCAAGGAATGAGATGTAGCTTGAGTTGTTTTTGTTATACTATATAACAGTGTTTTTAAAATCCATGACAAGTTTCCAAAACCTAAAACAATAGGCTAAGAAGATTTAAAGTAAAACAAGAATAGCAAAACAAAGAAAAGGCGGGTTTCCAAAGTTTTAGTAAAGGATCTCTTATGGAACAATAATGCTGCTTCTCATGCTCATTTGTCAACATCGTTATCAAATAGAATCTATACAAATCCCAAAGACAAAAGAGTTTTAGACATAATTGCATCCCAAAGATCATTTCCAGACCACTCGACTCCACGAAAAATTCTACTATTCCTCTCAAGGCCAATGACTCGCAACAAACAAGGAAAAATGTGAGATCCCACATCGGTTGGAAAAGGGAACGAAACATTCCTTATAAGGGTGTGGAAACCTCTACCTAGAAGATGCGTTTTAAAACCTTGAAGGGAAGCCCAAAAGGGAAAGCCCAAAGATGACAATATTTGCTAATGGTGGGCTTGGGCGGTTACAAATGATATCAAAGCTAGACACTGGCCCCCAAGGGGGGTGGATTGTGAGATTTCACATCGGTTGGAGAGGGGAACGAAACATTTCTTATAAGCGTACGAAAACATCTCCCTAGTAGACGCGTTTTAAAATCTTGAGGGGAAGCCCTCGAAAGAAAAGTCCAAAGAGGACAACTAGGGGTAGGTTTGGGCTGTTTAAAAAAAAAAAAGAAAAAAAAGTGCCAAAGAACCCTTTATTTGTCACAAAGAGGAGGATTCAACAGCACCTCCTCAAACATTGAACAACAACATCTAATACGAGCAAACACAAACCCAAAGGTTCTAAAGAATTCGTGCCATAGAAAGGTGGTAAAAACACAATCTCAAAGTAAATCAAGATCCTTTTCCGGTCTCCAAAAACAAACACACCATGAAGATTTGGAGAATAGAATCCTTACAAATTCTAGGGAAGCAAGCCCTCCGGCAACATATTGAAGAGATTTTTCCAGCAATTCATCATATCTTCTAACAAGTTTATGGGCTATAGTCCCTCATTCTTTACGTCGCTCTTCTTAGAGATAAGACATCTATAAGTTCCATTCTGAGAAATTTCGAGGTTTCCTGTGAGATCCCACGTCGGCTGGGGAGGAGAACGAAGCATTCTTTATAAGGGTGTGGAAACCTCTCCCTAGTAGACGCGTTTTAAAAACCTTGAGGGGAAGTCCGAAAGAGAGAGCCCAAAGAGGACAATATCTGCTAGCGGTGGGCTTGGGTTGTTACAATTTCCCCTCTCAGAGGATTTCCTAAACACCCTGAAATATCATCTTTATCCCCAACTCTCAACTAGCATTGCCCCTGTCCTTCCATAAAACCACCTCCCTAATCTTCACCAAAAAAGTTGTTTCTAATTTTTTCTTTTGAACGAAGAAAAAACGAACTAAAACTTAAAAAGTGGCACGATCAATCAAATCCAATAAAATCTCTACACGGAATTTTGTAAGGACTAACATGAAAACTAAGTAATATGGGTTTATGGCAGTAATATACTAGAACCCTTTAACAAAAGAAGAGGATCGAGAAGATATCTTACTTGGAGTGTCAGTGCGCTGGTATGTTTAGTAACCAAGAAATTCAACAGGTTTGCTGAATAAGCCATAACTGAATTCAATAAAAGAAGAAGCCACATGAATCTATGGTCCCTTCCAAGTGCTATGGTAACATCCCAAACATTTGGTTCCATAATAAGTGCTACAGGCAACAAGGCTAGAACAGCAATCGGGGACATATATAGCAGCAAATTCATCGAGTTCAACTTTTCCCTGCCAACAATCAACAGACAACAAGCATATAATTTTGATACTCAAAAAGTGAAGTAACAGCTAGATGAACTGATGAAGTTCCTGAGAAGAAGGAACAGAATCTTTACGATACAACAAAAGCAACCTCCATAAGGATGGAGGATGCAGGCGTTTTAGGACATTTGTTATACATCGAGAAAAATTTATCCAATCCTAATAAACACGTAAACTACTTAAGGTAACACGATCGTCTACTATATCAGCTATCGCAACAGTGTTTCACATTTTCCAGTTCTTATTACTTATGAGTCAATTCCGTGCAAGCTTGAATCGTCCACATTAACACGTCCCTCAAGAAAAATGTAACATCAATCTAATTTAATCATGAAACGTGGGAGAGCGATTCTTCAAAGAATCGTTAGATGGTATTTCTACGAAAATGAGGCAATAACTCGACAGTAGAAAATTTATTGAGAGGACAAAAGAAAGGCAATTTATGACAATTACAATTACCCTTCTGAAGATAATAGGATACCCTGAAGAACAGACTTGAATGCCCTTGCAGCAGTTGCACTTATGCACATAATAAATCCAAACAAGTGAAAATCCGGCTCGCCCTGCCATCACCCGTAGAACGTCTTACAATTCCGTAGAGAAAATAGAACAAAAATACATGATTATAATATAAACACGTTAAAAGAATCAATTTACATGTATGAACAAAGTTCTATATGTAATGCTCTCAAATATGAACTACTACAGTCGAATAGGCAAAGGATTTGCCTCAGCAATCTGCTAATTTGAAAGCCAATCCTCTATTCTTGTCTCTAAATCCCATAAACTATCGCCCCTCAAACCGAAACAGGCTACATTTGTTTTACCATTGCGCTCGACGCTATCACAGACTAGTAACACTAGAACCTGCCCTGATAAACGTGAACTTTGAGTTTTTGATCTGTTCATAATCAATAATTCATAAATGGCCTATTTGAATGTGGAAGACGATATCATATCTTGAACCAATCAATGAGTACTAATGGAATTTAAGATTTGGATATAAACAAAATATATGAAGCTCTGCATCTAACATTCTTCCAGATCTGGCCTGCATTTACGCCGCAAGCCTAAGCTATCAGGCAACAATATTTCGACCCAAATGGTAAAGTTCTGCTGAATTCAAAGCTAATCCTAAGGAATCTTGATCTTTTTCTTGCGTTTATGCAATGAATAAAAGCAAAAGAGAAATAAAAGTGATCGAAAATTAACTCAAACATACCCCACTGGCGATGACAACCCCAGCAACAACAGGGATAAGAGCAGCATAAGTGACCCACGCCTCCCTCTTAAGCGTCATCAAATAGGCGAAGAGAGCAGTGAAGAACGGCGTTGTCGCACCGATCGCCTGATTGAAGGATACGGCAAGGTACCGAAGCGAAACATTACCACCGACGACGGAGCCACAAAAAACAAGGCTGAGCGTCGAGATTTTAAGGAATTGCGATCTAGACTTGAGCATCTGGAGCGGCACAACCTTGAAAACAACAATGGAGAAGTAGCTGAGAATCGCGCAGGCGGACATATGGCACATTGTGAGGAAGATTGGGAATCTGAAGCCATAATTGGATAGCAAAAATTTGTTCAGAAGAAGAACGCCAATGTTGGATGAATACCAAAAGATCACAAGAGACGACACGAATAGGGTTTGTTTATTGGTAGCCATTGTTTATCAATTTCTAATCTGATTCTCGATTTGTTGTTCAAACGGTTTGTGGATTTGCAGGAGAAGCTCTCATCCGAGCAGCAATGGCATCGATTGCATTTCCCTTGTGGATCTCTCGGGGAGGAACTCAAAAGAAAAGAAAAAAAAAAGAAAGGGTAATCTCTAATCTCTACAGAATCGTTGCGAGCGAGAATTCGGGAAGTTTGCAAGCGATGGAGAGAAACTGAAAACAGAGAAAATTTTGTGTTCTTTGTCTGTCCGACATGTGTCAAATTAGAATAAATAATGCAAAGAAATTCATCACTCGATCCATGAACATGAAATCAAATGAAATATTATAATCAGCAAATGTGCTTAATTTTATCGTACCAATATCAATTGCTGTTTGTTCTTCCCATTAATTTCAAAATATTGATTGATCTGCGAAGAAAAATAGCTCCATATTTCTGTCGGTGGAGAACAAGGCTTATATATATATATATATATATATATATATATATATATATATATATATATAATGATATTTTATTCATTAATCATTTTCAATTATGTTCGTGTAATCCTGGTCAGATTTAGTTTTAAAATTAGAGTAAAAATAATGCTTTTAATTTTTTCTTATTATTATTATTTTAATATAATTATATAATACTATAAAAATACTTTGTTTATTATGTCAACTCGACACGTCATCAAGTTCTTTTGTTTTGCCCGTTTAATTTCTTTTGGGAGGGGAATGAAACATTTTTTATTATAAGTGTGAAAACCTCTCACTAATAAAAACGTTTTAAAATTGTGATGCCGACGACGATATATAACGAACTAATATAGACAATATCTATTAGCGATGGGTCTGAAATTGTTACAAATGTTATTAGATCTAGACACCACAGTGTAAGATTCCAGGTCGATTATAGAGTGGCATTTTTTATATGGGTGTGGAAAAGCATGCATGCGTGTGTATGTATGTATGTATATATGTATGTATGTATGTGTGTGTGTATGTATGTATGTGTGTGTGTATGTATGTATGTGTGTGTATGCATGCATGCATGCATGTATGTATGTATGTATGTATGGGGATTTGCATCATTTATATCACAGCAACAATCTGAGAAGGACCCCGTTTGTCGTCGTTGCTCAAACGTCAAGTTCTCTTGAAAACTTACCTTACAATGTAAAGCTCTGAGGAAAGGAAGCTCTGTTGAGGAGTAATACGATGACACAGACGCCCTTCATCGGGAAACTCGCAATATTCTTATCCTTCTTCATCTGCATCACCTGCCTGTCCTCCGTCACGGCCCCCGGCACCGTTCTCCGCTTCCGCTCAGGCTCCCCCACCTTCAAGATCGCCCTCTTTGCAGACCTGCATTTTGGGGAGGATGCCTGGACTGATTGGGGCCCTCTTCAAGATGCCAATTCCTCTCGAGTCATGTCCACTGTCCTCGACCTTGAGAATCCAGGTTCATTGCATTCCTTATCTTAAACTCGATTCAAACATTCCTAAGATTTAAGATGAAAATATGTGTTGCTAAGATTAAAACTCGATTAAAACATTCCTAAGATTCATTTCATTGCATTCCTTATCCGAAAATATTTGTTCTAAGACGTATGTTTAGCTTTAAGACGAAATAGAAAAGATTTTACTAGTTGTATCGATGCATTTGGATTTAAGAAAGCAAGTAATAAGTGAAATTGTGCTCATAGATTTGGTAGTATACCTTGGAGATGTGATTACGGCAAACAGCATACCAACAGCCAATGCAAGTTTGTATTGGGATCAAGCAATCTCTCCAACAAAAGCCAGGGGTATTCCATGGGCCAGTGTGTTTGGAAATCACGATGACGCGCCATTTTCGTGGCCGATCGACTGGTTTTCTGCTACCGGAATTCCTCCACACCGTTGCCGGGACGACGCTACCTCGTGTTCAGGTGATTTTATATATATAGCCAACTCTACATTCATTAGATTGATGTTTTTGTTCAAATCATTGTGTTTTTGTGTTTTCTGGTTAAGGATTAGAAGAAGAATGTGAGTTTAGAGGCACACAACGTTTGGATTTGATGAAAAATGAGCTGAAGAATAGGAAGCTATCACAATCTCGAAATGGTCCAAAACATCTCTGGCCAAGTGTATCCAACTATTATGTCCAAATCTTTCCATTCTTTGATGATTGCCAATCGCCAGTAATGAACTTGTATTTCTTAGACTCTGGTGGGGGTTCTTATCCAGAAGTAATATCCAGTGCTCAAGTAGAATGGTTTCGGCATACAGCACAACAAATCAATCCTAATTCTAGGTATGGATAGTTCTCGATCCCCGAATAATGCAAATATAATATCGTATTAGTTAGAATTAAGATGTTGTTTGGGGGTAGATTTGGAAATTGTTAGGAAGGATTGACTCTCCCTCATTGATATTGTGAGATCCCATATCGGTTGGAGAGGGGAACGAAACATTCCTTATAAGGGTGTGGAAACCTTTTCATAGTAAATGCGTTTTAAAATCGTGAGGCTGATGACGATACGCAATGGGCCAAAGTGGACAATATTTGCTAGCAGTGGGCTTGAGCTATTACAGATATGATATTGTTCACTTTAGATATAAACCCACACGGTTTCAGTACTTTTGGTTTCTCCAAAGGTTACACGTTGACTAGATAAACAAAAGATCGTGAGTATATAAGTAGAGTATTTTCAATGAAATTGGAATCAAACCCACAAAGGATTACGTTGAAATTGGACAATAACATACTATTGTGTAAGATTTTCTTCTACTTCGTTCGGCCTCTGTTTATATAGCTCTTATATTTGAGCATTTGAGATAACGTAGAACTATACGAGCTTAGGTTTAGATTGTTTTTGTACTTAGTTTTGGTTGTGATCCAATGGTATAATGCATGAGGGAAGAACAGCATACCAGAGATTGTTTTTTGGCACATACCAAGTGGAGCATATGAGGAGGTGGCTCCATCTTTCATAGAAAAGCCTTGTGTTGGTTCAATTAACATGGAGAAAGTTGCTGCTCAACAAGCTGAATTTGGCATCATGAGTCTACTTCTACAAAGACCTTCTGTCAAGGTATTATAATCAAGAAATGAACATAAATTCGTTCTATTTTAGTCGTTGAAATTTGATTTAGATTACATTCAAAGTTTTTAAAACTGATTCGAAGACGATATGCGTTGAATTTGATGCGTTTGTAGGCAGTGTTTGTAGGACACAACCATGGATTGGATTGGTGCTGCCCTCACAGCCCTCACAACACTACAAATAAGCTTTGGCTGTGCTTTGCAAGACATAGTGGCTATGGTGGCTATGGAAACTGGGCAAGAGGTGCTAGGATCATCCAAATCACCCATCAACCCTTCTCCCTCAAATCTTGGATTAGGATGGAGGATGCTCAATTACATAGTCAAATCACCTTCACTTCATAGATTCTCGAAACACAATCTTACACTCAGTTACACATTTCAAAACCTATGCCGAAAAAGTCAAATGCTCGACTTTTGTACGATTACCATTTAAGGTAATTCGTGCTTAGTGTCACGGTCATGCTTGTCCAAGATGTGTTGTCTAGGGCCGTATGTCGGATGTCTCGGTCATGCTTGTACAGGACGTGTTGTCCTGGTTGCATGCTTGTTCCAAACTCCTCTTACATGCTTTCATCTTAGATAGGTCTTTACTATTTCATGTTGTGTCAATATGGGAGTGTATGACCGTTCACCAAAACCATGTCTACAGCCGCAAAGGCTAAAATGCCCCAAAATATACTATAGAGGGATATGACTAGTTGTCACTTTTTTCTACCCTGAGTTATATGCTACTTAAACCGTGATGTTCTTTTATTTGCATATAGTCATATAACGTTGCTTTCTTCAATTTTTTCAAATGTATTTTATCGCTCACGTTTTCTACATCATTTCTCACAAACGTGACTCGAGGCCCGATCAAACGTCGAAGAGTCGAATTTCTCACGGCTGACTTGTTCACTGAGTTAGAACAACGGTCGCACAATTGTTGTTCCGCTATTGCAAAAGTGCGATTGTAACACTCAGCAACATAATAAAACATTATTTTCTTTTTTCGAGCTCAACGACATATGAGGTCAGCTGTCTTAACCAATTAAATTATGCTAAGCTTAATACGACATAACGAAATTAGACTATACAAATCATCGTTCTCATGAGAAATTAATCAAATTAGTCTTAATTAATCATTTTATTTTATAGAATATAGCAGTCAATTGGGAATGGGAATAAAAGAATTCAAAAGAAAGCAATGGAATAAAAGAATGCAAGAAAAAGCATTTGAATCAATTGAAACAATGCAAACTCATGATACCTTTATCAACACATTTTAATATTAGCATCAACAATCCATCCAAATTTGAAGATGAGTGTTCTTCACCGACCCTTTCAAATTTTTATTTTATTTTTATTAAAATATCTCGTTTCACTGTCAGCAAACATTGTCTTTTTTTGTGATTTCTCTTTCGAGTTTCTCCTCAAGATTTTTAAAACGCGTCTACTAAAGAGAGATTTCCACTCCTTTCCTTCTCCAACTGATGTGGGATCTCACAATCCACCCCTTTTGAAGCCCAGCTTTCTTGCTGTCACTCGTTTTCCTCTACAATCGATATGAGATCTCACACATATGATCCAATCTCGAACATAAATCATCCAATTACAAGTTAATATCGACTTTCACCTGATTCCGCTATATAATTTTCATTACTACACAACTAAATAATTAATATTTATAAAAAAAAAAAGGATAATTAAATTAAGAAGCAGCTCAAAAAATGGTTCATGAACTTGAATGGCAATCTAAGCATATATTATTTAAAAAATTGATGTTATTTGTGTAGGTTAGGTGGCATTAGAACAGCTCAAAAGCTACTTTGGTCTCATTGTTTTGGGCCACAATTTGAATGGTAAAGAGATTTAAAAAAGGCTTTATTTCTTTTGGACAAGTCATGAACTGTTCACATGCCTCATCAATGGATCATTGGGACCAATTTGGTGGGCCTTGATGTGCAAACCACAGGCCCATAAGAGGAAATTATATTATTATAAAATACATGCAATCTAAGGGGGGAAAAATAGTAAAATAAATTAATAAAATTAAAAAATGGAGCTTTTGAAGCATGCTTGTTGAATACTTCTAACAGAGAAAAAACAACTCAATATTATTTGTCAAAGGAAGGATTTAAAGTGGCACCACCATTGACACAACTTTTGTGTACCTTTTTGGTAGAGCCTTTGAAATTTCCTGCAAAAATGTGTGCATTTTAATACTTTTCGTTGGTTCGTTTAGGTTAAATTACAAAATTTCTCGTTTTTTTTATGTGTATTGAACAAATGTATGGTGGTTTGACGGGTATAACTGTGAGGTCCCACATTGGTTGGAGAGGAGAACGAAGCTTCTCTTATAAGGGTGTGGAAACATTTCCATATTAGACGTGTTTTAAAACAGTGAGGCTGATGGTAATAGGTAACGGACTAAAGCGGACAATATCTGCTAGTGTGCATCTCTTATAAGGGTGTGGAAACATTTCCATATTAGACGTGTTTTAAAACAGTGAGGCTGATGGTAATAGGTAACGGACTAAAGCGGACAATATCTGCTAGTGTGGCTTTGGGCTGGTACAAATGGTATCAGAGCCAAACACCAGGCGGTTTGCCCGTGAGGATGTTGGACCCCAAGGGGGTGAACTGTGAGGTCCCACAACGGTTGAAGGGAGAGGGGAACGAACCATCTTTTATAAGGGTGTGGAAACCTCTCCTTAATAGATATATTTTAAAACAGTGAGGTTGATGACAATATATAACAAGTTAAAACGGACAATATGTGCTAGCGGTAGCCTCAAGCTGTTACAGTAACAAATACTCAAGAAAATGTAGAATTAAGTAAAATAGATCGACATACTCTAACTAATCAGGTTTCTCTCGATTTTCAATCAAGGTCTACAAGTCCTGGTATTGAGCTACTAAAGGAGGTAGACCTTCGGTATTGCCTCGAGGGAAGCCCACCAATGCGGGATTTTAGGTAGGGACGGAAAAAAAAAGCAAAATGAGTTTATGCAACGACGATCTAAAATTAATTAGACTCAAGAATATATTAAACAAAAGGGAAAGAAAGAAATAGAATAAGAAAAGTTAATATGAACTATATATATATGTATATATGTATGTATAGGTTGAGATAAAGAAGATTATTTGGAAAAGATGAGGCAGCTAATGGGACCAAATAGATGATGATGATGATTAAAGATTGGTGTCACATGCATAAGTTAGGGAAATGGAACCACATATATATGGACTCATTACATACAAATTGATATCAATTAAGTGCTTCCACCATAACAGGAACACTTTGAACCAGTCCATGGCAGTTGTGAATTTGACAGTTGGAGGTGAGATAAAGCAGCAAAACATGCCACAAAAGCCCCCTTCAACCCACACCTACATCACTTTCTTCACTCTTTTTCCTATGCCTTTCTAGATTAGGGTCTAGATTCGAACATATGACTTCCTATGCTAGCCTTGGCTTGGCTTGGCTCACGAACGATATCGATATCGATATTCGGATATCAAAATCTGATGAACGATCTCTCTGTTCTTAGAACTTAAACATGGTGTTCTAATGGCAAAGACAATGTGTTGGATTGGTTGGGTCAAGAGGCTTTTTGGTTCTGACCCAAAAACTAAATCAGAAAAGGTTTGATCCATTTACTTTTTCATTGTGTTTTTCAATTTGTTTTCAGATTTGAATTGATTTGATTCTTGTTGGGTTTGGTTGTAATGTTTAGAAATCTAGAAAGTGGAAATGGGTTACTCAAAGATTCAAGGTTAAGAAGTGCCAAGTGATTGCACCACCACCACCACCACCACAAACAGCTCTGAATCATGCAACGGATGAAAGGAGGAGACAGGCTTTGAGTGTTGCTGCTGCCACAGCAGCTGCAGCTGAGGCTGCTGTTGCAGCTGCCAACGCCGCGGCGGAGGTTGTCCGCCTTACGGCCGCCTCGGACTCCTACTGTCCGTTCTCGATGAGAGATCGAATCTTGGCGGCTGTTATGATTCAAAGTTATTTCAGAGGATATCTGGTAAGTAATGAGATATTGTTATTCTAAAAAGTCATTTCAAACTCACTCGATCTTGATCTTAATTTTTCGAGGTAGGCAAAGAAGGCTCTGAGAGCATTGAAGGGAATAGTGAAACTTCAAGCAATAGTTCGCGGCCGAGCTGTGAGACGTCGAATCGACGCTGTTTTGAACCGACCGATGATAATCGAGGAAAGAAGGAATTCAGATGTGTTTCAGAAGAAAAATTTCATTGTAGAAAGAAGTTGCAACAGCTGTGGGAAGAAGGTGTTTGTCCAGCCAAAAGAGGAGTTTGAGGAGGATGAACTAAAGGTATGCAAAAGTAGAAATAACTCAAAAGAAACGCTTTCTAAATCAGTAGTTTTATGAAGCCCACCGCTAGCCGATATTGTCCGCTTTGACCTGTTCCGTGTTCCGTACCTCGCATTTTTTAAAACACGTTTGAAGGGAAAGCTCGGAAGGAAAAGTATTTGGATGAGTAAAGGGAAATCCCGAAAGGGAAAGTATCTAGATGAGTAAAGGGAAAGCCGAGAAGGGAAAGCTCAAAGAGGGCAGTATCTAGATGAGTACTGGTTCCGTTGTGTAACTTTGAGAGACGCGTTTTACAAATTTTGAAGGGAACCCCGAAAGGGAAAGCCTAAAAAGGACAATATCTGCTAATGGTGGGTTTGGGACGTTACAATTTCCGAGCATTGAGCCGTTAACGTTTGTTTATTATGATATCAGCTTGATTTGAACGGCCTGAGAAACTGGGATGGCAGCAGTCTCTCCAAAAAGGGCATTGAAGCCTTGCATTTGAGAAAGCAAGAGGCAATGATGAAAAGGGAAAGAATGTTAAAATATTCATTTTCACACCGAGTAAGTACATTATACTCCGTTTCTTAAGAAAACGATACACGTCAATTACTGTTAAAGCTATGCTCCTGTTAGCATTACCCACTCAAAAACCTTAAATTTAGGCAAATATTTTCACGAACGCTCACAGATTCCCGATACGTCGGGTCGTTTGGTGTCTTAGGAAGGAAGAAACGTCCAAATGACAGAAGAAAGTCCAAGGAGAAGTTTGAGGCCAAGTATGCACATAAGTTTAGTAAGTGATATGAACATGAGCTCACAATACTCATCGCCAAGAAGATCATTCGGCCATTTGAAGCATAGCTCATCAGGCGGTGGCTACGAGAGCTGCATGCCCACAAGCTGCTCGCCAGTGTTTCCAACGTATATGGCCGTGACAGAGTCTGCTAAGGCCAAGACAAGGTCAATCAGCACTCCTAAGCAAAGGCTATCATTTCTCAATGATGTCTCCTTTTGGTCATCTTACGACGGAGATTTTATGAGGAATGTCTCTAACCAAGCTTGAGAATTTGCCTTTTTTCTTTTTTTGTGCTTCTGTTTTCACTTGTTTTTCTACAAATTTCTGTATTTTGGAGTTTCCGTATGCTCTATATACTATATTGATTTTCTTGTCGGTGTCGGTTCTTCGACCGTTCAACCTCGGTTACGGGTTAATAGAAAATTTTCGCTTTGTTTATCCATTTTCGCTTGTTGATGGATTTGATAGGGGATAACTGACGCTTTAAGTATCTTTGCAGTGGTACCATATTTGACTGTTTTGGATATATGTCTTTCTTGTATAAATGGAGATAATTGTCCTTGCCTTTATTGCAATTGAGCTTTCTCAACGATGGGTGCTTGCTGTTTATCTCGAGACTCGATTTGTTCATCTGGAGGTAACGCCCACGTATAGAACTGTGAGATCCCACATTAGTTGGGGAGGAGAACGAAACATTCTTTATAAAGGCGTGGAAACCTCTCCCTAGTAGACGCGTTTTAAAATCGTGAGACTGATGGTGATACGTAATGAGCTAAAACAGACAATATCTGTTAGTGGTGGGTTTGAGCGGTTACAAATGGTATTAGAACTAGACAAATATGTGTTAGTGGTGGGTTTGAGCGGTTACAAATGGTATTAGAACTAGGCATTGGGCGGTGTGTGTCAGCGAGGATGGATTGTGAGATCTCATATCGGTTAGAGAAAGGGACAAAGCATTCCAACATGGAAATCTCTCCCTAGTAGCGTTTTAAAAATCGTGAGGGTGACGACGATACGTAACAGACTAAAACAGACAATATTTGCTGATAGTGGTTTTTGGTTCTTTCAAGCACGATCCCCGATTACACTAGCTCTTATCAAGATGAGTGAGTAGAACACTACTCTACTCTATTCATATAAGATTGAATCGTAAAATGTTTATCTCTATTAATTGAAAATTTATATATTTTACAGGATGATCCTACGTGACTCAATCTTGTGAACCAAACCGATCGAAAACCAACCAAACCAAACCGACGGACCGAAAACTAAAATGTTTGTGGTCAGCACCGGTTTGTCCAAAACTGTGAATACACACCTACCAGCTGTAACCAAGAGGCTGGGCTGAAAAAACAAAAGAAAATGTAGAACTACGATTGGGCCTGAATGTAATTAAGGCCCATTAAGGCCCACAGACATATGGAAACAAGCCCAAAGCTAAAAATTGATACATCACGTAAAACTAAATTAAGCCCAATTAATTAGGGGCTAAGACTTGATTAGTGATTAAAGCCACCCTCGTTAGAAGGATTCTTAAAGAGAGGCTCAAGTAATATGCTAAAAAAAATAATAATAAATAAATACGTGTGGTATGCGCGACATATTTTGTCGGATATCTATCATTGACTTACAGACTACAAAAATAAATACAACAATTTTGACTCAAATCAGTATTGGAATATGCCTCAACTGATTAAGGTATACTGTAACGATAACGGTTTCAGCCCACCGCTAGCACATAATGTTCGTTTTGGCTCATTACGCATCGTCGTTAGCCTCACAGTTTTAAAGCGCATATACTAGGGAGAGGTTTTCACACTCTTATAAAGAATGCTTGATTCCCCTCTCCAACCGATATGGAGTCTCACATACATACCTCCAACTAAGAGACCAAAATCTCGAGTATCTCCCACCTCTTAATTGAGGAATATATCGTCCACGTCAAATCATAGATAAACCTAATATATATAAGAACCAACATGTCCAAAAAAGTCATCACTCCCTTCATTGAAATGGGTGGCTCTAGTTTCACAAAAATATCAACTTTGGCCCTATCTACTTCGATTCCCATTTTAGAAATCGTGTGCCCGAAAGTTAACGTTCTTTTATCATAAAATGACATTTCTTCGACAAGTGCCGAAAGATTCTTCGAAGACAAAGAAATCATATCCATGAACGCTTCCATTATTGATTTAACCATATATGAAAGTGAGTGTGCGTTTTTCTAAGGTTGTTAGAGTACTATAAAATCCAAAAGACATTCTAAAGAAAGGCAAACATGTTATAAATGTAGGTGAAATTGGATTTTTCTTGATCTCGAGGAGTTAATAGTAATTTGGTTATATCTAGAAGAATTATCAAGAAAACCGTCAATGTCTGGTTTAGCTAATCTATCCAACATCTTATATAAAAACGACAAAGAAAAATATATTTTGGTTATGTCTGAAGTCACATGATTAATATTTTAATATTTTTTAATTACAATTATTTCATTATTAATTATATGAAAAAATTCAAGGTTATTAGTGTAATTTTGAAGAGGATGCTGACTATAGAAGTATTATGCTGAAGTAATAACCTAAAAAGTTTATATTCTATTAACATATGGATAAGGTTTGATATCTTGTCTTAGTAACACTATTGATACGACCCATTCTATAATAGTTACAAATAAGTTTATCCAAATCATTCATCTGAGCGAGCAAGGGTAATCACATCCAATGAGTTTGTATAAGATTATATCACAAAATATAGTCTCTCTATTAATTGAGAAAATAAATATTTCACATGATGATCATACGCAACTTGATTTCAATCTTAAGTGTGTTTATGAACTTATACCTGTGAGGCTCGTCCTTTAATTTGTTTGGAGACCTAACCACTAGTTCCACAAAATAAATTCACTTCAGAAAGTGAATGAGTTATTTCTGTAAGTACTGATTTCATGACTTAAACAATACGATCTCACTCTCTCTAACTTTAGAGAAATTTAGTTTTATGATTATACCATAAATAAATTGTTCATTAGAGAATCAATTGTACTTAAGGTGAAAGATATAATCATAAAAGTAAAAAATAAAAAAAAAAATTTAAGGTATGAATATATTGGAAAAAACATCAAATGGGTCGATCACAAATTTATTAGATGCGTTTTAAAATTTAAGGTCAAACGACACAAATATAAAAATATGCTTAAACTTTCAAAAGTTTCATTAACGCATGAGACCTCGAAGGACAATAGATTAGGTTGGTAGGGTAATGATGAAGAAGCATATGGGGAACATGATAAGATACGGAATTGAAGTCTGCTGAGGAAACATGATAACAATTAGCCCTCACAAACTCCGTACTCTCTTCTCTATATTCTCTTTTTTTTTCCTCTCACAACTTAGGAGATTGTGACCATGCTACACTGATGGGGTCGTTCACCCATTTTTATAGACTACGGGGACCTACCCATCATCATTTATAGTCTTTTCAACGGTCCAAGCAATGAAGAGACAATTAGATTTATACAAAATTAAAGGACATACGTATTATTATACAACAACGTTTAAAATATATTTGTTATTATATAAATTAACCTTAAATTCATCAAAGGCTTATAAAATATATTTGACGAAATGAGTATATATAGTTGTTGTATATAACTGATCTGATATAAGTAAATTCATCAGATTTTTACATTTTAGTTCACCTATTTGCACTGAATTTTTAAAATAAAGAAAATTTGGTAGTAGATGACGTAAGCCACATGGTAAAATTACATTTTGGTCCTCTTTCATTAAATGTATTGCTACTTTTTTTACCAGACAATTTTCTAATAAATAATTTTTTTTTTTTTTATAACTTGTTAAGTCAAAATACCTATTATTTATATTTTATTCATATAAATGAAATTTTGTTGCTTATTTTTTTAAATATTTCATGGTTTTTTTTTATATAATGTAAATGTCATTATTTGATTAAAAAGAATATATTTTTCTTTAATTTAATTTAATAAACAAAATACATTTATTGTCGTATATATTAAATAAATTTTAAAAAAAAAAAAAGAAAGAAAAAACCAAATCTAGAGCTTTGTATAGCCCTCTTAAAACCCACTTTAAGAGTAATTATTTCTTATTCTATTTTAATGCTCTTAAAAGTATTCAATTTCAAGCATTTACTGATTCAAAAGTGCGCAATTTTAGATGCATTTAACCAAAATGACCATTTGAAGAACCATTACTATCCATATCTTACAAGCTTTGTCAAATTATAGGATTCATATAGACAACAATTCAAATATTAGCATCCAAAATAAATCTCAATATCAATCACTCATAAAACTTTTTCAAAGTAAGAATAATGTGAACATATATAGTATTACAATTTTGATGCCTCAACTAATTCCATGCCATGATTCATAGGAAGAAGAAGCAAGCTATTGGACGAGGCATTGAACGGAGAATCTAGGCCGAGATAAGATTTGACACATCAACAAAGGTAGCATTATTGAGGGAGGGCCACAAAGGCAAGAGTCCAATGGCTTAGAGATCTAATATTAAATGTGAATCTTTTTCTAAAATGATGTAGGGACTAAGATATCAACAACAACAACAATAATGATAATAATACCACACATAAAGCAGCAAGCATTAAAATGTTATCCTAAAATCAGAACTCACTCACTCCCTCTTGGAAATCAACTCATGAAATTGTCTATTCAGAATCCTTATCATTCAAAAGGCCAATGGCCAAGGCACATCGACATCAACGCAGCTTGCAAAAAGATGGATGTCAATCTGTAAAACTAGGTAGGGCGACCGAGTAGCTTTCTACCACGAGGTGTTCGAGGTGATTTCTTTAAAGCTTCTGTCACAACCCCTCAGAAGAGACAACTACTACAATAATTGTACTATGTTCTGTTAGTGCTACATTGATTTACATGCCTCACATACCCATCTGTTCCCACCATTCTCTCCTACATGGTATATGGAATATATCAGAGAAGAAAATGCTGCACATAGAGAGAGAATGCATAGATTTCATACCAAAATTCTAATCACTGTCCCTACTAATGTTCTCCAATCAAACTTCTTAATCTAGAGAGAGTTCGGGTAAGATATCGTAAAGCGTGTAAAATACACAAATAAACATGTTCCTTTAAGCAGAATGGAAACTAGGAATTCTCTTGAAAATTTAATTGGGAGAGTAAAGGTGAGAGTGAGGAGAATTGTTGTACCTGTGGGGCTCCTCGTGGTGATCACATGTTGAGGGACCCGCATGACCTTACTTACAGTGATAAAATACCTTTAAGACTTTGGACCATTCTCCATACATCAACATCCCCAAGGAATTCCAGATGGTCCATTTCAACTCACCACTGTACTCTTTATCTTGCTTCAGTTCATCTCACTTTGTCACCTGACTTTTTTCAAAACAAGTATAATAATAGAATCAATACTATTCAAAACAACTTACAGTGCTTTTAATAGGCCACACCCGACAATCTTCAACATCCCTTGCTTCTCTCCTTTCAATACAAGTTTATACTTATTGTTTTCAGCAACAGCGGTCTCCACTTTGAATTCTTCACCCAATTTCGCAGTTTCCATTAGTCTGAGTGATAATATGGTCCACATATGTTGTACGGAAATATTATAAATGAAATATTCTAATGCTATCAAAGCGAACAAAAGAAAAACTAAAGAAACCAAAAATGATTTTCAAAACAGTTTCTGTTGTATTTAAATTAAGTGCGAGAGTTCAATAACGATAGTATTATTGTGGGATATAAATAATTGATCTATTTAGGGAAAAAAAAATAAGACACTTAGCTAATATATTGTTCTTAAGAGGGGGGAAAGAGAAAAAACGACATCAGCAACGGTTATCTCAACCAAATGCCGCCTTTACATTAGATCCCAGAAAAAGCTGAGGTAATAAAGACGCCCACCCACCCAAAGACAAGACAGCAAGTAAATAACGTCTGAGCCGAAGTTGAAACTGCTCATTAGACAAACAAGCTCTTTAAATTCTCTTCTTCCACCTCCAATTACTTAAGCTCTTCTACACCACTTCTTTTTTCTTTGCCTCATAAAGGAAATCAAGGAGAAGCTCAATATTTAGAAACATGCGGTCACCATTTTCTAGCTTTCTCAACCACAACAAAATCTTACTCTTCAAAATTTGCATTATTCTGTTCATAAACTGTGCTACTTATAGAACCAACCTTTGTTTCACCAAATGTTTCGGGGAGCCTACTGGTGACCCTCCTATACAATCTTCTTCTAAAGTGCTTTCATCCTTGGAAACAATAAGCCTAGATGGATACTTTAGTTTTAAAAACAATCAAGCAGCAGCTAAAGATTTTGGCAAAAGATATCACATGCTACCCTTAGCAGTTCTACATCCACATTCAGTTCGTGATATTTCAATTACATTAAAGCATATTTTTCAGATGGGTTCAGGAACAGAACTTACAGTTGCTGCAAGGGGTCACGGCCATTCTCTTCAAGGTCAGGCACAAGCCTTAAGAGGCGTAGTTATCAACATGGAGTCCCTTAAGGAACCAGCCATGCAGGTTCACAGTGGAAACGTACCATGGGTGGATGTCCCCGGAGGAGAGCTGTGGATAAATATCTTACATGAAACGCTTAAATATGGCTTAACACCAAAATCTTGGACTGACTACCTTCATCTTTCCGTGGGTGGTACTCTATCAAATGCTGGTATTAGCGGGCAAGCTTTTACGCATGGACCTCAAATCAGTAACGTCCACCAGCTAGAAGTTGTCACAGGTACTCTTTCTTGGCTTATTCATAAGTTTTCTATAATGTATATTGCATATATTGTTTAGAATTCCGCACTGAGTAATAACGGTAAAATGATCACATATTTGTTTTCTCGCTTTTCATTCCTTCAGTGATTGCACAACTAGATGTGTTGATCTTATAATTTCTTTTCTGTCCCCAAAATTGGGTATAAACTTTGCTGACCTCCTCAAGTATAACAGTTAAAATGATATTTTCCAGCCAAATCATTGCTCAGGTGGCTTACCCTCAAATAGAACATTGGAAGTTCAAATCTCTCACATAATCTCCTCAAGTTCTTGAACCTAATTAAAAATCAAAACTACAAACAAAAGAACTTCAACGGGAAATTTGATTTCCAAATTATCGAAATTGGATACTGATGATAAACCTTCCAACTATACTTGATCATCAGGCAAATTGTGCAAACCCCCCAATTTAATTAGGATGGACCCCAAAACTTTGACTTAAAAATTTTAAATGTCAATTAGCATTATTCTAGTACCCTCCATTTAAATCTCTTTCTCAGCTACTTTTCTCTCTTAAGTATGTCCCTCACACATATTCCGCTTAAAATATTAAATTTATCCCTCTACCAACGTTCTCTATCGAGCAATTAGGGAGGGGCCGCAATAAAGATAGATTTTGAGATTATGCTGTATGATAGAGGGAACAAAAATATTTAATAGAGCAGAGTGGTTGGGAGAAATAATTATTTAGAAAGAGACTTTTCTTTCTCATCAGATAGAACCTTTTAATGAGGCACCAAAATAACAAGATTTTCAAGCATATGAAGTTCGAGGGATTAATTGTTAAAAGATCAGTATAATTTTGGAGATGCCTTTTTCATTTCACTTTGGGATGTAATCCTTGGTCCATAAACGCAATAACAATGTAACAGTGCAAAAAATTTAAATACTACTTGTGTTATTGGCTGTAGGGATCCTCTGTAATTCCTCTTAGGTGAGAAGAAAAAATTCACCAGCCAACTTATTATAAATTGCTCACTCTATGTTCCTCCTCCTACTTAGATGAACAATCTCACTGTTGAGAAAACTGAGGGCAACAATAACATAAACCAAATATGAAACATGAATATAGACCGTTATAAAATTTGATGAAGAGACTGAAAAACTCAAGTAATTTCAATCAAAAACTGAATTCCTTGATATGGAAAAAATAAAATTATTCGTTGGTCCTAATTTTACTTCTCCAATTTACCATAAAAAATTTCAATAATAAAGTTTATTTCATGACAATCAAATGATATTAAATACATTTAGACTCCTATTTATGTTGAATAAGTAAATATTGTGGTTTATAATATTGTCGAAGAAGCTTTGCAAGTATTGCTTACAATTCGATGCAAACGAAGTCCACCAGAGCAAAAGAAACCAAGCTTCGAATTATATCAATATTAAAACCTTGAAGGCAGACAAACCGATGTAGTTTCAATTGAGTGCAGGAAAGGGCGAGGTTATTACCTGTTCAGCGCAGCAGAATGCAGACCTGTTTTACAGTGTACTTGGAGGCCTTGGTCAGTTTGGCATCATCACAAGGGCAAGGATTTCTCTAGAATCAGCACCAAAAATGGTAATATACCCTGCATTCCATCAGAATAGGCATATAATATAACATTTTTAGTGATATCTTGTAATGCAAAACACAATCCGCCATCTTTTGACAGGTAAAGTGGATAAGAACCTTGTATTCAGACTTCGCCATATTCTCCAAGGACCAGGAACATCTGATATCCACCAAGTACTCCTTTGATTATATTGAAGGCTTTGTTCTAATAAATAGAACTGGCATTCTCAATAATTGGAGATCTTCATTTGATCCCAAAGATCCAGTTCAAGCCAGCCAATTCGTCTCAGATAGAACAACACTGTATTGTCTAGAAATGGCCATGTACTTCAACTCTGAAGAGTCAGAAACTATGAAAAAGGTGAGCATTGCCATAGACATTATCAGATATCAAGCTCATGACAAACAGCCAAAAAAACAGTTAAAAAAGAGTGTTTGCCAAATAATGTCATTTCCAAACTCTATGTGGTTGTGTGCAGAGAGTTGAGAAGTTGCTATCACAATTGAGCTACATTCCAGCTACTCTCTTTCAGTCGGAAGTTCCTTACGTGGAGTTTCTGGATAGAGTGCACATATCTGAGAAAAAACTCAGGGAAAAAGGATTGTGGGAGGTTCCTCATCCTTGGATGAATCTAATGATCCCAAGAAGCAAAATACATGATTTTGCAGCAGAGGTGTTTGACAAAATTCTATCAGATTCTACCAGTGGTCCCATACTAATCTACCCGGTTAACAAATCCAAGTACTTGTTTCAATAGATTTGTCCCAGAAACTCTACACTTATAATTTCCCCATCCTAATGAAATCAGTTTGGGTTGTACAGGTGGAACAATAAAACATCCGTGGTCACACCAGACGAAGAAATTTTCTACCTAGTGGGTTTCTTATTTACTGCACTGCCAACTTCAACAGGAAAACAAAGCTTAGAGTACATTTTAGCCCAAAACCAAATAATTCTGGACTACTGTGTCAGGGATCTTCCTGGATGTACGCAATATCTGCCTCATTATAGCTCCCAAGACGAGTGGCAAGCTCATTTTGGCTCCAAATGGCGGGTACTGATGGAGAGGAAATCTGCCTATGATCCATTATCAATTCTTGCCCCGGGACAAAGAATCTTCCAGAAAGCCACCCCTGTACAACATCTTGTATCTAAAACAAACCACAAAACGAGCATCCTAGAAGAAGAGAATGCCAAAATGATATGAAAGGTCAAATAAATTTAAAATGTATTCTGTCGCAATATTACCATTAATCAGAACAAAGACTTTGGATGTCTTGACTCTTGAGTTCTTTGTCTTCTAGAGGTTTAGGATTTAAAATCACAATCGAAGGTCCAATGCATCATATCAAGCATAATTTTGAAAGATTCATCCTCAAAATCTATCTTGATGATTGCATTGGAAAGGGTCGTGATCTATATTGATTCAAAGATACAACAAAGTAATACATCCTCCTAAAGTGACATAAGACAAAACATGATCCTGTATAGACCTTGTAAACAAACCGTACTTACAAATGACTGAAGTTGGACACAAACAAAATGCTCAAAGCAGAACTACTCAGTTTTTGTAGCTTCTTTCCAGCCAAGACCTGGTCTAGAAATCTCCCCCTGTGGTCCTTCATATGCTCGAGCACTGCGAATTGTAGCCTCAAAGTCAGTAGAATCACTTGCAACAGGAAGAAAACTACCAATATCATCCCTCGCACCAAACCCTCCAGCCCGTAAAACATCATCAGCCGACATGGAGGCCTCCATGCTCATTTCTCCATCCATACCAATCTGTCGAGAAGGTTCAGTCTTCATGACATTTTCCCTACTTCTGTCAGTTCGCACATCTTTTGGTGAGTTTGAAACTGATTCTGTCACCTCTTTCTCAACCATCACAGAAGGATCTTCTCTCTCATCTGGTGTGAAAAAGAAAAGAAAGCTTCAAATCGAGGGTAGGAAGGAAGGAAGACATTGAAATTCTCAGCAATAATTAACAGATGAACTCCGACGTACAAGATACTGAGTTTGGGATGATTTTTCTAGATCTTTCTCGAACTCTTCAATGAAAATGTCGACAATTCTATGAAAATTTTGCATTTGACAATGTACAAAACAGTTCTTACCAACATCATCGATTCCTCTAAAAATACTAGTCGGTTTAGATCCAGAGACGCAACATTGAACCAGAATGATACTCGATGAAAACAGAATTAAAATCAAAACTAAGAAAAGTAACCAAATAAAAAAAAGAATCAAACGCATAGATATTCTACCGAATGAGCATGCTTTTTCATTGGAAGCAAATAGAAAACAGAACACGTTAGGAAGATAGAGAGGTGAGAACGAAATTTTGCACAAACCCTGAAGTGAAGAGGTCGGATGAACTTCCATAGCGAAGGCTATTGATCTCTAATGGTGGTTCCTCTCCACTTGGTTGTTTTGTGGAGCGGGAGAGCGCAACGTGTAATGGAAATATAAAGACGCGCGTCGAACACGTTTGCAATTTGAATACCAATCATTGGAATCCCAAGAAGGTACTGTTGAGTTGACCCAAACCGAATGGTTATTTTTTATTTTGGGTTAAATTATAGAAAATAGTGAATTTTGATTAAAAAAATTCAATAATATTTTTTAATATTTTAAAAACACTAAATCTTGAGTGGAAAATTGTTAATATAAATTTAAAGAAAATATCGATACTTTTTTTTTAGAAAATAGAAAAATACTTAGTCATAGATTGAAACGAAGAAGATAATGAAAGAGTGAGGTGATGGGTATACATAAATGGCGCGACTTGAAATTATTATATTCATATTACCAGTCTTACTACAAATTCTTAAAATTATGTCATTTTTATTAAAATAAATATAAAACAAAGGATAAAATAGTTGACTTTTTTAATGTTCAATGACGAAAGTAGATATTTTAAAATTTTAATAACTAAAATAGACCTTTTGAAAGTTTATCGATAAAAAAAAATATTAAATTTAAAAGTCGAGAGACGAACAAAATAGAATTTAAACAAAAAAAATAATGATAAAATTACAAATTCACAAAAAATACTAACTAAAGGGAAAATATGTAGAGAGTTAAAATAATTTCAGTAGACTGGAAGATGCATCTCTTTAACACTTCAATCTGGTGCATTTACACTGCCATAGATTGGTGAAAGCAAGAGTTTTCTTCATAAACATTGCCCTTCATTACATGAACAGGAAATGTTCATTTCACCTAAACAGAATGATAAGTTGTGTCAATATGATTGGATTCCCTAACAAGCTCATTATTCAGAGGGTTTGAGAGACCCCTGTGAGGTTTGGCCTCGTCTCGTATTCAGTGCAACGTGTCTTTGAGGGCGTCTTAACTTAATCGACTCGAGGCCTTTTTTTTTGTAGGTTGCTCGGTTTCACTCATGAATGCTTTCGTTTCAGGTTATATGAGAGCATACACAATAAAATGCTTCTGCACCTAAAACTTAGAAGGAAGCTCAAAAGAGAAACACAAGGGGTCTTGAGGAACAATATCAGAGAAGACGCAAGAATTTAGTGTAAAGTACCTTATAATTTGGATGCAGTAGCTGTGCATTTATTGGCCTTGGAGCCAACTTTCTGCAATGCAATTGCCACTTTTGAAGCGGAAGGACGCCCCAGGTGCTTGCAGATGAAATCTCCAGCCAACATGAGCTTTTCCAGATCTACATTGCTCTTCACTCCAATTCCATTCAGCATATACACTACATCTTCAGTTGCAACGTTTCCAGAAGCACCTTTAGCATATGGGCAACCCCCTAGACCAGAAACCGAACAATCCACCGTGCCGATCCCCATCTGTTAATAAGATAAGCTGTTTTTCTTCATCTTCATTTTTTGTATCATTTTCAACATCATTAGATCCATTGCATGTAACAGATTCGTTTTCATTACAACAGTCAATCAAATAGAGTGAAAAAGCTCATAAGCTTAGTTTTCAAAAACCAAAATCAAATGGTTATCAAATGAAATCTTAGCATGGTAGCCCTCAACTTAGAATAATGCTTCTTTAAGAAAATCTAGTTGTTCTAAGTTTGAAGATTCTAGGACAACACGGTCTTCATTTTGTCTTCTTGGGCTCTCTAAGTTGAAATTCTTTTCTAAGTATTTCAGTTTGTTGACAAATAGATATATATGCATGTGTGTGTATATATGTGTGTGCGCGAGCGTGTATATATATATATATGTTGTAATTAGGTGGAAAAAATAGAGATTAAAACCAAGATGGAAAAAATAGAGATTACCTGGAGTGAGAGTAGGATATTGGACAGAGCTTGCCCATAAGTGTCATGGAAATGAACAGCAAGATTTTCAATTGGAACAACATCAACTACAGATTCAAGCATTGGAATCACAGTTCCTGCAGAGGTGAGAAAACTGGAGTTAACAAGAACATGAATGTTGCCAATGACTCCTGGAAGAGTTAGAAAAAAATTACTGTCAAAAAAGGATTCTTAAAACAAATATTTAAAAGAATCATTGTTAAATAATTGTTTAGAAAAAATTGAGTTCACCATGGGAACTCTTCTAATTAAGAAACTATGGAGATACAAGGTCCTCTTATATAAGAAGAAAAACCATTAATGAATAAAAAAGACACCGGTATAAATATGAAATATACACAATACATAACTAATATTACAAAAGATATACAAAGGAAATCCTATAATGGAGTACTTACATCATGCTAGCAATGAATGATATAAGTTAACCAATTTAGAATGAGAGGCATAGATCATACAGATACCTATTTAACGGGCGATATAATATTTCTTCAGTTTGTCCAAATGCCTTCAGAAGATAGATTCTGTTCATATCAACTGTGATTTTAAACTAAAGCTATTCCAAAGAGGTTACCTGGAGTACCAACACCAATTGTATCGCCAAGGGAAATTTCAGAGCATCCCATGCTGTAAAGCTCCTTAGCAACGTATGCTACATTTGATGGGGGCACCATTCCTTCAATGGGACAGCCCACAACACATGATACATATCTAACATGTTTATAGGAGACATTTTCAAAATATAAAAAGTAAATCATATCAAACCAGGGGAGGATCAAATCATATCTAACATGTTTATACGAAATGAAACCATATATCAGATATGTTACAATAACTCAGTTTTCTGGTTCAAAGTACCTACCCGCGAACTGGAAGTGAGTGCTTTCTTGCAGCAACAGCAACTTCACGGTAACGATGGAGACTTTCTTCTATGCTGCAATTGATATTTGACTTTGAGAAGGATTCGGATGCTGAAGCAAAGATAGCTACTTCCTTTGCTCCAGCTGCAACAGCTGCTTCAAAACCCTAGACAAAGAAGTCAAAAAAATCTCATCAATTATCACAAAATGCATTCCAGATTAGTCCTACCTTTATATTTCTGTACTGAAGTTCATACCTTAATATTTGGGGTCAACACCGGAAATTGAGCACCTTCAACATTTCGAATTCCCTCCATAACATCGTTCGCATCTGCTAACTGAGGAAAATATGAGGAAATGAGATTAATTAGTATATGTATAAGAAACTCAAACATGAAGGCAGAGTGCATGAAAAGTTGAAGTAATTGTTTCAGGAACACAAAAATATACCAACCATCATGTTCATAGAATATCAAGCCAAGTTACCTGAGGTACCCATTTAGGAGAAACAAAACTCGTGGCTTCAACAATACGCAACCCAGAAGAGACTAGCATCTTTATTAATTCAATCTTAACAGCAGTTGGTACAATGTGCTTTTCATTTTGTAGTCCATCTCTTGGACCAACTTCAACAATCTTCACAAACTGCGGAATATGGCGTAAATACTGCAAAGGCAGAAAAAAATCGTTCATCAAACAAATTCGATATTTTTTTTCTCCTTTTTTTTATAAGAAACAGAAACCACTGAGTATTTTAAATAACCATTATAATTGAAAACAACATTGCAAATAGTTAAGATTAAGAATACAGTACCCAAAATAAAACTTGTTTCAAATCATACGAGACAGAGATCTTGACTGGAAACAGAACTCAATGGCAGTACAAAAGAAAAAAATCATTTCAAAATTTGAAACACCTTTATTGATTTTTTTCGTAAACAGATTGATAGTTATTGGAGCTATAGCTTTTCAATTATAGTATATTTCACTAGGAACTATCATTTTAGAACTTCACCTGGGACAATCTCCTCTTGTTTTCTCTTGAAAGAACTGCATCACCTCCATCTTGTTGACTGGGGAGACATAAACGCAATGTTGCATTCAAACTTAAGCATGAGACTTAAGGAAAATCTTGAATAAATACTACAAAGTACACACTTAATTTGTGTAAACAGCATTAGAAAAATATTGCTAATAAATAGAAACCCAATTAACAGACGCCCATAAAGAGGAATTACATCTAATCAAATCCCAAAGATATTCCCCAAACCTCTCCACCCCACAAAAAACTCGAGTTCCTCTCGAGCCAAATGCCCCGCAGCCGAAGAACCCTTCCTTTTTCATGGAAAGGAGGGTTCAAGAACACCTCAAACATCGAACAACACCCACTGTTACGAGCTTGCAACCCCAGAAGTCCTAAAAAAACTGATCCCACAGAGAGCTAATAAAATCACAATCCCAAAACAAGTGGTCTAAATCCTCTTCGTGTTACTAGAACTTCAAAGCTCCATTATACAAATATATACACCAACCCCTGATCAATCCCTAATCTGTATTAATTGCAAAGGCGTAATCGCTAAGCAAAGATTGAAACTAATCCTCCGAATAATATGTTGTTTCTTCCAAACTAGACCCACATAATAGTTTGGATTGCATTTACCCAAACCTTATTAGCTCTACAAATTCGTCGAAGTAGATTTCCCATCGTAAAATCGTGAAAGAAAAATGCCCAAATTTCACGATCCATAATCCACGACTCACCGCATAAGGATTTAAAGAATTCTATCGCACATTTTCAGTGAAAAGATATTGCAACGATAAGCGATTTAATAAAAAAAACGAAAGCATCAAAAGGTATAATTAATTCTCCCTATAATCAGATCATACATACTGGATTATGAACTTGTGAAGAACAATCATTTCATCCATACCAGCAATTATCAACTTCTCCTTGTATTCCAAGCCCTTTAGTGGAGCTGACGCCTACATGCGAAGCCGAAGATGAACTGAGAAACCGGCTGGAAATTCTCATGGTTGGATTATATCCATGGCGCCAAGACAAACCCCGTCGAGTCAATTTCGCAGAAACCTTTGCAGCTTGCATCGTCCTAAAGCAATAAACAAAAATGAAGATCAAGATCATACGTGGATAAATCATCTATCTATATGTATACTTCCTAGTTTCTTTCACGTGCAACGCACGTGATTTTCCTTCTTAGAGTTTAAATTTAATTGTATAAACTTTTTATTATTTATTTAATTTAATTTAACCTAGTATTAATTATATAATTTTATTATTGAGTAGGTAAAATTGATGCCTGAGTCGATATTTACTTTTCTTTGAATTATACCTTAATTTATAAATATTCATTTAACTCATAGGGTAGGGTTGAGGTACTGCACGGGTTCGAGGTGGAGAATCCCAGTTAAATGAAAAATGGGAGGAGGTGTCGAGAGAATTTTTTCGGTTAACAAAACAGGGCAGAGGACTGGACAAGGATTACGTTATATCCATCTTTGTCCCCGGCCTCTATCCCGCCATGTATGTATGTATATACGTATGTATGAATGTGTGGGTCTGCACAAAAATCTAAACATCTTTCTTCGACCTATTTGATGTCACCACCACCACGACTTTTCATCCTTTTCATTTTCTTCTTCATTCTCGTTACCCTTTTCTTCTCTTCTCATAAAATTTTATTATATAATACTTCCAAACATGTTCCTATTGTATTTGAATTTACTAAAATGTAGTATATAAGCATAATATCTAAACAAATTCCAGATTTGGTCCTTTTTGGGATTTCCCTTCTGGGCTTCCCTATTATGCGTCCGCTAGTAAAAGCTTTTCACACCCTTACAAAGGGTCTTTTGTTCTCCTCCCCAACTAATGTGAGATTCTCACAATCCACCCTCTTCGAGGTCCAGCGTCCTTGCTGGCACATAGTTCATTGTCTGCTCTGAAACCATTTGTAACGGCTTAAGCCACTGCTAGCAGATATTATCCTCTTTGAGTTTTCCGGTCTTTCAGAGTTACACAGTGAAACTAATGATCATCCAAATACTGTCCTCTTTAGACTTTCTTTTCTGGGCTTCCCCTCAAGGTTTTTGGGTTTTCCCTTATGGGCTTCCCCATTCACGTCCACTAGGAAAAGGTTTCCACACCCGTTTCGTTCTCCTCCCCAACCAACATATGATTGTGTCCCCAACCAATGTGGGATTCTCACACTTTGCATCTCAACTAGAAAGCACGTATTTTTTTTATCACCGACAATATGAAACGAAAAAAAAGACAAAAAAAAACGATAAAACTTATCACCTAAATAAAAAAATAAGAATGATAAGATAGGGAACTTCTTTCGTCCCATCTTAATCACAAACATAAATATTTTGTCTTTGTCGATCTATGAGCCTACGAAGTTTCCAAGAAACTCAAGCAAAGCTCCCTCACAAATTTACAACAATAAATTCTATATTTATATATATATATATATATATATATATATATATATATATATAAAAGAACGTGATAACTTTGGATATATCACCTTTTTCTAATTTATTTTTTAAAATTATAATTTCAACTTTAATATTTTAATCATTTTTCAATTTTTATAATCCTTTAGAGTCTTTTTAAAATGAACCAAATTGAACCGATGAACCATGATGAACCTCAAGCAGTCAATGGTACACAAACGGTCGAAATTCCTTAAGAAAAATTGTTAAGGGCATGAGTTATATCTCGTGTTTGTCAACCAATTCGACAAAAACCAATCAATTTACAAAATTTAATCTTTTTGATGGCTTCAATTTATTTTATACATATTTGAGCGTTACAACATCAACATAACTCAGTTTAAATTCTCACCACTCATCTTCATCGTACTAAAAAAAATATATCATTCAATCAAATTTACGGGAGTTTATATATTTTAAAATTTGACTTCGAGAAAGAATTGTGGCAAGTCTACGCAGCCTTCTAAAGCAATAAATTAAAAGAGAATGAAATTTACAAAATGAATTATTAAAACATTGGAAATCAACAGCGAGACACAGTTTTATGTTTGGTTGTTTTTGTTTGAAAAACAGAGAATTTATCTTAGAATCCTAAGTTTGGTCGAAAGCATGTTGTTTTCGCCCACCCATTTTCCCTTAATTTCCTCGAAGCTTCCTTTTACATCACTTTCCAATCCCCTAGACTTTGTGCTCATTCTATTATTATTACTCCCACTTTTGCACCATTTTTTCTTTACATAATTATATCGCAATAATTTTGTAGATTTAATCGTGACGTTATTCATTTGTAATAGTTTTGTGAAGTCATTATTTAATTATTTCATTCAGAGATGTCGAGCGGGAACACATTCTAATTGGAAAAGAGATTTTCCGTTTAGATAGAGAATGGGAAGAGAGTAGAGAACATTTTTTCCGTTACATAATTGGACCGAGAATGAGATTATATTTCTACCCCGTCCTTATCCAACTTTTCGTGTCTTGCCTAATATTTTTTAGGGTGGTAATGGTATGTTATACATTTTTTTGTAATTATTATAAATTATGTTGTGATATTAAGTTTAATTTTAAGAAATTGATGTATTGTATTTTTTTTAATGGAAATTATATTAAAAAATAAAAACGGTATTTAAAAAAAAATTAGACGTGATTTCTCGTAATGACTTCCAACCATCCTTCCGTGAACTTCCACTCTTCGACTCTAGGACTCAACCATAAAGGCTCGTAAAGTCGATACAATAAAATTTTTTAGCTTATTTACTATTTGAGTGTGGTAGCATGTTGGTAATAGTAAAATTTAACGTGACAGTATTTAATTAGATTATTTTTAAAATTAAGTGTATTATTGAAATTTTTTAGAGTAAAATCCAAACCATATTTATAAGTAGAAGATTTATTGGAAAACGTGGATGAAAATATATTTGAATTAAAAGAGAAAATAAAAATTGACCAATTATGTCGGATCCGACGACTTAGTGTCGTTTTATATACTTTGGAACAACCCAGAGAAATACAAGAAACGAACAAACTCCCCCTCCTCATACACATCCTTTTTTCTTTTCTTTTTTTTATTAATAATTAATTGAAAAATATATATATATGAAAAGGGGACGGGGTTGGTTGATCTTCAACATCTCTGGCACTCCATCATAACCGCAAAGTCCTCGAAGCACACGAACCCATCCCCATTCTTGTCCACACCAGCTATCATACGCCGGCAATCCTCCAACGTGCACTGCTCATCTCCCATGGCGGAGAACACACTAAAAAGCTCCTCCGCCGTGATTCTCCCGTCGTGGTCGGCGTCGAAGATCTCAAACGTATCTCGCAGTTCGGAATCGCATGCCGGGCCGACTTTCTCTACTTGGCTCATCATCATCTTGAGCTCCTCCTCGCTCGGCGGTTCGGCTCCGATCAGGCCTAGTAGAGCCTCCAGTTCCTTGCGATAGAGTTTGGCGTCAGTGTGGGTGTCGGAGAAGTCGGACCATTCGCCGGAGAGGTGGGGGTGGGGGTGAGGCGGCAAGACGCTGATGGGGGAGGAGGAGGAGGCGGAGCCGAAGGAAGGGGGCTCGGATTTGGAGAGGTTGGAGCGGTGCTTTTTGGAAGGGAAGAGGCGACTCGGGGAGAAGGATTTGGCGGTGATTTTGGGGAGCTTCATTTCGTGGAGTAGGAGAAGGGGCTTTGATTTGCGGCCATTGGAGTGGTGAAGGTGGGGGTTAAATGGTGGTAGGAACTCTGCAATTGTACGGCCCCTGGCAACTTCCCCGAAACTTCCTTTCATTACTTTTTTTTTTTTTTTTTCTTTCCTTTTATTATTTCCTGTCAACAAACGGTAACCTTTTTTACCGTATATTTATATATATATATATATATATATTTAATATATGGTTCGGTTTGGTTTTTTTTTCCGGTTTTACTAATATTAAAATCAAACCGAATTTCCTCAACGGTAAAATCGAGTTTTTAGTTGGGTTTGGTTTGGTTTGATTTTTTGATTTGGTTGTGTACCGTTGGTAATTAATTAATATATATTTAAAGTGTCAAATTCTCCCTACCCGAAAAGTTATATACTGTTTAAGCCGTTGTTGTTGTCTTCTTGGTTGCATGTTATATATAACACAACTCTTTTTCCAAAATCTCTCTCCCCGCTTTCTGAAATCTTCTCTTGAAATCGGGATTCAAGGTTTATATACACGTTGTCCAACCATAGGCAACGTGATTCGAAGTTAGCTTGACTCACTCAATGCTGAGAGTGAGTACCGCACAATCGTTAAAATCTGCTGCCTAGAAACTGCGATTGTGACAGTTGATATTTATAAATGTTTAGTATTATTGAGCAATTTCTGTATTTTTTACTCGTTTTATAGTCTTTAAATATATTTGGTTTTGTTTTTAAATTTTTAAATTTTATTTTTAATAAATATTTAATAATTTTAAATTTTAAAAAATTAATTGACCTACTGTATATAAATTTTAAAATGATTGGAGAAATGAAGATGGAATAACAGTATAATTGTTTTCACATTTTAAAAAACAACTTTCAAATTGGATCTCTTTTTCTGTTATTCAATTTTATTATTATAATTAACAAAATGGTATCAATGATCTAATTTAACAAAAAAAAAATAATATAAAAAAAGGTTCAAGTAAATATAAGGTTAAAATATTTAAAAACAATTTTAATCCATAAACTTTTAAATTTTTTAAATTTATGAATCTATTTAATAAATTTTATTAAAGTATTTAATATACTAAAAAAAAATTAAGAGGGCACGAAAAATTATTTATTGGTAATCTGACATTTTAAGTTATTTTGAGATGTCTTAAATTATACTAGAGAACGAGGATATGAGATCAATAATAGCTATCGATTATACGTTATCTATCATTTTATTACGTTAAATCGTATAATTTTTAAAAGTTTAGAAATCGAGCATAAAAAGAATTAGGAAAAAAATAGAGTTGCATTGATTTTGTCTCGATACGGTTCTCCCCAAAAGAGTGAGCCAGCAATAGGGAATCCTTAGAAAACCGGAACTCCCCTATTCGATATGTGAAACCGGAATACAAGTTGCACAAATAATTTGAGTTTCTATCCGAGGAAGAAGCAAATAAAGCAAAAGCCTCCTCTTTATGTCCGAGATTATGGTAAGTAGGGTTACCCTCCATGTTGGAAAAACAAAAACATTACAATAAAGTAGTTTTTTTTTTTTACTGAAAAAGGTGTTAATCTTTTGTACTAATTAAATTAAAGAAATAGATCTCAATTATGGAAGATTCTTTACAATATGTACACGTGGCAAGCCATGATTGGCGTTTGATTTGATTCTTAATTCTTTGTCCCTTTGAAACTATTTTATTTGGATTTTGAGAGATTGTTTTTCCTTTATTTGATTTTTATTCGAGATCAATAATTCTCGAGTTTCAAAGCTCGAAAGAATGAAAATTATCTGTGATGTCCCACATTAGTTGGGGAGGAGAACAAAACACCCTTAGTGTAGAAACCTTTCCCTAGCAGACACGTTTTAAAGCCTTGAGGGGAAGCCCGAAAGAGAAAGCCCAAAGAGAACCATATCTGCTAGTGGTGGATCTGGGTTGTTACAAATGGTATCAGAGCCAGACACGGGTCTACCCCCTTTGGGGACCGTGGGCCCCAAGGGAGGTGGATTGTGATGTCCCACATTGGTTGGGGGAGAAGAACAAAACACCCTTTATAATAAGAGTCTAAGCTTTTAAAACTTTGAGGGGAAGCCCGAAAGAGAAAGCTCAAATAAGACAATATCTAGATTTTACAGACACGCATCTGGATTAATTATTATTAATTATTATGTTGTAAAGATTATAATTGAAGCATGTGGAAATTAGATGATGAGTTGGACACGCGAAGGACGCGGAATGTGTATAATGGGAAGTGATCATACACACAATCATATCCAATCATTGTCTCAATTTTTTTAAATATACAAAACATTAAATTACTCAATATAAAATCTTTGCTTCCTTACTGTTTTCAGTACATTGAATTTAGATGTTTTTAATTTACACCAAATACAATATTCCTTTTCATTAACATAATAATAATAATAAATAGTTAAATCCTAAATTTTAATTATATATATACAAATTCCCTACAAATATTCCCCCGACTAGACAAGACCAAAATACCTAGAATAAAATCGTCCTTAAAGATTGTGTTTTTTTAGAAAGCATAATTTAGTCGTTGATACATTTTAAAGCAGACGATTGGTTAGATAACATTTTAGGTTGAATTGGGTCAGACTGATTTTTTTTTTAAATCAAACCGATCCAATATATATATAATTCTCATAGTCATTGCAACCACATGACAACCATCCCAAGTTATTCCCCTTGCAGCTCCTCGCCCCATCGCAGCCATCTAACCATCACATCATTGTCTTGTCTTGCATCACATTACACACCTATGCTCGTCACTCACTGTCATAACCTAACAACGCGACCCAATTAGGGTTGGGTTGCGTTGTGAGACAATTTCAAGTTATTTGGATTACCAATCCAACCAATTCAAAATTTTGGGTTGGACCATTTTGGGTTGGTCCAAAAAATTTCTCGACCCAACCTAAACCAACCCATGTACACTCAATAATTGAGATATGCACATATACATTCTAAATAGAAAATCACTATTTCTTCGTCCAAAAAATTGAATTACTATTTTTTTTTTAATTTATATTAAATTTATTGAAAAATTGGATATTTTATGATATAAGTGAGTAAAAAGTCATATCTTAGATTTTTTTTTCTATTAATTCTATGGAATAAATGAATGGATTAAATTGGGTTGAAAAAGATGAGATTTGAATAAATAAAAAAAATGAGACGTCATTATCTATTATTATTATTATTGGAAATGAAAGGAAATTGTGTTTTAAATAAATAAAAAATAAATAAAGTATTTATGAAGAGTCAAGAGGCGCAAGTGGTGTGCGAGTTAGGGCTTGAAAGTTGAAAGTTCCACAATTTCGGGCGTAAATGAATCGCCCAATAGGACCGACTTCCCACACGACGCGCCAATTTTGCTACACACGCCCACTTATCAATCAAATTTACTTTTTTACTTTGGTTAAATCTAGTTACCCGCGGCTCGAGTAATTATATGTAGCGTTAGATCATATTAACGATAGGTTAACTTACGTATTTTTATTAATTTATCAACCAAGAACATAATTGACGATAATTGTAATCATACTGAAGTTAACCATGATCGGTCTATACTATAGGCTACACCGGGAGTAGACCATCTAGTAAGAGATGGTCATATTACCATGTTAGTAGTATTTTGCTATTCAAATCTCTGTTTTTCTTTTAAGTCTTGTTTACCAATTTCTATAATATTTTATTATAGTTTTAATCGATAATTAATGCTAAAAATTTTTACCTTTATAAAAAATATTTTAAAAAATCTTTACCGTCAATATATAAACGAAAAACCGTCTATGAACACCTCACTATAGACATTTTAATGTTAGTTTGAAAATTTAAAACTATTTTTAAAACATGTTACCATATTTTTAAAATTAAAAAAAAAATTATTTAAAAGATATTTTTGAAAAAAGTAAAGTATTTTCTATTTAAAACTATGCATTTTAATTTTTTTTATTAATTAAAATTAAAATTTATATAATTAAGTTATCGAACCAAAACTAATAAGTGCATCAAACTACTCTGTAGTAATTCATTAAATGCAAGTGATAATATTTTCTTAAAAGGTTAAAAAGCTTATTATAAAAAAATAGTTATTAGAGTGATAGTTACACGTAGCTATTCAAGCTACTTATTTATTGTGTATTTAATATGATTATGCGACGATTTCAGACCTATATTTATATATACAGTATTAATCGAGAAAATGGAGTTAATAGTGATCTTACACTCTTTTACTATATTAAAATGAGACACGTATACTAACTAACTGATAGCAATTTTTGGTAACAAATGGTTGACTAAAGCAACTAAAAATAAGATTTTTCTAAACACATTTGTTACTCAAAAACAATATTAATATTATTGTGAGGCATGCAAGAACAAGAAGCCTTGAGCTTTGATGGTCAACTTGGGTGGAGCCCAGCGAGGCTGGTCAACCAAATTACAGAATAAAAATGTAGACATAGGCCATGGCCTGGCAGGCTTGTACGATTTGTGCAAGTCAAGAAATCCTTTTCTTTACTCACATTCAAATCCGTCTTCTAATTCTCGTCCGCAGACTCCAAATCTGATCAATTTACCCTCGAGATTTACTTTCGAGGAACGATTTCAATCGTTTGTTTTCCTCCTCCTTTTGAAGATTGAATTCCTCGCCCGATCGTCGTTTTTCCTGAATCTGTAGATCATATAGGCGCGCACAGAAATCAGATTTCTGATTCTGGTGTGGCTGATTCGAGAGAATGATCGACGTGGATTCTCATCATCGTCGTCACTCGCAATCGGAAGATGATCGCGGAAATGAAGATGGAATCCCGAGCTTGGAAACATCAACTGCTGGAGAACGGACATCTGAGTTCAGTTTCGGTATTGTTTCGTCGTCGTCGTCGTCTTCTTCGTCAAGCTATGGAGATTCTACTACAAATTCTGTTTCTGATTCGTCGCCAAATTTCATGAAGACTACTAGGAGCTCGGAAGCGAGAAGAAACTACTCTCAGGTCTGTCTCAGATTTCGATTTCTTGTTTCTCGAGTATTTGCGATTGATAATGGTGGATTTTGTAGTGAGATTTTGAATTTACTGGTTGTAACAGAAATCACTGGCAAGCCGCTCTGGTTCTAAGCCTTCGAGGACTATTGCGAGAATGTCGAGTTCTAGATTCAAAACGACATTGATAAGGAAATCTTCCGATCAAGGAGAATTGCAATCTCCGGTAAGTTCCCGCAAATCTAAATTAGGGAATCGGAATAATGGGCAAAAGAATAGTGATGTTTCTGCGGTTTATTCAAAATCAAATTCGGTGATCTCGGGGATAATGTTAACTAGAAAGGCATCACTAAAACCTGTGAGGAAGTTAGCGAAATTGGCTGCTTCTAAGTCTAAGAAATGTTCCAAAATGGAAATGCCTGAGTTACATCCAGAATCATGTGTTGAAAAGATGACTTGTTCTTCAGCCCTCAAGGGTTCTAAGTTTTCTGATAACATCGAGATCCAACCAGGAGAAGAGAAAGAATCTGAAAAACTTGCTGTAAAGAAGATTTGTCCTTATAGTTACTGTTCCCTCCATGTTCATTCTCATAGAAATGCAGCTCCATTGAAGCGTTTTAAGTCCATGAGGAAACGTGCTATGAGAGCTCAGAAAAACAAGAGTGAGAGCGAACCGCCTTTTCGAGCTAAACAATCTGGAAAACGGAAGGAAGGTATTCAAGCAAGCAAAATGGTCAGTAGAGAAGGACTAGTAGCTAATGAGAACACAGGCAAACCGGTATCCGCTGCAGAGGAAGAATTCCGTCCTAGTGTTCTTATGGATATCGATACGAAAGGGAAAGATAATTTTGATGCAGGTGAATGCAGCAGCTTGAAGGAAAGTTTGGGCTCTTCTTCTGTTGATTATGAGCAAATGGGATGTCAAAGTTTTCCAAGTGAAGCTGGTGAGAAGCTCAAGGGAGATTTGGCAGCGGAAATGGATAGTCTATCACGTTCGAGCTCTAGCTCGAGTATCAGCTTAAATATTACAGCTGAAGTGCAGGAGATTAATCCGAAGTATGTCAGAATGTGGCAGTTGGTATATAAGAATGTTGTGGACAGCAACCCTGCCAATGCTGATAATGAACTACCTGTTCTTCAGGTGAAGGAAACATCAAAGGACGTTGACAACAAATTGGTATTAGACACCAACTCCAGCTCCTTTAAGCTTGTCACCAATATTGATCAGGAAGGAGCAGATGTGTCTCCTGATGCAGCTGCCAATAGAAAACTTGAGCTCTTCAAGAGGGAAGCTGTTAAGTTAGTGCAAGATGCTTTTGATAGAATCCTTCTCCCGGAGATTCGAGACCAAACCCCTCGACCTCGTGATGAGAATTCAGGAGAGAAGCTGTGGGGAAGGATTCCGGCTGAAGTTAGAGGATCGAGCTTCTTAATGCCTTCTTCCAGTACTCATTCTGCTGGAGAGGATCTTGCACAAGATCGAGACGATATGGGAACTAAAGTCGAAAATAAAACGTCCATGGAAGAAAAGAAAACAATGCAAATTGAAAACAGGTCAACAAACAAGTCAGTACCTAAGGGATGGAGTAACCTGAAAAAGCTAATCCTTCTCAAGAGATTTGTCAAGGCTTTGGAGAAAGTAAGGAAGATTAACCCACAGAAGCCACGTTTTCGACCTCTTAATCCCGACCCAGAAGGAGAGAAGGTTCATCTCCAGCGTCAAACGACAGAAGAACGAAAAAACAGCGAGGAATGGATGCTTGATTATGCATTACAACAGGTTATCTCAAAATTAGAACCAGCTCAGAAGAAGAGAGTTTCTCTGCTTGTAGAAGCTTTTGAAACAGTTCTTCCATTGCCTGGAGTTGAGGCTTCCATCAGGACCAAACTAGCTTCTCCTGTAGATTCTCAACAAGATCATGGAGTTTCTTATGGAACCGATAAAGAAAGCGAACGTCAAAACGGTGCCGATGATACCTTTCTTGGGAATTTTTCGAACATGAAGAATATTTTCAAAGCATCTGCAGGCCAAGCAAACAATATTACCAAGTTAGAAAACCAGAATTCAATGACGTTCTTTAATAAAGATGAAGCAAACTTAGAATATCTTGAGAAATCAGAACAACATCAAGCTGTTCATGAAACTACTGGTAGAGGGTGCCACCTAGTAGGGGACATTGCTACTCGCAATCTCGATAAGGTAGAAGAAGAGATCACTGTAAAAGGAGGCTATCCCGTGTCGGTTGATATACGCTTGCCAGAGGTCAAAGATGCCATTTTAGATAGTGAGACCTCCAAGAAGCCAGAAGACACTAGCCATCAAGAAGTTTCAGTGAATGGAAAGCTTCTAAAGATTTCTAAAAGGATAATTGCACGTTTAAACTCAGAACTACTTCACAACGGAGAACTGGAGCCTGACCAAACAATATCCAAAAACGATAGTTCGATCAGCTTAACCGGTGGGGTATCTGATACATCCAAAAGCCTCTCATCAGAAGAGTATGAGACATCAGCAATAGCTAGAACCCTCACTTCCGAAGAACAAGAGAAATCGACCGAAGTCAATAATTTCGAACATTCCACCTCAGCAAATGAACTACTAGAAAAAACAAGGGCGGCTATATTTGATAGAAGTCGGATAGCTCAATCGAAAGCTGGTTCCACACAAGCAGAATCTGTTTCCAGCAATGGTGAAGCAAATGAAACACAGTTCGAGCCAAAAAAGAATGCAAGCATGTGGTTCTTGATATACAAGCACATGGCTTCAACCATTGATGCTAAAGATGGTTTGAAGCCTCTTGTCAGTGAGGAGACTAACAAAGATGAAAAGCAATTTTCTTCAAGAAAACAAAATAAGGAAATGGAAGACGGCTTTGTGAACGATCCAGACGTGAAGCTCCGATGCATTGAAGCTGTAAAGCTAGTAAATGACGCAATTGACGAAATCCCTCTTCCAGAAAACAGTACCTCACCCGACGATCGATCATTCTTGGACAACTCGAGTAGAGACCAAGCATTAGAAGAGAAACGAGATGCCTCCGAAATAACAGATAGAAGAAAAGAGGTACACAATACTACTGACTCGAATAGCGAAGAACGATCAGTGAAGTCTGTCGATGCAAACAGCCAGGATCAGGAGGATGAAAAAAAGCAAAACTTGGGAAGAAAACACAATCAGCAAGTTCTAAAGAATTGGAGCAATCTGAAAAAAGTGATTCTTCTGAAGAGATTTATCAAAGCAATGGAAAAAGTAAAGAAATTCAATCCAAAACCACCAAATTTTTTGGCTGTGGGGGAAGATGCAGAATCAGAGAAAGTTCAGCTGAGGCATCAAGACACAGAAGATAGAAAGAATGCAGAGGAATGGATGCTTGATTACGCACTTCAACAGGCCGTGGCCAAGCTCACTCCTGCTCGTAAGCGAAAAGTCGACTTGCTCATACACGCTTTCGAGACAGTTAATCCAGCAACCAGAAAGTGAGAATCCTACAAGTTATTTATTTCCTTTCAGGTCTTTATTTCATATTCTTTTTTGTGTTTGGTCTGCAAGAGAAAAAGGGTTAGTTCCATGGTTCATATATTGTGAAATTTGTTGTGATTTTGACAAGTTTGGAGAGTTGGATTGTGAATATGAAGAATAGCATAAGTACTTGTAGATGCATCAGATGAGCTGTCTGGTTCACTGTCTTCATCCTTCTTTGCTATATATAGCTCTATATATCTATCTATCTATATATATATATATATATTACAATACTTAGTCTTAGGCTACTAATATGAATAATCATATATTTGTCCCATTTATAAATACCTTTAGAAAGTCGATGAATATATTATGAAATTATATATGATATATTTTACTCGATATGTAACCTAAATGATTGCTTACAATATTTTGCAAGACTAAATTAATAAAAATATTCTTGAACTCTTCATTTCGTCTTAAAAAAATATCTTAAACTTTTTTAAGAAAATTAAAATCGGATAATATTTTATTTAAAAAATATCCTTAAAAGTTTTTCAAAAGTTTCATTATAATACTCTAAACTTTTTCAAAAACTTCAAAAATAATATTACGCGTTAGAACCATATTTTTTCAAAAATACTAATGAACTTTCAAAACTATAATAAAAAAGGGATATAATCCATAACGTGTCGATAAACAGTTTCCATCCATATATTGGCGGTAAAACCTTTTTTTTATAAGAGTTAAAAGGGTATCAATGCTACCTTTAAAATTTCATAGGTATTTTTTTAATTGGAAGAGTATTAATGAAACATTTTAAACTTTAATATTATTTTTGAAACAGAGTACCAATCGTTTACATTCCAAACTATTAAGGGTATTTTTGAAATTATGTTGAAAGTTTAAGAGTATTATTGCAATTTGTATTTTTGAGATAAAACTCAAAGTTTATGGGTATTTATTTTTTTAATTTAGCCAAAAATATATAAGCGATGTACTTTATTGATGCTATGACCAAGAAGGAGCTAATTAAGGAGACAAAACCGTAAGAAATTATGCTCAAATTTGACAATATCATACCATCGTGGAGATGTGTTAAAATTGACTTTTAACTAAAACAAAAGTGTATTAAAAAATACTTCAGTATTTATATGAAAAATGTGGATGAAAATATCAATATTCATGGAGAAAGAGTATTCAAACAGAAATTTAACCATCCAAATTTCATCCCCAGACATCAGTTTCAACGGCCAAAAAAGTACGGACATAATACTATATTATATTTCACCAGATTCCGATTCTTGTTCATGGCGGCTTCGCGCTTCTAATCTCCCCAATCTGGCTGCAGCCGTCACTCCAGTTTTTTTGCATTTCTGCGTTTCTGTGTATGTATAACTCTTACTTTATTTTCGCTCTCCCTGTTCTTTCTGTGATTTTGTGCATTCAATTTTTACTTCATGATCTACTTTACTGAATCGGTAGAGGTAGAGTGAGATGGAACTGCTGCTTTTTTATCCCTATCACTCGATGCTTCGTCTTGTAGTGAGAAATTGAAGAATAGGTTGAAACCTAAGTTTGAATTTGTACTTTCTTCTTCTGATGTGCAAAATTACTAAGGTTTTGTCTTCCAATCTAGCTTAAGAACACACAATTCTTCTTCCTGTTCTTATTAGTATGAATATTGATTGATTTATAATCGGCGCCTTTGGAATTTGAAAGCATTCGATCCCACTTGAAACCACTGGTCTCTAGAATAATGGGTAAGTGGTCCGAAGTTGTTCCTCACACAATTTCATTCTCAAGATATTGAATTTAGAAAGCCATCTATTCATTAGAGCGTTAGCACATGCTTGAAGTTTCCCCCCTGCTTATCTTTCTTTGAACAAAGCCTAATAATCCCTTTGGTAAAGCCTTCATTTCTTTAGTTCTTCCTTTTCTCCTACTTCAAAATACTACATTTTTCTTGTTGTATTATAAATTACCATTTTCTTAATATTCCCTTTGCCTTGCCTCCCTGATTCTTGCACTTCTTTTTTGTACCCTGCTCTTAGGTTCCAAAATACTATTACACTTTAATGGGCCTTGTGTTTTAGAAAACCCTGGATGGAATAGAATAGCTTGGAGGCTATTCAGTAAAGCACCATCTCTTTCCTTGTCAAATTTCCTCTCTCACCTCTCTCTTTTTTTGTGAGGTTTGTGTACTTAGAAAGATTTGGTGTCTTCTTTGGCACTTCCTCAATATGATTTTTGATTATTGATTTCGAGTTTCCGAAAATCTTATTTGTTTTCAATGATGTGATAGGTTTCAGAAAGGTATAGAGGCTGTTTCTTGGGAAAAAAAAATGAGAAACAATTTGCCTCAGTCATCTTCCTATGAATCTGCTCTGGAAGCACTTTCCTCCTTGATAACACAGAAAAGTCGTGGAGCAATGGTTACAGTAATCAGGAGCAAGACGAAATTAGAAAGGATGAGAAAGTACGTTGAGGTAACACTTCTGACATCAGACTCTAATGAAGAAATCGTGAAAGTTAAACGTTTCAACATTGCTGATCTGATATTGTGAATATGTGATAAAAAATTTGTTGGTCAATTATTTAGCTTGATTGCTCTTTTTAAATATTTATTATTGTCACAATAGAGAAGAGTGGAAACGATCATTTGAGTTTGCCTATCATAATACTTGAACCACTTTATAAAGATTAAATCACAATGCTTATGTTTCTTTTGCAGATTCTAGACCTAGAAGAATGTGTAAAGAAACTAAAAATTATTCACGTGGCTGGAACTAAGGGAAAGGTATTTTATTTTCTATCTTTAATATAGCTTATACATATTTCAGGCGAGGAATAAACTTTGGTTAGAAGATCATTGGAGTATAGTTTATTTCATGACCTGTTTTTGCCTCAATCAAAGATTTTTTTTTTGTTATGGTATTTATACTTTGATAAATGAATGAAAAACAAATTTTCATCAAAGACAAATGAAAAATCCAACAAAAGGAGCCAACTAAAAAAGAAAGAAAGATGAAAGGTAATAAGCCTCCCGTGTGTTTTACTTGTGCTCAAGGAAGCGTGAACTACCCAAACAAGATAAGGAAGGAGCGAAGTATTGTAAATTGCTATGAAGGGCATGGAGGTGTTTTTCTAATTTTTTAAGTTTAATCCTAATTTCCATTTTTAGTGTATATTCTTTAACATAATGTTACTTTAGGTCTCATATGGGGAAAGAGAGTAAGAGTATGTACAAAATAGCATGAGGTTAGGAAGGGAATAGTTTCAGGAAATAGGCAGGGACTGCTAACTTGTTTTACTTCTTTGGGGATTTTGTATCCATTGTTAATTTAAGAAGTTGAGTCTTGATTAGGAACTTTGATAGGGGAGGTACAAAAAGTTACTACCTCATAAAGGACCGTTGATGTAGCAAGAGGATTTAGAATGCACGGTCTCTGATGGTGTAGAGGGAGGGGAAAAAGGCAAACAATTGGATATGTGATGGTTTTGGGTGGAGGGCAGTTGAATGTAGTCGCTAATGTTTGATGTAAAGAATTATGAAGTGGATAGATTTTTGAAGCCCAACAATTCAAAATCCACAAGATGAGTAAAGAGAGAGGAAGGGGGTGATAGTGATAGTCTTGAGTATTTCTGGATAGGCTTTAGCTAGCATGGGGTATTGTCTGATTGGAAAATGTCGACTGAATAATATTTAGACCAAGTTTCAATTTATAAAAAAATTATTTATGTTTTCCTGTTTTGCATCTCCCACTCTAAAATGGAAAAAAAAAACTCTTACTTTCTTTGCACCTCTCGCTTAAGTCCTAAAAGGCTGCCTCACTCATTAAAAAACACCAGGGAAAGTATTGGTTTGGGACATAGAACTTGAGGGGCAAGTCTTGTCTGTCTTTGCCTCCCTTATTCCCCATCTGTTTGTCCCAGACCGTTCTTGGAAGGTTTAAATTTGTGTTCCATTTTATTTCATTAGGGATAGGTATGGGTTGGAGACTCCTTTTAGTATGAAGGAAATCAAGAGGGCGTTTTTTTAGCTTCGATGGGAATAAGGTGTCTATCATGAGCTTCACTATGGTCTTCTCTAAGGAAAAGTAAGATGTTAAGGAGGAGGAAATGGTTATGGTTTTTATTGAATGTTATCATGATCTCTATGAATGAGACTTATATAGAAGTATGCATACCAGGAGAGGGACTTTGAACTCTTTAGTCTCTTAATGATCTTCTAGCACTCGAGATGAACTTTTCACAATCCTCTAAAGCTAGGGTTTGAATTTTGGTAATATTTCATACTATCAATGAGTTATGTGTTTCCCAACAAATTCTTCTCAGTGCTTGGGTTTTTTTTTTTGTTAATTCCTCCTGTAATAAATTTTGTTGGTAACTGTTCACTATGTCAATGAGAAGTATAATTTTTTTTTTGCAAAAAAATTACATGTTATCCATATTCATTTTGCATTCATACTTTTTTCTTATCAATACAATGAATGCGCTGGCTAGTTTCATGCTACAATTTTTTACATAAGTTCGTTAAATAATGGAGCGAACTAAAAATGTATGAGAAAATTTGTGGGCCAAAAGATAACTCTATTGTGATGGTCTAATGGCTCTCCAGAGTAAAATAAAAGAACTTTTGGGCCATCATTCATATCTTGCTGGTGCAGAAAAAGGAACCTCAAAAACTGGTTAAAGAATAAGCAGGGCCTCAGTATTGCAGTATTCTTTAATCCTCTTTTCATTTTCACCTGATCTGTATGAATTCAGGGTTCCACATGCACCTTTTCTGAAGCAATTTTACGGGAATGTGGTCTTCGAACTGGACTTTTCACTTCCCCTCATCTCATTGATGTGCGTGAAAGATTTCGCATAAATGGGTTAGTGTTGAAATATATGTTGGTATTTAGCAAAAAACATGTCTTATCTCACCCATCCGTCTCTTTCTATTATAAAACACAAACATCATACACCGACATCATGTACATGTGACACACTGAGAAATTTTTAGGAAGCTCTCCGTTTACTTATTATTTTCAAGCTCATTAACTTTATTGAAGTTGTATTTCTTACTTTATCTAATATATATATATTTTTTTACAATCTCACTTTGAATGGAACAATCAGATTGGATATATCAGAAGATAAATTTCTGCAGTACTTCTGGGCATGCTGGAGACAATTGAAGGTATTGTTGCTATTCCTTACATCAATTCGATTCTCTTTGAAAGGCATTTGATGCAGGCTCTAGCTAAGCTTTTTTGCACGGTCATGATTTATAAGAATTACAATGAGTATATACATCATTTGCATGTCCAGATGGTTTAGTCAACTGTATATGTGCACGGGAAAGTATCAAACAAAAATACTACTTCGGCCTTAACCAACTTACCCACATTGGTACAGATCCACATACAATTGGTCCAGTTCATAATCTCTTGCATCCTCTTTGATTCTTGATGAAATGTTTTGATGATGTTTCCAAGACAAAAACAGAAAAAAAGCTAACTTGTTGAGTTTATTTGGAATTGACGAGTCAGTCACTTGTGAAGGAAGATGCACACATATCAATCTTCTAGCATTTAGGAGGAGTGCGTTGGAGTAATAGTTGGAAACAGAGTTTGTGAAAATTTCAATATTTGAATAGTTCAATGATTCAGTTGAATCATGTGTGAATAATAAATTGATATTCTGTCTTATACTGACTGATATTCTAGCTTGTGCTTCAATATTCTTACTTTCTGTTCCTTACATGGCATAGCTATCTCTGGTATATTTTCGTTTTCTAATTTTTTGGAACAAGGAACAAAATTTTCATTCATAGATGAAAAGAAAGAAAAAGATAAGGGTACAAATTACAATTCAACGATGTGTGTGCATAATTTTTCCTTTGCCAGTATGCAAACTGCAATCTTCAGTTTTGTGATTTTGGGTGTTAATTTGCAGGAAAGTGTTACAGAACATCTGCCAATGCCTGCACTATTTCAGTTTCTCACATTGTTGGCTTTTAAAATATTCATAGATGAAGAGGTAAATGACTTTAGTTTCAGTTAATATAGCTCCTATTTTAAACAGTCTAGGGGTGGTTGCAATGATTGCTTTCATTCCCTTGTTCTATTTTTGCAAGAACTTATGATTTTTGCAAGAATTGAACATCGTGCAATTCACAATTTTCTGTTACTAGCTTCTCTATTCCTTTCCAATATATTATTATGAATGGTGAAAGAATAGAGATGGTAGAGAAGTTTGGAATTAATCAATTATATAAAATATAAGCTTTCATTATTAGGGACAAGTTTGGAATTTGTAAATTATAAAAAGAGTAAATATGTCCAAAATTGCTTCTCAACTATCCCACCATTTAATATAGTATAGATGTGTTTGATAATTGTTAGCTACATGTACATGAGTGTCCAACACGTGTGGTTTATTGAGATTAATAAGTGTTTAACATGTGTCCAACAAGTATGAAACTTATATTCATTTTGTTCTTTAACTACAAAAGAAGCTCCCTCACAACCAGTTAACAACTTTTTAAACCTGATCAATTTGAGGATTAGTTTTTCTAAACATGTTCATTTAGTAACTTGGATTAGAGAGTTACATCCTTATTTTCCTTCTTGTTTTCCCTTTTCCTTTCTTATTTTTCATTATGGAATTATTGATCCATTTTATCTCAATAGGTTGATGTTGCAATTATTGAAGTTGGTCTTGGGGGAATGTACGATTCAACAAATGTGGTATGGCCTGCCTATTAGAATTGGTTTATTCCAAAAGTTTTTGAGGTTGAAAACTAGTAACTATGAAATCTTAAGATTAATAAAAAATGATTGATCAATTGGTGGTTATTGTGCAGATAGAAGAACCTATAGTCTGTGGCATCACTTCGCTTGGGATGGACCACATGGAGCTATTAGGCATATCTATCTTACTAGTCATGATTTTCTACCTTAAGCTTTTTGTTTTAAATTTTTTAATGTTAATTTTCGGGGAAAACCATTCAAGCATGAGATGGAGATGGCTTGCAGTATGAATGCTTGAAACAAATTAATGGTCCAATTGTTATAAATCTGGTTTGAGCATCAATGCGAAACAAAAAATGAATTACCTGTGAATTTATGGTTGGTTGCTCCAACCAGATTCTGACAGTGACACATGTTTCAGGAAACTCGCTTAGGGAGATTGCTTCGCACAAGGCTGGAATTCTCAAGGTACAGTGTCAATGTAAGCCTTTGCAATAACATGATTTTTTTCTTTTGTTCTAAATATGACCACCTAGGACAGGCTCATTGTATAGCTCTGTTTTGGGGGGGGGGGGTCTACCCTGCCATTAAGCTGTTCTTGTCCTTTTTTTTTGGAATATACCATTTTTGATGTTTCTTATAAAAAAAGAAAAATAAATATGACCACGTAGGACAGCATTCTATGCTTACTTCAGAATCACAGTTTTGAAGAATATAATGCAGCAATATTGCAACAAGTGTTATGCATGGCTGTTGCTTATTTTTCTTTAGTGGATTAGTGCAATATTCTACTTCGAGTATACAAATTTGCAGTTTTAAGAAAAAAAAATATATATATTTTGCGCCATGCTTGATTTTTACTCATATTCTGAGTCAGCTTCACATCTTGTATCCATGTAAAGCCTCGAGTTCCTGCATTCACAGTACCACAGCTTCCAGAAGCAATGGATGTTATCCAGAAGAAGGCACGTGAGTTGATGGTAATTTTCTTCCTTTCAAGACCAAGATTCGATGCAACTCAAGCTATCTTTGGCTTATAAGCAACTTCATGTTTCTCGAGTTTGCATGTTAATACTTGTGAATTTTGAATAAAATCATGAAATGGATTTCTTTTTCAACTAGATTTTTGAGCAAGCAATTAACCAGTGAAATACTTGTAGAGCTTTCTCTGAAAACATTCAAGAATCTTGTAGTTAAGAGTCTTAATGCATGTTATAACAGTGATAAAAGCCTCGTATCATTGTGTATTGGTATTAGTAAATCCCAGATACATTGATCAGCATTTTGTTGAATTTTCTTTGGTTTTATCAGAAGAAAGTCCTCTAGGTTAATGCTTGTCGTGTTCTCCTTCAGCAGTTTACTGGATTCTACTTTGCTCTCTGGTTCTTATTGTTATATCATGCATGAGCCCCAAGCTATTTTGTAACTATAGTTGATCTTCCATGCACACCAATTAGAGATCTTCTATGTAACTCTTTGATATCCCCTTATACTTCTGTATTTCTTTTATTCAATGAAATCATCTCTAATCCCAACTAACAAATAAAGCCCAAACATAGCTGAAGAGAATTTCATAGAGATAGGCTAAAATTCTACTTGCGGAAGTACAAGTTCAGCTCTCAATATTTCAAAGTATTAATAGAAGTGTCTAGAATATAAAATGTGCACATTTTATGTGGGGTTATGAAAACTCATGATACGGAATTTCATTGGACATTGACCTATGCTTACCGATTGCAGATCCCATTAGAGGTAGCTGAACCGCTTGACCATAAAAAGCTAGATGGATTGAAGCTTGGCATGTCTGGTGATCATCAGCTTTTTAATTCTGGTCTTGCTGTTTCCCTTTGTAAATGTTGGCTTCAGAGGACTGGAAACTGGGAAAGGATGTTCCAAAATGTTGGTCTAATCTTCATATTTTACTTTATGCTTTACATGACGTTTTTGTTGATGGTTTCTTCTTGAATTGTTGGTCGTGGCATTTAGGAAATGGGAGAATATAGTGACTGGAGGTGTTAAGTTGCTTGGTCTGTTCTTCCCCTCTCTCTGTTGACATGCATGTTGTATATAATGCATGTGCTTCTCCTGCCATACGTGCATGCATCCCCATTTATCAGATTGAAATTTGGATGATATCTTAAAATGTTTTATGCGATAACTATTTCATCTAGGAACTAGAGGATTTTGTGTCTACTCTTAATCAATGTTGAGTTGATCTTTTCCCTTCAAACTGCTGCAATCTATTTCTTCTTTCTTCCTCTTCTTCTTCTTCTTCTTCTTTTTTTTCTCTTTATTATTTTTATTTTAAAATTTATGTTTTAAAACATAGATATTTTAAGCCATTTCACTATATCTGTTTTGTGCGAAAATCAGGGTTTCAAAGTGGCCAAAATACCAGATGCATTTCTTAGAGGTCTTTCAACTGCAAATCTTTCAGGGAGGGCACAGATAGTTTATGATTGTTATGCATCGTCATTTAATTCTTCAACGCAGTCTGAAAACTCAAATGGAGATTTAATATTCTATTTGGATGGAGCTCATAGCCCAGAAAGCATGGAAGCTTGTGCTAACTGGTTCTCTAGTGTTGTGAAGGGAAATCATAAGTCGTTACATTGTTTTAGTGCTGAAAATGTGGACAGAGATTCGGGAAATGATGATGTAAAAGTCCTGCAGGAAGCTGAGTCCACAAAGTTGTCAAAGCAGGTAATTTCCACAATTAACATTGTATTGTGGCATTTGAGGTTTTGTTTTCAGCGTTACTGATGAATCCCTCCCATTCCAGTTTTTTACTTCAATTTATTTTGGTGACTTATTAAATTTTAATGATGTAAAAGACAGTTAAATTAATTTTTCCTGGTCTGTAGATTCTCCTATTCAATTGCATGGAAATGAGAGACCCTGAAATCTTATTTCCACGACTTGTTAATACATGTGCTTCCTCAGGTATTATGCTTGTACTCGTGTTTTAATTTTTTTATTCGGCTTTTATCAACCTAAATAACCCATAGATAGCAGCAATAATCACAATCCAATTTTTCTTCCCCTTACACATAGGTGTACCTTGAACCATGTTATCCTCCACTTATGGTGCATAGGCCGGGGATTGAAATCTTCACAAAAGACATCCGTTGTTTTCATTAAGATATATATGTATATATGAACTTCTTCACTGTAAAAAAAGCAATGCAACATGATATATTAACTATGTCATCGCCAATATTGCACATAATGCACGGAGATAACAGAAGTTGGGGATTCTTCCTTTAGATTTTATCTAAGATGTTCAACTTGTAATGGAGAAGAGTCCATGCAAGTTGCAGTAGGCAATTTAATCCATCTGGTCATCAAATTTATGTTAAGGATCTAACTTCCTTATGGCATGGTATCTTGCTGAGTGAAGAGGTCCATGGTGATTTTTTCGAAGCTGCTGATAGAATTTTAACACGCCGATCTATTTGTGTGTGCTTAACAGTGGTTGTTCTGAAGTAGTTTTCGTTTTCAGCAGAACAATTTGAAATCTTAACATCATAAAAGGTGTCCTGTTCATTCTAACTGGAAAAATGGTTAACAGGGTGCTTTCATTGATCTTACTTTCAAGTCAATATTTGCCCGGTTTTGAGATTTTGAACCCTTTTTCTGACTTCGGTCTTTCATCTTTAGGTGTTCATTTTTCGAAAGCCCTTTTTGTCCCTACCATGTCAACATATAGCAAAGTCTCTTCCAGTAATTCGGTGACTTCGTCAGATATTATAAACAAGGACTTGTCGTGGCAGCTCAACCTCCAGAAACTTTGGGAGAAGATTATGCATGGGAAGGGTATTCTTCCTTCTCTTTTTGCTTCAAGTCTGCCCAATAATTGATTATATTATGTTCGTTCTTTGTCTATTTTTCATATGCTGCAGTTCTAACTGTCATGCATACTCCACGGAAGTGGTGAATGTTTGTTTAATTCCAATCTGGCTGCAGCTGAAATACTTTCTTTGAAAAAAGAGGTGATTTCAGTGGAATATAATTTAAATCGTTACAATGATCTGCAATATGAATAACCGATATTAGGTGCTATTGATGGAGGGAAACTAAACTGTCAGTTCTTCAAATGAAATAAACCATTGATTAAGCGGCAAGTTTTAGGCTGTAGCAGGAAGTAAGTTTAAAGTTCTATTAAAAAGCGTTGTTGAAGTAAAGCTTGGATTTAAGGATCGAAAATAGGTAGAAGTTATAGGTCTCACTATACTGATTGTATTCATACAAAAATGAGAAAATAACCGATTTCCTTGGGGAAGTTTTTTAGATGGAAAATCTAAATTTCTATCGAGAAAAAAAAAAATGAAAGAATACAAAATGATAAAAAAAAAAAAAACCCCACAAAAGGAGTTAAACCACCTGAACTACCATACAAATAATGAGCGCTGATCCAAAATTGTATGAGACAACGGATAATTACAAAAGCTCTTGGAGACTAATGCTCAAAGTCGAGGAGAAGCATTAAACCTGGCAATAGACTACACCTCTTCCTAGGATTTCCCAATTCCTAATATTCCTCTGAATCCAAAGGCCCTGCAAAATACCAAAAAAAAAAAAAAAAAAAAAAAAACCAGCTTTCCACAAGATCTAACCCTTATCTCAAAGGGATAGATGCAAAGGAACCGCCTCCATTATATAACAACAATCTATTTCGAGCCAAACAAACACCTAACAACTTTTAAAAGCTCGCAAACCGAATGTGATGATGCAGCAAAGTAATGGTTGGCTGTGCATGATAGCCCTCTTTGAAGTTTTTGTATTGCTATAAAAAAGTTGCAACACACAGGCAAGATAATTATACTTAGTTCCCTAGAACTTTACTTATATGTGATGATGCAGCAAAGCAATGGTTCTGTTACTCAAATGATTCCACAATAGCAGTTCGTTGGACACTTTTCATGGATGAACAGCCTTATAAGGCTATTGATAGTTTAATGCTAAATTCATGGAGGCTTTCCTTTTGTAAATGGTGGTTTAATATATGATTCAACTAATGATTTATGGTTTAATTGTTTTACTTGAATCTTAATCAAACATGGTTGTCGTCTCATCTGCTTCTGCAGACCCAGATTCTATATCTGAAAAGGATCTTAAGCTCGACCACGAGCGAGGTTTGCCTCCTCTGTATGAGGACTTTCACTCAAGTCTTTCGGATAACAAATTCAGTGGCAGCGCAGTGATGCCTTCATTGCCATTGGCGATAAATTGGCTGAGAGATTGCGTCAGAGAATCCCCATCCATTAGACTACAGGTATGAGATATTTCACTGAATTGGCATAGTTAAATCTCACTCTGTGAATGGCTGTGAAATTTCAGTTTCTTGATATCTTCTTTTTGGCCTTTTAACTCTGTTAATTAGTTTGAAGTGGAACTAGATGCTGGGAATAGTTTGTTCTTAAGTTGGGGATAGTTATAGGGTGATAGATATCTAAGTCATTCATTTGATCTTATTTGTGTCCTTTTCTCCATGATCAGCTTTTACTTTGTGCTTGGTTGAGTTCTTCAGAATTGTATTTCATGCAGTTCATTATGAGGGCTGTTCTAAAAAATTAAAAAAAGGAAAAAGAAATCAAAATGTAGTTGTTTACTTGAGCAAATTTTGTGATGAATTCAGGTTCTTGTCACTGGATCCCTTCATCTGGTAGGAGATGTGCTAAAGTTAATAAAAAGGTGATGTTAGATCAACTCTTCTGGTCTCCCCATTGTTAGGGATGTGATATTTCAAACTTCCTAGGATCCGCCTATCTGTTGGGTCACTTTTCGTTGGTTTTTATCTCACATTTCATCGTTTTTTACTCGGTTCATACCTCAATAAATTAATTGTGGTAAATTTTATGTTATTTTCTGCTAGTATCTTTGGTACTCATTTCCTTATGCTAGATTTTTCTTGGAAGAAGAAAACTTTCCTTTCTTTCAAGATGCAAATCATTTTCATTCTGGTAATTTAGGCTTCATTTGTTCATGTGTTTGTGATGGTAATCTTCTTGAAAAATGTCTACATGAGAAAATAGGTTTGAAAAATGTCAAATTTGGTAACAAAATAAAAATTGTTCAACCAATGAGATAGCAAGGCTTGGATTAGGGGGTTTGTGAACTATTTGAGCAAAAACGTACGCAAGAATTCCTATATCTGAAGCTTTAACTTCTATTAAACCACCGTCAAACATCAATCTATCTGGATTCTATCGAGGTATTGGACACTCTCGTACCTATGCCATATCATTTACAAACTCCATATCGGATAGCGAGTGTATGATCCAACCTCTGATACATGGATTAGGGCGTAATGTCGGCACGCCGACACTGTCCTTACAAAAAATCCATTTCAAAGGAAATCGTCTAAGACACTCTTCTCAAAACAGTCGGTAGTGTGCATTAGGTAAGTATTTATCCTTAAATTTCTGACACCCAATCCTCAATCAATGCTAGTCAACTTTTTTTCCAAAATTGGGAGTGAAAAGCAGGAGAATGGTTGGCTAAACAAAGATATAGAACAAGAAAACCACCAAGAAACCAGCCCATAAACACGTCAAGGAGTATTCAGCTAACACAAGATCATAAAAACATGTTTAATGAACAGCACGAATACAAGCTAAATGCCTTGCAAAACCTTAGAAATAGACAAGAAGAAAGAACAAGCTTGACTCGTTGACAGAGTAATAATAAGTTTCTCTTTCTTTGTACCCTCCCTTATGGGAAGCATGGCTGAATGGGCATGCATTACACTTGGCCACCCTCCCTTTAGACAAACACACAACTCAACCAGATTTGGACTAATTTTTGGCTCATCTAAGCTTACAATAACTTCATATCAACCATTAATGGAAATATAATAAATTAGATACGCCAACGAGAGTCAAGAAGGAAGACTCGAGGGTGAGACATTCTCGTAAAGAAGGAAATTTGCATCGTAGATTGGCTATCTATATCTGTACATACTATGAATGAAGAAGAAATTTTCTCCCGTTTTGCTTCTTTTATTTATTTAAATTGTTATAAATGTATTTTTTCATTATTAATTTAAATTTAGGAAAACAAATTTTCTTTTGGTATCTGAGTTTTAAGTCTATATTTTTAACTATTAATTTTGTCATTTGATCTCGAAATTTCAAAAGGTAGATTTGAGTTTAGTTAATTATTTAATTAATTTTACTATAATAATTACAAACTTAGTTTCTATGTTCTATAAAAGATTAGAAATGTCTAACATGTGTATCACTCGAAAGTGCATTAATATATAACATTAGTTTAATATTTTTTATTTATTAATAAACATTATCATTATGGATCGATTGTGATATTTAATGAAAAATGAGGGGCAAAAGTAAAAATTTTGAACTCAAAATAAAATACAAAATTCAAAGTTAAAAATGTAATATTTTAAAATTTAGAGATTAAAATATTTTTTTATAAAATAATTGATTTGGGAAGAAATTACTCGAAAAACGTCTAATTTTTGTGATTCTATTACTTACCATTTGTGTGAGATGCAATAATTAGTTTTTTTTCTCGAAGATTTACAATATGAAGAAATAGATAAATAAAAATAATATTTTTGAAGCATTTTAAATTCGTAATTGCTTAATAAAAATAAAAAAAAACTAAAAGAATTTAAATCGAATTTAAATCGGCCATTAACACCTAACGACAAAACGGTTCCTCCTTCCTCCGGTCGTTCGACTTTCTCTCTCTAAATTTCTATTACTCTCTCTCTCTCTCTCTCTTTCGATGCGCCAAACAGCCTCCTTCTGCAACAACACATGGCGGGTCAATATGCCCTGAGACCCAATTCCTCTTCTACTTCTCCTTCTTCCTCTCACATTCTTGCTTCTCGCTTGCTTTTCCTCTTAACTCTTCTCCCCTTGACTCTTGCTTGCTTCGCTTTCCTCCTCCAATGGCGGGGCGGCCTCAACGACCCTGTTACCCGCTGGTCTCCCGATCAGCACGAGTTCCCCGGTATGTCCAGTACTGCTCCTTCTATTCCTTCTCATTCTTCCCGTTCCGATTGTGTTGATCTTCTTGGTCGGAGCCATTCCCCTGCCTTTTCTTATTACCGAGACTGGAAGTTCGACTACGGCACGGATCTGAAGCCCAAGGTGAGTGTTTGTTCTTTTACTAAAAATTATTTTCATGCCTTGGATTTGTGGCGGCAATTTATATAATCTTGTTATGGTGGCCAAATTCTTAGTCGTCGGGAGTAGGATTGGTTTTTATTGTCTTATGTTTGTTGGATCCCGTCCAATTCCCTCATTTTTCATTCGAATTGATGTTCTGTTTGATTCTGACGAATGCCTGCTATATATATATATATATATATTAATTTCGTTTAACTATAGCGTGAGGCGCCGATGATGTGCTGAGAAAATGGAATTTGGTTAGAATTTCGATCTTGTACGTGAGTTTTCTCATTTTCTGATTAGGATTGTATAGTACCTTGGCCTTGCTAGTTTTTCAGCGTCAGGGAAAGAGATCTACTCGTTTTGGTTGCCGATGAACACAGACTGCTGTATTTAACTTCTCGCTCTGAAACCTTTTACTTATCAGATATGCATCACAACAAGCACTTCTGCTGGTTTAGAGCAGACTTTACCCTGGATCTTTTTCCACAAGGTCATTGGAGTTTCAAACTTTTTCCTTTTTGTGGAAGGCAAGGCTGCCTCCCCAAACGTATCCAAGGTTTTAGAATCCATTCCGGTGAGCCATGTTCTATGCTGTGCCTCACTGTGAACTCAATGTATTAATTATCTTTTGTCTTCTGGAGTTGTCATCTTCAAGTAAAACCTATTTGTGTTCAGGGAGTAAGTGTTATATACAGAACAAAAGAGCTAGAAGAGCAGCAAGCAAAAAGGTCAGTAAATTTTTTTTTCTTTTTTTAATTTCAGATATGAATAACCTTCCTTTCCCTTCCCTTTTGATTCCCTTTAATGGTTGATTTTAAATTTTTTATCTTTTATTTTCAAATCCTGATAGCCACTTTAAGCTTTCCACAAGCTGATTGAGGAAGCTAAATTATACACTCTACATCACCACCCATCAAAAAATCCTGTGTTGTGTCTGCACAAATAAAAATAAATGAAAACAATAGACAACCCACCATTGCCTTTGTTGTGTGGCTCTAGGGAGATTCTTCTCCACTTTTTCTGCTTCTGAATTCTCTTCTGTAAAACCCTTTTTTTTCCAGAAAAAAATGATATTCGACCTTTTTTTAATTGAGATTCATTTGTTTGAATTTTAGCCGGATTTGGAACGAGACATGGCTGTCAAGCTTCTTCTACAAACCATGTAATCATGAGTTGTTCGTGAAGCAGTCTTTGAACATGGAAATGGCTATTGTCATGGCCAGGGTATTGTATTTTTATTTTCCATACAGCTTTTTAATGTGAACTTTTTCAATGATAATTAATTGTTTATTGAACAGAGTGCTGGTATGGATTGGATCATCCATCTGGATACTGATGAACTAATGCACCCTGTGGGCACACGGGAGTACTCATTGAGACAATTGCTTGCTGATGTGCCTGCAAATGTTGATATGGTTATTTTCCCGAATTATGTGAGTCAAGTAACTTAATGAAGCTTTCTTCAAGATCACTCCATATAATTGTCTCATCCAATGCCTTTGCTTTGGTGCTAAGAAAACTACATAAACTTTATCTCCTTACTTTAAGTGGTCATTGATGTTGGAGGATATATTGGCTGTATTTTGTTTCAGGAGAGCAGTGTTGAGCGAGATGATGTAAAGGAACCTTTCAGCGAGGTATAAATATTTCATATATTCTGTTCAAAGCCATCCAGGGGAGTGCTTAACTAATAAATTATTGTTGTAACGTAGTGTGGAGCCAAAAATTCTCTATAGTTAATTACTTAGCAGTTGTTATTGAAAAAAAACTGTAAGCTTATGTACTTACTTGGTACTGAGATTTTAAATTGTAAGCGCCTGTTTGAAGACGGTTTTATTTATTAGATTTCTATTTCTTTGGAAAGGAAAAAAAAAGTTGATACAGGGAACAATTCAAGTTATAGAGTTTCCCTGGATGGTTTATAAATCGCGGAAAATAAAACTATGTTTTACTATTTGCAAATGTTTCTTTGTAGTTCTAAAGTTACTGTTCATAGAAAACTGTTTTTTTTTTGTTTCTTTTCTCTAAAAATTACTTTCTTAATATTAAGAAAAACACAGTTAATGTTTTTGTAAAGTTGTTTTAGTAGTCGTGATTGGAGTTATAAGAAATGTGTTTTCAAACAGTTATTTAAAGGGAATAAGTTTAAACTATGGTGGCTACCTACCTAGGTGCTTGTAAGAATACTCGAGATACTCCTTTTTGGAAAATTGTCTGATCCTACTACATTCTATCGATCTTTTATCCAGTGAGAATGGGCGTTTTGCATGTAAGCTAGCCCAAGCATTTGTGGATATTAAAAATCAATCTAATAAATCAAACTTGAAAGTGAATTGCAGAAAAAGCACACACAAAAAAGACACAATCATGCCCTACCGATTTCTTCTGTTAGTAACCTCTCACACTCTCTAAAATTTCAAAGCAGAGGCTCCTCTTTGTGATTAATGGATTCACATGGATTCAGACCTAGTCTCATTACAACATTTGCATCTTGTTACTTTTTTCTGTGCTTTGCCTTCAATAGATCTTCATTTTCCTGTTTAGCCTGTTATAGAATATTTTAGTTTGTATCTCTATGAAACAGAGAAGAGTCTGGGTAGAACCATAAATTCATAGGCTGGGATTGCTAAACCATTTGTAGTTGAACCTGGCCAAGTTCATTGTTTAATCCTTTATGCTTGTTCAGGTATCGATGTTTAAAAAGAATTATGACCATCTCCCAAAAGATGTATACTTTGGTAGTTACAAAGATGCAGTCCGTGGAAATCCAAACTATTTCTTGACATATGGAAATGGAAAATCAGCTGCTCGGATTCAAGACCATCTTCGTCCAAATGGCGCACATCGATGGCACAACTACATGAAGAATCCCAAGTATATGTTATTATTTTATCTTTTTGATGTGTACACATTTTTATTTGTCTTAAATTGCTTTTATGTCATCATTTTTTTATTAAGCAGTATAGCTAACCATTACTTGGATTCATAGGAATCTTTCTTTTTTATTTATTTATTTATTTTTCTCCTTTTTTCGCTAAATGCTTATGTATTTAACAATGATAGTGAGATAAAACTGGAAGAAGCTGCTGTTCTACATTACACATACACTAAATTTACTGATTTGACTTCAAGACGTGATCGATGTGGCTGCAAACCAACAAAAGATGATGTTAAAAGATGCTTTATGTTAGACTTTGATAGAGCTGTGAGTTCCACTACCCTCAGCGTTCCCCCCCCCCCCCCCCCCCCCCCCTACTGCCTTTTCACTTAAGTTGAGCCATTGCAATTGTTACTTGTGCTCCACTAACTCATTATGTTGTTTCTTTTCAAGTCTCAAAACTTCGGTATGTAGAGACAATTCTAGACTAGTATTTACATGCTATTATAGAAGGAGGATTTGTATATATATTCAGAATGATTTTTTAGTTACGATCAAGTTATTTTTAAACCAAAGAAGTCCCACAATGGGGAGAGAAGAATTAGCCTTGACAAGCCATCCTTAAGCTTAATAGAATTGGAAAAAGATCTGTAGTGAATCCCATCAGATATGCTGAGTGTATATTAGGTCGGAGAGTTGTTTTGGCTATATTAGGTCCCTTGTTAGATTTTTTGTTTCACTTTGAGCCTTTTATCTTTTCTTTTCTTTTTTTGTCTTATTTCTCTCGACTGAAAACTCTTCTTGTACTGTGGCTCCTTTTTATGGGCTTTTTCTTTCTTGTATGTCAGTGTATTCTTTCATTTTTCTCAATAAGAGTCAAGTTTTTCATCTACAAAAAATATTAATCCAATAAGTTTTGACTTATTGTCCAATCTTTTTATGTAGATGGAACGACTCTCTTTCTATGAACAAAAACTTTATACCTTGTTTTCCCCATGTATTTTGAGTAGACAAATGTGGGTTTATCATTAAAATTTTCCTGATTTTCATAATAATGGGAGTAGCTATTACTCTAGGATATATAACATGAATTCCTGATTTTCATCACCCTTTTTGTGTACGTATAAATTTTTTTGAACATAATTATTTAAATTGTTCATTAAATCATTATTGTTCTTCTCTATTGGATTTTTGCCAATGATGAATGACATCTCCACACTGTATTCTTTACAGGCATTCATAATTGCTTCTACTGCAACAGAGGAAGAAATGCTAGCCTGGTAATTATTATGCTCAATAGTATAACTTCCATCTCCTATTTCGTTGTTTTGAGATATGAAATCCCGTGTCTTGCAAATGTAGAATCTTCACGAGTAATTTCGTTCGAATGTAATCTAAATCTCAAGGCTGTCAGAGATTGCACAGGGAGAGGATTAAATCTCAACTGAATGGTTCATCCCATGACTACTTTAGATTTTAATGAGAGCCTCCACTCAATGGTCAATGGATTGGATATTTCTTTCTTAAATCACAATGATAGCAAGTACACATAGTCTAGTTTGCAGGTGTTTCCATCGTCTCATTTCTGATGGTAGTTTACTTCCAAGTTCTTTTTTTCAATACTTTTCTGAATATTGGTCACTGGCAAAAGCATTCTAGAGATAATAGTTGTGAGATATCATGTCAAGCATTCGTTCCTACTGTCCATTATGTACTCTCTCAACTAAATCATGGCTTTTAACAATTTCCCGTCGGTTTTAGGTATCGTGAACGAGTTGTGTGGACTGATAAAGCACTGACCTTGAAACTTTTAAGAAAGGGTATTCTGACTCGCATTTATGCACCTATGGTGAGTTGAATTGCATCTGTTCTTTCATATTCAACTTGTAGCCACCAAACATTTTGTGTAAAAGATGCACGGTGCAAGATAAACTCAAATGTCTTTTATTCTGTCCACAGATCATTATTCAAGGATTGAGGAATTCTGGCATCTTCAGTTCTGTAATCTCTTCTGCTGTTCATCATAAGTTGGCCAAAGATCAAGTCTTATCATCTGTGAAGAGTAGTAACTCTTCTAGACCAATTGAATCCGGGGTTATATCTTCTCGAAAGGTTGGTATTATTAATAGGGGGGATTTTCAAGCAACTGCCAGAAGGGTCCTGGAAATTCTGGACGATCATTCTGACCTCTCAGCTACCCCGCCATTATCTCCGCCCAGCCTCGACGATGATCTTCCAGCTCCGACACATGAATGTTAACCATCATCATAAATAATTTCCGTTATACACAGGCCTCGGTTGTAGGATTTAGGATTCTTCGTCAGTCTGGCAAAAAGGAGGAATCTTTTAGCAAGAGGAGACTGATCCAGCCGTGCCATGAAGATTTTGAGTGTTTGATTTCTCATGGCGTTCTTCCCGATGGATCACTGTCCAAGCGGCTGATGTACATTGCAGATTTAGATGTTACAGCCCATAGTGTTAGAATTGTAGAGAGAGCTTGGATTTTGGATTTAAGATTAATGATTTGGGAGGTTCCCTATTGGACTACTACATTGCACAATACAAATATGCAGTTGTTGTAGTTTGTGACTTTTTCAATTGCTTGCTGATACACATAAGAAAAGGATGGATTTTCAGAATGGGATGCTGCCCCCATCTTTAATACAAAAAAACAGTAACAATTTACAGTTTCATGTAATTTTAAGAATGTCCCAATTCATATTCATATTAGTTAATGCTGTTTTCTTTCTGCCTAATATATTACTTGGTATAGTAAATTTTACTCTTTACGAGGATCGGTTTTGTACCTGGGTTTCAAAATTTACTGTACAATCGCAATGCATGGTTACTACTTTCTTGAAGCTAGAGATTCAAATCATCGACTCCGTTTATGGTAACGCTCACAGTACCTGATAGCTACTAGAATACCCATCACATGCCCTTCCTCCCTTCATTTCTTGAACTAAAAACAATTTCATAGCCCAGGATTCATCAAAACCAGGAGGTTTTCTATTTTCCTAACAACAAAACGAGACTAATGAAATTGAAAGTTTTAGTAAAAACAGGTCAAATTTTCCCATGCTCATATCATCTTAGAAACGGTTAGTTACTATAATTTCTAAAAATGTTTTGGTATACATCTATGAACTCATGTTTTCATTTGATCATAGATCCATTGAAGTCGAACAAAAAATCAGGTTTCAGTCTCATGTCATTTTTATGTGTATCGGTAGTTCTTGGTTATGAAATTCAAATTTGTTCTGGGAAGCTGAACAGGTGTTCATTGTGGTTGAGGACATCTCTCCTGTCTGAGAAAAACTTCCTTCGATCCTCCCATGATCAGAATCATCTAATATGTCACTTTCAAATTCTGATTCACTGGTAGAAAAGCAGGAATCTGCAAATTCTTCTCCAATCTCTAACGATTCATCATCCGATAAATCAGGATTTCGCTTGTTCATAAGATCAGATGCTGAAAGAGAAGCAGAATGAGAGTCTTCCATTTCATCGACTTGATGTTTCTGTGAGTTCTTCAAGTTGTCAGATGGAATGTCTAAGACGGACAATGGATTCCTATCATTTGGGTCACCATAAAGTGCAACATGCCTGTGATATAGCTCCAGTTCCTTTTCAGCAATGGCAATGAATCGACAAACAGACTCGAGGGATTGCTCGTACTTGGACTTTTCTAGTGCCTGCAAGGAGGAAGCCATTGGTATGATTTATTAATAATCAATTTCCTACAAACAGAATCCACATAAACATGAACATTGAGGTTTTAAGCATACAAGCAGCAAACAGATCGGATAACAAAAAGGCAACAATACCATAACACAACTATTAAATTCCATTAGACAGACCAAGTTTGCAACATTTGGTATTTGATGTTAAATGAAAGCTTTTCATACAACAATCTAATATCAGCACGTTATTCTCTCATCAAGCTAATCTAAACATGAAAATGGAAAAGCTGCACTATTCTTCTAGGTACCTACACCGACCGCTTGACAGGAATCACACAACAAGAGACGAAACTTCGACAAACTCTCCAAGTCTCCAAGAGAATTGAATTGTGAGATCCCACATCGGTTGGAGAGGAGAACGAAACATTCCTTATAAGGGTATGGAAACCTCTCCCTAGCAGACGCGTTTTAAAATCATGAGGCTGACGACGATACGTAATGGACCAAAGTGGACAATATTTGCTAACGGTGGGCTTGGGCTGTTACAAATGGTATCAGAACCAGTCTTCGGGCAGTGTCCAGCGAGGACGCTGGCCTCCAAGGTGGTGGATTTTGAGATCTCACATCGGTTGGAGAGGGGAACGAAGCATTCCTTATAAGGGTGTGGAAACCTCTTCCTAGCGGACAATAAAACCGTGAAGCTGACGGCGATACGTAACGGGCCAAAACGGATAATATCTACTAGCGATGGACTTGAGCTGTTACAGAATTCTCCCCATCAATCCAAAAACGAGAAGTATATGCTTAGGTGAACCTCACACTTCTATAACTTCAATATCATTACTTAACTACACAGCCTACTCCCACGCACATATTTTATGGTCGAAAAGCCAAATAGTCCTACTGATATCCTCCCTTACAATTATGTCTTAACTAAATATGCACTGGCCCAGATACTCCAATTATAAAAAAGAGAGAGAAAAAGAAAAAGACATCATATACATTAATGGAAACTGAAAATTTTAAAACTAACCCGTTTCTTAGACAATGTATCAATTGGTGACATAACTTCCGGTTGCACATATTCCCTTCCTCGATAGAAGATAATAGTATCGTCGCCAATTATCTGTATCGGGATTCCTCCACTCAATCTTGCAATTTCCTGTGCGTACTCATGCACTTGGCCAGGTTTACAAGGCTTGCAAAAAACTTTAACTGTTTCATGTTTCTTCCAATGCATGTGCATGTTTAGAATCACACCTCCAAAAACTCCTCTTCTTCCAATAGGTACATAATTAGACCTCTTTTGACCCATTTTCTTCATATAAAACCGTTCCTCTGCAGTCAGATTGTGTGGTTCCACCACAGGACCCTGAACTCTAGGAACTTCATACCGCTTCAATCTCTCAATCAGCAATGCTTCTTTAATCCTGGCCTGCAACAAAATCTCTATAACTGTAACAGAAAACATATGAAAATTTTCCAACATCCATTAATTTGAAAACCATCTCGCTGCAGTTCAGCATCAGAACGAAGAGAAATGCTCATTAAGTAATTCCTTTTCTTTTGAAATGAGCAAACTTCGCCAAAAACATTAGTGATACCATAAAATAAGTTAGACTTTAACGATATAGACCCATATAACATTCTGAAACGGTTCTTTTTTTACTGACCTTTTCAAGCTTGTGCTTGATTCTCTCTTCTGCATTTGAAAATTTCTGCTTTTTCTTCCCCTTTACACGCAGTTGACGAGGGTCTTTCTTATTTGCTGCTTTTCTTTTCTGCTTCTCTCTCATTCGCTGCATCTTCAATTTTTTCTTAGTCTTCCACTTATCTTTTTTTGGAGGATCCACTTCATGTGTTTCAAACTTTGGTTTCCCTTGGGATATGACAAGATTCACGGAACCATAGCTTAAATTTCTAAATCCCAACAAAGGTTTTGAGATGTTCGGCAGAGGAAAGTTTTTTATTTGAGAGAAAATAGAGTCAGGGACCCCAAGAATTGGTCTGCAACAGAATACATGGTGTGAACACAGTAAAATTCAACCAGAAAATTCATCAAAAGTTATATATTCTACACTATTTCTGTGTTTCAAAGTCAAACACAAGCCATTTTCTTCCAATCTCAAACCTGGTCGGCTAGGTTAAATTTTTTAAAAGCAATGGATCAACAAAGAAATTTATCACTAGCGTGGAAAATCTAAGGAAAAGAAGATGAAAATTGCTGTTGAAAAGTAAAACACATCGATAATATAGTAAAGAAGATGGAGGAACCTTGATTGAAGAGTACCTGACAAATGGTTGGTTCAGAGATGAAGACCTGAAAAGCAGAGAAGCTCTGCGAAGATTATGAAACAAAAATTTTGCCATATAACTATATTTCTTCTAGCATAGTTAGTTGTCACGCGACCATAATTTCATTTGAATATGCTGCAAAAGAAAAAGGAAACATAAAGATAAATTTAAGGAAGAACAAAGCATACTCAGGGAAAGTATCTGCAACTCGATAATTCAAAAAAGTTTGATCAAAATCCTTATTTCATCATGTACAACTTTCAATTCAAAAACTTTTAAACAATGGAAATAAATTTATTTCATAATTAATCAAATAACTTCATACATTAGCAGCTCCAATGCAACAGTTCCCAATTCAGTTAGATGATAGCAATGGACAACAAAGAACTTGGATATCAGACCGATTCACCAAACGCTTACATACTAAACTAGATTGAGCGACACTGACATTTTCAAATGAAACCTGAGCCAAACCAACAACAATTACACAATCGTAGTTCAGTTAAGTGATCGGGTTCGATAAACTTCTGCTTTCTCCTATTTCATTTTAACTAGAACGGAAGAAAATTACACGAGAAAGAAATCCCCCTAGGCATTTCTCACAATGAGTTTGTAATCCAGTTTTGTTCCCACAGTTTTAATTATCACTTGCAATATTTAACAACAAAACGATATAGAAAGCTCAGACAAAAGGTAATACCAGAAATTTCATCCCATTATCTCAACATTTCAGGGGAAAAAACCACAAAAAATCCAAATCATCCGTTTGCATACTCACTAATCAAAGAAAATCACAATTTCAAGTTCCTCGAACTAAAAAATAAATTTAAAACCCAGAAAAACTTGTACCTGAGGATATCGGTGCTGTCCCTAAAGGAAGCGGGAATCCGAGAGACCAGCCGCGTGACAAAGCAACCGACGGCGACGCTGGGACAGAGAATCGACGGTAGTGTGAATGAGACTGAACCCTGCGCAGAGAGAGAGAGAGGGAGATCGACGGTGAGAATTGGTGCGAGAGCTGAACCCAAGGCAATAGGAGTGGGCTCGAACCGAAAGCTAAGTGATTCTAGGTAGAGATGGAGCAGGGCGAGGGTTCGTGGCGGTAACGTTCTCCATCCTATCCCGGTCTTTATTTCATTGTACATTTTCGCTCAAATTTTCATTTATTTTGGTTGAATTTGGTTTTATAGTAATTTTTTTTTTTTAATTTAATTCTTTCGAAGAATATTTTTAATACATAATTTATTTCTTGCCATATAATTTTTATTAAAAATATTTTAAAGAAATATAATATCAGCTTCGCAAATAAAAATAAAAATACAAATATAATATATTATATTAACTATCAACATAATATTTTTAATATTATAATATAATTTTTAAAATAAAAAAAATTCTACTGTTGTAATATATAAATAATAATAAAGTTATATGAATGTAACAAAGACAAAAACAAATATAAAAATATTATTTATTATAAGAATAAAAATATTTATTTATTTTTACCTGTTAAAAAGCCCGGACGAGACAATGTGGAAATTCGATGAGAACGAAGATGGGAGTATAATCTTCATCCCCACCCCATTTCTCTCGCATTCCCTATTTAATTAGAACCCCATCTCGCATAGAAAATGAACATCTCTGACCGCTAGATATATAGACAACAAAATAAATTAATTAATAAATAGGTAAAAATAGTGTTTAAAAAATTAAAAAATAAGCCACTAGAGCACTATCCCTAGCACGTGGGAGAATCATATAAGCTAAAATCACTTCTAATTCAGAAAAAAAAAAAAAAAAAAAAAAAGCTCAAGAAAATAATAATGCATATTCATAAGAGTCATATTCAAACAGCTGGCTGGTACATGGACTACGTTCAATCCTCCTTTGTCATCATTCTTGCATCACTTTAACGCTCAAAGTCATGCCCTTTAAACCTTTCTTGGCTTTACCCTCTTCTTTTCTTGGTGGAGGGCCCTAACATCCATGAACAACACACCCTACCTCCCTCGACGTTAGCGGTGCCAAATTATAGGACCGAGTACCCGAATACGTATGTAAGATTATGTAAGCAAGTATAAGTATCTTAAAATAAGTTTTGTTTCATAGTACGAGATACAAGCACATGTAAAACACGTTGTATACACCTAAAGATGAAAGTTTGTAATAATAGGAACTATTAGTGCGAGAAATACACCCAAGCCCACCTGAACCTAATTCATTCTATCAGAGTAATACATTATCGATCAAAAGGTTTCCACACCCTTATAAAGAATGTTTCGTTCTCCTCTCCAATCGATGTGCGATCTCACAATCCACCTCCTTCAGGGCCCAGCATCCTCGCTTGCACTCGTTCTCCTCTCCAACTGATGTGGGATCTCATAATTCACTCCCCTTAGGAACCCAGTGTCCTCACAGACACTCGTTCCTCTCTCCAATCGATGTGGGATCTCACGACATACAACAGTATAAAATGTAAATAGAACAGTAACATATACAAATTAACGAGAGTGGACTTGACTACATACACATCACGGATTCCCTTTCATGACTATTCAAAAGTAGGCTCGATTGGTCGATTGCCTTTTTGTCTTCCCAATACCATTGCCTACTCCACTAGTAAATATCTCTAAGACCCACTTTTTGTTTTTTGTTTGCATATATAAAGAGAGAGGGATGGGAATGAATTAGCATAGAAAAAATGGAGGAGAAGCTTAGTGTAGTGCTTGTGGGTATGGTTCTAGTTCATGTGGCATTGTCTTCAAGGGTGGTGGGCGTTCCCTTAGAAGATGAAATCAGGAGCTTGCCAACCCAACCGAGTCCTAGCCCCAATTTCAAGCAGTTTGGTGGGTATGTCACCATTGATGAGAAGCAAGGGAGGGCTCTCTTTTATTACTTTGTTGAAGCTCACTCTCAACCTGCTTCTAAGCCTCTTGTTCTGTGGCTCAATGGGGGTAAGTCGATTATATGCAGATATTTGAATCGATATCCAATTATTGTTATGAGATAGTCGTATTGTGTCAGTTTGATTAGAAATAATATGACGTTTCTTCTAACGATAGGTCCCGGGTGTTCGTCTCTTGGAGGAGGAGCTTTCGTAGAACATGGGCCCTTCAAAATTAATGGAGAAATTCTGGTGGAAAATGAGTATAGTTGGAACATAGGTAAGATGCACCATGAAGATATTATCTCATTCCAATAATTTTGTTTTGAAATAAAAAAATAAAAAAAAGAAGTTTCAACACTTAATTAATATTATATTTATTTAGTAAATTAGTATATTCTAAATAGAATATTCATTTTTTTTTGTTTTGAAAATATTTAGTTCCCAAACTTAAGTTTTTAATTATAGGTCTTCAAATTTTAAAAATATTTAATAAGTTTATAAATTTTTAATATAGTTTTTAATGGGTCTATATTTAAATTTAAAATTAAAATTATTATTTTTTTAAATTTTTAAATTTTATATTTAATAGATGAATGAATTTTATAAAATATCAAATAAGTGGTGATATTAAAAATTCAACCCTCTATTACTAAAAAAAATTGAAAGTTTAAAAAATTATTAAATATTTTAATGTAATTACATCAACAAAATAGACCATCCGATAAAAGTTATTAGTTAAATGGTGTATAAAGCGTAACCCTACCATTAGTAAATATTGTCAGCTTAGCTCGTTACATATAACTCTCAGCCTCATAATTTTAAAACACATTTATTAAAGTTTCATTTCTCTCTACAACCGACCAAGAATCTTACCTAATGTGTTTGTTTGTTCAGAAGCAAACATGTTATATTTGGAGTCACCCGCTGGAGTCGGATTCTCGTATTCTGCTAATAAATCTTTCTATTCCAGAATCGACGATGAAATTACAGGTTCTACTCTCCCTATTTTATCAATTTTTTTTTAAAATTTTTAATCAGAAAAAAATGAATTTATTTGAAATCTGATAAATGGGGTTGGTTTCATTTCGTTAAGCCCGAGACAATCTCCTGTTTCTTCAGCACTGGTTCGACAAATTTCCAGAATACAAAAACAGAGATTTTTACATTACAGGGGAGAGTTATGGAGGTATTTATTTCTCTCCTTCTTTTTCCCCTTCTTTTTCCTCTCCGCCGCCGCCGCCGCCGCCGGTAATTGGGTTGACTCCTATGATAACAGGACACTATGTTCCACAACTGGCGCAGCTCATTCTAAGCTCCAAAGTGAATATCAGACTAAAGGGAATCGCAGTGAGTAGCAATTTTACTTCGATCTTTTGGTTAAATTAAGCATTTAATTCTATTAGGAATACGATGGTACGATATTATCCACTTTAAACATAAGTTCACATGTCTTTATTCGAGGGCTTTCTCAAAAACTCTAGGCTTTCTCAAAAACCATAATATCAATGGAGATGTATTCCTTATGAACAATCTCCCCTTAATTGATGCTCGATCGAACAAAGTACACATTTTGTTCGACATTTGAGTCACTTTTGACTACACCTTCGAGGCTCACAACTTCTTTGTTTGACATTTGAGGATTCTATTGACATGACTAAGGTAAAAGTATAACTCTGATACTATGTTAGGAATCATAACTCTCCACAATGGTACGATATTGTCTACTTTGAACATAACATAAGTTCTCATGGCTTTATTTTGGACTTCTCCAAAAGGCATGGTACGAGATATATTAATTACTTAAAAACTCATGATCATTCCCTAAATTAGCCTCAACAGTTTTTAGTGACGGGTGACTATGGATGCAGATCGGAAACCCTCTCCTAGATTTCGGGAACGACTTCAACGCAAGAGACGTGTACACGTGGTCACACGGCGTGGTTTCAGACTCAGCTTATAAGCTTCTAAGTTCAGTTTGCAACACTTCACGGCTATACAAAGAAGTCCTTCAAGGCTCCATTTCTCCAGATTGCTTGTTCGTTATTTCCCAGGTTTCCGAACAGTACTCCAGCTTCATCGACGCGTATAATATCATCGGCGACGTTTGCCTCGTCGCCAACAATTCACAGGCTGCAGCTCTCCTTCATCCACTTTGGTCGTTGCTCTACACTGCCAAATCCACTCCGCCGCAATTAGAGCCTCAGGCAAATGGCGTTGAGAGAGATGCATGTTCGCAAGAAAATGCAGCAAAATACTTGAACAGGAAGGATGTGCAGCAAGCGCTCCACGCCAAACTCGTTGGAGTGGCTCAATGGAGTCTGTGCAACCGTAATCCGTAAGTAAATGTGATCTTTGAAGGTTAAGATGAATGGTGTTTGAATATTAAATGATTGATTACGTGCAGAGATTGGCGTTATGATCGGAAGGACACGTTTATACCAATGATTGATGTGGTCAGCTCGCTTGTCAAGTCCAAAATTCGAGTCTTGGTTTATAGGTAATCCCATTATTATATAATATTACCAATTTTAAGCTTGTTTCCCTCTCCAATCGATATGAGATCTCATAATCTACCCCTCACGGCCCGCATGTACTAGGGAGAGAATAAGAAATGCTTATATCACAATCCACTCCCTTGAGGCCTCGCGTCAACCAGTGAGAGGTTCGTTCCCCCCTCCAATCGACGTGGGATCTCACAATCCATCTTGTTAGGGTTCGTGTCTACTAGGGAGAGATTTTCACATCGTTATAAGGAATTATTCGCTCCCCGGGATCTCACAATCCACCCCTTAGGATTCACGTCGGGTAGGGAGAGATTTTCACACACTGATTCATTTCCCTCTCTAACCAATGTGAGAGCTTACAATCCACCCCTTAGGGCCCGCATCTACTATGGAGAGGTTTCACACTCTTATAAGAAATGCTTATAGCACAATCTACCCCCTTGAGACCCCACGTCTACTAGGAGAGGTTTTCACACTCTTATAAGAAATGTTTCGTTCCCCTTTCCAACTGACGTGGGATCTCACAATCCACCCCTTGGGGTCAGTGTCCTCGCTAGCACACTGCTCGGTGTCTAGCACTGATACCATTCGTAACCATCCAAGCCCACTGTTAGTAGATATTGTCCCTTTCGGCATAACGTATCGCCGTCAGTCTCACGATTTTAAAACGCGTCTACTTAGATAGAGGTTTCCACTCCCTTTTATAAGGAATGATTCGTTCCCTTTTTTCAATCAATGTGAGATCTCACACTCCACCTCGTTGGGGCCAGCGTCCTCGCTATCACACTGCTCGGTATCTGGCTCTAATACCACTCGTAACAACTAAAGTTCACCGTCTATAAATATTGTCTTTTTTAACCCATTACGTATAGCCGTTAACCAGACACATTTTAATCTATTTATACGAGAATTAAGGAAAGTAAATCTAATATGTGTATTGATGTTGATAACAGCGGCGATCAAGACTCAGTGATCCCATTCACGGGAAGTAGAACATTGGTGAGTTCATTAGCAAAGGGGTTGGGTCTAAACACAACCATGGGTTACAGTGCGTGGCTGGTGGACAAGCAGGTTGGTGGGTGGAGTGAAGCGTATGGCAAGTTCCTATCCTTTGCAAGCATAAGAGGCGCAGGTCACTTGGCTCCCGAAACTCAGCCCAAGAGATCTTTGGTGCTTTTCAAGGCATTTTTAGATGGAACTCCACTCCAACAAATCTGATCTTTCTAGTAACCCTAATTAATAAATAAACCATTTTCCTTTTTATTATTATTTTTATTAATGTGATTTGAATGAACCCTTTCCAATCGTGTTCCGTTCGTAGCTAAATTTAAAATTTAAAATTGAGACTCGTATTTCAAATATATTAACGAACTAAATTGAGATCCTTCTTATTAAAGATATAACTCCGACCTTCTTAATAATTGAAAGGAAAAAGTGGTCGGGTTATGTGGAATTGTATCTTGATTTGGAAAAGGCTGAAGTGAGCATAGCTGAATAATAATTAATATGTACTTTTTTCTTGGAGGTTGGAAGGTTCAAATCTCCATACTTCCATCATGTTAACTTACCGTTTGAAAAATTATATTCATGCTCAACTTGAATTGCATCCGTAATAGTCCAAGCCCATCACTAGTAGATATCGTCAGTCTTATAGTTTTAAAACTTGTCTATTAGTGACATATCGTCTAGTGTCTAGCTCTGATACCATTTGTAACAGCCCAAGCTCATCGTTAGCCGATAGCATTGGCAATTTGTGGGAATAAATACATAACTAATTTGATCAAATAAAATTATGAAAATGGGCTTCGTAACTCAAGCAGAGATTATGAAAGCCCATTAGATAAGGCCCACTAACTAAGAGGCCCATCTCGAAAGCCCATGAAGTTTTGGTCTGAAAGGTCCAATGGGTCTTCTTCTTTCTTTTTCACTCTCAGAAGCTTGGATTGGAAGGTGGACCGTAAAATGGGAAGGTCTCTAAGAAAGAGAGGTGCCACCGGCGGTGACGATCTACTTCACGCCGCCGCCAGGAACGGCGACCTGAGTTCTGTCATTTCAATTTTGGCATCTAACCCTTCGTCTGTCAATTCCAGAGATAAGCACTCCCGGACTCCGTATCCTTATGTTTCCTCCTGTTAATTGTTATTTCCAGATTTTTTTTTTCTTTTTTTGTTATAGAATTTTGTTGAATCATCATGCCTCCGTTCAGCTTAGTCAAATCCTTGGAATTTTTTCAATTAAATTGAAGTTGCTTAGGTTAGATTGTTTAAGAAGCTTCTTAATGGTTGTTTCTAGGTTGAATCAATCGAACAGACCCAAGTAAATTAATTTCTAAAAAAATATTTTGATATATAAAGCTATCGTATCACCTGCCCATACTCTTTTTTGAGTTTTTATCCTTCAATGATTTTTGGAAATAATATGGCTACTTCTGTTTTTCTTTGTGGATAATAAAATTTTAGGGCAAATAACTCAAACAATCTGATATCAATCTAATACTACTGGAGGATTAGAGATTGAATTAAGTTTTGTTACATAATTAGGGTCATTTGATGAATTGAGTTTGAGTATATTCATCGAGTCCAATAAACCTCTTAAACTTTATTATTTTATTGGTTGGAAATGAATTATTTTGATGAATCTGGTGTTGTTGATGAAGTAAAGTGGCACCATTACTTGATTATTTATGAGGAAGAGAACCCAATATGAAGTTGTAATCTTTCATTTTAAAATTTGTATCCTTCAAAAGTTCTTTTTTAAGTCTGCCACTGGGCTCAATGAGACGAGTTATAACTCTTAGTTTGTTCTTGATGAGTGATTTACCAGTATGGTCTGGACAAGTCGCGCTAGACGTGATTTAACATCGGCCTCATGGCCATATCATCCATGATCAAAAAATTTCGGTTTTGGGAAAATTTTGTTTTACTGCTTAATGATTTTGAACTAGTCTGCCACTGGGCTTTTGATTTACCTGCCAATGCTATCAATGAGTTAAGTTTTCAAATATTATTGAAACGATTTTTAGCTTACTACAAGTGTTCTTAGGGCTGTACAAGACTGTTTTTGTGGGTACTAGTTCTATATCATGGTTGGATACTTTTTAGCCAGGTTTGTGCATTTCATTGCTGAATTTGGGGGCTTTTTTACCTGCTTGATTTTGTGGCTTGGTTCGGGCATTCTCGTGGTTGAGTTTGAGCACTCTTGTAGTTCATTATTGAGTGGTTTGTCGATTAAATTCTGTGGGGATGTTATAGGGTTGATTCATGAGCAATTAAATATAGTTTTACGAAACTATTTTACTTAATTCAAGTGGGTTCCTAGTGTATTAATGCTGATTTTTATCATGACATAGATGCTCGATCCGTCCTCCTATCTAACACCTTTTACCATCTAACTTAAAGGTTGCATTCAAGTTCTTGAAAGTCTTCTTTACCTTATGCTTAAACTTCATCACAATATGTGATGCTCTTCCAATGTCATGATTTCAGCTGGCTCGACCGGGCTGTCTATCACTTTATTCTTGTTATTTTTTGCCAATACACTACTTCTAGCATCCCAGCCCTTTGATTGTGTTTCCTTAACTCTAGCAAACTTTGGAATATAGACTGCATTTAGCAGCATGGTCTGGGCAAGCAGAGGTTATAAATTATCTATGCAAGAACAAGGCCGATGTTGGTGCTGCTGCCATGGATGATATGGCCGCAATACATTTTGCATCTCAGAAGGGACATTTAGAAGTTGTTCGTACTTTGATCTCACATGGTGGATTGATAAAAGCTTCTACTCGAAAGGGTATGACCCCACTGCACTATGCTGTGCAAGGTCCCCATTTGGAGCTTGTTAAGTACTTGGCAAGGAAAGGTGCAAGTTTGAGTACTAAAACGAAGGCAGGACAAACCCCTCTTGATTTGGCTAGCAATGAAGAAATCCGCTTGTTCTTGGAAGAACATGAAAAATCAGCTAAGAAAGAAGAGCTAAAAGAAAAAGGGAAAGCCGGGACAACTCAACTGCAGCCAACGGTGTCAGTAGAAGATGGGGCACCCACTGCAAAGGCGAACGAAACTGGAAATGAAGACGATTCAGGGGTTGAGCAGTCAAAGAGGAAGAGTGATGAGGCTGTTGGGGAGGAAGCCTTGTCAAAACCGAAGAAGGCGAAAGTTGCCCTTGGCCATCTTCTAACATCGGATGACACACAAGAGGACGATGAAAACTCATAAAAGTGGCGTCAAGTGGGTCGTGTAACCAAGCATCGTTTTTATTCCCTTCTCCAGATGTGTATTATCAATTTCATGATTTTAGGCATAGACCGTAGACCTTTGAAAGTAACATACTTTTGTTTTAGTATTTGTATCTTCCTAGTTTAACCTTCACATCAAAGGGTTGATAGATAGTTATCTCTAACCCTTCTCTGTCTTAATGTTTCTCTAGTTGAACGTGGAGAAAAATTATACTTTGGTATATAAGGATTGAGTTTGGTAGTATTGTTTCCTATTCCTGGGTTTTTATTGGGTATATAAGGATTGAGTTTGAATGTAAAGAAAAAAGTTTGAATGAAAAAGAAAGAAAGAATAAGATAAAAAAGACGGAATTGATGTGTTTATTAGATGTGTACTTGGGTTGGGTTGAGGGGATTTTTTGGATCAACATCAACCAAAAAGTTTTGGTTGGTTGGATGAATAACTCAATCCGAACATTTTCACAATTCAACCTGTTTTGGGTGTTAAAAAATTTTATTTATCTAAAATTTATAATTATTTAATACAATTTTAAATAAAAAAAACTATTAAATAAAATAGTGAAGTTTTTTTTTATAAGTTTATGAAATAAAAATTGATATTTGTTTTCTTAAATAGAAATTTAACAAAATAATATAAAAGAAACAAAATAATAAAATAATATACTTATTCATGTCGATACCTAAACAATACAATTATTATACTAATAGTTGGTCGATTAGTTTATAAGTTTCTGTCCCTAAATTGTTTAGTTTTGAGTTTATTAAATCGATCTCTAAACAATTACTTTAATTTTGTGTCTAATATAACTTTAATATAATCGATAGTTAATGATATTAATAGATTCATTGGGCACAAAATTAAAAATTCAGACACTTGTTTAGGAACCAAATAAAAATTAAACTAAACCAATAATTTCATAAGTAGACTTTGTACGGATAATCAAAAACTTGGCATATAGTAGAGAGTTAATTGAGATTGATTGAAGGCTTTTCCTTCATGCATATACAGAACAGGAAAACCGCATATGCCTTAAAGAGGCAATATGCGCCTAAATGATTGGCTTCTAAACTCATCCATCATTCATTATTCTCAACACAATCTAAAACCCAACAATAATAGGAGCCAAATTTGATGAACCACATGACACAGCACAGAAAAGCACTCTCAGCTGTTTAACACTTCCAGCTGAACAAGCCATGAAACTGCAAAAACAAACATGGCAACATAATAATTTACAGGGAAAATTCCTTCCAACACCAAATGAAGGTATATAAACTAACCAACAACATAAAAAAGAATGTGCCACGATGATATAGGTCGATCAATTCGAATGTACTGTACAAAAGAATTGGGGGTGGGGGAGGAATAAACATATTTATATTCTATACTCACTGATATTTGCATGTTGCATAGTGAAATTCAAACCGTGCTCCAAAGAAAGAAAACGACGCATAGTTTACCCGTTCTATATATATGATATAATCTCTACCTGTAGATAATAAAGAATATAAGGAATGATATCTAGACTCAATATTCACAAAACTGGCTTCTCCGGACTCCATGCATCCCATTGCCTGACCATTGCTGGCTAACTGGTCCACTAGGATTAGAATTCAAGCGGTTCCAACTTTTGGGAGCATTATTATTATTATTATGTTCATCAGCAAAATTTACTCTCTTCCTTCCTCCTCCCCTCCTGTTTCTCCACCCATTGTCCTTTTGATACCCATCACCATGAAATCTCGAACCCTTGAACGTCGACGAATGGTACCAATTTCCCCCCGTGTTCTTGCAGTTTGCATCCCGTGTTCTCCATATCTGATTTGTGAACCTGTTGTCTGATTTATTGTGATTGTAATCGTTATTGTAACTGTAATTGTTATTGTAATTGTGATTCTGATTCTGATTAGTCCCCCAATCATTCCAACCAACTGAATTATTCAAATACTCGTCTCTCAAAGCTCCATTGTTCTTGGAAGCATAATTCACCTCCCAAGAGTTCTGTCCATCGTCCACCTTCTGATCACAATTACCATTCTCTGCTTCCGGTTTCTGAATATCAAGGTCGCCCCATCCGGTGCTATATGACTGATACAATCCAAAAATGTGACAAACTTTCCCAGTCACTCCGCCTTCCTCCCCAACAACTGGGGAGATTTGTTCGTTTTCAAGGTCTAACATCAGATCAGGGTCAACGTTGCTATTCCAATCGATCTCATCGATAAAAATGTCAGGATCAGGCAATGATATATTGCAAGGCAGGCCATTGATCTTTGCCCAAAACCTACTCTTTGCATTGTGAAATGCTTCTTCACATGCCGTGTCGTTCCATTTAACCACGTTTTCATAGAGGAACATACACTTCTTGGTATCCAACAGCTTCCTCCATGGAATCAACCCAACAGAAGAACAAAACTTCTTTTCCCACGATGGCACGTCGGAGTGCCGATTACCTGTAAAAAAATAGATAAATACAAGCATCCAAATAGCCATTAGACAACAAATTCATTCGCCAGAAGGAAGGGAAAAACATACTAATAAAATCAAATACCCAAAAGAAGCAAAAACACAAAACTAAGGTCGCTTTCAAAGATGAAAGACGAAATTGATATAGAATACAGCCAAAGCTGAATCTACTGCGTAGCTTACAGTATAAACATGCCTAACAAACGTAAACAGATATCAGAATTTGCTATAAAGCTACAACAGGTCCAAAGAAAAACTTAGAGAAAATAGATTAGTTATTGTTGGAAACAAAAATTGGAGAAAGGCAAAATAAAACACTAAACGCAGCCAATATTCCGCAGAACGATCATTCATTATCAAAGAACCATCAAGAATGGAAGTATTCAAAAAAAAAAAAAAAAAAAAAAAAACGAATCATCAACATATAGAAACCAGCCAATATTCCGCAGAACGATCATTCATTATCAAAGAACCATCGAGAACGGAAGTATTCAAAAAAAAAAAAAAAAAAACGAATCATCAACATATAGAAACCAGCCAATATTCCGCAGAACGATCATTCATTATCAAAGAACCATCGAGAATGGAAGTATTCAAAAAAAAAAAAAAAAAAAAACGAATCATCAACATATAGAAACCAGCCAATATTCTGCAGAACGATCATTCATTATCAAAGAACCATCAAGAATGGAAGTATTCAAAAAAAAAAAAAACGAGTCATCAACATATAGAAACCATTAGCAAACAAAACAAGAAGCATCAAACTCAGCGAAATACAAAATATAAATGTATCTCGAATCGATCACCGAAAACGTGGAAAATTCTCGAAGAACTCCTTTCCTTTACGTAACTAAACGAAACGAAAACCGCAGCTCGTGCAGATCGCAACCGACATTAATCGCAAGAAACAGAGAAACAGAAACAAAAACAAAAAAAGAAAATAGCAAAATCGAAGAATTGCAACATGAAATTATTAGGATTGAACGAAACGCATTTTACCTAGGGAGGGGGTTCTCGTCGCCTTGAGTTCTTGGTGACGATTTTCACAACTCTGTTTTCTCCAACTCCCCATACGATTGAAATTCAGAAGGCAAGAACGCCGAAGAAGAAGAAGAAGTGATGCGATTTTCGAAACCTAAACAGAAAAATAACCGACATAGAAACAAGGCGCGGATTCTGAGATAGAGAAAAAGAGAATTAATAATAAGAACAGAGAGATTGAATCAAATCTTGGGTGAGAGAAACTCTAAAAAAAAATATATTTAAAAATAAAATAAAATAAGAGAAGAATTTGGATTGGCCGAGGAATATCAGAATCCAGAGGACTTCCAAAATTCACACCTAATTATTATTAATTTAATTAAATATTCATCCCTTAGCTTACGCAAAAAGTCTCTTCACTTCTTCCTTTTTATCTTCCCGTCCCTTCTTTTCATTATATTCATATTTTATGCATGCCAAAATTTATCCTCCACTCCCTCATCTATTAATTAATTCTCAATCTCATCTTTCAAATTTCAAATTTCAAATTTTAATTTATCCTCCACTCCCTCCTCTATTAATTAATTCTCAATTTCATCTTTTTTATTTTTAAATTTTCAATCTTTTTAATAAATTGTGTTTAAAATTTAAAATAAAATCTCAATTTGATTTTAAATGCTTACAAAAACATATTAGAAAGTAATATTTAAAAATTGATTTAGGAGTAATTTTGAAAGATGATAATCAATTTTATCATTATATTTTTTTTTAATCATTCAAAATTTAAAATCATTTTAAATTTTATTTTATATCTTTAAATGCGATTTTTATATAATTGATTGATTAAAGCATATTTCGATTTTATAATAAAATCATTAATTAACCAAAATTTTAATTGTATTAATAAAACAATAAATTTTTTGTAAAGGACTTGGATTGAAAATTGATAATATATTTGGGGTAAAGGTGAAAATTTAAAATGATTAAAAATCAAATGGAGAAATATCATAAAGATTAGGGACGAATGGGTAAATTTATAATTATTAGAAACAGGTACTTGACTTGACCTTAATTTTGTGATGACACAATTGACTTTGTCTTCGAGATTTTACCGCGCGCGACGGAACCGACGACCCACTGACTTTGTCATCGCTGGTTTTTCTTCACGTGCCTTGCACGAGCTTTTTTTCTCTTATAAATAAAAAATAAAAAATAAAAAATTAATTTTATAATCTTTTATTTATAATTATCCTTTCCAAATTCTACTCCCATATTCCCATAAATGGGACGATATTCGTATATGGTTTTCTATTCTCTATTTTTAATTTTGAATACACTTAATTATTTTATTTTTTTACCAACATTTTAATTATTTAGTTAAAATCAATCCACCATTATTTATTTAAATATACGTTTAATTCATTTTTACAAATAAAAATTTATTAAAAGGAATGAATTATTTGTTTTCTAAATTATTAATCAATTAGATACCACAATTAATTAGTTACTTACATTAATAAAAAGAAAAGTTAGTTTTTAATAATTATAATTAGATACCATAATTTATTAGCTTATTTATTAGTACATCATAATTTTATAGCATTATTAATTGATTCAAATGTAATATTATTTGATAAGGGTTATATTACTTCTTTTTTTAATTCCTTTTCATTATTTTATAAATAATTTATCATAATCCTATAAAGTTTACCACGTGGCGGTATTTGATTTGTTAAAATATAACTTATACAACTAATTCTTTAGTTATTGTATTAATTATTTAAAATGAAAATTTATATAATCTTATTAAAAATTATTTATTTGAGAATAATTATTAAAATCTACGACTAAATAAATTAAAAAAAAGGTATAAAGTAGTAGTTAAAATTATTTAAATAACTTAACTAAATAAATAAAAAAAACTAACAACTATTAATTATCTAAAATTAAATATTATTGAAATTATTCACGATGAACACGAAACATCAATTCTCAAATATTTTATTCCCAGATTAGTTTAAACGATGATTAGCGTCTAGAGTTAGCCCGAAGATGGAGGAGATTAGTTAATGAGGATCATAAAATAACAAGAACATAAGATTTCTATTTTTGAGTTCGTTGTGATGTTGAAAGCGATCGCCATTTTCGTCGCAGCTTTTTTCTGTGAGGACCCTAATTTGTTGCCTCCCATTCTCTTACAAATGGAGCTTCCAGCGTTCGGGCATTCCACTTTGGATCCGACCTTTTTTCTTGTCGGCCTCAACTCGCCCTCCCCTTTGTATGTGATTTCCTCTGTCTTTTCGCCGCCGCTCATAGGACAACAAGGCCTTCTATTCTTCCTTGTTGGGTATGTTCTGTTTTCCATTGTAATTTCATCCATCCTTTTGTGTTTCTTCTTTTCATTTTATTATCTGTTAGGTTTTTGTTCGATGAATTGTTTGTTTGATAGAGTTGAATCATGAATCTACGAATATTATGGTGGTTGCAGGCCTATTGAATTAAATAATTTGGCGTTTGCTTTGGAATCTTTGAAAGTGGGCTTGTTGTTGTTATAAAATCTAAGGAAAAGTAAATAAATAAATAAACATGGGGAGCTGTGTATCAACTCATGCTAAAATAGTGCCGGCAACCAAGAAACATCATCGTCGACAGTCGAGAAAGTCGAAGGGAAGATTGGGGAATTCCATGGTTGAGGGAGTGAAGAAACGACATAGCAATGCAGGAGGCGGTGTGGTCACAGATTATGCTGTGAGTGAATTTGTTCATATGGATTTCGAACATGGCGCCACCACCACTTGTCGGAGATCTGAAGTTACCAACTCCACTTTCCACCTCACTCAATTGCAATGGCAGCACAGCCAGTTTGACGCTAATGGTATCCATTCAATCATTCTAATTCTAAAACATGAACTCAAATGGTGTGGCGGTGATCTAAAACATGAACTGAAACTCGAACACTGGACTATACTCATTTCCAAGTCTCAATTCGTGTCGTGTCGTGTCGTCTGAAGTTATTGATGTGTGTGTGTGCTTACAGGGATTTGCCAAGAGGAGTTGTGGTATGATTCTATGAGCTTAGTGGATCAGTCTGATTCAGATGATGACTTCAGTAGCGTAATTGGGGGTAATGGTAAGCTAACTATGAGTATCATTGGAACAATATTTTGCCCTTTAAACGTGCATTGCCCTGACTCTAATCTTCCTGCAGATGGGTTTCCAACAGTGCCAACAACTGGCCAAGTGGTTCAGTATGAAAGATCAGCATGTTTTGTGGACAACAAGTGCAAATATGAAGAGATTTGTGAGAGTTACTTGAAAATAGATGGAGGAGGAAAGCCAGCAAAGTTCATAGGAAAGGAGAACTTTGAAGAATCAAGCACCTATGCCATCGTGAGCTCTCCTGGCTGTGGCCTTTCTTGCTTGGCTAAGGCTGAAGCCTGTGGGAAAAAGAAGACATTGTTGGATCATTCCTATGGAAGCTTCAAAGGCCTCAAAGTTGATAGACAAAGCCATGAAGACAATAACTCTAGCTTGAGAAAGTTGGTGTCAGCTGCTAGCTTCAATGAGAAGATCTTGAACTCGCAGCCACCTCAGAAGATGCAGTCTGCTGTCTTTCGGCTTTCGTTTAGGCGGCGGTCGTGTGATGTTGGTGAACCCAACGAGCACTGTACGTATACACTCCATTTGGACAGCACTTTTCAAAATTTTCAATGTGTTTGGTCCTTACAAAAGTTTTGTGCTCACAAATTTAGGTGAGTCTAAGAAGTACTTATACCGACCACGAGCTGGGCATATCATTCCACGGTTCAAAGGAGATAAGCCAACTCCTGGATGTTGGTGTGAGATACCACCCTCAACTTTTAAGCTCCGTGGTCCTAACTATTTCAAGTATGTTCTAGCTGCATTGCTTGGTTTTTCTACAAAAACAAGAACTTGATCCATTTTCTTCGATTAACAGAGATAGGATAAAGTCCCCTGCTTCAAACTTCAGTCCATACGTACCGATCGGAGTCGACTTGTTCATATGTCCTAGAAAGATAAACCACATTGCACAGCACCTCGAGCTTCCGAGCATTGAAGCTAGCACCACGGATGTGCCTCCGTTGCTCATTGTTAATATCCAGGTACTCATTCTGCTATATTCATATCTGTTAGAAATCATGAACTGCTACAATAGTATGATATTGTCTACTTTGAGCATAACCTCTAGTGGCTTTGCTTTTGGCTTCCCCAAAAAGCCTTATACCAATGGAGATGTATTTCTTACTTATAAACCCATGATCAACCCTTTAATTAGCCGATGTGGGACTCCTCTCCCAACAATCCTCAACAATGTCTAGCTTGAGATCTTGGAAGCTTTTTTAATGGCTTTTCTTGTGGCAGCTGCCTACTTATCCAGCTGCAATGTTCCTTGGTGATAGTGATGGGGAAGGGATGAGTCTTGTTTTGTATTTCAAAGTTTCTGATAATTTCAACGAGGGCATCTCCAATCATTATAAGGAGAATATCAAGGTAGTTTCTTCTACTGTTGAGCGTAAAGATTCATCCAATGGTTATTACGAGACTGATATTTGCACATTCGTGTGGTAGAAATTTATCGACGACGAAATGGAAAGGAGCAGAGGATTTGCAAAAGAGTCTGTTTTTCCATTTAGAGAAAGGCTAAAGATCATGGCAGGACTTGTTAACCCTGAGGATCTCCAACTAAGTTCCACAGAAAAGAAGCTTGTAAATGCCTACAATGAGAAGCCTGTCCTCTCACGTCCTCAGCACAATTTCTTCACGGTAACCCTTTTCGAGTTTCTCGAGATTTATATCTAAATAGGTTTCTAAACTTTCAATTTATTGTTTGTAACGTTTCTTTGATTCAAAGGGTTCAAATTACTTCGAGATCGATTTGGATATTCATCGCTTTAGCTACATATCAAGAAAGGGGCTTGATTCATTCCGAGACCGTCTAAGGAACGGAATAATCGATCTTGGTTTAACGATCCAGGTAAAGTAATCTCTTGTTTTTGGGGATTTTGATGAAGAAAAATTGATAGACATAGTGAATATATTTGTTTGTGGGATGAACAATGAACAGGCACAGAAGCCAGAGGAATTGCCCGAGCAAGTGCTGTGCTGTTTGAGGTTGAACAAGGTTGAATTTGTGGATCAAGGACAGCTCCCAACGTTAGTTACCCTTGAGGAGGAGGATTGAATGAGATTGATGAGCCATTTCCCAAACTTTATTTTGTAAATTTTTGGGGGAATTATGTAATCAAATCTCTTTCTTTCTTCCAATTTTATTACCCAACGATCATTGTTCTTCGTTTTCTTATTCACCTCTCTCATTCTCATTCTTTCCTTTATTATTTCTATCAATTATAACTCGTGTGCGTATGTGTATTGATATTTATTTTAATAAATTCAAAGTATAATTTATAATTATTCATTTGAGTAAAAAGGTAATGATTTGAATTGGGTTTGAGAAGAAATACTATCCCAATGCCCTAAACAACCTCGAACCTGTATAAATCGTCTTGAGCAGCCAATACTTGCTTATAAAGAACTAACAAGTTTTTTTGACAACTTTAGAAGCATTCCTTATAAGTGTGTAAAGTGTGTGAAAACCTCTCTATAACGCATTTTAAAACAGTGAAGTTAACGGTGATGCGTAATGGGCCGGGCTTAGGCTATTACAATGGTATTAGAGCCAAGACACCGGGTGGTGTGCTATGCTGTGCTCCAAATGGATGGATTATGAGATCCACGTCAAATGGAGAGGGGGTGGTGTGCTACTCTTGGCCCCAAGGGATGGATTGTGAGATCTCACATCAGATGGATAGGGTGGATTGTGAGATCCACATCAGATGAAGAGGGAAACGAAGTTTTCCTTAAGAGTGTGGAAACCTCTCTTATAGATGCGTTTTCCTTATAAGAGTGTGGAAACCACTATATATAACAGGTCAAAACAGACAATATGTACTAGTAGTGGATTTGGACGGTTACATATAAACATAGTGATCATGGTTATGCTTGAATACGTTGAGACATGAACACCCTAGTCGTCAAGAGGTACTCATCTCCCAAGTGAGACCACAAAAGGTACCACCTGAATAGAGTTCACCAGTTGGGGACGAGCTTAAACTTAGAACATAATAATATAAAAGGTGATTCATAATTGAGGAAGGACTCTTATATCATGGAATCCAAAACTAAAATTAAACAAAATCTAATCCAACCGACCCGACCCGACCCGACCCAAACCAAACCAAACGAAAAAAAAGAGCACAATTTGGCAAACAAAAGTGTAGTAAGTTGAATGTGAATTCAGTAAGAGTGGTATCTACCAGAATCGGCGGAAAGCTTCCCGGAGAGCGGCGATGGCGAAAACAGCGGTTAAGACGAAAGGGGTGAGGCCGATGTAGGAAGATCTCAGAGCACTGCTCTTAGCGTCGATGGGCGAGGCAGAGGGCGGGGGAGGCAGGTGGTGGACATGGATAGTAAGCTTCATGCCTCCATAGCAAAACCCTTTGCCGCTAATGAAGTAATAAGGTCTGGTGACATTCAAATGAACCACATCTCTTCCAGCTCCGGTGGTGAAATTATGGAGTGGCTGATCGGAATTGCAATTCTCATACTCTGTTTTGTTCACCTCCAACACATTCATTTGGTTCCTGTCGTACACAAAAACTAACACAAACAACACGAACTCATGAGCTAAACAAATCCGCATCAGATCTGTAAATAGAAGTGCTTACAGAGCCAGTCATCGTAATAGAAGTGTTTTCCCTCAGCCCAGATTGTGTAGTTCACATTGGTCGTCCAACCCATCTTGCCACCGACAGTCCACCGTGTCGCCGAAACTTCCGGCATTGCCGTCAGCATAACCACCGCCGCCGCCGCAGCCACCAGCAGCCCTACGCCGCCGACCCTTGTTCTTAGAACCTGCATAGCTCTGTATTTGAGTGTGTGTATCCATGACTGAGGAGTGATGCTTATAAAGATTAAAGAAGAGGTTGCTTTATAGATCCACAACTTCCATTACTTCTTTAATTCAACTTAAGTGGCTTAGTACAAATTATTACACCTCAACTTATTTTTAGAAAAATACAAATTTAATTTTGAACGTCTATTTAATCCTAAATATTTAAAAATACTTAATAAGCTGTGTAGATTTTAAAATTTTGAAAATGTGTAATTAATTTTAATTTTAAAATTTTAAGATTAATTGAAATTTTTTTTTTTTAAGGAATAATTTTTAAAACATAGGTCGAAAAGTTAGGATTTTTGTAATATAGTTCAATAGTGTCGTGTGAGTCTTTTTTTAAAATTTAAAGATATTGATGTTACTCCTCAAAGTAAGTATTTTTAAATTTTTTTATTAATTTAGAAAATTATTAATTTTTTTTTTGAATATTTAAGAATATATTTTTTATGATGAAGTGGAAAAGTGAAGGCTAATAGTGGAGACCACACATTCCACCCATAATCTAACAGTCAATTTATTAGTCCTTTTACCCTATTATGTACCTAGAGGGACAATGGTCCTAACTTTTACACAATTAGGGTTTTTTGTGTAATTTTGTGTAATTTTTGTCCAAACATGTTATTCAATCTTCAGACCCATTTCTGTAAACTTGTTTTTCTTTTAAGAAAAAGTCCAAATTTTGAATTTACATAATATTGAGGGCTTCAAAAAAAAGAAAGAAAAATAGTTCAATTTAATGGTAAATATTTTTAACACTGCATTTTTTGAACTAAAAATGTTCTCGAACTAGAGCATTCTTAATGTCTTTTAATAGGTTGAAAATTCTACTGTCTAATGTCTTTTTAGCACGGATTGGACATAATTTGAGCACTTAGATTGTATGCTAACGATATTCGTTTGAATCCATTCCCTAAAATGAATACAATTATCTATCTGTTTTTCTTGTATTAGTGAGTGTCTACGCCTCAACGAACTCACAAGACAATCACTTGAACCTTCAGCATTTAGTTGACAAAGAAACTCGTAACGACCAAATAGTTCATAGTAACTATCAACTCTAATCTTGTGTGTGTGCGCGTGTGTGTGTGTGTTTGGTTATTAGTGGTGGTGAAATAAAATTGCAAACATAATGATAACCAAAACATGAACCCAAATTCAGGTTGTAAACTCAAGTTTGGATAGCAAATCAATATGAGAGAACGTGCATCTACACTACAGAATGTTTACTCTCAATATAGACATTAAATTACCAAGTAATCCATACATATCTCATACTTAAAATTTTACAACTAACATTAGCGGATAACAAAAATTTACCACTGAATAATCCTCATCCCTATCTCCATCTTTACGCAGTGAGATAGAAAATTACCTCAGAGATAATAATCTCTCGGTGGGGAATGGTTAAAAATGGAGTAGCACTTGGAAACAAATCAAGAAATGTATTTTTCTTGCTGCTCTTGAAGAAGCCTTGCCGAAGACTTGGCATCCAGATAGAGAGCGCAAACTTCTTCGAGATCTCCCTGTGGATGAGAAGCAACCAAAACATATAAATGGAGCTCCGTTGTTTGGATCAACTTTCTAAAAGCTTAAACTTGAAAATATTTTTTTGTAACACTTCGAAAGTTCAATTCGAACATGTTCATAATATCCCATCAACTAAAGAAACAAGAGTTTGCCATCTATACCTTGCATATGCTGTCTCGACCATTCATTTTTGCCACGACGCTAGCAGGCGAAAGCAATTGAACTGCATGTCTACAGAATCATCAAAAGGTTTCAGTCTTATTAGGGTATATGTTTGCAACTGATTTTGGCATTATCAAGAACATTTGTGTTGCTCAAAAGTACCAACTTCCTACTCAAAATCATTACTTTTAGTAGTTTATAAACGCTTTTATAAGAATCAAAAAGGCAATCAAGTGTTGCAGAGATCTTTTGACCTATGGAAGCTTAAAGTAAGCACTTGCAAGCAAGTGATGTTATTATGCGCTTTTTACTAAAAGGCTTATTATCAAGTTACCTCTATTAAACTTGGTTTAAAAGCATTCCAAACACAAATCTATCGTATGGTACCTTAACGACGTTCTCTGACCTATCTCCCCAAGGAAAGCTAAGCTTTCTTCATCTACAACCAATTCTTCCACCTGTGCCCGAATGGCTAATATCTGGACAAAGTATCAGTGATAGCATCGTCAGTGGTTTGGCACCTTCATACAAGGCGTAAGATTTAAATTTCCACAAAAGAATGCAAGCTGACCTGAATCATCTCAGCAGGGCCATAAGTTTGTGTTCGGATGATCACCAACCGGTCAAGCAAATCGACAGGTATTCCATGAGGACTATTCATATCAGTCCCTCTTAAAAAAAAGGATTTGTTCAGCAATAATTTTTTAACATCTGGAAAGATGTGTTTTCGTTTACAGTAATAGCTACATCATGGTCCAAGATGTCGTTTATTTAAGATTTAGCAATGATGAAAAATTACACAAGCAACCTATCAATAATTTTTCTTTCAAAAAGAAAAAAAAAAAAAAAAACTCAACCATTGAGACATTAAATATGAATTCCACACAAAAAAATGGAGGAAACATTTAAAACATGAAAAAGGTGCAAGAATGAGCAATTTGAAAGACAATCTACTAGGGGCAAGGATTCCTACCGCACATTGCAGATTCCTCTGTTTGTTGCAAAGATCACTATAGGGGAGAGTGAGCTCTCTAAAGCTCGATTTAAGTATGAAAAGCACTCCATATCCAACATATGCACCTGGAAATTTTACTTACTTCATAAACAAGCTAAAAGTTTTGAGTACAGAGAATGATGAAAGAGATGAAAGTGTAGAAATAACCTCATCAATGAATAGAACTCCCGGGACTAGCTCTGCTATACCTTCATCAATATATCGGTTAACCACCTGTCATTAAAATAAACCCCAAATAATTATACTTCTATTTCTTGGGTTTACAAATTCCAAACTACTGAAATAGAATACCCTCCAGTAAGATCGAAAAATATCATGAAATTTAGAACAGTTTCGGAAGAATGTTCTCGTGTAGAATATGAAATATGGCAACAATACAGGTCTCAAGTTACTATTGAGAACATGCAAAATAAAAACAAATGAAAACAATTAACTCACATTCCCAATCAAGTACGATAATACTGTCCACAATTCAGGGAATCACCAAGAATGTATGTAACTCAGAAAAAGATCTTTCAAACAGAAAGAACTACCTTATTTATTTCTTGCCGCAACTTGTCTGTGATTTCCGTTTTCCTTGGCTTCATCATCTGACCCATTAGAGATAGTATATCCTGTCCACCTTGAGGCCGTGCATTGGCAGCATCTAGATCATGAAGAGTCACGTCCTATCAGGCAGAAAAGGAAACTGCAATAAATTAATACAAGAACTGTCGCTGTTTCAATAAATGCATGTCCAAAAGCATGAACAAAAATGTAGGCAATAAGATTGCTTCCGAATCAGAAAGCAGGAAAAAAGTATTTTGTCTACAGATCCCCAAATTTTAGAATGTTACGCCAGAAGGATTAAAAACTTAATTGCGCTATTAAAAACACGCATACACATGGATGCACATCCCAATCACTTGTATGAGACATGCTAGGCCCAAAGTTCTTAATGGAGCAAAGCATTCTAGTGCATAAGCTTCTTGCAGCTTAGTGCAAGATCAAGTAGCGTGAGTCAATTAAGGGCACAAATACAAGAAGTCAAAACAATATCATCATACAATTGACTTTTCAAAATCATAACAAAAAACTAACCTACACTAAACAGTTTCCAGTCAACCAGTATTGGACAAACTTTCAATATAAAAACTTTACAGATATTCTACATGTTGTTTTAAATGTGCATGCTGACTTAATAGTTTTCATAAATAAGATTAAAAAAACCATATAAAGTTAAAATAAGAACACCAGAATTATAGTAAAGAAAACACACATTTTAGGTAGGTTTTCTTAAGCTAGCAAACTAAGGATTTTGGACTGCATAAATTATAATTACGATACTGAGGGAATGCTACACAATAAAGGTACATTTCACAGGGAGACAACCTGGACTATTTCTTTCTTTTTGTGAACCTCCCCTTTAGGAAGTGGAACATATTCTTCAGCTTCAAGATCAAACTCTGTAGCAAAAGCATCACTTCTACCCACCCTTTTCACAGCTCCACTGTTTGCTTCTATATATATAACATCGCCAACAGCTACCTGCAGAATGTGAAGATTCACTCCCACCATTACAATAAGATCAAACCTCAGGATTACTTAGCATAAAGATGTTTCATTATAACCAAGATTGGTCACTGGTAAAATGGTACAATAAAAGTTGGAATAATGTAAGCAATTCTATTACATATAGGCACACACCCCCCCCCCCCCCCCAAAAAAAAAAAAAAAAAAAAAAAAAAAGAGACGAAACAATAAATTAGAAAAATGTCACCTTCTCTTTAATTAAGGCATCATAGATGGTCGGATCCAATTTTAGTTGCTTTGTTCCTTTAATAGTCTTTAAACCAATGATAACATGGCTTATGCTTTTACCATAGCCACCGGTCACGCTCTCTGTTTCTTCTGGTGAAAGTTCTGTCACCTAGGAAAGATACATCATATCAACACCACTACAAAATAAAAAGTTTGTAGTACTTATCCACAACAACAATTAAAGATTCATATGGTGTAGGCACTAGGCAATTACCTCTCCCTCATAGACCTCTTTATTTTCCTTGATGCGTAGACCAATAGATCGTCGGAAATTTTCCATCAAAACCTCAGTTTTCTTCACTTCAGATGAGTATACTTCAGACCCAACCATTGGACAAAAGGGAACCTGTCCATGAGAATAAAGTAAGTATATTTTCTAAACCAAAACCTGCCAACCTTTTAAAGTCAACACTGAAATAATTCTTGGGGCCTTTCAAGAAGTGGTGATGGAAGGGAAATCAGAAGGACCTTGCTTCCTAGCTCCTGTGATATTCCAAGTGCAAGCGCAGTCTTTCCGGTACCTGGAGGTCCAGCTAGAAGAAGTGCTTGGCCAGCCATTTTCTTCTGCCGTATCATATCAACAACAAGCCCTGATGCTTCTCTTGCTTCTGATTGACCCACAAAACCTGAAGCTAGTGGCATTGCCTTTCCTGAGGCCTACAGTGGAAAATTGAGAGAGAGTTAGAGAAGAGATTTGAAGCACAGAGGGGGTAACAACCAAGCCCTGAAGCTCCAAGAGAGGAAAGTTAATACAAAAATTGCAAAGAAAGTAAATGTAATATATCAAACACAAGCTAAAACATGGAAGCTAACAATTTTCTATTCGTTTAAAAGTAATTTTAAGACCAAATAACAATGATTATTTACTATTTAGTGTAAAGTTAAAGCGAGATACCTCAAGACCAAGGCCTTTAATGTGAGTGTGAGTGGCTACCCGCTGCTTCTTAGAGGTTGATTGAACCTCTTCTATCTTCATCTTGTCCATTTTGGCTTACAAGGAATCTCTGATGCTCAAAATATAAGGTACTTGAGAATGAGGATATATTTGATAATCTAAGATTACCATGTTGACAAGAAAAAATGGTACAGATAGCTGTGAATAGTTGGATGAGTGGAATGTAGCCAAATTGTAAGTTATTCTAATAATGCCCTTGGTTTTATTTTTTTACCTTTTCTTATTTATATCTATTCTTTATTATATCTTTCACTTAAGTAATCCAAATCAGTTACTAATAATGTTTAGTATGTGTTAACAGGCGAATGACACAATACTAAATGCTTAATCTTCTCAGTAAGAAAATTAAATCTAGGTTACCAACTTCAAAAACTTACCAATATATAACCTTCATGCAAATCAATCGTTGTTTATACGAGTATAATTGAGTTGCAACAGATACTATATGGACTAAATAGATACCACCAACTATAAAAATATATCTGAAACCCCACTAATAGCTGCCAAAATTCTACATCTAACAATGGGGAAAAGACGAGTTTTGACTTTAAGTCAATTAAAAACACTTACCAAAATTTACGAGTCTAGTTAGTTAAAATCCCCTAAAATATGCTTAAAATGCTAGAAGTAGAAGTACTCAATTAGTGCTTCTTTCACATATAACCACATTCTTCAAAATCATCCCAAACTCGCCCATTAACCTCAAACCAGAATTTTCACTGAGCCCGACCTGAAACTATGAAGATTGGGTTGGGCAACGCTGAGTTTTTGCCCCTCTGGTTTGGAGGATCTCAAAAGCATTAGACAAACAGCTAACATAAAAATTAAAGGAATACACTAGAAAAAATACCCATTCAGACACACGTAGCTCCTTTTTGAACACCCTGAATTTGGAAGCTTATTTCTAATCATTCCAAGTGATTAGATGAAAAAAAAAAAGACATCAGTAAAGATTTGAACTCCCGTCTTGAAAAAATAAATTTTGCTCCAAATAAGTAGGATTTGACCTCCTGTAGGTCAGTTCATATTCATAGATAGTTTCTTCTACGTTTAAGTAACCTCGAACATATTCAAGCAAATTTCGTGTTAATTTTGTATTTTGTTTGTTCGTGTATTTTGCTGTTTTTTTCTTTTCTTTTCAAAACTGATTATAATAATTTCAATCTTTTCAATGAAGTTTTTATTCCAATAAGTTTTCTATAGACAATCAGACTACATACGGGGTGAGTTATTTTTATTCGCTTTCTTCAACTTCTAAATTATATTTTTTCTTTCAATTTAGTAATTCGGATAAGAATAATACATTATGTTTTTTTTTGTTTACTCAACAATTCTTTTATATTTTTTGCTCCTTCTGACTTTCTTCTTCGTTGGTGAACAGAGTAAATCAACATAAATCAACGAACCAAAATAAATAAAACAAAAAACAAAAACCTTGGGGGTTTGAAAAATGAGCGGCGGTGCAATCTCACCAACTTCGTGGGTTAGAGAAAGAATCACTGTTTCTGAGAAAAACAAACAGCAGAGATGATAAGTGACTCTGGTTGCTCGGAGAGGCGAGCGAGAGAGGGAACGGCGGAGAGTTCGTCGAGAGGCTGAGACTGCGGCAGCTGAGATTACAGCGTGCGACGGTAGCCGCTCAGACTGCGTCGGGCAGGTGCGAAGGGGGCGGGGTGCAGTGGCGGGTAATGGGTGGGAGGGTGACTGAAGGTGAAGTAGGGTTTAGACGAGAAAAAGAAGACTGGACGCTCAAAATAATAATAATAATAATAATAATAATAATAAAACAAAAAGAGACTGCTGAAATAATAAAATATGTTTAATTATGAAAATACTTTTAAAAAATTAATTTTACTTTTTAAATTTTATTTCAAAAAAAAAAAAATACACATAAAATTTGAATAATTAAAATTGACATTATAATGTTCGTGATTAATGTGTCATAATTGTAACTCTCCCCCAAGACTATTTGTTATTGATAACGTTAGGTTAGCATATACTGTAATATTCTAAGCTCACCACTAGCAGATATTATTTGCTTTGATCCATTACATACCGTCCGGTTTCTAGCTCTCATACCATTTGTAACAACCTAAATAAAAATCATTAATAGATAAACGAACAACAAAAAAATAATTAATTGATGAGTATACAGATGAAAGTGTGAAATCGTGCTAGCATACACATCAGCGCCTACGTGGAACAACAGCATGAATCGCTTACATTTAGAATTAAATTATAAAAAAAAACTACTAAGTTTGTCAATAGTTTGCATTTGTACCTATTTATATAATAATTATTTTTATTCACATTATTTATATTATTTGGATAAAACCTATCCTTAATGTGTATTTATTATTATTATTATTTATTTTAATTTAAACAACATTATTAGTGAAATTAGGCCGATGATAAGTGGGATGTCCATCCCTTTCTTATATACCGTCTTCTCTTCTCTTTGCATTGACAGAAAGTTCAGTCCTTTGATCTCCGGCTTCCGTTTACTCAACTCTAATGGCGACCTCAAAACCTCAAAGGTCACCTGAGGAGGTCGAAGACATTATTCTTCGTAAGGTCTTCCTTGTCTCTCTCACCGGTTCTTCCGATTCCGATTCTCGGATCGTCTATCTCGAGCAAACCGCCGCCGAACTCCTTAGCGAGAGCAAGCAATTGAGGATTTCAAGAGATGTGATGGAGCGCCTCATAATCGATCGCCTTTCCGGTAATTTCCCATCCGCCGAGCCCCCTTTTCAGTACCTAATCGGTTGCTACCGTCGAGCTCACGATGAGAGTAAGAAAATCGCTTCCATGAAGGATAAGAATTTGCGCTCTGAAATTGAAATTGCGCTCAAGCAAGCCAAGAAGTTGGCGATTTCGTATTGTAGGATTCATTTGGGGAATCCTGAATTGTTTTCGGGTGGGGATTTGGGTGCTGAGTCCAACACTTCGCCTTTGCTTCCGTTGGTTTTCTCTGAGGTTGGGAGTTCCGTGGATGGATTTGGGTCTACTAGCAGTGTTGGTGGTCTTCAGTGCCCTCCTGGTTTCTTGGAGGAGTTTCTACGTGACTCAGATTTTGATACATTAGACCCTATCTTGAAGGGGTTGTATGAGGATTTAAGGGGTAGCGTCCTTAAAGTTTCGGCTCTTGGGAACTTCCAGCAGCCTTTAAGGGCACTTAGGTTTCTGGTCAGTTTTCCTGTAGGTGCTAAATCTCTTGTAAATCACCCATGGTGGATTCCCACCGGAAAATATTCCAATGGGCGTGTCATTGAGATGACAAGCATTTTGGGGCATTTCTTCCATGTCAGTGCTCTGCCTGACCATGCCATTTTTAAGAGCCAGCCTGATGTTGGGTGAGTGTTAATTAATGTGTTTTGATGTTTTGTTTATTTCTATACATTGTTTCTGCTCTGACCAGTGAATGTCTTGTTGGGAACTTCAGGCAGCAGTGCTTTTCAGAAGCATCCACTCGTAGACCAACTGATTTACTTTCTTCATTCACTACAATTAAAACTGTCATGAATAGCTTATATGATGGCCTCGCGGAAGTTCTTCTCTCCCTTCTTAAGAACACAGAGACCCGTGAAAATGTTCTCGAGTATCTTGCAGAGGTGATAAATAGAAACTCATCAAGGGCTCATATACAGGTACTTTTGTATGAGTTCAGTGATGTCTACTGTACACCACGAGTTTGATTGTTGTCAACTTGTAGCCATATTCAATATTTTGATTTCAAAAGAATGGTTGAATTTCAAGTTCAAAGGTTGATTTATTACTTTTATCTGCTTATTTGGTGACTGTATAGGAATATTGATGAATCGTAAAGCCTCTTTTCCACTTTAACAATCGGTGCAATGTATTTTCTTTTCGTAGGTTGATCCTCTTTCCTGTGCAAGTTCGGGGATGTTTGTTAATCTCAGTGCCATCATGCTACGTCTCTGTGAGCCATTTCTAGATGCAAACTTGACTAAAAGGGATAAAATTGATCCAAAATATGTATGTTATGGTAACCGCTTGGAGTTAAGGTGAGTGGCTTTTGTTTTCTTGCTGATCTTGTTATTGATAATTGACCTAGTACAATTGTTCTTAAATGTGGTTGTGTAACTGTCAGAGGATTAACTGCTCTACATGCTTCGTCGGAAGAAGTTACCGAGTGGATTAATGGTACTCAATTGAATACTGATAACTCCGGGCAGTTCAGCGACAGTGAAAGTCGTTTGCTGCAATCCCAAGAAGCTTCCAGTTCTGGCAGTAATGCTACTACTGGATCTTCTACTGCAAAGGCAAGATCGAGTAGTGATAAAACTAGGTACCCTTTCATATGTGAGTGCTTCTTTATGACTGCAAGGGTGCTGAATTTGGGCTTGTTAAAAGCATTTTCAGACTTCAAACATTTAGTACAGGTAGCTATAAATCATGCATTGGTGGATGAACGAAATGCCACATGCAATTTTCTGATTTTTTTTGGTTAAGAATTTATTTTCATTTGTTTTCTTTCATTTATCCTGTGTGGACCTTTTCAAATGAAGTAAATTTTTGTCCAGGATATATCTAGGTGTGAAGATACATTGTCCACACTCAAAGCCATGCAAGGACAAGGGCCCGCCCCACAACTTGAAATTGATATAGCTCGCCTTGAGAAGGAAATAGAGTTGTACTCACAGGAAAAGCTTTGTTATGAAGCTCAAATACTGAGGGTATATTTCTGCCTCACCCTTCTCTTTGAATTGTGTTATTGTATGTTTTGTAATTAAATTTTGGAAAAAAATAAAAATTACATATTTTCCCTGTACTTGGCTAAGTGAATCATTTTAACTTTAAACTTGAATTAGTAGTAAAATTAGTATTTGAAACTAAATTAGAAAATTGCTCAAGAACCAACCAATAAATCATGCAAACTCAACCAAAAAGCACTTAATGATCGATTTTGCTTGTGGAGTGATTCGAATCTCAATCAAGGGTTCTTGCCTTGAGATATTTGATCAACAAGGTAATCCGAATCTTACTTTCCTTGTAGTGATTCCTTATCATTTGGTATCAGAGTTTTCCCTTGAGTTGATTCCTTATCATTTGGTATCAGAGTTTTCCCTTGGGTTGATTCCTTATCATTTGGTATCAGAGTTTTCCCTTGGATTGATTCCTTATTAGAGTCATAAATTGTCTAAAAAATAAAACGTGAGTGGTCGAGAGTATCAACTTCACCAACCATTTGAGTATAGGGTTGAATTGGATGAAATGAAAGGTTCAATAAATCGATTCATATGTTAAGGAATGAAAATTTTCTATACTTTCCATGCCTAGTAAGTTTTTGCGAAGTCCAGTTTTAGGTAGGGGAATGTGGCATTGGAACTTAATGATTGATTGCTAGCTGTAATGATATGAACTTGGAGCCAGTTTATACCATTTTTTACTCATAGAATTCGCTACAAGTTCGAAGCCTCTCATGGGCAGCAGGAGACCAACAATAATTACTAATGTTGGCTCACGTTGTTTTAACTTGGAAGCTTTCATTCTTTTTTATCTGTATGATTTTTGAGCTTTTGAGATTTTCATTCTTTTTTATTTATTATTATTATTATTATTATTATTTTGATCTAAGGAGTTGATTGCAATTAGTGAATTGAATTGATGCTATAAGAACTACAAGTTCACCCTTCGTTTATTTGATCCATACCCTCAACCTTCCTCATCTATTCGAAGCTCTCATTGTGCACATCTGCAGTTTCCTTATAGATGGTACTTACACCAAAAAATTTGATCATGCTGTAAAATATTGACGCCAGTTGATATCATTCTTGATCTTGAATTGATTAGAATCTCAAGAGCTATGATTTTATCTGTTATGAACTTCATTGTGGTTGATTTTTGGTTAGATCAGTTGAACCTATCTTTGAAACTGATTGTTACAAACCATGGTGGTTATTTCTGTCCTCTTTGTAGGATGGGACACTAATCCAACAAGCTCTTACTTTCTATCGATTAATGGTTGTCTGGTTAGTTGGTTTGGTTGGTGGATTTAAAATGCCTCTTCCATCAACTTGCCCAATGGAATTTGCATCCATGCCAGAACATTTTGTGGAAGATGCAATGGAATTGCTTATATTTGCTTCTCGGATTCCAAAAGCTTTGGATGGAATCAATTTGGTAACTCTAACTGATCCTAGTCGATTCTTTCGTTTCTTTAAATGCTGAGCATCTACTCTGCTGTGTGGAATCTTTTGATATATTGTTTTCATTTTGACAGGATGATTTTATGAACTTCATTATTATGTTTATGGCAAGTCCAGAGTATGTAAGAAATCCTTACTTAAGAGCAAAAATGGTCGAAGTTCTGAACTGCTGGATTCCTCGTAGAAGGTGATTTTACGTACTTGATATGTACATACATTGATTATTTGTTATTATTTCCATACTCATTTTGAAGTTGGAGTCTGTGGTTCTTGTTTACGTGCAGTGGTGCATCTGTAACAGCAACATTATTTGAAGGCCACCAACTATCGCTTGAATATCTTGTTAGGAATCTTTTAAAGCTTTATGTGGACATTGAGTTCACTGGTTCACATACACAGGTACAGCACGGTTGAACTGCTTACTTAAATGTGGAAGGTGAAGGCAATTGTTCTGTTTACAGAGAGTGCTCATCTTCTTTTTCCATGTGTTTCAGTATCCCTATTAACCTTTCAATAATTATTCTATGAATGCTTGAAGCTTTTATCAAGCTCAAAGCTGATCCTGCAGGATATTAGAATGGATGCAAAGCAATAACAAAAACGAAAAATATAAAAAAAGAACAAAATAAACTGCCCCTCTTGTTCAACATCTTAAAATTAGCTATTAAACATGTTGCATATTATGTTAATGCTGTGATATCCTCCCAAATTGACATTTTGAGTTATTGTTTCGCCTGTTCCAATTTTGATGAGTTGGAAATTTTCAATGCTGCTTGCTGACTGGTCTTCTTTACTCTGGTGCAGTTTTATGACAAGTTCAACATCCGTCATAATATTGCAGAACTTCTCGAATACCTTTGGCAGGTTCCAAGTCATCGCAGTGCTTGGAGGATGGTAACATTTGCTTCCTTTTCCTATGTGTGATTTCTTGGTTGATCGGCATCATGGCTCTATCTTTACATGGCATTTCCCTTAATTTTTCATTCCAGATTGCCAAGGAAGAGGAGAAGGGTGTTTACTTGAATTTCTTGAACTTCCTAATCAATGATAGCATATATCTTCTTGATGAAAGCCTTAATAAGATTCTCGAACTTAAAGAGCTTGAAGCTGAAATGTCAAATACCGCGGAATGGGAACAGCGACCTGCTCAAGAGAGGCAGGAGAGAACTCGGCTGTTTCACTCCCAAGAAAATGTTGGTTTGGTGGCCCTTCTATGAATGCACCTTGTGAACTGTTGTAAATTACTCTCAAAGCCTTGATATTGATTTTGAATTTTGAGTATCTGCTTGATCCAACTTTATTCGATATTCTCAGATCATCCGAATTGATATGAAATTAGCAAATGAGGATGTGAGTATGCTGGCATTTACGTCAGAGCAAATCACGGCTCCTTTCCTACTTCCAGAGATGGTACTATCACACTGTTGCGTGGAGCATCCTTTCGATGTGTTTTCGCTATAATTTCCTATTGAATTGATCACATTTGGTAATCTTACATTCCAATTTTCCTTACAGGTCGAAAGGGTGGCCAGCATGCTTAATTATTTTCTCCTGCAACTTGTTGGTCCTCAACGAAGATCTCTTAGTCTGAAAGACCCTGAAAAGTACGAATTCCGTCCTAAAGAGTTGCTCAAGCAGGTTAGATTCTAGTTTCTATTATTATAGGTAACTAGTAAATTGATTTGAATGTTTTGTCATGTAATCTGTATCTGTACTTGAGGGAGGAGTAGTGGCATGATTGTATTAATTTGTTTCATGTAATCATGCGGGGGGAAAAGTAATCAAATTCTTATTGAATCCAATATCACAGCTACGATTAGTTATTTAATGTTTGTTATCTAAAGCAGGAATATAAGCATGCATCCTCATTCTCCATATTTAGGCCAAATGCAGAGTTGAGGCATGAGAAATAGAGAGTTGATGCCCCATGATGTATATTATAATTCTGGATCATAGATATATCCTTGTTTAAGTTCGATGTGTCATTTTCAATTTTCTAGGCCAAGTTTTAGTTTCTTTCCCTTTCTGTTTGCTATAATGAAATAATATGATACGCCTCCCTGCTAATACCGCAGATGTACTTAGGGCACTTAGAATTGGGAGTTATTGTTATAATTTGGGTTGTTCATGCCGTGTCTTGACATATTTCGTTTGGTTTTGAAGATTGTTCACATGTATGTTCATCTGGCAAGAGGCGATACAGATAATATTTTCCCAGCTGCCATTTCAAAGGACGGGCGATCATACAATGAACAGGTAATTTATTTACTCCAACTTTGTGACAGTCCTTTGAGAAGATAATCCCATTGAGCTAGAAGGAAAAGAAAAAACCTCCTAGTATAACTAAACTCCAATGTGTTCATCTCCTCTGCCTGAATTTTGTTGCTTTCTCCAGTTGTTCAATGCTGCAGCAGTTGTACTTAGGCGAATTGGAGAGGATGGTAGGATCATACAGGAGTTTATTGCTCTTGGTAACAAAGCTAAGGATGCAGCTTCTGAGGCGATGGATGCTGAAGCTACTCTAGGAGATATACCGGATGAATTCCTCGACCCAATCCAAGTACGTTTTGCTCCGCTCATTGTATGTTTAAGTTGTGGGTTTCAATCACTCTTTTGGGTCACTGAGTTATTGATTTCATTATGTATGATCACTGAGCAAAAAAAGCTTTTGATGTGTGCATAAAGAATGGAATGGGTTTGATCAGACACATATTTGAAGCTTAAAAAAACAAAACTGATACTATGTTGGGGAAAACCACTTAAAGCTCATCTTTCTCCTTGTGTAGTACACTTTAATGAAGGACCCTGTGATCTTACCTTCTTCAAGGATCACGGTCGACAGACCCGTCATTCAAAGACATCTCCTCAGCGACAGCGTAAGACTTTGCATTTTCTTTAAGTAATGTCGAAACAAATTGTTCGGTTTTTTTTTTGCTAAACTCTACATGATTTGCAGACCGATCCGTTCAACCGGTCTCATCTGACAGCAGACATGCTAATACCGAACGAAGAACTGAAAGCAAGAATCAAAGAATTTATCAGGTCACAAGAACTGAAGAAGCAACTGGACGGAGGAGGGGTTGCTATGCAGAGCAGCAAGACAACCATCCAACCTACAAACGGAGAAATGTTGATTGATTAACGTTGAGAAATTACTTAATCGCCTTGTTATCTTATGGTTTGGGAACGAAATATTTTCAGAAGATATTTATATTTGATACAATGCTGTAAAGCTGATTAAGAATATTTTCATTGGGCACTATTTAGTACATAGGCTGCCTAACCTTGTAAGTTGTAATATTTTAAAATAAAGATTGTAACTTATCAGGAAAGCAAAAGTATGGAGGGTTACACTGCATGTATATGTACACACGTGTACATAACACTGATGGTAGCTCGTATGAGTTTTGAGACGTTGGAAAATGGAAGGAGCATAATGTATGTTTTACTTTTTAGTTCAACAATATGTAGAGTGAGAAATTCGAATTTCCGAACATGTTGTAAGTCAGTCAGTTCGTAATGTTGGAATTAATTAGTAAAATGTTGTAGGTATTAAAGCCTTGTAACAAACCACCTAATGTACAAAAAGAAGTAATTACATTTAGTCCAATTTGCTATCAGTAATAGATGCTAACGCATTCCTTTCGCCGCCACAACTATCACGACCATCTTCACTCTGCAAAGCACAAACAGATTACATTTTTAACAAAGTCAATAAGTGGAAGATAACAATAGGTGGGGGCATCTTTAGTAATTAGTTGGTGACTTTCTTAAAGTTAGAACAGTTAATTTGACATTGGTGTAGCTTTTCATTTTGGTCGTAGGTTGTCTAAGTAGGATGCTGAACAATGGAGAGCCTTGAAAGGATTTACAAAATCCATAAAGATTGGTAACTCTTCACTTGGCCATAAATCACTTGCCGTTTGCACATAATCGAGGATCTCCTGACTTTCATCACACTATTTGAGAAAGCTTCTGGTCTAAACACTTGAGAATCTCCTTAATACTTAATTGGTTAGCCAGGCCTGGTAGATATAAGAGACCTAGTTTAGTCAAAGGTACAGTTAGTGGCAACTTGCAAGCTTGCACTGCTTCTTGACAGCCTAACTGCCAAAGGAACCTGCTGTTATTAGTAACACCTAAGCCATTTATTCCAGCCAGTCCAGTTCTTAAGGTAGATCAGAATTAAATCAGGTTTATTAAGCATTCGAGCTCTTTACGCACATAAAAAGAGCATCCAATGAATAATAAAGAGCAATTTGGATATTGCTACCTTCTTTGTTAGACCACGAGCTGACATTATTTCATAAAACTTGCGCATGAGCATTTCTTCTTCTACCTGCAAATATTAGCATTCCAATTACTTTAGAACTAGCAACAGAACCAACAACCTTCAAATAGTAACCCAAAATTCCAGGAGTTCTCTTTATACAGACTAATGCAACAAAACAATATTACATTGATTTTGAATTTCCAACTGCAGTAAATGAAAACTCATCTCTATATGTGAATTGCAGTTACTCTTCCTTTTCCCACACTTGCAATAACAAGGTACTAAGGTATAATGCAAACAATGGTAAGTTACTATGATTCAAAAAGAAAATACTTCATCTTGCAATCGTAATTGATTACATTTAAAACTAAGCACACTCAAATATTGTTTGGAAACCTCCCTCCCATTCTCTTGCCAGTACAAAATTGTCATAAAAACGCATATACAAATTGATGAAATACTAGTGAAACAATATTTTAATTGTAGCTTCTAAAAGAACTATATTCAGCAGTCAAAACAACCTAAGTTAAGAGTCCTAGAGGCTTAAGAACTTCAAAAATGAAAGTCAATGAAATAAAATCTCTAACTGAATCAGATATTCACGGATGCCAATCAGGTAAATACATAAAGCCAAGGGAATGGAATCATATATGCATTAATATGTCAGATTTCTTGCAAAGTATTCTAAAAGGTAAAGCCTTAGAAAGCTGTACAATGCAGCTCAAACATTTGCATTAGAATGAACTCACACAAAAATAATATTAAATTAGAAAAACAAGTTCATCAAAAAATCAGAAATCTAGAGCAAAAGAAAAGAAACCTGAAGTTTATGTAGTTCATGGGACATTGATCTATAAGCATCCATAAGAAGCTCATCCTGCTTCTCCAAATGCCTGCACCACAAAATCATAAGTTAATGATCACTGATCAGCATCCAAAAGCCAAATACACAAAAGGGGTTACAACTGAGTTAATTGAAAAGAACTTACTTCAAAACCTCTCCTGTGTGCTTGGGGTCCATTCCAAGTGGTTTAGACTTCAACGGGTTCCAAAACTAAGATATCATTTTTAAAGAAGCACCCTAAATCAGTGATATTATAAATGTTTGAGAACATGGAGCAGTTAACAAAGCTTAAAAGGGCTTATCTATTTAGATTGGTTTGATGAATTTCATGATATACGATCCAGCAACAAAAAATCAAGCAACTTAAGCAATCAGATTCCCGTTCAGGAAATCCCTCATTGAAAACAGAATTTAAAAATATATATTTTAAACAATAATTTAATTGACATAAAATCACCCTAGAAATACAAGAACACAAACAAGAAGTCGAAGTTATTATCGAAACTAAAATTGCCGTCCGACATTCAGATAAGTGAGAACAGAGAATGGTGCGATAGTGAATAAAACTCTTCTACGACTTGATGATGCTCATTGCCGGTAAGAGGTCGCTATTTCATTAACATAATAAATCAATCAACCGACTGAGATTTGCAAAAAAAAAAGGTGGATTCTAAATATGAAAAAGGCAAGAAATGCTACACTTTTCACCGAAATTATCTCCTATATCAACTGATTAATGGCTAAGTGAAGGAGAATCACAAAGCGTTAAGACAAAAAATGAAACTCACTGTCGCCTGTGAAGAGGTTGACCTCTCAAATCTGGCAGGCACTCCACGGCGGCGGCGGCGGCAGCGGTGATATCGTCGCAACTAAGGAGAGAGGTCTGGTCGTAGGTGGGGTGGGAGAAATTTGATAGACTCGCTCAACACTTTGGGTCCAAACGGAATTCTACCGATTTTCTAAAATTAAGATCTTCTCACCTTTCCCTAAATTATTAATAAAAATATCATTATCAACTTTTTTTTTTTTTTCTAAAATATACCATAAATGTTTTAATAACTTTCAAATTTCAAAATATTTAGAAAATATCCTTAAACTTTTGATTTTGTTTCGCTAAATATCGTCTAAAAATACTGCTTGCATGCAAGTGTAGTATCACGTTTCAAAAATACTCATAAATTTTTTAACGTAGCATTAGTGTAAGTAAAAAAGCTCGTTCTTCTATTTTGGAACCCCTTTTACGTTCATGTCCGAGATACTGTAGAAGAAAAAGTTGCAAAATCGATTTAATCTTTTAAAATGATATGTAACTCAATTTTTTAAAATAATGTAATTTTTTTAAAATATATATATATATATATCACCTTAAAGAGAAATTTGTAGAATTTAATGGTAATTATTTGAATTAGTAATTTATATGTAAATGTGAATGCTTGCAAAAATTTTGAAACAAATTATGAAAGTGATAAAAATTATATGAATTATGAAATGTCGATTTTAGTAAGAATTTTGGAAAAATTATTAAAAATTATGAAAATTGTTTGAATTAATAAATGAAACTTTAACTATGATTACCATATTAAAACATATAAGAAATATTTCTTTAAAAAAGTTAAGAAAATAAGTAAAATATATTTCAATTAGTAAATGAGAGTTGTGGCAGTTTGTTTTCTTGTAAATTTTACAAAAATATATATCAAACATTAGTTACAAAATTGAAGAAGATTTGAAACATTATACTAAATAAATACACTAAATCAGTTCATAACTACAAACAAAATCGTTCAATCTCACAAAAAAGAGACGAAAAAACAAGGAAAAGTTCACAAACTTCAAGCTCTAACCCGATGTTGTCACCGCTTATGTAGGAGAATCATTCGAGAATTGTCTAATTTGTGCAGTTAAAAACGTTTTTTTAAACACCTTAGGTAGGAGAGGAGCCCCCAACTTTCGTTCTTGATTAATGAAAATATCATTGGCAAATGTTTTCGCACTTGTCGTCTTTCATAAATCCAACAATTTCACCTCTGACTATGAAATACGAATGCCCCCGACTATCCCTGTTAATCATTACTCTGATCCCAAAGGCCAACAGAATAGGACTGAAATTCTATGATGTTATCCCATGCTAATGTATACAGAGCGTAAACTTGCTTTGAGCACTCTAATTGCTTCAAAGTAACAGCAGCAGAAGGGACGAGCCAAACAATGCTCACCATTGGTCGACCCAACCCAAGGTCCAACTACGAGCTTTTTAACTGCAACAACTTAAATATACGCTATTGGAGCTAGAATTACAGCGGCTACTGCCACTAGACTTATTTAGATTGTACTCATTCCAATTACCAAACTCGAAGAGCCCGATATTTTCTCCTCCGCTGTTCTTTTCCGCCATTGAAAGTAGTTAATGGTAAATGCTTAAACTCCGTTAAAATGGGCATAAAAGTAAGTTGTTATTTCTTAAAGTATATACAAAATTGTCATTTCTTTTGGTTCCTTTATTTTCTTCTTTCTGTTCTTTTTAATGTTTTCCTTTCCTGCAAAATCTCATTCTCTAAAGTACAAAATTTGTGTTTATTCTTCCTAATGCCTTCCTTCCACCAATAGAAAGTCCAATAGATACAAATGGTTTTTTGCTCTCTGAGAAGATGATTGATTACAGGAGATAATGTGGAAGAAGAGAAAGAAGAAGGAAGAAGAATCAGTCTACATTTTGAGATATTAAGACAAATCATTTCTAGGGCCTTCGTCTTCGGACGAAGTCGAAAATGAGTGTTTTGCATTGGCAGGACCAAATACCAACTCCAAGCAGAAGGATGGACCACAAATCGACCTTCCCTTTTTCCCAACTTTGTCCAAATCCTGCAACCTTAGCTGCAACATGCATCAATTCAAGGGTGAGAAAAAGAAGTCTCTGCCTAGTTCTTCAATGTAGGGAAACTTAGCTTAGCCATCCATCCATCACATTCCCTTGGTCAAATTATCATTTAGTCCTATAGTTTGTGTTTGGGTATCTGATTTGTTCTTATGGTTTTATCAGTTTCAATTTTATCAATCCTCATAACTTCTCTTGATTCACTACATTTTATACATAAACATGTTATGCATTCTTGTCACACAAGAAACCTACCAACCTTCTGTAACTCATGTACATTTTAAGAGATTTAATAAAATCATAAGAATGGTAAGTTCTTTTTTCTTAGAGAGCCTAAAATGTGAGAATACTAACTATCACAGCATTTAGTGCAGATTGAAAGCTTCTTAGACAAAGATATGCAACCATGATGTACGAGATAATAGTTTTCAAGCGCAGAACAGGGTTTAGAATCGGTAGAAAATCAGAGTCAAAGAAATACCTGTATCAAGCTGTTTTTAATGAAAGCTGAGTTGAAGCAAGCATAGAATAGACGCCCTCCAAACATCTTTGCGTAGAATATGATGCGCACATCTCCAGTTAGCTGTTCAGTCAAATTACATAGATTTTCAAAAGAAAGGATAGACAAAATTCAAAGTAAACAAATAAATTTTAGAGTGAGTTTCAGATTACTCATGAAAGCAGTACTTCTGGATGAAACATGTTTTCTATTGAGAGATTAAGGGCTTCCTCGAAAAGGATGTTAAACCCACTGATTTTGTTCTATTTTAGATTTTGACAGAGGCCAACTGAATCGTTGCCAAAACAAATGTAGTAAACCTGTAACAACTCAAGTCCACCGCAAGTAGATATTGTCCTCTTTGGACTTCCTCTTATAGGCTTCCCCTCAAGGTTTTAAGACACATCTGCTAGGGAGAGGTTTCCACACTCTTATAAAGAATGTTTCGTTCCCCTCTCCAACCGATGTGGGATCTCACAATCCACCCCTTGGGGGCCAGCATCCTCGCTGGCACACCGCTCGATGTCTAGCTCTGACACCATTTGTAACAACTCAAGTCTACCACTAGACGATATTGTCCTCTTTGGACTTTCCCTTCTGGGCTCCTCTCAAGGTTTTAAGACACGTCTGCTAGGGAGAGGTTTCCACACTCCTATAAGAAATGGTTTGTTCCCCTCTCCAACCGATCTGGGCGTGGGCGTAATCATAGAAAGAGCAGCATTCTTGTTACTTACAGGTAAAGGCTTCTCAAAATTGTAGTCAAGGCAGGTTTTGTGGTATAGTGCTGAACACTCTGTATCCATTTGAACAATAAAATGGGGCTCTATTTCTGACTTGTTCTCTTCATCTTCGCCTTCAACAAAAGATAAAAAATAACGAGGACTGTTACTGCTCTCGTAACCACTCTTAAATTGTCTGCAACAACTCCTGGTACGTTCCATAGATGGACGGTATAGCTGAGAAGGAACCTACAAATAATAACGAATAAAGTCTTAATGTACATAAAAAAAGGAAGATAATATAATCAATTGTTCCCTTCATTGTATTAGCAAATGAAGGATCACCACAAAGGCAATGGAGATATGATGTTAACAACTTATGACGGAAGGTGTGAGAAGTAATTCAAAGAGACTTGAATTACCTCCTGCAATTCTGAGACCACAAAGAAAATTGATTCAGTGTTAACTGTGTCATAAAGACGAATTCTCTGCAACTCTCTCCTACAGGGTATGGGCAACTTCACCTCAGGAGATCCATTATAAATTCCCTTGGGAAAGGAAAGGCATTTCGCCCAGTAGCCAACATACCGCCGTTGGCTTGGAATTGATACCTGTTAACATTAGAAGAAGACTCAATGTGAATGACCAAGCACCAGACTTAAGTCATAACAACTTCTTTTTCCTAGTCTTGTTCAGATCTTATTAAATGATGAGATGTATTCAAGTTAATATCAATAACTCACGTGTTAAATAGGAACATAATCTTACAACTGGGAGAAAATCTTAAGAATGTTATAAGATCAAACTTATAATCCAACAACATAAGTATTTGAGTTCAATCGTAATTTAGCATGAGGCAAGGTAATGTTCTACCTCTCTCTGTCTAGGATTGCTAACTTTAGATCGTAGTCCAATATTAATAACAAAAGAGGCCTGATTTTTTAAAGGAAAAGTTTATGCTGTTAAATCCATCCATCTAATAACGCCACACTACCATTAAACCCTAGTACCTAAAACGACTTACCCCTTCATTATTGGTCGTCCGCCTCTGAGCATACAGGTGAAGTGCATCCTCCACTGACATGCCACAGTAAACCAAGTAGGCACATACCATTAATCCTGTTCGACCTTTTCCAGCCTGAACAGTAATTACAAGTAATTTGAATCTAAAAAAAAGGAGTTAGCATAAAAATAATAAAGCGGTGTGTTTTTCTTAGATTTCTTGTTCCAGAGTATTTCTTAAAAATTAAACAACAGTCATGCTCGTCCCCTGGCGTTCAATCAATAGTTTGATAGCTATGTTATGGCCTTCATCCACACTAAATACTAAAGTAAATATATCTGATGACCCTTCTCTAAAAGTAGGAATCAATACAAACTAATTTAGATCTTATTCTTCTTAACTGCAAAAGAAAGTAATCCCATAGACGATAGCCAATTTTGAGCAGTGGAAGAAATCAAAACAAAAATAGCAGCAATAAAACGACCTTTCAGCCCAAAACTGAAAGATGGGCTTGTTACATCTAAGCTGATTTATTGATTGAATTTGATTATCATACACCCATCTAATCTTCTGCTTAAGTGAAATGGGTTGAATTTGATTAACAAAATTACCATGCAATGTATTGAAATGGGTTGGGGAAATTAAAAAGATGAAAGGATCGGGGAAATTCAAGGATATCAACTATTTTAGACTTGTCTAGGAGGTCAGAATTACCATGCAGTGTATAACCGCAATATTCTTTGGGTGGGATGATATCCATGAAGAGACATTTTCACAGAAGATTTTGATCATCTGTAGCGGTGGAACATGATTATCATCAAAAGGAAATGACTCCACGCGCCCATGAAAATGTGATGGATCATATGATTCTTCAATACAGAGATTATAGATCTGCGTTGTCCCAAAAATATATATATATATATCAAGATGCACGAGTCATGTAGGTTTTACATGGCAGAAACAAAATTTGATGCAAATGCTATAATTCTACAGGAAGTGATAAGCCCTTGTTATAAAAAAAAAATTCCATTAGAATACGCTTACATTACATACTGCAATTTCAACCTAAAATCAGTTTCCTTGCAAAAGGGTTGTCTAAAAGTTAAATTATAGGAAGATCAAGTGATAAGATATGATAGATCGAATGATTTATAATCAAGCAGTCAAAATTATACCTTGTAATGTCCTTGATGCCTCATGTCCAACACGGACTTAACCTGCCATAGGGGATTACGATACATAGCACGCATCCGTTCGGCAGGGAATGACATTGCCAGAACATGATCCGTAATGTATGACATGTCAAGATCATAGCCAGCAACAAGCATGCGCCTCCTTTGCTTGGATACCAAGTTACGGAGGTAAAATTTTTTTGATAGATAATTCATCAGGTGGTGTTGCAAACTAAGGTTTTCAACTTTCCCCTGACCTTGCTTGGAAAATTTAATCCCCATTTGACCACTATGACAGGCTCCTCCTCATAGATGGTAAGCTACCTATCAAGAACGCAGTTATTAGTCCAAAATAGCAGACATACATCAACTGCTACTTTCAGAGTCCCTTTCGAAACACAATTAATTTCAATATTTTCACCCTAATTACTCGTTCATGAAGTGAAATTTACAGGTTCTACAATTGAAGAATGACAATTGAAATGCGGTACTTCACTTCTGGAGGATAAATCACCTCACTCCACGAGATCTCGAACAATGAAACAAAACTTTCTCTACTCGAGAAAAAGGGATTTATCTTCCTTAATCCAAAAGACTGAAAGATTTGTGAATTACGCACAATTACCGATTGCAATTATCTTTTTCCATGAAAATAACAAATCATTGCATTAGTTTATCCAATTTCTAGAGAGGCGTTCAACGACATTACGAATTAAAGCAAAGCAGAGACATACAAATCAGAGGTCCAAAAAATATATATATATATATATATTCAGAAGGAAAAAAGGGGGGAAAATAAGTGATTACCAGGAACGGTAGATCATAAGCTCCTCAGATGAAACCGAAGAGCGGACAGTTCTAGGGCACCCAATTCCGTAAAGAGAGTGCAAAATGAGAGAATTGGAGTACCCTAGAAAAGCTTGAAAACGAAATGGAGGTGGAATTCAAGGTGGTCGGGAGGTGAAGATGAGGTCCATTAGAACAAGATGGGGAGCGGGAGGTAGAATTAAGAAGGGAAAGATATGTAGGAGGAAGAAGAGGGAGGTTTAGGGTGGAGTTTCTGAGCCCCAAATTTGGAGGGAAAATGGCCGCCATTGTAGGGCAAGCACCAAAAGACTTGGATGCTCTTGGGGTTAGAGGTTATGGAACGTGGAACGAATTGGAGGGAGCTTCCATGACCGTTGCTATTGGCGGCAAATTAACAACTCCTCCATTATAACTCAATTCTAATGCCTTCAGAATATGTTGGTTCTGTTATTATTGCATTTTTTTTTTCAATTATTCGTTCTAAATAACTCGAATATTTCAATATAGATGATTATTTGTAAAGAAATAATAATAATAATTTGTGTATTTATTTAACATTATTTCTTATTACTAATGATGCACTTACTAATCTTTAGGTAATTATACATTAATTTAATATGATTTTAATTTGTAAACAATTTTTGGTATTTATTAATTCACTAGTTTATTTTTATAGAAATAGCTATAAAAAAATTATTTCAACTATTGTACACAAAAGATCGGAAAAGTAAAACAAAAGAAATATTTCACATAAAATTTCGATTTGAAATCGAAAATTAAAGTGTGTTTTGTATAAATATAAATACAATTAATGTTTGTTAGTGCATAAATGTATTAATTTGTTTTTCAATACAAAATTAAAAAAAAGTGAAATAAAGGAAAATTATGAATAATATATAAAGGAAAAGGGAGAGAAGAAATGTAAATAGAGGATAGGCTGATCCCACATTGTTTGGAGGGAGAAACGAGCAATCCTTGTAATGGTGCAGAAACCTCTCTCTAGTAACGCTTTTCAAAACTTTAAGAGGAGACCCTTAAAGAGAAAGTCACTAACTTTTAGAAAAGTTCAAAGAAGACAATATCTATTAGCGTTATTTGAAAAAGTCAAGAAAGAACAATATCTATTAAGAATGAACTTGGAAAAGTCTGACAATATCTGCCAGCGGAACTTGGGAGGTAGCTTAAAACATACCAATGTTTGAAAATGGCATCCAAAATTGATTTAATTTCTCCCATATGTGCATTCTAAGATGTCCGAGTTTAGGGGCAATGTTCGATCGTTTAGTGTCCATCTTTGCAAGATTTTTGTGTAGGTCAACAACAAGAAAATGGACAATTCATTGAAGATCACAGCACCATAGCAAAGAGGATGAAAAAAATGCGTTTAAGAAATCCAACAATCTGAAATTCAGCTACACTTGCCAAGCAAATAGGCTCCTGCCAAAAATAACGAGGGAAAAGCACTTATAACACACTGGAATCTCTGCTGCACAAGAGGGAACAACTTAGGAAGTAATCCTTCGTAGGCTTTGGCTTAGTGTTCTATGGGGGAGGGATCTGTTCCAATTGAATAAGGAAAACCTTTGACACTGAGATTAAATAGTTCATAGGCGAAGCTATAGCTGCCAAGATATTTGTTATGTAAGAAATTTAAAGAGCCAAGGTTCTCAGCTACAATAATTCAAGCCTATAACTAATACAATGTGGCATCCAAAAAAGCAACAAAAGTATATCATCCTCTCTCCCCACTAACAACATTTACATCTTGATGTTGAAGTAATCGGGGTCAAAATGATGCAGTCTTACATAACCATCTTCACCTCCACTTGAAAAGCTACAAGAACACCAAATCCATATTAAGCAACACATCAATTATTGTCCAATACTTATCCATCCAATCAATGCAATGATTTAGTTTGTTTTACACATACAAGCAGCAGTGCAATACACCATACCTCTTTCCATCGGGATTGAAAGCCAGAGCATTGATGGGTCCAAAATGCCCTTTCACACCTCCAATCTCTTCTTGAAGGATCTATAAGACGAAAGGGAAATATCAACCAACCGAACTAACCCTTTAACTCTAGGTAATAAGATAAATGCCAGAAGGTTGCACCTTGTCAAAAAATTTAGCTTCAAACTTTCCTGCACGATGATCCGTTGTTGTCACAGCCGAAGCATCCTGACCACCACCAAGCACCACCTGAAACCCGAAAAGCCAATCCGAGTCCAAAGACATTCAACAACATATCAGACAATCGAGCATAAAACAAAATATCATTGTCAGAAACTTTACACTTGGCAATGCTACAATTGGACATTCACGTATACATACATGATCAAGAAGTGGAGACATTGTAACTGCATTGACTGGGCGTTCTGTCACATACGTCTTGATGAGTGTCAACGTTCTAATATCCCACAGCTGAATTTAAAATCAATGAATATTAAACCACCAAATTTTAAAACGTTAACCAGATATTGGAGGTAGGGAGGGGGGTTGTTGAAGAATCAGAGATCTGTACAGTACCCTAGCAGACTTGTCCAAAGAACCAGTGATAAAATGTGAACCATCAGAGGATTTCGTAAGGGAAGTTATTGTTTTTTTATGGCCTGTCTCCTTGTCTGATTCTTTTAAAAGTTTACCTGTCTGTAATTCAATCAAACATCAAGAGGAAAATAAGCCAGATTCACCAAGAAACATTAAAAAGTTATCAATAGAAGTAGAACTCGAACAATAAACAAGGAGTTAGAACATTAGATTTGGTAACCGCACATCTTGATTACAGATGCAAATAGAAAGGAAACTTCAGTTGGCCCTTAACTCAGCATGTTTCTAAATGTTACTTCAATTCCAAAAATACATTGTATTAAATGTTCTTGTGTCGTTATTGAAAAAAAAAAATTCACAATATTTTTTTTTAGCAAAGATGAGATACAAATCCAAATGAAAATTTAACATATGAAAAGAAAATTAATTGCTGCTGTTGTGGTTAGAACAAGCCACTTGGCCAGGTTTTTATTTCTAAAAGCAAGGGTTTTGAAAATTAATTATGGTTTTTGAGATTTGGCGAATGTTTTAATAAATTTTAAAAGAATTTTATGAACGGAAAAGAAGGGTTTTTAAAACGTCTAAAGTTTCTTATGGACAACATCATTAGTCCAAGTTGCCAATGCCTAACCCACCTGCTGTTATGGTAAGAACAAGCTACTTGTAGTTACTAATTTCTGAAGATGTGCGTAATATTGCAGAGTTCTTTTTTCTAAATGAAAATATTACATAGCTATGAACTTATACTTCAAAACTACAAAGCAGTTACAATATGAAAGATTAAATCCAACATCCCAAAAAATAGTTACAAAATACTTTTATAAAAGAATAATAGCCAAAATACTTTCTTTGATAGGAAGTAGCCATAAAAAAATTATTATACTATTGATAAACACCCAGTACCAAAATCATTACCTCAGAATCCCAAATGCGAATGACAGCATCTTCGCCTGCACTTACAATGGTCTTATTTAGAGGCCCCCAAACAGCTCTATTGATTCTTCCCTGGGGACCCTTAAGAACGAGCACAGATTCACCAGTCTCTGCAGCATATCAGAAACACTTTAATGAGCATATGTAAATCAGTTAGAGCCAAAAATAACTGTCCATTTTAATCACAGAGTTAGCTGAATATAGCAATGTCCACTGAAACAAATCTGTCAAAACCTGCTTATATTGTTAAAAGGGAGAACAAGCATCAATACCAATAAAGCTCAAACAAGTCGTGCAGTAACATTACACAAATTGTATCATCTAGAACTGATCGGAAAACTGAAAAACCAAATGAAAGAAAAACATAGCTTACGTTCCGAGGGGTCTCTGGCAATGCGTTTGACATGAATAGCAGAAGGTAACTCCATGAAAGGATCGGTGGTAATAACTGCAAGCTTATCCCCGACAGAGAAATCAACTGCCCTAGCAGGTGAGTCGAAATTGAAGGAGAAAAGTTGCTGCCCAGTTTGTACATTCCACAGTTTTGCCGTCTGATCCGCACTTCCAGTGATCAGCCGCATTGAATCTCCTGAAATTCAAGTAGTATAGCACACAAGTTCAGTCTCGGAATCCTCAGTTATCCAATCCAAACAAACGCAAGGTAAAAATAAGAAGGTGAAGCATACTGGAAACATCACAGCACCAAACGGCACCATTATGACCACGATAAGTCCCCAATCGCTCGCCGTTATCAGCGAACCAGACGGTGGGGTTGTGATCCTTGGCACAGGAGAAAAGAAGATCGCCATCCCTATTGTACTTGAGGAAAGTCAATGGCCGTTCATGGCCTTTCATCAAGATTGGACGCATTTTCGATGAAGTTTGAAGCTAGAACGTGTTCGTAGAAATGATAGAGCCGGTTGCCGTGAGACGCCGGCGATGGGAGGATTGGGAGGATGGGTGGGGGAATTTGGGGCTAGGGTTGGTGTATTTCGGAGTTAGACTTGGGCTTGGGCCGGTATTTATTCGATTCGGTTGCAATCCGTAGCAACCACCCCTCAGGTGGACCAAGGCTTGGTTGAAGGTGTCCTTTGACTAAGAGGTCTTGAATTTGGGCATGTAAAATTTGATACTCCTTAGGCATACCCTCGAGCGATGGTGGGAGTTATATGGGTATGGGGCTGTGGCGATCGATATCAGTTTGGTAATGCTGTGTTGGTCTTTGTTGGTGCAGTTGGCAAAGACTTGCCTTGTGGATTTGGAGGGTTCTTTTACGGAAGGTCAGAAGACATTCAAGACATTCGAGAGTCGATTTAAAGGCATCATTTCGTCATTTATGAATAGTTTGATTATTATATTTTGATGGATGTTGAAACAAAAAGTATGAGATCCTACCTCAATTGAAGAGTAAAACAAAGCATTTTTTACGAGGGTGTGAAAACATCTCCCTAATAATGTAAGGTCCTATAACGGTTGTTGAAGTAGGGAACAAAATATTATTTACGAGAGTGTGGAAACCTCTTCTTAATAATGTGAGATACCACATCAGTTGGAGAGGAAACATCTCCCTAATAATGTAACATCCCACATTAGTTGGAAACGATAACAAAGCATTCTTTAGAATGGTGTAAAAAAGGGTAACAAAGCATTCTTTACAAGAGTGTGAAAACCTCTCCTTATAGACACGTTTAAAAATCGTGAGGCTAATACGTAACCGACCAAAATAGACAATATCTACTAGCAATGTATGTGAGTTGTTACAAATGGTATCAGAATGTGCCAACAAGAACACTAGCTCCAAGGGATAGATTGTAAAATCTCACAGGGTGTAGCGGTGAACTTGATAAGATTGCAAAATTAGTGAAAACAGAGCAACTCAACCTGCAAATTTGGAACTCGTAATCTGATAGTGTTCTTGACGTACCAAAAAGATGTATCACAGAACTCAATAGAATATCTCTCAATAAAAATAAGACCCCCACGAGGTTATATGTTTTAAACCAAATGTTTCAACCATTCCTTCTCCCCTCCCTCCAAGGTCATTAACAAAATTATATCCCCACTGGTTTTTACCAATTCACAGGCAGACCCCCAAACCATTTCTCAGTGCCGGTGCCTGCTCCGGTGGTCCTTGTCCCTCCCATATTCTCTATCTCGCTCATACTCGTAATCTCGATCACGATCTCTTCCTCTATCTCGCTCCCTGCTTGGACTCCGATGTCTTTCTCTGTTTTCTCTTTCTCTATTTCTGCTGCTATCTCGGTTCTTGTCTCGGTCGTCCCATCCTCGGTCTCTACTTCTCTCCCTCCTCTCTTTCTCAACTACACCTGGAAAACAAAGTTCAAAAACATGTATTTAGGTAGCTTTATATTTAAGCCAATGACTTTTCAGGATAATCAGAATTTGTAAATCGGTGCCCGTTGAGACAATCAAGAATTTTCCTTGTTAAGCTAACTCGAAGCTTCGAACGTGCAATCTTAAGAGTAACTGTGGGTCGGGCAGCCCTTTTGGGGCTAAAATCTCCGACAATATTCCGATGTTTATTTAACAGACATGCACACGAAGAATTCTCAAAATAATTTCAAGGTCAATAGCATGGTGTTGATGGCCAGACACGTACCTAGTTCCTCGACTTCCCATCCAGCCCGCCCAGCACCTGGTAGTACCCGACCAGATTCCATTTGCTGAGATTTGGCACGAAACTTCTTCTTAAGGTTTCCAAACTCATCGTACATCTCACCATCATCCTGATATTATAATTAAGATTGTCAAATCCCAATCAGAAAACTGTTTTTTCTCAAAGCAATGATCTACCGTCTTACTTCTTCAGCTTCTCGTCGCCGTCGTTTAGTCTCCTCCAACTCTTCTTCATCAAGTTCTTTGTAACCTCCACCGCGCCCTCCTCTATGCAATCATAATTTGAAAATAACAGATAAGAATTTGTAGTAGTCTATTATTATTAGTACAACTCAAGAACACAATTAAACAACCGTACAAATATTTTGTTTGTATGATCAGAGAGACCATGACGAAAGAGTAAAAGTTCATCAATGTGGTAAAAATCTCATACTTGTTTTGAGATATGAGAATTCAAATCTCTAACCTCCTGGTTAAAAGCATGCCTCAATCGGTTGAGCTATGCTCAAATTTGTGGTAAAAAACTCATATTTTTAAGACAAAATTTGTGGCATTCCCTTAAGAAATACACAAGTTTATACTATCAATCGTTAAGGGTTGCCGTCTTAAACTAAAAAAAGATAATAAAATACTGCAAGCAACGTCATCAACTAATAAGATCGTGCTTTCCAAAAAAGAAAAGTAACACAAAAATAAATAGTTCACGTTATACCTCGTGCCACCCTCGTTATGACCAGGTTTGTTTGTGTTACAAATGTTGCATTTTGTACGCTTCGCCCAATTAATGTTACCACACCTGAAACGTAAAGCAGTAGGAAGATCCAGTTACACAAGCAAGCAGTGTTATCCAAGCAGAGAACAAGTATCTAGAAACAAACAACCATACAAGAGAATATTTCTCCAAAAACTTCAAATTAACATTGTGATTGCTCCTTCGGATCGTCTCTCGAGATGCATCATTTCATGATTGCCATGATATTTAAAAACATTAAAAGAAAAAAACCAAAGAAACAAGAGGGTACAAATATAATGCAAGAACTTCATAAAAACACCAAATGATAACATTGCAGAAAAGGAAATCCAAAGGCAATACATTCCTGCAAGTACTAATGCAAATCAAACTATGCTGAAGTAAAATGAAATTAGATTTACATTGGACAAGGCCAATCATTTGGACCAAAGAGTCCCGTAGGGCCACCGACTTGACGGCTATTGCCTCCAGAGTCCTGGTTGCTGGTGCCTCGGCCCCTGCCACGACCTATAGAGCCCGCACCACTACCAGCAGTACCAGAAGGTCGAGCACTTCCACATCGATTGCACACACCGCGAAATGCAAAATTAACATTGGAACAACTGCCAGTAGGATAGCACATGAGAAGCCATTTAAACAACAATAAGTGAAAGATAGAAGCCAAGTAAGATTGATTGAATGAAAGAAGCAAGAAGGAGCTGCTCACCAATATCATATCACAGACCTTGTATTTGGACACAGCCAATCTCCCTCTTGTTGCCATGCTTTTCCTGGAACATCACCGCGACCTCTCCCCCTTCCACCGCCCCCATTCACATCCGCAGCATTCTCCTCGAAACCAAGATCATCACCAACAACAATTGGATCATCCACCACATTGAATGAAAGATCATCCTTACTTTTGGACTCTGCTATATGAACTTCAATGATGTTACCATGAAAATCCTTATTGTTAAACCATTCAACAGCCGCTAAGGCTGCATGTGGATCCTCATATGTTACAGTAGCATCTCCTTTAGGCTCATTCGTCGATTTATCACGATACAACCAGATCTTTGGTCTACCTGTTCGCTTGTCTTTCTTTGAAGATTAAACAAGCGAAAAAAAGGACTATTATAAATGAAAATCAAAGCATTTAAAGATAGACTAATACTAATATAACCAAAAGCAAAGGCGCATAGAAACAGGAAAAGGGTCAACAAAATTGTGGCTAAATTTCCCAACCTTTAGTAACCCAATTGTTCCAAAATATTCAGCAAGCATATTATCATCTGTCCCATAGGGCAGGTTGCAGACGTAGACAGACCCATTTGAGAGGGCTCCTTTACCCGCATAGCTAGCCATTATTCACCAATTTTCATGAAATCAAAGTTAAGACCTACACAAAAGATGGCCAATCAGTAAATTAAAATCTCTGAAATAACCACGAGAGACGCATAAATCTTTTCAAGAACATAGATCTCGAAAGGAAAAGCAGAGGAGAAAGCAAAGAAAACAGAAATCGTCGAGCGATGAATGAAGAAGAAAAAAAAAAGAATCGAATTTGAATCATGAGGTAGTGGAGATAATGGAAGACCTCAAATCAGGAAATACAGGGGCACGAAGAAGATTGAAAAGAGATGAGCGATAGGGTTACCTGAGCTGCGTTGAGTTCCAGACTTTGATTTTTGGTTCGTCTGCTGCGCTTCTTCACTGCTTTTTCATCAGTCCCTCGCTTTGATGAGAGTGAACCGGGTCGATGACGATCCAATTAAACCCACCTTCTTAACATTATTATTTTAATTTCCATACTTTTAAAATGATAATTATGGGTTATTCGCATGTATTTTTCTTAAATGATTTTACTAAAAAGAAAATATCTTTATAATATTAACTTCCCAAATAAAAATATTTGTCTTTTAGATGCTGAAATTTATTTATATTTAAATCTTAATTAAGAAAACAAATAAATTATTTGAATATTTTATCTCGCGGGTAAAAGCGTAATTGAACAAACATTGAATATGATAGTATAGAAGATTAACAGTTAACCCATCTTAAATATGACAGTACAGAGAGTTTGCAGTTAACCTATATTGAATATGACAGTACAGAGGGTTCACAGTTAACCCATCTCCTACACCGCAAGTTTAATCCAATGCCTACATCGCATTTGAGGGTAAATGAGTAAATGAGTAATTGAACAAACATTGAATATGACAGTCCCATGTTCACAGGTGGTTGAATCCATCTCCTACACCGCAAGTTTAATCCAATGCCTACATCGCATTTGAGGGTAAATGAGTAATTGAACAAACATTGAGTATGACAGTCCCACGTTCACAGGTGGTTGAATCCATCTCCTACACCGCAAGTTTAATCCAATGCCTACATCGCATTTACGAGTAAATGAGTAATTGAACAAACATTGAATATGACAGCTCCACGTTCACAAGTGGCTGAATATTTATTCGATCTAATCGTTCGATAAGGGCTTATTCGATCTAATTGTACCTCGTAATCCTTTAAAACGTATTTTAAGGGCTTTTTGAATATGACACAGGTGACTAAATATTTATTTGATAAGGGCTTATTCGTTCCCTCGAATCAAAATTAAGAGTATCGATAGATGAATTTTGTCTATAACAATAATAATTTTTTATAAAAACAATCAACATCGCATCCCAAATCTTTCAAATGAGTGTGTCGGTAATCTAGAGAGAAAGAGCAGCTTCAATTTTCCCCCATGAATCCACAGCAGGTCCTTTGAGCATCTTCTTCATCTTCTCAACAATCTCTTTTGCCTCTTCAACCTTCGATATACCCACCAATCCACGAACCAGGCCCTCCATTGCCTCAAATGGAGGAACCCACCTCCTCTTTATGATCTCTCTACATGTCTCCAACGCCAAATCAAACTCCCCCTCCTTAACCATGCTTCGAATCAAACTACAATAGATTCGCGAACTGGGTGAGACATAGCCATCCTCCAGCATACTCTTCAGAACTTTCGTAGCCAATTCAATATCCCCAACATTGCCGTAGCCATGGATGATTGCATCATAGCTACTAGAATTGGGCTTCACACCCTTTGAAACCATCTCATCTAGCATTTTCTTGGCCCCTGCACACTCCTTGTTCTTGCACAGCCTCAAAATCCTGTAATTGTAAGTAGCCAAATTGAACTCCAAACCTCTCTTTGAAATTTCCTTCACAATCCCGTCGAATCCGACCAATCGCCTTTGTTCCAGTAAGCTTCTAACAAGATATTGTACGATTCAATGTTAGGGACGACCTTAGCATCATCCTTGTACAACTCATCGATCCAGTTCCGAGCCGATTCAAGATCGTTTTGCTGAACAAAAGCCTTCAACACCAGATTGTGCGAAACCACCGTCGGAGTAACACCAATTTTCTCCGGAATGGTTCTGAACATCTCATGAACCTTCTCAGGCATGGAATTGTTGAGATAAACAGAGAGAACAGCAGAGAGCGATTTCTCTGACAGATCGCAGGGTTTGTTCAGGATTACCAGATCAAGAGTGCGGATAGCTTGATCGACCATGCCGGAGCTGGAGTAGAGCATGATGAGGCGGATCCAGAAGCCTTCAGAAATGGCGGAGGGGGATTTGAGGTGGGATTGAATGATGCCATCGATTAAGTCGAAGCGTTGAGCACGCGCGAGTTTGCGGATGGAATAGTAGTAGATTGGGCGGTGGCGTCGGAATGTCGAAAGGTCGGAATATTGGATGAAGTATTGGGCAAGCTTATCGGGATCTGATTGGGACAAAATGGCGGATTTAGCAGCACGAAATGAAGGGAAAGGGGAGTCGGAGTTTGGTTGAAGGGGTGGAGTTGTTGAATATGTGAAAGAATGAAGGAGTTTGGAGGGGAGGAAGAGGCGTCTTGGAGTTCTGGAGAGAGCCGCAGCCATGGCGGATGGCGATGGGGTTTAGACGTGAAAATTACAGCATTACAGAATATATTTTTTTGAACAATTTTAAGGGTGAAATTATCCTTTTATCCTTGAGCAACAAAAATATTTGTCAAAAAAATATATATATATATTTTTTCTTTATCATAGACATTACGGCATTACAGAATATCTCTACCGACCAACACAAATAATTTTAACATGTTTTATTCTCACTCATGCTTCCTAAGAAAATTCAAGACATAGAAGTGAGTAAGAACAAAACAAGATTCGTATTGATTTGTAAGGGTGTTACAACAAGTATATGATATCTCTATACACGTGTCTCCATATGAACGAGTATACGAGTATTATGAAATGATATAAGTTTTAAATTCAGGGGTGAGTTCTTGCACATCCCACCCACTATAAACAAATTTACTTCAAAAACCAAATCCAAAACTTACGGTTCTTCACATATACACAAATAAACTCTAATAAAAACTCAAAACTTCATGTAAACTATGTTCGTTTTTCGGTCACCTTAATATCAACTTTCTTAGGAACTTCATCAGATACCAATGCTATAAGATCCGCATCAGTAACTCTCTGAAATTTCAAAAACATTTAGTGATGAATGGTAATCATGTTCTTCAAGTAAGTCAAAGTAGAATAATCCCAAATGGGTATTAGCTAAGTTACCTTTTTATGTTCGGCTAAAGCTTTGAAACGCCAAAATACGTTGTCGAGGTTGTCCTCGTCGATCTCATAACTAAGCTAAAAAGACAACGAGGTATAACATTATCCAATCAATATTATATATGATAGTTCACAAAAAAACGCTATCGTTTACTTTTTACGAAAAATGCTATCACAATATACCTTTCGAAGTTGACTTTTAAGAGCATGACGTCCACTGCAAAATATATACACATAAGAAAGTCAAAGGTCGAGCTTTGGTTGAAAAAAATAAGAACTTTAACCAGGCTATACCTGAGCCTTCCAAGAACAATACCAACATCATTGGATCGTTGATAGCCAATATCTTCTGGTGATATGATTTCGTAAGTGCCTCTGTGCTTAAGCATCCCATCCTGAGTATCAATGATCATATTTAGGATACCATTTAAGCCTCAACAGATTACAAGAGTGAGTAAAAATGGAAGAAGAGTAACCTGGTGGATGCCACTTTGATGAGCAAGGGCATTGGCTCCAACAATGGCCTTGTGGGGCTGCACATTCAACCCAGTGTACTCTTCTACCTGAGCAACAATGACACTCAATTTGGCCAACCTTCTCAAATAGTTAAGCTTTTTGGTAACTTTTTCAAGAAGCTTTTATGGTAATTAATTACCATCTTGCTAGCTGAAAAGATATGTCTTGAGTTAATTCCAGTGTAAAGACCTCCAAGCACATGCTCTCCACGACATTGTAGGGTCATTATCACCTGAAGATATCATGTTTCGTAGAACGATGGATTAACATGAGTTATCTTCGGGCTGGTCCATAAAAAAGATAAAAAGAACAAATTCGAGTAAAGGAATGATACATAAATGAACCGAGACCACATTCGAATGAGTGATCTTAAGGATAGGATGATTAAGAACGGCTTAAAAAAATTGAAAGTTACTATCTATACCAACAACGTGCGTATATCCATTTTAGCGACTCAATTATAAGAACTTCATGGTTAAACGTGTTTTGCTTGGGTGAGCTTCTGAAAATTTTCAAGCGAGGTCAAAACATGCTGGAAGGATTTATGTCAGTCTGTAAGGATGGTATTCACTTTTAGAAGTAAAAAGTAAGTAACGTGGAATGATATTAGGGCCATTAATTTTTTAGGATGCATGCAAACAAGGACAGAATATGCTATAAGGATTTGTATGGGTCTGTAGGGATAGTCTTCACTCTTAAAAGTAAAGAGTAAGTAGTAACGTGACTATACCGTTGGAGAATACAGGAGTCATTAGGTGCCAAATTCGAACTCCAAATCCCGAGCATAGGGTGTTACAAAAATCATAGAACCAATTTAAGCATAGATCTGCTGATAAATGAAAGAACCCGTTTACCTCCTCGAGTGAAGCATTCCCAGCTCTCTCACCTATGCCATTTATTGTGACCTCAACTTGCCTTGCACCACCACATGCCCCCTACAAACAAAATATATGAGAGGAATGGAACTTGGAGCAAGAACATAGAGAGGGTTAATATCACTTACTGCTATTGTATTGGCAGTTGCTAGTCCAAGATCATTCTGGCAATGCGTTGAAATGATAACATTTTGAGTGCCAGGAGTATTACATTTTATATCAGCAATCAGCTTCCCATATTCAGCTGGCACTGTATACCCCACTGTGTCTGTATTGTTCAGAGTTGTCGCCCCAGCTCTTATCACTTCACCAAGAATTTGATAAAGAAACTCTTTATCTGATCTGATACCACACCCAACCAATGGTACGTCAAGTTTATTCGAACAACTCGAATCAGCTCAATTCAAATATATGCGAACTACGTAAGTAACGGCTCAAGCCTACCACTAGCAGATATTGTTCTCTTTGGACTTTCCCTTTCGGGCTTCCCCTCAAGGCTTTAAAACGCGCCTGCTAGTGAAAGGTTTCCACACCATTTATAAAGGGTGCTTAAGGGTGATTCGTTCTCCTCCACAACTAATGTGGGATCTAACAATCCACCCCTCTTTAGGGTCCAGCATCTCGTTCCTTTCTCTAATCGATGTGAGACCCCCACCAAATCCACCCCTTTGGGGTCCAGCGTCCTTACTGACACACTGCCTCATGTCTACCCCCTTCGGGGAACAACCTCCTCGTTGGCACATCGCCTGGTGTCTGGATTTGATACCATTTATAACGGTCCAAGCCCACCGCTAGCAGATATTGTTCTCTTTGAGTTTTCCCGCTTCCCCTCAAGGCTTTAAAACACATATGCTTGAGAAAGGTTTCCACACCCTTATAAAGGGTGTTTCGTTCTCCTCCACAACCAATCTGGGATCTAACAATCCACCCCCCATCAGGGACTAGCGTACTTGCTGGCACTCGTTCCTTTCTTCCATCGGTGTGGGACTAGGGTGTTTCGTTCTTCTCCACAACCGATCTAGGATCTAACAATCCACCCCCCTTCAGGCCCAGCGTCCTCGCTGGCACTCGTTCCTTTCTCCCATCGGTGTGGGACCAGGGTGTTTCGTTCTCCTCCACAACCGATCTGGGATCTAACAATCCACCCCCCTTCAGGCCCAGCGCCCTCGCTAGCACTCGTTCCTTTCTCCAATCGATGTGGGACCCCCACTAAATCCACCCCTTTCGGGGCCCAACGTCCTTAATGGCACACCGCCTCGTGTCTACCCCCTTCGGGGAACAGCCTCCTTGCTGGCACATCGCCCCGTGTCTGGCTTTGATACCATTTATAACGGCCCAAACCCACCGCTAGCAAATATTGTCCTCTTTGGACTTTTCCTTAAACGCTAGCAGAACAACCTTATTCAAAATGCGTCTACTAGGGAAAGGTTTCCATACCCTTATAAAGGGTATTTCGTTCTCCTCTCCAACCGATGTGGGACCTAACAAACTCGAACCATAAACCGATGTGGGACCTAACAAACTCGAACCAGCTCAAGTAGAGATAATTAAAGATCAAACCTGCCAGCATCCTCAGGGCTAAACTCAACATCATCAAAACCCAAGCTTCGTGCAAACCTCACCATATTCCTAGCAATCTCAACCACTTTCCCTCTCGTCTTTCTAAGCTTATGCGTCAAATGAATCTCACTCGTTGCAATGAACATATGTATTCTTGGTCTCTTAGCATACTTCACTGCCTCCCAAGCAGCTCGAACGTCGCTCTCGATGCATCTCGAGAACCCGCAAATCACCGGCACATACCCGTCCTCACCTACCTCATTGCCAACCTCTTTCGCAACCATCTCCACGGCCTCAAAGTCCTGCCTCGACGCTGCCGGGAATCCCGCCTCAATTGCGTCAACCCTCAGCTTCACAAGCTGACGGGCAATGCAAAGCTTCGGCTTCGACGTGAGGGCTGCGCCAGGGGATTGCTCGCCATCGCGGAGAGTGGTGTCAAATAAGCGTACGTAGGAAGCATCCGAGATGTAATTTGGGGTGTAGGGTGGACGTTGTCGAACCGAAGAGACTACATGACATGATGTTATTTGATGATGGGAAATACAAACGTCGTGATTCGGCTTCGACATCGACATCGAAACCGGCATAGTTAGCATGGACATAGCTGGATTGGGTTTGAGGTCTCGTACGTTGGACTTAATTTGAGGGCATCATATTTGTGGAGGACATGATTTGTCGTTTTTTAAATTTGTTGAAAAAGGAAGACAACTCGCATCTTAAATTATTGGAACTTGTACGGAACAGAATCTAACATATTTTACACGTGAATTTTTGCAGCTTTCTTTTGGAACTATATATAAAAATAAAAAATAAATAAAAAATAAAAAACCGAACTCCGTAAAAATTCACAAACAAATTTGTTCGATAGTCCGATTCCTACATCACGCGTCGTCCTTTTCAATATCGTGAATTACTATAATAATTCAACATGAACCGATACGTAATAATTCATTTAAGATCGGAAGTTAAAAAAATATATAATTTATTTTCATCATTGAAAAAGTATTGAGATAGTTGAAGTTGTTCGTGAAGAACTTTCGACAAAAACTCATAAATGATGGAGGACGACACTTGTCGTCATTTTTTCATAAGATTTTTTATTTCTTTATCAAATAAAGTCCACGACCGCAAGTCTTATGACCTCTTGGACTTGCTTTCACGGGTTCCCGAGTGTTGGACGATGACAGCAACTTCTCGAGTGTTTTGATTGAAGTTGTCATACCCCGCTCCACGTTACCCTACTTTTAAAAAAATTATATATTTTTTAATAAAAAAAACAGCTATTTTATACTAAATTTCCATGCTAGATTTCAATAAATATTGTAAAAATTAGATAGATATTTACAAAATAATAATAATAATAATAAATATTGTGAACGTTTTTATAATTAAAATTCCTGTTATGAGAGAACAAATGGATGAATTAATTTAGTAAATGAATTGCCAATCTTTTTCATATCCACCAAGTCGGTTCCACTAGAAATGGCATTAAATAGTTAGTTTTGTGGATCCAATTTATTCAGCCTTTTTATTTATAACCTCAATAATTTTTCTAATTTTTAAAAATTATTAATAATGAAATAATACCAATTTTCTAGTATTTAAGACAATTAAATCGCTAAGAGTTGTTAAAAATACGTTTCTAATAAAAGATTGAATAAAATTATTGTGTGGCAATTAAGTTGCAGTATGTAATTATAAAGAATCGTGTACATCACGATCATACTAAAACTAGACAAATAACGTTAAATCGAATGAAGTATATGTCGGACCCAAATGCAACACCCAAACTCAGACATGGAAGAGAAGTATTAAACTCTACTTCGATGTAGATTGGGTTGGGGTCTATATAAATAAGAGATATCTAATGGGTAAATCTTTGTCATGTCAAGATCGGGTAAAACTGTTTGGTGACTATCGGTATGCAATAAGGGCATGCTTGAAAATATTTTGTGATGATTCGTGTAATGGCCCAAACCCATTTCTTAAGGGTTTTAAAACGCGTTTGTTAGGGAGAGGTTTCTACACACTTATAAAGAATGCTTCGTTCTCCTCTCGAATCGAGATGTAACAAATGGGTTTGAATCGGTCATTGGAAAAGCCGATTCTCGAGTAATTTTTATGACTTTTTACTTAAAAACGAGTGAAGAAAAGGTTCTTCTCGAGATATTAGTCACAATCGTGATTAATTACGATCTTAAATGATAAGAGTACATAATTAATATACAAAAACGACGGTGCATACAATCATGTGTATAAAACACAAACATCCAACAACTCCACAACAAAGGCTCTTATATCCAAATGGGAACCTCTCCTCGCCGCCACAAGTCAGGGTTGAAGAAAGGGCCATGGACGCCGGAAGAAGACCACAAACTCTTGGCTTACATTCAGCAGCACGGCCATGGAAGCTGGCGAACCTTGCCACCGAAAGCCGGTACGACGATACTCAAACAACTTAAAATTTTGACAAAGAGTTAACGATTTCTTTTGAAAACTTTAGGACTCGAGCGATGTGGAAAGAGTTGCAGACTTCGATGGACGAACTATCTCCGACCCGACATCAAAAGAGGAAAATTCAGTTTGCACGAAGAGCAAGCAATCGTTCAACTCCATGCGCTCCTCGGAAACAGGTCTTTATCTTTATTCATTCATGATGTTTACTTTTTCTTATAAAGATTTGATTTTGATATCGTTTGCGTGTCTAAGGTGGTCGGCGATAGCAACCCATTTACCTAAAAGAACGGATAACGAGATCAAGAATTACTGGAACACGCATATGAAGAAAAAACTTATCAAAATGGGGATAGATCCAATCACTCACAAACCAATTAAGAACAATGAAGAACAAAACAATATGAACTCCACCCTCACCCACATGGCTCAATGGGAAACGGCTCGGCTCGAAGCAGAAGAACGACTCGCTCGTCAATCCAAGCTGCAACCAATTCCATCAGCCAATCAACATCTATATGGTTCTTCAGGTTGCGTATATAAAATTCAGAATTTTACATTAAAAAATTTATGAGATCTTAATGTTACATGAACACGACTCTCTACAATAGTATGGTATTATCCACTTTGAGCATAAACTCTCATGGTTTTGTTTTGGACTTTCCAAGAGGCCTCTTGCAATAGTATTCCTTGATTATAAACTCATGATCATTCTCTAAATTAGCCGATGTGGAACTTTCATCCAACACTTAACTTTATATATTATTCTTTGCAAGGCGGTGAGGAGTCTCCAACGACGTCGTCTACGGCCGCCGGACGGGGGGATATTGACGATCATCTGCCGTCGTCGGAAAGCAAGAATAATTGGTGGGACACCATTCTCGGCAGCGAATTCTGATGGAAGTGAGTTTTTATTTATTAATGATGGAAAAAGAAAATGACCCAAAAATTAATTATGATTTTCGGATCTATATATCTAACTATGAGAGAAAATTATTATTTTGGGAATTAATGTAAGTGTGAAAGTTTGATTTACAATTATTATTATGCTTTTAAATCAATTTCTATGTCTCTCCAAATTGTTTATGTGTTTCAATAAATTTATTGCAATTATTAATATTTTTTATAAATTGTTGGAAGTGTATTATAGTATTTAAAATTAACATAGATAAAATTCTAGACTTTTTATTATGTATTCATATTGTATGGAAAATAAATTATAAAAACTTAGGTTTATTTTTCCAAGTAAATAAATAATAATAATAATAATAATAATAATAATAATAATAAAAAAGCTTTAAGAGTCTTTATGGGCATTATAGTAAAAACTGTGGCATCTAAAAAAGTGAGCTTTTATTATTATTTATATGTTCTCAACTGCCTAAGAAATATGATTTTTATATTTTAATTATAGAAATTAAATTGTCATTTTAGGTTTGAAGTTAATATTGTTTAAGGATGAAAAATGGTTTTTAAAAAATTGTAAAGTTAACCATTAAAAACATCCTTAATCAAATTCAAAACATAATACGAACAAATAGATGTCTATCCGTAGTAACTAAGCACTAGCACCTGACAATGTTTCCTATTTCTACATCATTTCAAGCTAGAACAATGTAAGACCCGACTCCCATTAAGCACAATTTGATCTTCCTCAGTAGTAACTAATCACTACCTCGAAGCTTCCTTGATGGCATATGACAATGTTCCCTATTCTTAGACCATTTCAGACTAGATCAATGCAAGACCAACTCCCACTAAGCACAATCGGAGCTCCCTCAGTAGCATTCTTTGGTGTGTCATAGGCCTTAAGTGGGTGACAGCCTATTCTCATATGTTAAGCAGACTCTCACCCGTAGAGGTGAATTCACGATTAGGAGTTGGGTCTCAAGAGTCCCTACATATACCTAATCAACCCACAATCGGAGCTCCCTCAGTAGCATTCTTTGGTGTGTCATAGGCCTTAAGTGGGTGACAGCCTATTCTCATATGTTAAGCAGACTCTCACCTGTAGAGGTGAATTCACGATTAGGAGTTGGGTCTCAAGAGTCCCTACATATACCTAATCAACCCACGTGGTCATAACCAACCCTAAATGTACCTCTAACTAAGCAATTAAATAAACCATAGTTATGAGTTACATGGGGGAGTGGTTCTTGTTCTTCTTTACAAGAACAACTGCCATCCCTGTCCCGATTTCGCTGTTGCAGGTCGTCTTTGACGGCACAGCTACGGTTGATTCACACACAAACCCAAACCGGTGAAGGCGTCGGTGGCTTCGTGGTCGAACAACTCCTCTCCTTCTCCCTCGGCGGCGGCGGCGGCGGCAGCTAATGCCGTTGACGCCGCTGGCACAGTGCCTGCCGCTTCTGATGCGGCAGCGCCAGCAAATCATTGAAGGAGCAGAAAAATGGTCAAATAAGATCGAAGCTATAAACACAAATAAAAATTCTAGTCTTCTAAGCACAAATAATCGGAACTTCCAAAACAATTAACGATATATAATATTTATTTTTCAATGCATTTTTGTATGTTTATAGAATGATAATAAAAAAATATTTGTATTTATTTTACATAATTATTTTTCTCTCTTTCTTTTTCTATATGTGTGAAATGTCAATTATTAATTAAGTTAGTTAAATAATTAATTATTGTCCATTATAAATATTTTTTTAGATTATGTACTAAAAAATGATATAAAGTCGTAATTTATTGGGTTAATATAGCTAAAAATGATTTAATGACTGGTTTTGGGGGCGTAGTTAGCTTCATCTCTTCGTTTGTAGGGTTTATTCTCGTCGACATTTATCCCACTGCCACCATGTTTGTTTCATTAGTTTCTTCACTGGTGTAGGTTGATAACGATATAATTGTTTGTACCTTAATGCCGCCACTAAAATGCTATGCTACAAATTGTTGTAGCAGAAGTGAAAGCAAGATCAATCGTACTCACATACCCACAAATATAAATTAAATGAAAAGATACAGATTTACTTGGTTTGAAGAGTAGAAATTTCCTTACATCTATGGGTGGTAGTCGTACTCTAACACTACAAAGTCTCACTTACAAAGTTCATCCTAATTGCCTCTAAATAAATATAAAATGAAAGTGACTTCACATTTCAAAACAATGTTGTACAAACCTTTATATAGACATAACAATATTAATGTTATACATGAATCAAGATGATTCGTGTATCCATATGGAAATAAAAAAAAAAGAATCAAATGAATTCTAATAAATAAAATGCATAGGAGAGGGAATGTACCAAAAAAATGTTCATGAATGTAAGACACCTAAGTGAAATATTTGGCAATAAACTCTTGAAAAGCAACGCCATCTACACCAAACATTAAGCATAAACGCCAAAATATCTCTCAACAGAAAAATACAAAAAAAAAAAAAAACAAAAAAAAATTCATAATGAACATTTTTTTTCTTAAATATAAAGAATATAGGTTCAAATATATTATTAAGACGGGGTATGAAGTTAATAGTGTAGATAACCGGAGATCTTTTTTATTATTTTTATTTATTTGTAGAATATTTTATATAAATTAATGTTAAAATCTTTGTAAAGTCAAATAAGAGAATAAACTAAGAAGTCGCAAATGGAATATTAATCATTTATTTTCTTTAAAAAAATGTATTTAGATTTTTTTTACTAATTAAATGTTATAAATTTGATTGAATTTCATTTTTATTTAATTTATTTTAAAATGTTGGTATTATTGAACTTTTTATTTGCTAAAATTATTGACATTATAAAGTTTGTTTCAATATTTTATTTTTTGCATTTAAAATTTGTATATTTATTTAAAAATTATTATATTAAATGAATTGAATTTAACCAGTCAAATTTTAGTTTTTGGATTTGTACTAAAATCGCCTCGATTCCTAAATTTCAGTCCACACACAAAGCATTTCCAACTTCACCTTTCCGATTCTCACTGATCTCCGAGCCGCCACCGTCCCCGATACCCTTCCTCTTCTTCTCTTCAGCCATGGCTGGTTCTTCTCACGCTAGACTCCTTGGCCCTGCTTCCGAGTGCCGTTCCTGTCCCGATCTCGCTGTTGCAGGTCGTTTTCGAGGGCATAGCTACGGCCGATTCACGCACGAAGCCAAATCGGTGAAGGCGACGGTGGCGTCTTACGCCTTGTCTTCTTCCCGGATTTTCAAGTTTCCGCCCAATTTCGTCAGGCAACTCAGTACCAAGGCGCGTAGGAACTGCAGCAATATTGGCGTTGCACAGGTTGTCGCGGCTTCGTGGTCGAACAACTCCTCTCCTTTTCCATCGGCGGCGGCGGCGTCGGCTAATGCCGTTGACGCCGCTGCCGCTGCCGCAGTGCCTGCCACTTCTGATGCGGCAGCGTTGGAAGGTAGCGTTGGTACTGAGAGTTTGAAGGTAGAGGAGGGTTTAGGTGATTCCAGAACCTCTGTCTTCGATTGCGATGGGAGTGTTGCAATCCACGCTGGTAGGGTTTAGTATGAACTTTGACTTCGTCTTTGAGTCTTTGAGATTCCCAGAACCATTCTCTTTTATCGCTTTTAGGAATTTTCTTCTTTGATTTTTGGAAACATGTAATTAACTATTTTCGGTGCGAATTTCAGGCGAAAGATTCGGTCGTGGTAGAGTTGACGACGCTATTACTACGCCTGTGGTTAACACTTCCGCTTATTTCTTTAAAAAAACTGCTGATCTCCTTGATTTCAAGGTACTTACTTGGATTCCATGTTGATTCAAAACGGTTGACTTCAACTTGTAGCGTTATCTATCATTTTTCTCCCTATGTCTATGATTTTTTGCTCCTCAAACATACATCAAAATTGAAAGAAACCAATATAAAGAAACTTCAAGATCTTCTTTCTTACTCTTTATTCCATATTGGATCCATGGCAGGAGAAGCGCGCTGTAAGTTTCGAGTATGGGCGCTATGGAAATCCAACGACAATTGTTGCGGAGGAGAAGATAAGGTTTTGTTTCTGAACTAGTTGTTTGTTTCTTTTGTAATCCTTACCAAATAGCCATGTTTCGGATCAAATAGAATCGTGGTTGAAGCTGTTTTGGTTTTGAACCAGTGCTTTAGAAGGGGCTGAATCTACCCTGATTGTGGCCTCAGGCATGTGTGCCAGCACGATGCTGCTGCTGGCGTTGGTTCCGGCTGGAGGGCATATCGTGACGACCACAGATTGCTACAGGAAGACGAGAATTTTTATTGAGACCATACTTCCCAAAATGGGAATCACGGTATTATAGCTTTGATCTTATTTTTCTTCTTTTTTGGTGGTCTAGTTAATTCTTACGCTAATGCCAGTCTTCATTAACATTTTTCTGCTCCTTCAATAATTTGGTGTTCAACTTGATCTCTCTCGTCCCGAAATACATAGCCTTTTCCCGTATGCATGCTTTAATTTTTTGGCAGAGTCTGAGAATAATTTTTGTTTTTGTTTGATGTAATACGACAACTTATTTTCTACTTGGAGTTATAAATATAAATATATAAAATAAAAGGAAGGTAATCTGCCTTCACCAGATAAAATTGTGCTCAGGATACAAACAAGTCAACTTTAGGCCCCAAAATTAGAGTAAGCAGCTTTGGCTCATTTGGGGCAATTCTATCTGGTCTGGTGTCGTCCCCACTTGGCTACTTCTTTCTACTAATCTTGAGGCCGGTTTGGGATGACTTTTTTCTTAGTGTGCTTAAACAAATTTTTCAAATGCAATAAAAAAAATAGTTTTTTTAAAGTACCAAATAAGTATTCTTAAGCTCTTAGAAAGTCATTCCAATTAGGTTCTTAATTTTTACTTTTTACTTCCATCATCCCTATTAAATATTTTTGTTTTGGCATGGAAATAGAATTAATGAAGAATGAAAATATGAGCAAATGCTAATTCTTTAGATTTTTTCTTTAATATTTAAAGAAATAGAATTATAGTTTCCATTTGATGTGTTAGGTCCTGTTAACAATCTTCCTTCTCGTTTATTTTTACTGATTATAGAACATCTGAATTCTTTTATTGTTGATAATATTTTTAATCAGATGGGATTTCTTATCTTTAAAAAGAAAATTGGATGGGTTTGTCTGTAAGTTGGTGCTTCATGTTTTGTGCTAGAACTGGGTGGTAGGAAAGCTCTAGTCTTTTAGCCACTTTCTTTTTGATGTTGTGCTAGTTATGTTTCTGAATTACTGTACAAATTTCAAAAGTTTTAAATAAATAAAATATAATGCAAAAATTAAATTTGAAAACATAAATTTTTTTTTTTAAAAAAAAAAAAAATCTTGTGGTAAAACCATCAGAGGTTGTAGAAATTGTTTATTTGTGCGTTCACATTTTGTGTTAATTGTTGACTTGGTAACTATAACTATAACTTGGAATGCAGGCTACCACCATTGATCCTGCAGATATGAACGCCCTAGAAGTAGCTTTGAAAGAGAATAATGTATGACCATGTTCCAAGCTTTTTTTTTTCTTTTAAAGGTTTTCATGTTTGGTCTTAGTGGAAATTGATGCTACCTTTATCTTCCTTCCGTGCAGGTTTCTCTTTTCTTCACTGAATCCCCAACTAATCCATTTCTGAGATGCGTTGACATTAAACTCGTTTCAGAGATGTGTCACCGACATGGAGCATTGGTGTGCATTGATGGTACATTTGCCACACCATTGAACCAGAAGGCACTTTCACTCGGGGCTGACCTGGTTCTTCACTCTGCAACCAAGTATATTGGGGGCCACAATGATGTAAGCCTGCCTGATATGTTTTTTTTTTTTTTCTGGTTTTATCACTCGAGGAATCGGGATTTAAATTATTAATCAATTAAGAGTTTTGTGTGCATTTTTTCCCCAACAATGGAATTTACCAAGCATTGTCTTTTAGGTCCTTGCTGGTTGTGTAAGTGGTTCTCTGAAACTGGTTTCCGAGATTCGGAATCTTCATCATGTGATAGGTGGTGCCTTAAATCCAGTGAGTCATTCTCTTATGCTGTTTAATTATTCCATCTTTCACTTATTGGTTGTGGAGTAACGGTTCTTGATGATTGAATGTTCCATTGGTTTCCTGCGCTCATTTTAACCATTTTTTTGCGCCAAGCCCTACTGTCTAATTAATTGCTATTTCTTCATCCTACAGAATGCTGCTTACTTAATTATACGAGGCATGAAGACGTTGCATCTTCGTGTTCAGCAGCAGAATTCCTCAGCTCTTAGGATGGCAAAGCTTTTAGAGGCTCATCCTAAGGTATGCCATTTAATTTATCTAGCTGCATATTGTTTCATACGTTTAATTTACTATCCACTGATAGACCAAGGCAGTGCAAGGGAACAAAAGTAAGATTCATTATTGAACCTTTAATTCTAAAAGTTATGAAGCTTTGGGGCATCTAATAGCAAGGATGTAATTATAAATCCCGAGGCTCAAGGCTGCAGCACTGAAGTATGGTATGCGTTGTGTCACAATCGCACTCTTGATGGCAGCGGACTTGCGATTGTGCGGCACTCACTTTCCAACGACAAGTGAGCTAAGCCAATTTGTTCTTACGTCGCCTACAAGCATGACCATGACACGTTGCATGTTCCTCTGGAGAAATTAACCAATGTCGCATATTGACACCGAGTTCAATTTATACATTAACTGGATACAATTGTCTGCTCGCAAATTCATTTACATTGGATGTGACAAAATTATGTCTCTACTGTCTGCAGATCAAATGTGTTTATTACCCTGGACTGCCTAGTCATCCTGAGCATAATCTTGCTAAAAAGCAGATGACTGGTTTTGGGGGCGTAGTTAGCTTCGAGGTAAGAAAAACGACCGATGATCCATCTCATCATTTGAAGGGTCTATTCCTGTAGTCGTTTACCCCACCTCCACCATGTTTGTTTCATTAGTTTCTTCATTCTGGTGCAGGTTGATGGCGATATAACGACCACCATAAAATTCATTGACTCATTGAAAATTCCATATATTGCTCCATCATTTGGTGGGTGCGAGAGTATCATAGACCAGCCGGCTATAATGTCATATTGGTAAATATACAATTCTTGACTTTTGACGCCTTTGCTTAGTAGGAGAATGAATACGGTATTTATGCTTATATGTGGGTGGTGGAAGTATATAAACTTTTTGGTAATGGAAATGGAATAGGGATCTTAATCAGACAGAGAGGCTGAAGTATGGGATAAAGGACAACTTGGTGCGCTTCAGCATTGGAATTGAAGACTTCGAGGATTTGAAGGCTGATATTCTGCAGGCTCTTGATGCCATTTAAAGCCTAAGCGCTGCCCCATTCCAAAAACAGATAATCGAGTCCTCTCTCTGTTTATTTATCATCTTGCTTTGGTCTTTTGAGTGGTTGGTGCGTCGATTGAATTTTGATTTGCCAGCTCTCATCGATTTGGTTGAAATGCAACCTTCTGCATTTGTATGGTAACACACCCTTATCCCCATCCCCTCAGGAACAAAAAATAAACCCAGACAGATTGTTGTTTTCTTTCCCAAGGTTAAAATGTTCAACGGCCCTATTTTTACTACTGAAATATAGTATTTCGTTACTGTATGCATGATTATTTACGAATTGCCCTATTTTTACTATTAAAATATAGTTGTTACTACATGCATGATTTACTTACGAAATGTGGAGAAGTCTTTATATGAAAATTTAATGCATTGTCTCTATATGAAAATGGATAGGATGTTTGACAAAAGTTTGAAAATGGTATGGTCTTAGTCCATGGCATTTCAATTATTAGTGAGATATCTGCATTATTTTTATTTTATATTTTTAAATTGTAGCATTAGTTCTAATTAAGTTTATCAAAATTTGGATCAATATTATTGTAAGTGTTTAACTATCTATACATTTGTTGTTGGTTGGTATTCAATTAATTTCAAATATGATTTTTTGTAAAAAAATTTTGGAAGAGAATTTGAACATATCAATTACGGTTGAATAAGCTCGTATTGACAATTTTATAAGTTTCAATGTATCATCAATGTTGAGGTCTCATTGATTAATGTAATATATGCTAATCAATGTTGAGGTCTCATTGATTAATGTAATATATGCTAAGAGATTATATTGAGGTCTCATTGATTAATGTAATATATGCTAAGAGATTATTGTTTCTCAATAGATTTCTTTCATTTGAACCAATAGGTTAGAACAATGGAGAAGAGGAAGAGATGAACAAAGAAATTCAAGACGATACAACCAAGAGATTATTGTTTCTCAATAGATTTCTAGAAATTTTTGTTCCTTCGTTAGTCAATCTTACACGTTATTTATCTTACAATCTTACATAGTCAATCTTACACACGTTATTTATCTTACAATCTTACATAGTCAATCTTACACACGTTATTTATCTTACAATCTTACATAGTCAATCTTACACGTTATTTATCTTACAATCTTACACGTTATTTATCTTATCTTCCGTAGATCAATGCCATTTTTCATAGGTATAAGTGAAAAAATCTCAAATCTCTAATTATGAATTAAAATTTTATTTACGAAAATTGAAGGCAACCATTACATGTGAACACCTCTAATTATAAATTAGAACCTTATTTTAGTAGGGGATAGATAAAGGGTCCAATAAGAACAAGAACAACAGAAATTACCAAAGCATCATCACAAACTTGATTGAAGTATAGAAGTAGATGGATAGAGTTATGTCCCAAAACCATCAAACAAAAAAAGCACACAAAGCATTCAACAGTTGATCATGCAAACAAAGCATTCAACAAAAGCATAACACAGCACAGTTGGATGAGCGGAGAAGCAGCCAATGTGAGCGTCCCAACCTTTTATTTAGTGCCAATTTGAGAACGCCCATCGCCCATCCTACCACACTTCGCTCACTCACTCATCATCGTAGTTCCTGCGGTGGTGATGGTGGCGGCGGCTGTCATCGTCAGAATCACCACCCTGCAATCACAAAAATCCACAAAGTTAATACCACAAAACAAATCTTATCATTTTCATTTTGAACTGAGTGAAGTGAGGTTAGCTTACGTATTTCTTGCGCCCATATCCCTCTTCCCCATACCCATACTCACGCTCCTCATCCTCATCGCGCCTCTCGTAGCTTGGCTTCCTGTAATCCTCCTCCTCCGACCGCCCATAGCTCGGCCTCATCCGCTCCTCATCCCCGTAATTTGGCCTCTCATATTTCTCCCTTCTATACCCAGAACTCTCGTACTCTTGCTGCTTCCCATACCCCCCACTCCCCTCCTCTTCTTCCCCATAACTCTGCTTTCTCCCAGATCCGTACTCTTCAGACTCCGACTGCCGCCGGTACCCACCAGCCCCATACGACTCCGATTCCCCCTCCTCTTTCCGCCCATACCCACCACCAGATCCGTAAGACTCCGATTCCTGTTTCCGCCCATACCCACCACCAGATCCGTAAGACTCCGATTCCTGTCTCCCCCCATAACCACCAGACCCGTAAGATTCCGATTCCTGTTTCCGCCCATACCCAGATCCGTAAGATTCCGATTCCTGTTTCCGCCCATACCCAGATCCGTCTTCTTCAGATCCATAAGATTCCGATTCCTGTTTCCGTCTATACCCACCAGATCCGTATTCTTCAGATCCGTAAGACTCCGATTCCTGTTTCCGCCTATACCCACCAGATCCATACTCCTGTTCCTCGGACTCCGATTTCCGGCCATATCCTTCCGATCCGTACTCGGATCCACTTTTCTGGTACCCATAAGCCGGCTGGGGCCTGGCCGACTCATAGCCACCAGATCCGTATTCTTGTTCCACAGGACGAGGCGGAGCACCATAAGAATGAGGCTTAGGGCGGGAGTAGCTGCTGTACTCAGCCTGGAGGGCGTCGTCGCCATAAGCTGAGGGCTGGGCATTGGATTCGAACTGGGGACGCTCGTAATCAAACTCGTCATCGTTGCCAGCAGAGTGCGGGTAGCAGGTATCTTCGCAAGGCGAAATTGGACGGCCATATGTCAAAAATAGGTCAAATCCTCCGCCGTAGGGCGTCGGATCATACTCGTCGAAGTCATCCACCGCCTCATCGTCCCTCGTGTAGTACGGCATCGTGAAATCTCGTCGATCTGGAAGGAACTGCTTTGGATGAATCTATTGCGAGAGGAAGGGCGATCTCGAATTGGGATTTTAAGTACTGAAATGGAATTTGGATTAGCCGTGGCTATACGGCGTCGTTTTCGTCCTATCTTAAAAGGACAGCTGGTTGGTTAAGCGTACAGATCGGATTTCCCAATTTGTCAACGCTCTCTCATATAAAGCCTTTTGACTTTTAATACAACACCAAAATTATTTGAATTTAATTATTTATGGAAAATAATATTCTAAATTACATTAATAATTAAAATCTAAAAAAAAATAAATAACAACATTATGGTATAAAAAAAAATGTAAGAGATATTAGGCATTCTTGTTTTGCTTCTCCTTTTTGTATTTGGTGTAATCCAAAACCAAATTTTGTGTAAAATCTCTCATACTTTCCTTCATCATTCCCTTCAACCCCTACAAATAATGACCAAATTAGCTAACTTTTATGAAAATTATGAGCGTTAATCGATCGAGTGAGTACCTTTTCTGCAAGGGGCCGAAGAAAATCCATGGGTATGGGCGAATCAAAGCTGTGAAGATCGAGAACCAAATGATTTTTCAACACACTTTTTGATTTTGATTCTGTTCTAACCGCATACGTCACTCCTTTTACACTGATTCTGAACATTTGCGGCTTGAAATCTTTGCCCATTCCCTTCACCTCCCATCCCATCTGGTCATTTTCATTTAATATCCATCTTAATCTTCTTTTTAAGTGTTAATATTTAGATATTTGTCTTCTATTACTGCTTATCATAACTATCATTTTATTATAAACAAATATGTTGTATCTATTTATTGCTCTTATCTTTGTAATTTATTAGACAACTTTCACCATTTAGGTATGATGGTTTCCGTAAATATTTTCAAGGTAAGTTGAGAATTGCATACCATTTGAAGATCAAGAAATTTAGAGACATGGCGAGGAATATGAATAGGGTAATCTTTGGCAGAGCTTCTACAACTTAGTTTCACGTCAACGACAGGGCTAAGATTGAGGAATAGCAATTGAAAAGAGGGCATTTCGACTCTCCATTCACCCTTCATCGAAACAAACAATATCATATCATTCATAGAAACACGAACAGATTCGAACAACAACTCGAACTACAACAGATGATAAAAGTAAAGAAACCTTGTTTAATTTTTCACTTTTTCCGGAAAAAGTAGCTCTCAACAATCTATCTTCGTCTCCAATGTATTCATCAAACGAAGCCTGCGATAATAAACGCCATTTGAAGAAGAAAGACATAGAAATTAAAGAAAGGGTTTTGTTTGATTACTTGAGGAGACTCAAAAAGTGGATGAAAAGTGGAGAATCTGAGAGAGAAAATTGGTGGGTTTTGAAGATTATTGTTGTTCTTCACTGCAAAGCTTCTAAAACAATGCCTTTTCTGATGGCATTTCCGGTTGATAATAAGCTGTGGAAAGTGGAATGAAACAGCACCCAAATTATGAGCCATAGCTCTGAAAGCCCTTCTGCAGCACTCCCCAAAAGTGCCTGTTTTTGTGCAATGAGAGGAAGAAAAGTACACAGTTATTTACTCTGAAGCTTCAAATATATGAATGGAAGATGTTCAAATGATAGCACTAAGGGGTCCACAAACCACGTGGTGAGTTTGGTTATTTATACCCTTAGCTATTAATTTGTGTACTTTCCCAGCCCATTGGATGCCCATGTATCCAATTTTTGTGGTTGTCCACTGTTTGTCTGCCATTTGTTTTGCCCAACATTATAGCATATGAGCTACGACTTGTCCAAGATGTGTAATCTTTATCATTTTGGGCATGTTTTCAAACCTACTTTTTAAGACTTACCGTTGTCGATGTGTCGACGTCCGTCGTATGTTCAAGATCTTCAATTTTGTTGAGAAAGAGAGTTCCGAAGAATTTTATGCCGAGAAAATAGATGGAGTCGAAGATGAAATTGCTTCATAATCTGAAGCTCTAGTTGCCACTCTTCGTTAGACTTTTCTTGAATATAGATTCTCTACTGATTTTGTCAAATATCTAGTGATAAACTCCTATCTGTTAGGAATCACGAACCCCATAATAGTATGATATTGTCCACTTTGAGTATAAGTTCTCATAACTCTACTTTTGGTTTCCACAAAAGACCTCATACCAATGAAGATGTATTCCTTGCTTGTAAACTCATTATCTTCTTCTTAATTAGCGGACGTGGAACTCTCTACCAACAAACTTCAACACTATCTAGGGTTGGGCCACACGATAACCTTAACCCTCCTTTTGGGCAATGTGAACACATGCGAAAGACCTATTCTTTCTAGCATCTATCTTTTGGGAAATATCCATCTATTCAAGACTTTCCACGTGATGGGATCATTTTAATAATGATAGAGAAACTTTGGTCGTACTTCCATAATTTGTTAGTTCTCAAATAGTTATTTATTTGCGTTCACTCTCAAACATATTTAACTCTTATTTACTCGAGCATAGTGTCGATTCGTTAAGCTCAACCACGGAATCACTATAACTACATTATCAAGATTAACTTAGAGATATTGCTTGGATACCACTTATTAGGGATATTGACCCTCCACATATATCTCATTGGTATGATGTAACCCATTTTAGGTATATGTCCTTATGACTTTATTTTTTATTTCATTCATAAAGATTTGAGTGTTTTGATTGAAGTAATTCTATGTTTGATGATCGGCTGAAAATTTTTCTCCTAGAAAGTAATTAGGTTCTCATTTTTAAAAAAATTATTGTTACACAAAAATATTATTTCTATGTTATAATATAATTTTAATTTTGTTGCTTTATATATATATATATAGTGTTTTTCACTTTTTATAACCTTAGTATGTTTAAATGAAATATTTTATTTCATACATATATCACGTGCATTCCACGTGCTATTTCTTAATGAACTATTTTATAATGTAATTTCAATTTTGTTGCTTTTATATATATATAGTGTTTTTCACTTTTTATAAACTTAGTATGTTTAAATGAAATATTTTATTTCATATATATATCACATGCATAACACGTGCCTTTCATATATATATCACATGCATTCCACGTGGCACGTGTTATGGTCTCATCTGACTTGGTATTTTGTAATTGGCTAAAGGATTTTTAAAACTAGAACAAAAGCAGAATTTTGAATTTCCAGCGGTGGGTTAAAAAATGAAATGAATCTTGGAGATGCGGGGGATCGAACCCCGTGCCTCTCGCATGCAAAGCGAGCGCTCTACCATTTGAGCTACATCCCCATTTCTTGATATCATTGTTTCTAATATAATATTTATCAAATAAACTTTTCTTAAAAATCATATTTTCAATAAATATATTTTTTGTTGAGCTCATGTAGGCAACACCGGGAGTTGATACAATTTTTTGTTTTTTTGTTGATGAACTAATTGCCGATATTGGTGAAAAGAAAGTAGCTTCGACCGATAAAAAAATTACGATACACGTAGTTATGTTCTCGTGATATATATTATATATATGTATATGCATATCTGACCTTGTGGTCTAAAGTCGAGCACAAAAATGACTAATATGATTTCACCTCTGTTCCTCATCGGAGTTATTCTCATACTTCAACCTTTTGGGCAGCTGGTACGAATCACTCCGTCCTTCATCATCATGGTCACAACCTCTCTTACTCCCAACTCCTCCTTCATTTTCAATAACATCTTCGTCTCGGTTATTCACGACAACAACATCGTCATTTGAGGTCGATCCAAACTCCAACATTTTTCTGTCAACATACTTGTCGAACACCAGTGAGATGCCGATCTTCTTCACAGTGATTTCAGCTCCAAAATCAACGATGATCTCGACTTCATCGCCAGATTCCATGTTGAAGGTTTTGTTTGATAAATGGCCTTGCCACAAATGATCTTCAGTTGACATTACTACATCATTGGTAAGAGGTTTGTTGGTTGTAATGACACCCTTTGTGTAATTTATGACTGATAAACTTGGAAGGTCTGATGACACTGCGTTGTCAAAACAAGAAGAGTAAACTATGCACACAATGAAGCCTTCTAAATTGCAATCAGTAAACTGAGGCAAATCAAAGAACACTGAGTGACCCTCATCTTTGTATGCAAACCACTCTGGAATTTCCTTGCCTGGAACACAAACTCCTCCAAATCCACTAACTGTCCATCCCTTATATTCAAAACAACAAGTTTTTCAAAACTTTGCTTGAATTTTGAGTATCGTTTTCAAAAACCAAATGATTATCGAATTGTGCGAGATAAGGATAGAGAGAGTACCAGTAGAATGTTTTCCTTGAAGGAGTTGGAGATGTTGCTACATCCTTCCATGTGAATGACTCTAATAGAGTCCAACAACATTTCCAAGCCAGGGATATCCATAAGTTGGGGGCAATTACTCACAGACAAAGCTACCATACGCTTGACATTCGACAAATCTGGTGCCCTTTCTAATGAAATGCAGTTTGATGCGTACAATGAATTCAAATGTGGCGGTAAATCTGGGATACATTGAAGCTCAGTGCAATGATCCAACATAAGAGTCTCGAGTTTCAGAAGGCCACTAATGCTTGATGGTAAGCTATGGAATGAGTTGTCTCTCAAATCCAATTCTCTCAAAGAAACCAAACTCCCTATGTCTTTTGGAATTGTGTTGTTTGACAAGTTGCAGTTGTTTAGGCGTAGTGTTCTTAAGGAGTTTAAGCCTTGTAAGGAAGAAGGGAGCAGAATTGAGTTTGGATATTTGGTTGGTGAAATCCAAGACCAAAAGGCTGAAGGGAATGATTTGGATGGAGGCCCTTTACACCCACATAGAGATAGATATTTAAGGTTTTTCAGCTTCACAATAGTGGAAGGAATTCGTTGAATGGCTGTGTCATCAGCTGTTAGAGTTATTAATGATACCATTTCTCCTAAATCCTCTGGCAAAGTACTGAGCTTTGAACAACCTGAAAGAATCAGAGTTTCCAGAGATTTTAACTTGGAGAAACCCTTTGGAAGCGACTTGAGGCATTTGCAGTCTTTCAAATTTATTAAAATCAGTCCCTTCAGCTCTCCAATGGTGGGGTGCAACTCAACCAAACTCTTGCAGTCTTTGAGTTTTAGTTTCTCCAGATTGGGGAGTTTCGAGAAATCCGGAGTATACGTTAGGTAATGTGAATGACTAAGATTAAGAAATTTCAAGTTCTTCAGAAACTGTTTACAAAGAGCAAGGGAGAAACATCAGAGTTCATAGATTAAAATAGAACGAGTCGCGTATGATGCACGAACTAAAAAAGGGGTGTGTGTGTACCTTAGACTCCTTCCAAAAGAATCTGATTTGGCTATATCTCAAGTCCACAGCAACCAATTTCTCCATATGAAAGTCTTTAGGTAAGAACTTCAAAGGAAATCCATGCCAACAGAGCCACCTTATCTCCTGAGAAATATGCTTGAAATCTCCAGTTAAGTTGACAAAATTAAGTTGAAGTAACCTCAAATTCTGCATTTCATTAAACGCTTTTGAGCTCAGCTTTTCCTTGCTGAATCTTGGCAGCTTCAAAGATAGCCCTTCAATGGCATAAGTTCCCTACAGGATTCAAAATTTCCATGTGAGTACCCAGAAAAAGCTTAACAAAAGGAGAATTCATCAAAGAGTTTCTTTTACCTTATGTCTTGAAAGTACAGAAAGAACTTCCTCATGAAGGACAAGTCTGCTATGTCTTTCAGGCTCTTTTGGGAACTTTTCACGAACAATTTCTCTCCCCATATCTCTTAGCAAATCATGCATCATTAACTTGTTTTTGTCGCCAATTGTTAAAAGGCATCTCTGAAGAAGAACACTAATTCCAATTTTTGGAAAGAATCCACAGCCATCTAACACTTGTTCAACATAGTTTTTGTCCATTCCAATAAAGAAACATGAAACATCAAGAAATATATCTTTGTATGTGTGATCATTAAGCCCATCAAAACTGATTCTAAGCTTTCTTTGAATTTGATCGTCTGGAATTGTCTTCAATTTGTTCAATGTATCTTCCCATTCAGCTCTGCTTCTACCAAAAAGGAAAGAGCCTAACACTTCAAGAGCCAATGGCAATCCTCCTGAATAATTCACAACACGTTTCGACAGTTCATGAAAGGTTTCCAAAGGATAACTATTGCGAAAGGCATGCCAACTAAAGAGCTCGAGAGCTTCAGTGTCATCCATTTCATCAACGGAGCAAATTCCGTCTACTTCGAGTTGATTTAGCAAATGGCGATCTCTAGTTGTTAGAACAATTCTACTTCCTGAACCGAACCATTCACGACTTCTTGCTATGGCATTTAACTGTCCTATTTCATCTACATCGTCTAATATCAAAAGCACTTTTTTCCTACGAAGTCTTTCTTGTAACACGACAATTCCTCGGTCGACGTTTTCCAACTTAATCTTGGTGGATTTCATGACTGAAGAGAGGAGTTGTTCTTGTAAGCGAATTTGACCATTGGGTTGCTTGGAGATGTCTTTGATATTGGCAAGGAAACATTTGGCTTCGAAGTTGTGATAAAGTTGATTGTAAAGTGCTTTTGCAATGGTGGTTTTGCCCATTCCTCCCATCCCCAAAATTCCTACAAAGCGAACACCATTTGATCCAATATCTAAATGTGATGCAACAACTTTCACTCTGGATTCAATTCCCACTGGATAAAGAGCTATGAATAAGTATGTGCTGTTGAGCTCCCTTGATATCTTCTCAACGATCAACCTTATGAATTTGGCCTCATGTCTGCCATGAAGGGTTCAGAGTTACTAAAAAACTTGGGACTTCAAACTCTTACTAGCAAGTTTTCACTATCTTCATTCTGGACTTTTCTCAAACATGTTGGCTGCTATGAATTGTGGGCTAAATGTACATTTTTGTTACTAATTTGTTTGGGATAATCAGTGGATTCATAGAGATTTAGAAGAGAATAAAGTTCGAAAACACAAAATTTCTATTCAAATTAGTGATTCTAAAGTCCAATCAGTTGAGAGACTGAATTAAAACATGTTAAAGCACAAGAACATTAGGGAGTAGGAAATAGATACCCATCGGCGATGTTTCTCAAATCCCAACCAGATAAATTTGCAGCTTCAGAGAGAGCCATTCTCCACCTAAGAACTCGATCAATGTCCGTGAAGAAACGCTGTTCATGTTGAAGAAAAGCCTCTTCAAATCCGCCCGTTTGCTTCCTCACAGTAGAGGGATCAACATCGTAGAATATCGGCAAAACCAATTGCCTCAAAGTTCTTCTACACTCCATGATCTTCACGAGCTCTTCCAAGCACCATCGCGAATCTGCGTAGTTTTGAGAGAAAACAATAACAGCGACCTTTGATCCCTGGATTGCTCGTTCGAGCTCCGAGGTTATGTCTTCGCCTTGTTGGAGCTCTGGATCGTCTCGGAAGACGTTGAGACCAGCATCGATCAATGCATGGTAGAGATGATCTGTGAAGTTCTTGCGAGTGTCTTCGCCTCTAAAACTTAGAAAAACGTCGTATATCCAACCGGCGTGTTGAGCTAGGAGAGGCTCATCGGCCATGGCTGCTACCGTAGTCGAGGCTAAGATGGGAACACAGCTCTGAACCGCATCTTATGCATTCCACGAAAGTCAATACTTTTTTATGAGTCGTCGTCCGTGCAGTGGAACCACTACTGCCGTCTCGCCCACGTTCCTTTTCATTTTTATTATTTCATTTTAAAATTTGAAGTCAACGCATTCTTTGGTTCCCTTTACTTTTTAGAAATTAGGGACTAATTGGAATCAATTCCCTTCATTTATACATACATATATATATATATATATATATATATATAGTTCGAATTAACAAAATTGGTAGCTATTTAAATAAATTATTGCTAATAACGCAAATCAAGCTAACAACTTGGCCAGTTGGTCAGAATTCTGCATGGGCCAAATTTTTATGGGCCCCATTCTGCTGCATGGGTCAAACTTTTATGGGCCCCACATTTTTGTGGCCCAAAAATTCGAATGTCAAAACTTTTATGGGCCCCACATTTTCAGTGGCCCAAAAAGGATTTGGGATGTAAAATTTTGAATGAACCTTAGTGCACTCTTATATAATATAATATATTCAAGTTATCTCATGAATATAACAATTCATATCCACGTGCATGCATTTAACTGCTCTTATGTAGTTTAAATATAATTACTATATACAAGTTAATTTCATTAAGTCAAAGTTTCATTTCACTCTTATAATTATATAACCTTATACCTTAAGCATCAAGCAATCAATATATAATCCAATCATTAGTTTACAAAAATTACAAGGAAGTGATGACTATAAATACTATAAAAAAGAGTTCGACTTCGGTTTTAAATCGTCCTAGTCTGAAACACTTAAAGCTTTGGTATACGAGTTCTCCCAAAATTCTCATACTGTATTCTATTGTTTACAAGGATAAAAACCATCCATGACAAAACCCAAGAGCATTCTTTATACATTCCAGAGAACAGGTAACTGTTGAGGAAGAAGTGAGTTAAAAAAGACCATCAACTAATCTCCCAACAGCAAGCTCACACCCAAAAAGAGAATGTCTTTACCTATTTAAGTTTGAAGTACAATATCACAATGATAGCAATAACAAGAACAGTACCTATGCAGGCAATTGTCCACTTATTTTTGTTCATCCTCCTTGACATATTGGTTAAAATTCTTTTGCTTCTGCCTATGTTATCATCCACACCATGAAGCTGCAAACAGAGGAAGATTAAAAGAAAAAAGCAATTACATGATCATGTTCACTTCATTTTGGTTCTACGAAAAGGCGAATGAACGTACTTTTTACTTTCCTAATTTCAATAAGAAAAACAAACTAAAGATTTGCAACCGAATGATGCCATATCTTTTCGGTCAAACTAAAGATTTGTAATAAAATAACTGTGAGATCCCACATCGGTATGGGAGGAGAACGAAACATTCTTTATAAGGGTGTGGAAACCTCTCCTTAGTAGACGCGTTTTAAAAACTTTGAGGGGAAGTCCGAAAGGAAAAGCCCAAAGAGGACAATATTTGCTAACGGTGGGCTTGGGCCGTTACAATCACAACTTGATACTAATCTATAGTTGCTAAGGGAAGAGGAAAAGGTATCGTAAAGGCGACACAATGGCATATCATTCAGTAAAAAAAAAAAGTTTTGAGTTTAATGAAATGCTGAAAGCGCTCAATGTTTTGTAGGATGGGAGAAGGATTACCGTGTCATGGGCACGCAAAAGAGGTTGTCTCTGTGAATGCAAATCTTCTAGGATTGAGACTCCAAGGTCTTCAGTTTCAAGCATAGTTCTTTGACTATCCTTAATCCTGTCGCTCGACTTGCCTAATCTCTCTGTTGTGCTCATTAGTCTAGTTCTTTGATCAGCTGAGACCTAAAGAACAATACGTTTTCATCCTCAGTATTACAAAAGTGTTCCATAAATTTAAAGGAGCAATGATCAGAAGAGTAAATATTATAAATTAGTTTCAACAATGATCAGAAGCTTATGCTGTTAACGGTTTCTTGAACTCCATCACCCCAACAAAAAGTAGCTTAATTTGTTGATTCACAAACAAGCAAAAAAACTGCTAATATTTTAACAATTTGCAAGAGTACAAGCAACTAAATATATTCATACCGTGATGGTATCAGCCAATCCAGATTCCAGCAACTCATCGCGTGCAGCTGCATTTAAGTTACCAAATGTAATTCGTTTTACTTCTCTTTTCAGATTGTTCAAATCTGATTTATATTCCCTTAGCTTAGCAAGAAGATTAGCCTTCACACTCGGCTGCAAAGTCCTCGCGTCGAGATTCATTTTCCGAATCTAAAGAGTTGCAATAAGCTTTATGTCAATCCAACAATTTAGCGTAACAAGCCAATTCAATTAGTACCAAAAGCATGAACAAATACCAGAGATTCGGCTTCATCAATACCACCCGTTATCTCAGAAAGCGTTTGCTTCTTCTGCTCTGCAGAATTACGAAGGAGAAAAAAAATTCAAGCTCCAAAAGTTGCGCAATCGCAGTAATAAATCCACAAAAATCGCAGTATTCAAAACGAACATGGACACTCAAAAAAAAAAAAAAAAAAAAGATCGTGATACCTCCGTCTAGGGCACTGGCGGAGGTGCATTTTCTGAAAAGATTGGCAGAAAGCTCGCAATATTGACGCTCGTATCCTTCGAATACCTCGCTCATCGTGTCCGGAGTATTGAGAACGCCTCAGTGCAGCTGTTGAGGTCGATTATTCTCTTAGAATGCAGTCGATAGACGAAGAAGGCAAACTAAATTTGATAAAGCTGAAAAAGCTTATTTTTCTCTGCACATAACCAAGAGAACAAACCTGTTATCGATGAGGATCGGAAAAGATTGGAAAATGTTGCAAAGATCAACAGAGAAGCAAGCCGGTGGCGGAGGCGGTGGCGGTGGCGGAATGAGCAAAGAGGAAGCAAGCGTGTGTTGAACTTGACTTAGAAAAAGAAATAATTAAATCAGGGAGAAATTAATATTTATAAAACTCTATAGAAATAAGGAATAATGGTATGAACTTATAGGCCTTTTGACTGAGTTCACTTCCTACCCATTTCCAGTAAATTTCATTGTTTGTTTTCATATAAAAATTAAAATTATTTGAAAGTAGATGTAGTAAACATTATCAATTTTCATGATAATTTTATATTTAATAGATTTCTTAAATGTTAAAAAAATTCTACAAATATTTTCTGTTTTAGTCCCGATCATAATATCTACGTAAGTAAATAAAAATTTACCATTAGAATTTCCGATCAATTATGATAAAAATAAATAAAAAATAAAAAATCACATCTATTTAAATATATTAAATAGTCAAACAAATAATTTTTTTTATATTAAGCACTAGATATATTAGAGAAAGAAAAAAAAACAAAAATTTTGTTAATATATTTGATATAATAACATAATATTTATTTACAAAATTGATGAAGTTCCTAAAGATTCTTCCACAAATACTATTCTACGTTAATACAAAACCAATTTAATCCATATGCCAACCGAACAGAAGTTTGAATCCTTTCACTCTGGTTGGAACTGAACGAAACATTAATACAAACGAAACTTAAAACAAAATCGTTCATGGTATAAAAGCGAGTTCCTGAAGTCCCAAAAACAAAATTTGGGAATTTTATTAGCAAACCAACAATATCAATATCAAAATCAAAGATCCAAAAAAGTTGCTATCATGGAAAATCAAGATCGGTCTAGATGATCAGAGAAAGGAGGATATATCTAGAATGTGGTGTTATTGTGTAAGCAACAGTGGAAGTTGTTAGTCTTAGTTGATGCATGGCTGCCACTCAAGTGTCTCACCTGCAAACATTGGAACAATGTCCCCAAAAGGAAAAGAAAAGGACTTTGGAACCTTCCATGGAGCTTTTTGCAGTGTAATTTTTGAGGTGTTTCTGGGGAGCCCATAGAAGTCTGGTCCATTGAAACTTGTAAAAGCTTCTAATTTATCAAGAGCACACGCCTTGGCACAGAAAAAGGGTACAAAAAAGGTGATGATTTGACAAAAATGAAGACATGAACAGATTATTAGCATATGAGGATGAAGAGTATACCTCTTCAAACACCTTTGCGTATAATGATAAGGCAATGGGGGCACTGTATATACCAGCACAACCACAAGCACATTCTTTCCTTCGTCGATCATGTGGAGCGCTATCCGTTCCAAGGAAAAACTTTTTACTCCCACTGGTCACAGCTGACACGATTGCCTGCCCTAGATGAGAGGAAGTGAGCTTTCGATTAGGGGAGATTCTCAATTTTCATATTGAAAAGTCACCAATAATTTATATTCGTGAGTATCTAGGTCAGCTAATACACATATCGAATATCATCATCTCAAGATAACTATAAAGCCCTTCCACGTTAGATTACCAAGGAAACTCGTAAGGTATTAAATCTTTGGTTGGTGGCTACCATCACTTGAACCCATTCCTTCAAAGCCTTATTAATCACTAGATCAACTATGGTGATTCTAAGATCAATTACAAAAAGTCAAAAGCCAGCGTCTGTTGAGATCCATTCTAACCTCCAAAAATCTTCTCACTTCAATAGGAATATCTGATAATTGTTAGGAGATTATGTGATATCTCACGTTGGTTGGGGAGGAAAACGATACATCCTTTATAAGGGCGTGGAAACCTTTTCCTAGCAGACGCGTTTTAAAAACCTTGAGGGAAAGCCCGAAAGGAAAAGCTCAAAGAGGACAATATCTACTAGCAGTGGGTCTGGGCTGTTACAGATTATTTTTTCACGAAGGCTACTGACACAGACAAACAAGAAGACCAAAATATAAAGAATCAGCACAATATTTAGTTGGAACATACTGTGAGTCTCTCTCTTGAGTACTGGAAGACAGTAATTATGTGGCTGCAATCCTCCTTGAAACAGAGAATTCCTGTTGAGAAGAAGATGTTGTGGAGTGACTGTTGCTGCTAAAAGTCCTGTGAAGTATTTTAAAACTCATAAACTAGTAATCATATGTTGAAAAGTGATACGGAATAAACGAGCGATAACTAACGAAAATAATGATGTATACCATTTTCGCAAGACTGAACAAACTTAGCAGCATCTGCAGTAGTGATATGCTCCATCACCACCTTCAGTTTTGGAAGCCTCTCAATCAGGGGTTTCAACACAGTTTCAATGAAGACCTTCTCACGATCAAACACGTCGACATCAGGATTTGTTACCTCGCCATGAACCTACAAAGATTTTTCTTCCTAAATTAAAAGGAAACCCCAACGACTGATTCCCTATATATTGGAGAAATAAAGTGTTGTTCTATCAGCAAAACTACCAACAGAGGCATATCCTGTTCAACCATCTCCTCGAGGACAGGCAGACACTTTCCGAAAAGATCTGTTACACCGTCTTGGGAATTGGTTGTAGCACCAGCAGGATACAATTTTACAGCATAAACAGCCCCACTTCTTCCTGCCAATGCATCATCATGTTTAAAAAATAGAATATAACCACAGAGAATCACTAAATATGAAGTTCAATAGAAAATGTCTTCCAAGAATTAATGTTGGAAGCTAAGACGTACTAGCAAGCTTGATCTCGTTGGGGCTCATTGTATCTGTCAAATAAAGGGTCATAAGAGGAGTGAAGTTGCTATTGGACGGTAATACTTCCAAGATAGAATCTCGATAAGCCACAGCAGCAGCTGTGGTTGTGATGGGTGGCTTCAAATTTGGCATCACAATAGCCCTTCCAAAGTTACTTGCACTGCACATTAATAGTTCAGTACAGGAATGAACTGAAAATGCTAAAAGATCCCGCATAGGAAAGATGAAGAAAACTCATAATCTTATATAAGATACATCAGTTAATCCTCTCATTATCAATTAGCTTTAGAAGAAAACTCGTTTATTTCATATGGTATCTGTAACGGCCCAAACCCACCGCTAGCAGATATTGTCCTCTTTGGGCTTTCCCGTTCGGGATTCCCCTCAAGGTTTTTAACTTATAAAGGGTGTTTCGTTCTCCTCCCCAACCGATGTGGGATCTCACAGTATCAAAGTCATGAATGAATGTTAAAATAGAAGCATTTAGAATAGACATGATAAATTTACCTGTGAGGGAGAACAGCTTTTAAAAGATCACCATCACGAAGATGAAGATGCCAATCATCAGGCTGAGTAAGTGTGAGCTGCATTTTTGGCCCCTGACGCCTTATGAACTTGAGCCCTTCAAACTTTTGCACAGGTGATTTCAGTGGCTACCATAAAGAATGTATCAATCAGTGAATGGAAAGAAAAGATTTGAATTCAATCAAATTTAGTTCATTGTTACTGATATAGTTCTCAACAGATTAGGGAAACTAAAAAAATATAAACACCACACGATGATGTTCAAAGAACATCCTATAATACTCGAACAAGATATCACTAATGTTGATTGAAGAACAAATGATGGTAACAAAAATGAAGTACCGAGTAGCAATTGAACAAAAATAGATTGGATTGTATTAATAATAAAAGCATATGTACTTGGAACGGAAGGGCCAAAGTCTTTGACATAGTAAAATCCAGAGACAACCTTGAGTCTTCTTTAAAACGATTTTTCTTCTGTTCAAATGAAAATGTAAAATCAGAAATAACAGATGCATTATCTAGTTCCCCCGTCGTTGATTTATTTGCGTAGGTTACCTAGCGCCGCCGTCGCTCGTATGCCAGAGAAGATCAACTGGGAGTCGTTGCGCCTTTGTGGGTGGCACGAGCTGTTAGTAGGTCACATGCCACTTGCAGATCTGCTGCCGTGAGGGGTTGAATCCACCGGAGTTGGAGAGCCACCAGTTCGCCTGCTCGTGGCTGGGTTAAGCCGCCCAAACAAGTTTTAGAGACGAGCTTTGGTATCACTTCTTTTGCTGAATTACGAAAATCGCCCTAAACTTTCCCATTTTTATATGAATACATTAGTCTTTTCATGTCTCTGATAATCAAAACATATTTTACTTTTTAAAGTTAAAATTGTGCTCTGATAATTTTTTATGGTTTATTATTCTTTTAAAAAAATTAATTATTTTAAAGACTTTTACTTTTTTCAATATAATCTTTATTAAAAAAATCATAATAAAAACTTAACTTTTAAAAATTTAAATTTTAATAATTAGAATAGAGCCTTTTAACCATTAAAAAAGCGTAATTTAAATATCATAATTAGAGTCTCAAGGTTAACTAATTTATTCTTTTAACCATTAACTCGACCCTATTTATTTAACGAGAAAAAAAAAATCCACAGTTAAAATGGACACTCCTAAGTTTCATAACTTCTAGTCTCTTTGTATCTATGTGTTATTCAAATCTTAGCATTTTCAATTTCCACATTTTGAAATCTCTCTTTTGTTTATTAATTATTTTTAGTTTAATAATTATGAGAGTAAAAGATCAAATCATCGGCTTTTAAATTGATAATTAATATTTTATTCACTAAATTAAATGATCTAAGTGATCGCTCATTAGAAATATTTCTTTAAATATTTTTATGGACTTAAAATAATAAAACACATGTATTGCATGTTATTAAAATTTCAATATTCCCTGATTTGCCCATTTTGTTTTGTAATTTGTTTTGTCGTGCCAGTTGATCACTATTATCTCTAGGTTGGTGACCTAACTCACTCCCAAACATGATAAATTATTTATTTATTTTTAATGACGGGTGTTCTAATATCTAAGAATAATATTGCTAGTTCTCACCTCGATCGAAAAGGAAAACGAAATATATCTTATAAGAGTATGAAAACTTCTCTTTAACAAACATTTTAAAAAATTGTGAGGTTGACGACGATATACTTACTTAACTGTTATAGTGGTATCGGTGTGCAAGCGAAGACGCTAAGTTCCTAAAGAGTGGATCCATATGGATGGGAGAAGAGATGTATGTTGTTTCAATTAATCTCTTAGTCATGGAACATTACTTATAAAATCTCATAACAATTGAATTCAGCTAAATCAGGTCATAACAGAGTTGTCGGAAAACATTAAAACACAAAACCACTATTACATCAAAACATTTCAAAACGATAAAAACTAAATCTAAATATCATACAAACCGAACTTAGATACAATAATGGTAAGAGGATTATCAGTAATTCCAAAGGGAATCAAGGGCATCATCAGGAGGCGATGGATAAGAGACGTGGTTGGTCCCAAAGGCGAAGTCTTTAGCAGAAGAAGTGACCTCCAACCTCCAAAACCGCCCTTCATTTTGGGGCTCCTCGAAACACCCCACCCAAAACTCACCCTCCTCGTTCAGATCCTCCTCCACTGAATTGGAGAAGCAGGTCACCTGCGATGCATCCGACTCTGTTAACGGCCGAAGAACAGAGGATGAACAGCTTACCGCCATCTCCGCCTTCCCCACAGAGCTCCCACTCTTCTTGAACACTCTGCATATTACCCATTCCTTCTGCACCCACCAACCCACAAACCATCTCTATCAAAAACAGCAACAAAAATGGAAAAAAAAGAGCTATAATTTTGATGAACCTGTGAAGAATTTGCAGGAAGGAGAGAATAAGCAGAGGATTTGGAGTGTAATCTGTACTCATGCATGACCCAATTGGAGTTATGACCACGAGGGGCTCTGCCTTTGTAGAAAACAAGAGTCTTCTTCATACCCACGAGCGTTCGCCCTTTGAAAATCTCTTTGTCTTTACCAGTGGCCTTCCAATACCCTGCCGCCGTGGCTCTGTTCGTCCTTAACCCCCTTGGGTACTTTCTATCAATCACGCAGAAAAAGTACCATTCTTTCTCACCCATTTTAGCTCTCCCTGTAAACAACAAAACCCAAATTTCACCCATTTGAACAGATAGTCAAAGGAATCGGGAGGGAATTACCAGGCAAATCCCATGGCTCGCACTTGTTCAGATCCACTTCGCCGACGGCCGGAGACGAGAAAGAGGCGGAGAGGACCTTCGGGGAAAGATAGTGTGTGATCAATTCTTCGTCGGTCGGGTGGAATCGAAATCCAGGTGGCAGTTCCATCACCGTCTGATCTTCCTTCTTCTTCTTCTTCTTAAGAAACGTTTTATTTTGCTCCGGCGGTGGAGGGAAAATTAGAACAGAAGCCTTTTGTAGAGACAGATGCAAAAGCTTCAAATTTTACTATTTTTCTTATTTTTATTTTTATTTTTATTTTTATTTTTTATCAAATCTTATCCAATTATATGTGTACTTTTTTTTTTTTTTTTTTTTTGATGGATGTATTGCTCGAGATGCATGAAATGTGGCCATTTCTACACAAGGAATAAATCTAAAATTAATGCAAATAAAATACATTTTATTCTAAAGGCTTAACTTTCGGGTAATTAAAAAAAAAAAAAAGATTGAAGTGGTAAAAAATGAAATAGAATTGAAATTGTGGGTAATGGTGTAATTTTGGTTAATTAAGTCAAAAATAAAAGTCATTGTGTTAGTTGCTATCTGCCTAAACAAAAAGTCATCTACTTTATAACTATATAAAAATGTCTTCGTGTGGAAGATATCCATATTTTTTCATTTCCCATTTTTATTTTACTTTCCTTTTTCGTTTAATTTTTATTTTACAATTTTGATGTTTTTTAAGGTTAATTTTAATGTTTTTTTTAAGATTAACATTAAATTGCAAATTTAATATTTAAACTTTCATTTCTGGAAAAAAACAATAGATTTATTTCAATATATAATTTTAAATTAAAACTTTTAAATTTTATAGAGAGTAATTAAATACAAAATACAAAATTAGGTTTAAAAAAATGTAGTAAACTTTTTAATAGGTAACCTAATCTGATTTTATTCAAAAGTATTTGTCATGTGATTAACCTCGGCCAACCAACCATTTTTGTCCATAAGTATGAATAAGTATAATTAAGTATAATTTAGCATGTTTAGACATAAACACGATTTGTCTTTAACAAATATTATTTAAACTAATTTTTATTTTTTACTATTTAACATAGGAAAGAAATATTTTTGAATTTATATCTTATAGACTCTAAATTAAACCATTATTATGGAAACAATTTTATTGAATAATTTATTTAATTTTTTAAAATAAAAATATTTTAAAATAAGCTAAATGGATCTACAATAACTCAAAATATAATAAACATATTTGATTAAATTTATAATAGACATATAAATATAATACGAAAAGCATATATCAAACGCGTCTTTTAGTTAAAACCTATTGTCTTGATTTTTTTAATTTATATTATCATTTTTATTATACACAAAATAAAATAATATCAATTAATTGGGCATTTTTGGAATGGACATGGACGGAGCCAATATGCATTACCTAACCCAGAGGAAGTGACGACTTCAGGCTCCACTTCTATACTTTTCACAACATGTGAAAGGACTAAAATACCCTTTATTTATCTAAATAATTCTTCTAATGCTATTTCCTTTTTCTCTTGATTTGGATATATCTCTAAGTTCAATTATTCAACACTCCTCCACGTTTGGGACTTGATTGAATGCCATGTGGATAACCGAGTCCAGGTATTCCGACAATATAGTACGAACAAATCTCACACTATAACGATGCGTTTGGTTCACTATATTAAATAGTTATTTTGTGTTACTAATTATTTCACCAGAGCAATTTTTATTTAAAATTCAACTATGCATAACTGATGTCGGTTTTCTATGGGTGATGTATAGATAATTTAAATTAAAAAATAAACATTTTTTTTTATAGCAAAGTTTGAAAAACAGGAAAAGTATACTCCTGTTTCTAATTATAAATATTCTCTCATTTTATCTTTATTATTTCTTTCTTGTCGTTTATCAAATAAATCCAGCTTTTTTTTTTCCTTAAAAGAAAATTGAAAAAAAGAAAAGAAAAAGAAATTGTCGCGTAAAAAAAGTGGCATTACAATTATTGGTACGTTGGGTTATACTCCCTATTATTGGTTTCATAAAAATTAATATTGGAAATTATTTACCCATGCATTGAATTCAGCGTGCCTGCTTTTTTCCATTTTCTGAAATTTCAATCTCAACCGCGAACCCTTCTCTTCATCAAACGGCTGTAAATCAATCACTCATTCAATACTCAATATCTGCCACGTCTGATTGTACTGAATGAAAGCTTGGACCAATCAGACACTTGAGATGCTGATGTGGAGGGGAAGTAACATCCATACGACAGCTGCTCCAGATTTCTCCACGTGGCTTGATATAAGTGGTGGAAAAGCATGGGGTGTGTGTGAGAAGGGTTAGGCAACCCAATTAGATATTAATCAAAATTTGCGGTTCCGTAATCTGACTTCTAAGCAGTCGTGCGGAATTTTTTTTATAGATTTTTATCAATTCTTATTTTAAATATTTAATTTTATTAATTTCTACCTTATAATCTAAAACTTTAACAAATTTTAAAAAATATATGATTTTTTTTAATTTTATCTTCTTATCCACTTTAAAAATATTCTTATATGTATTTAATAAATATAAAATATATAACTCAAGTATTCAATATCCAACTAGAAAAAACTTTAAAAAATTGATAATTACGAATTGTATTAATAAGTTCCCTATTTCTTACCGTGATCTAATTAAGAACTCTAAAAATATCTTCAAGATCGGCTTCATTGTAGTAGCACTTCTAATAAATTCTTTATCACATCGAGATTTAGAGTTATATATTGTAGTCATACGATAAAATTATTTACGAATGTTGAAATTGTAGATAAGAACAAAAAAAGAACAACAATAATGGAACCCGAAAATGTACCCCGATAAAATATTAGGTGAGGATGAAACCATATTGTTCTATAAACACTTTGAAATACTAACATAGTTAAAATATCATATTTAAAATTTCAAAATTTAGGGGTGTTCATATGATTCAATAATTTGATCAACCAGACTATTCAATCCAAACCATAAAAGTTGGGTTGAGTTATATTTTTCTTTTTTGTTTCAGTTGGGTTGAACTCTTAGAAAATCAAAAATTCGTTTCCATTTGCTGGTTGACATTTTTTTTTTCGAGTCAACCGGACCAATTACAACCGATGAGATTCCATGTTGGTTGTAGAAACCTCTCCTTAACAGACATGTTTTAAAACTGTGAGGCTGACGACGATACGTAACTGACTAAATGGATAATATATGTTAACGGCGACCTTGGGCTATTACAAATAGTATCAGAGGCAGACACTCTAGGATGCTGCACTCAAGGGGTGGATCGGATTGTGAGATCTCACGTCGATGACTAGTCCTCAAGAGCACATCGATTGAAGAGAGGAACAAAACATTTCTTACAAGGACGTAGAAACCTATCTGTATTACACAACCCAACACAACTCTATTGAGGTCACCAACTCGATCAACCCAAAACTTGAGAAAATAATAAAGAAAATTAAGTCAAGAGGTGGGAGAAAAGAAAAGAAAAAATGGTCGAGCAATTGGATGGATTTGGGAGTGAGGGTTCATCAGAAACGAACTTGCATGAAAGAAGGAAGAAGTTGTACAGCCAGAGACGACTTGCCGACCAAAAGTTAATGGTAGCCGACAAGTCATCCTTGGCTGAACCACTTCAAGCCTCCTTCCCACATGCAAGAGCTTTGACGAAGAACAACAAGAACAAGAACAAGAAGAGAAAAACTTTGTGGACAGGAAAAGTTTATGAAGGGAAAAGACTTTTGTTACTCCAAACAAATTAAGTAATCGTTCCAATCTATATCTTCAAAAATATTTTTGACACGATTTAAATACTTTCTCATTTTTCTACCATTTAACCCAACTCAACTCTACCTTATATTTATGATGGTTAAGAACGTTTTTTTTTTTTTTTTGAAGTCTGTAACCGATGTTAGTGATGTATTGTAACACAACCTAAACATCCATCATCATTTAAGACATGGATGTGCACCCAACAAAACTAGAATTTAATGGACATCTGCAATGGCCTGTATGTTGAATTAGGTAAGAAGTCATTGCTGCATACGCCCACAAACGACACAAAAGCAAGTACAAAAAATTCATCAACTTTCTCAACTGTATCTTCTAACATACCATCGACTTGCATATCGTCGTCATCATCATCGTATGATATTTATTTTCACAATTAACAAAGTCATAAAGATCGATAATATATTTGTAGTTTAAGCCTTATTCAAACTCATTGTATGTGATACTTCGACCATGATTAAAATATATATCAAATCGTCCATCCTAGCTTTGATGTTGGGAAGTATCTCTAATTGATGGTCAATAAGAGTAACGCCATCCTTGTCAATGCACATAACAATCTCCTTCAATAAGACTTGGCCGTTCGATGCTCTTTGACAACGAAGAACAGGATTCTTCTTGAAATGCTTTATGACGGCGCTTTCCACACTTTGCTTTGACTTGGAGGTCCTGTTTGGAACTATTCCTTGATTTAGTAGGACGCTAAGGAGGTGGATCCTGTGTCTCAAATTTATGGATGTTTGGAAATAGGCTATCTCGTCGTTCGAACTTGCTCTCTGAACAAATCCCATGTTTGTTCCACTCATGAGTCCAAAACGATTTTTTTTTTCCATTGATCAGATCTGGCCAAACTATGTCAAGATCGTTTTTTTTTTAAATGAAAAATCTGAAATCCAACCAAATCCAAACATAATGAACCGGTTATAATTTGCAAATCTAATAAACTGAACTAAAATAAATGAATGTTTGAGTTTTACCTTTTTAGAAACAAAGGAGGTGCCGCCCTGGCAATTAGTTACCGAATTTCTTCCCTTCTGAGGCCACAAGCCATGGATTGTGAAGGAATTTATCCTTCCTCCTACACATTGTCTCGGTTGTAAAGCACAAAAATTATAGGGCCACTGCTGGACAAACCAAAAATGGTCAAAAGGCTGTGATTCAGCCATAGGAAGCAAAATGACACATGCAAACAGCAGAAAGATCTGTGGGTTTGGAGTTGTCATTATGGAAGTGTTGTGGGAGCTTATGGTGTTACTATGAACCTCTATTTATTGTGATCTAAGTATTTCACTCGTACAAGCTAGATGAAAATAACATGAAACATACCTGCTAAAGATGAAAATGCTTGCAATCGAAAGAATATTCAATTCCGGAATTAACATCCTTCTTCTTTGGTTGTCAGTTACAGCCCCTTTGGTTGCCATAACAGCCCCATAACAGCCCCCATAACAGCCCCCATAACAGCCCCATAACAGCCCCCATAACAGCCCCATAACAGCAGAGTAAAGATGGAAAGCTTGCAATCTGGAGCATATTAATCAATCTCAAAGAAGAAGTATCCTTTTGGCATAAGGGGTAAAGATGGAAAGCTTGCAATCTGGAGCATATTAATCAATCTCAAGGAAGAAGTATCCTTTTGGCATAAGGAAGAAGTATCCTTATCCTACGCAAAGGATCAACTTTAGGGTGCAATATAATGAGAGCAAAAACTGGAAAATTGCCATCCTTCGCTGGCAACTACAAACGTTGGATTGGATTTCAGCAATTGCATGAAATAAGCCTTCCAACGCCAACAAATGCAATGATGACGGCATAATGTGGTATTCGTACCAATGAACATAATAAAATGGATACCACTCGATCATCCTGACCATTTGTTAACAAAATAATTAACAAAATAATTTTCACTCTGCACAACTCTAAGTTAATTCTTGAGCTATTCTAACCAAACATAATATTAAGGGACTTGAACTAGAACCATATTAAAACCTTACCTTTCTAATACCTCAGGCAGCCCTTGATCATACGGAAAACGTTTTTTCGCTGTTTCTTGCAAGCCCTTATTAAGATCTTCATGTCCAACAAAAAAAGGAATTTGGATTTCTTAATACCAACAAAATAAGAAACTCTAGAGAGCCATCTTGAAGAAAAAAAATCTATACATCTGTTTGGGATAAAATAATATTCTTGAGGGCAGAGCATAATATGCACAGCACTGAGCCCAAATGAAAAGCCCAACCTCTTGAATTATCAGCTTCACTAAACTAACGAAACTGATTAACTTGAGACATCCCATCAAATGTAGGAAGACTTTTGCCTCTAACCTACAAAACGAGGGTAGATTAAAGACATTAGTACCCCTCTTAAAGATGGTAGGGTCGTTGTGGTACATTCTTTGTATGAAGGAATTGGAGGATTTGGGTCATATCCTTCGGAGATGCAAGTCCACTCTTTTGATTTGGACTCCCTTATAGAGACATTTGGGATGAGTATTGGTTCGAAATAGAGAGATAAGAAGAACGGTTGGAATAAGAATAACAGAGGCAGGGGACAGAGAGGAGGAAAGGTTGGGTAAGAGAGCATTTTGAGGAGCATTTACTTATATTTCCATTACAAGTTTTGAAATTCATTTACAATGAAAAGAATAATAGGCTGAATCAAATAAATTTCACTAACCTGGTGAGCTATGTTGTGAATTACGAGGATAGATCTTGTAAATATCATGAGACCATAGTTTCTATAATATGCTTTCAAATATACAGGTAACATTGTAGTATCCCAATCATTTGCAACGAAAACTAAATTTCCATCTCCGTAACATACACCCCCACACGGGACATGCCAAGGAACCTGAAAAAAAGGAGGCAAAATATTACTTCCAAATAAAATATGATCAGCTTCAGTTGTACCACAAAAAAGTGAGAATGTTATTAGAAAATAGCAATTTCCATTTGATAATTCACTTTAGCATTTCAGCCTCTTGATGATTATCAATGATCGGAAGGCGTTCATCATTTAGTTCTTGGGTAGGGGTGCCCTCTACCCCTGGCCCTTAGGTTGTTTTTGTATTCCCTTTCAATGAAGTTGCCTTGACTGTCTTACTAAAAATATAATAACAATAATGCAGTTTAGCCTTTGAAAAAGTATTCATAAAAGTGGACTTTCATTGAAATATCTCAAGAAACCTCCATCCATTGCCTGCTGCTGAACCATCCTTTCAGAAAGATGACAAGAGCTTTGTGGCTTAGTCCGGTTAGAAGTTCTATTTAAGATCTCATTTTGTATAGCAGACACTTAAGAGGTAAGATACATAATTTTGGCATTATTTTCTTACCGATATTTGTGCTAATTGGAGGGAATTTTGTAACCTTGGATATCCCTCCCTTGTGTATATTCTATTGCATTAATGAAATTTGTTTCCCTTTCAAAAAAATATAAATATATATGCACCTTAGCCAATTATACCTCAACAGCTGCCTTGCAAGAGTGTCATACGCTTTAATATATCCTGAACCAATGAACATAAGTAAATGTAAGACGTGAGCACAACTTGAAAATGATAATGAATTAATTGTGTGATGTCCCACATTGGTTGGGGAGGAGAACAAATCACCCTTTTATAAGGGTGTGGAAACCTTCCCCTAGTAGACGCGTTTTAAAGCCTTGAGGGAAAGCCCGAAAGGGAAAGCCCAAAGAGGACAATATCTGCTAGCGGTGGATCTGGGTCGTTACAAACTTGGTATCAGAGCAGTCAGGTTCTAGGTCCTGTAGACATTTAGGATAGAGAGTCGTGTCCTCCGTGACCTCACTCGTCAAACACATGCCGCTCACGACCAGACGTTCTCACGCGATGGAAACATAGAGATGAAGGTTAAGCTAGTATTTATAAAGTATACCATGACCGACTATAGCATTATAATCGCACATTACCTAGGAGATGTGCTACGAATGAATTGTAAGTTCAGGACACCTCGGTTCCAATGCCTGAAGTGGAACAACCTGAATTTCAAGAGGAGGTTGGGGATACGCCCCAAACTAGCGAGGGGACCGTACCACAGCCATCAAGAAGTAAAAGACGCCGAATGAGGGCTAAGGCCCGAAGGCTGCTCGATACACCCCCTACCGCTCCCTTCTCCGAGGAGGCCCCATCGGTTCCAACCACTGGTACAACAGTCCCACTAGACCAGCCGTTAGTCATGCCCACGGCGGAGATGTTTCAGACGTTCATGATGACCTCGATGGAAAATCATTACAACAGTCCCACTAGACCAGCCGTTAGTCATGCCCACGGCGGAGATGTTTCAGACGTTCATGATGACCTCGATGGAAAATCATTACAACAGATCCACTAGACCAGCCGTTAGTCATGCCCACGGCGGAGATGTTTCAGACGTTCATGATGACCTCGATGGAAAATCAGGCCCTCACGAACCAAATGATACAAACTATAATGGCGAATCAGTCAGCCGGGCAAGGGGCCAAAGATACAGGGACTATGACTGTGGAGTCCCGCTACCTAAGAGATTTTCAGAGGCACAAACCGCCTTCCTTTGACGGAGGCAAAGTGGATCCCATTGCCGCTGAGAATTGGCTAGAGGCCATAGAAACGGCCTTCCATTTTACGAACTGTCCGCCAAAGTATCAAGTCCATTGTGGGACATATATGTTGAAAGAAGAGGCGCGCTTCTGGTGGAAGTATCAAGTCCATTGTGGGACATATATGTTGAAAGAAGAGGCGCACTTCTGGTGGAAGGGTGCCCAGAAGACCATTATACCACAAGGAGAGTTTATTACCTGGTGTCAGTTTAAAGATGCCTACCTCCACAAATATTACCCAATCACTGCCAGGGTGAAAATGCAGGCAGCATTCCTCGAACTGAAACAGGGAGATAGATCAGTGGAAGAATATGACTTGGAGTTCAATAGGTTGGCAAGGTTTTCTCCAACCTATGTTAGTTCGGATGAGTTGAAGGGCGAACGATTTATTGTTGGCCTGAGGGAGGAACTAAGGGGGAATGTGGCATCCCAGTCATCCTTCGTTTATCCGAAAGCCCTTCAGGTGGCGACCCTGCTCGACGCGTCCCGCACCGACAAGCTACAGTTGGGAACAGCACAATCGTCCCACACTGCAGCCCAGGGAAAGGGGACAGACCCTAGCCACCCCATAACAGGTAGACCGCCCCGTGGCCGCACTGATAAACGAAGAAGAGCCCCAGTACGGAACATGACCCTTTGTCCTAACTGTCGGCGTCCTCACACGGGGGAATGCAGAGCAGGAACAAACGCCTGCTACAGATGCGGCCAGGTAGGACACTTTGCAGTAGATTGCCCTTAGAGGAACGATCAGCGTATCAACCGGCCTGCAGTACAGCATCAGAGGGGCCAGGGTGCTCAACATCAGTAGGGGCGAGCTGTAGCCCATGCAACAACAGCCAGGCAAGCTGACCAGCCTGACGCAGTTGTAACAGGTACGCTACCCGTGTTTGGCCATCTTGCTTTAGTATTGTTTGATTCGGGTTCAACGCATTCGTTCGTATCTGAGGAGTTTGTAGAGCTAGCACACCTAGAGAAAGAACTATTAGAGATTACCCTATCCGTGTCCACCCCTGCTCACGAGTTGTTGCTAGCTACCCATAGGGTTAAGGGAGGTGGTGTAACAATCTCAGGACGTGTCATCGAAGCTACACTGATAGTGTTGAGCATGCAAGACTTCGATGTCATATTGGGTATGGATTGGCTAGGTGAGAATCGCGTTTTGATAGATTGCGAGACTCGAATAGTGACTCTCAGGCTCCCGTTAGGGGACAACTTTACCTACAAAGGAGCCACTTCCAAAGGAACACCAAGCGTCATAACGTCATTAAGGGCGAAGAAGTTGATTCGTAGTGGCGCAAGTGCATTTCTAGCCAGCGTGACCCTGGACAATGGTAACAAACAAATAACCTCATCGGTACACATCGTCAGGGAGTTCATAGATGTCTTTCCAGAGGATCTGCCAGGTTTACCTCCAGCTAGAGAAGTCGATTTTGGGATCGACTTAGAACCAGGAACTATGCCGATCTCCAAGGCACCTTACAGGATGGCACCTGCAGAACTCAGGGAATTGAAAGAACAGTTACAGGAGTTGTTGGATAAGGGTTTCATCCGACCCAGTGTGTCACCCTGGGGAGCCCCTGTTCTGTTTGTCAAGAAAAAGAACGGATCCATGCGGTTGTGTATTGATTACAGGGAACTAAACAAGGTCACGATAAAGAATAAGAACCCCCTCCCGAGAATTGACGACCTGTTTGATCAGCTACAGGGAGCAACAGTTTTCTCCAAAATCGACTTAAGGTCGGGGTATCATCAGTTGAGAGTCAGAGAAGGAGATATACCCAAGACAGCCTTCAGAAGTCGTTATGGACATTACGAGTTCCTCGTTATGTCCTTTGGCCTTACCAATGCACCAGCAGTTTTCATGGAACTAATGAACAGGGTGTTTAAGGAATTCTTAGACACTTGCGTCATAGTGTTCGTCGACGACATTCTGGTATACTGTAAGACAGAGGCAGATCATGAAAAACACCTAAGAAAAGTTTTGACCATACTGAGAGACCAGCAGTTGTATGCCAAGTTCTCCAAGTGCGAGTTTTCGTTGTCTGAAGTAGCATTTTTGGGTCACGTGGTGTCAAGTAAGGGGATCACAGTAGACCCAGCTAAGATAGAAGCAATGATGAGGTGGCCAAAGCCGACCACAGTCACGGAGGTGAGGAGTTTTCTGGGGCTAGCTAGATATTACAGAAGATTTGTCCAGGAGTTCTCCAAAATTTCCTCAGCGCTAACTCAGCTAACCAAGAATGGCAAGCCCTTTGCTTGAACTCCAGCCTGCGAACAGAGTTTCCAGGAACTCAAGAAGAGGTTGGTAACCGCACCAGTCCTTACAGTTCCATACGGGTCTGGTAATCTCGTGGTGTACAGTGATGCATCAGGGAAAGGGTTAGGGTGTGTGCTCATGCAGAAGGGTAAAGTGATAGCGTATGCTTCTCGACAACTGAAGGAATATGAACGAAACTACCCCACGCATGACCTCGAGTTAGCAGCGGTAGTATTTGCTCTAAAAACGTGGCGACATTACCTGTATGGGGAAAAAGTACAAGTCTTTACTGATCATAAGAGCCTCAAGTACTTGTTCAAGCAGAAGGAGCTCAATATGAGACAAAGGCGATGGTTGGAACTGGTAAAGGATTATGACATAGAGATCCTGTACCATCTAGGCAAAGCCAACGTTGTAGCTGATGCATTGAGCAGGAAGGCTGTGCATACTTCTGCGATGATCACCACACAGGAAAGACTGCAGGATGAAATGAAGAGGGCTGGGATAGACGTGGTGGTTAAAGGTGGTACTGTTCAGATGACACAGTTAATCATCCAGCCAACCCTACGAAAGAAAATTATCGACGCTCAGAGGTCTGATGAACACCTAAGTAAAGTGTGGAGTCAGACTGAGACAGAAAGACCAGCAGGGTATTCTATCTCCTCAGACGGGGGCCTGCTATGGCAAAACCGCCTGTGCGTTCCCCGGGACGAGAGAATCTTAAAAGATATCATGACCGAAGCCCACGATACATCTTATACGTTCCACCCTGGAAGTACGAAGATGTATCAGGATCTGAAAAGATAGTATTGGTGGTCCGGAATGAAGAGGGACATAGCGGATTTCGTAAGCCGTTGCCTGACCTGCCAGCAGGTGAAGGCCCCGAGGCAGCGCCCAGCGGGATTGCTACAGCCCCTTAATGTTCCTCAGTGGAAATGGGAAGCAGTCTGTATGGATTTCGTCTCGGGTTTGCAAAAGACAAAGCTGGGTTTCAACGTCATCTGGGTAGTTGTAGACAGACTGACCAAGACGGCCCACTTCATTCCAGGAAAGTCCACATATCCAGTGGATCGGTGGGCTCAGTTGTATATAAAGGAGATAATACGTCTGCACGGTGTACCAGTGTCCATAGTATCCGACCGGGACATCAGGTTCACCTCGCAGTTTTGGAAAAGTCTCCAAAAAGCACTAGGAACTCAGTTGAGGTTCAGTACAGCGTTCCATCCTCAAACGGACGGACAGACCGAAAGGCTGAACCAGACTTTAGAGGATATGTTGCGAGCCTGTTCCCTAGACTTCTCTGGGTGCTGGGACGAACATCTGCCTTTAATGGAGTTTGCTTACAATAATAGTTATCAGGCAACCATCCAGATGGCCCCTTTTGAGGCACTGTATGGGCGTAGGTGTCGAACACCAGTGTTTTGGGAAGAAGTAGGCACGCAGCAACTAATGGGGCCAGAGTTGTTTCAGGTCACCAACGCAGCGGTGCAGAAAATCAAGCAGAGGATACTCACCGCACAGAGCCGACAGAAAAGCTATGCAGATGTGCGTAGAAGGGACCTCGAATTTGAGGTGGGTGACCACGTGTTCTTGAAGGTAGCCCCTATGAAGGGGGTGTTGAGGTTCGGAAAGAAGGGAAAATTAAGCCCAAGGTTCATAGGCCCCTTCGAGATTCTGGAAAGAGTTGGGGTTGTGGCTTACAGAATTGCTCTGCCACCGAACCTTGCCGCCGTGCACAATGTGTTCCATGTATCCATGCTGCAAAAGTACACTCCAGACCCTACTCATGTAATCGAGCATGAGATGCTTCCTCTTCGGGAAGATCTGTCTTACGAGGAGAAGCCTATTAGAATTTTGGCTCGAGACACTAGGCGGTTGCGCAACAAAGATATTCCCTTGGTAAAGGTCTCATGGGGTAACCACCGTGAGGAAGAGGCAACCTGGGAACGAGAAGAGGACGTGAGGAGAGCTTACCCCGAACTCTTCCAAGAGATTTCCACTTTCGGGAACGAAAGTTCTTAAGGAGGGGAGAGTTTATAACGCCAAAAAAAAAAAAAAAAAGGCTAAGTCAACTAAGGGGCAAAAACGTCATTTTGCCCCTCTAGCCATAATAGGGGTCTCAGGAAAACCTCGCCAGATCCCCTGCAAAAGAAAAAGAGAGTTAGAGAGAAATCAGCCGCGAAGTTTATCGGACCACCGTCGGAATCCATCTTCAGACGAGACTTGTGCAAGGACTGAGAGGCTAGCGAGGCCGACGCTCCGTCAAGATCCAAGAACGTCTCACGAGGTAAGGTTTTGAACGACATTTCTCAGATCTCAGCTTTTCTTTTGTGAATCGAGTCCTAAATTGCCGAGATATTCACCTAGGAACAACTGTACGCACGATCTGTGGAGAAGTTTGGCCGAGATCTCAACCCGGAGACGGAAATCCGAGAATCGTCCGAGAACGGTAAGCGAACTTCCGACGCTCTTAACCCGTCCAGTAGTCAAGCAAAAAATTACGAAAAAAATACTAGGACGTACCCCGTAACACGATATAGAACTTTGTCGAAGAAATCATATCGATCCGAACTACGGATCAAAAGATATGAAAATCGGAAAAGAGCACTGTGTTACGGATTACAGAGGACGGAGATGAAAGAAAAAAAAAAAAAAAAAGTCGGCCGGCGAGCGGCGGAGGGCGGCGTGACAGGCGCCGGACACGCGTCGACCGTCGGCTGGAGCAACGCAGCTCCAGCGTGTCGTCTGCAAAGCCCAAGCCAAACCGCGAACGCGAGCCGAGCCGGACTGAATCAGACCGGCCGAACCGCGAGAGCGAGCCGAGTCGAGTCGAACCAGACCGGTCGGCCCGCGACTGCGCGGAAGCTACCGCGCGTGGTAGGCGCGCGCGCGGCCTGCGACTGGCGCTATTCCACGCGCGTGGGCAGCATACAGTCGGCGCGTGAGCGCGCGTGGATGGGCCGTTTTGGCCCGGTTGCCCTCTGTTTGCCCGATTTTTGTCCCGGTTCCAATTCTAATACTGTTTACATGTCAATAGGGACCTAACTTAAGGAAATCAGTATTTTTGGACACCTCACGGGCAGAGAAACGCTAGCGAAAGGGCACGCGTCAACCAGGTAAGTCACCACCCGATATTTAGGATGGAATACTTGTAGGATTCGCTAGGATTGCATGCATGCTAGTAATTATGCCTCAGATTAGCTCTCCATGAATGAGATTAGATAGCTGATTATTATAAGTGTATTGGGTGAAATATCTGAGCCTTGCTTGTATGCTTTAAAGCTTCCGCTGTACGTATGTATGCCTTTAATTTATGATTAGAATTGTGCATTCTGCGTTCCGGGTGCTTGATGGATGACTTCGCCCCATTGAGCGCGAACCTCGTGTTCTGGGTGCTTGATGGAGGCCATCGCCCCGTTGAGCCTGCGTGCTTAGTTTACATGAATTATACATTATGACGTTACAAGCTGGTTGCATGCATGCTCTGTTATTTTCCATGGCCCAATTCTATGATAAGATTAGGTAATTGCTATTAGGAGCGATAAGTCGCTCTAAACCAGACTTAACCTTCCCCTAGGAACTTAGCGGAATTACCACGGCAACAAGATACCTTAAGAGTGTTCATAAATTGCTAAGTGTGAGGACGGTATCTATAGCTTCGTGGGAGGACCAAAGGTTCCTGACCAGTCATTACTGCTCTTAGCCATTTCACATGGGAAATGTGTCCCCACGTCGTACAGCCCATTAGCTGCATGGGAACGGGTTGGGTCGCGCCCCCCATAGGAGAACCACATGGGCTTAGGAGGTATTCAGCACACCCCTAGGCTAAATACCATGTAGTCCCAGATAGCCACGTCGAGGTAGCGCCTCATAGAGAGATACCGACCATATCAGTTAAGCGTAAGGAACCTCTAGGTGTCTAATGAAAGGTTGATGAACCGGTGAAACCCAAGGGGCGAGCTCCAAGGGGTTACGATCAGAACTAGATGTCCTAGAACCGGATCAAGAGACCGTGAGAACCTGCTAAAATAAGGATGCGAAGAGGCCTACAAGTAGGTGGCTTACTGAGTATAATTTTTATACTCATCCTTGCTATGTTTTCCTTTTTCAGGAGCGCGAGGCGTCGGTCAGGGGCGGGCGTGATGGAGACGGGGATTGTCACAGAGGAATGGGTTGTCCCGGGGCGTCAGTCCGGTCTTTACTTTGTATTTGCTGTCTTTCGATATTTGTTTCCAAACTGTCAAATGTTGTGTTTGTCTGTTGTTTAAAAACTTTATTGAAACTTAAGGATTTTCTCTATCTCATTTTTAAACTATTTCGTACATGCGTGTGTCGTTCTTAGTCACGGCCCGTAGTAAACTATTGGGTCGTGACAAACTTGGTATCAAGGCCAGTCACCGGACGATGTGTCAGCCTTCTCGCTGTTCCCCGAAGGGGGTAGACACGAGGCGGTGTGCCAGTAAGGACGCTGGCCCCAAAAGGGGGTGGATTTGGGGTCGGTCCCACATCGATTGGATAAAGAAACGAGTGCCAGCGAGGACGCTGGATCCCGAAGGGGGGTGGATTGTGATGTCCCACATTGGTTGGGGAGGAGAACAAATCACCCTTTATAAGGGTGTGGAAACCTTCCCCTAGTAGACGCGTTTTAAAGCCTCGAGGGAAAGCCCGAAAGGGAAACCCCAAAGAGGACAATATCTGCTAGCGGTGGATCTGGGTTGTTACAAATTGCTTGGATAATAACTTGGAAGCCAATGAAAGAGATTTTGCTGCCCTTTATAGCCAATTATTGTAATGGATATCAGAGAAAGTATATTCATCTCGCAGTCCTAAACTGAGGTCATTAGATAGGCGGGGTTATGGACCAAAATTTAAAATATGAAGGAAAATAATAATCCAAAGAAGATTTAAATATTGTATTCCAAGTAAAGTTGGGTAGGCCACCATTGTATTTCTGAAGAAAAACCAGGCGGGAGACTATGAAGAAAAACAAGGTGGGAGACTATGAAATTGAAGATAATCAAAGGTCATACGACCAATTTTCCATGGAATTAACATGTTATATTTAATGGAAATTAACGTAAACTCAATCCCTTCACATAATATTTTAAGGTAAAATAGCAGGTGTCATCATTTTACCTGATGGTTTCCCCCGTATATATTCTGCTCCATATGGTGAAACATGCTGTTATCAATGAAGACAAAGGTGTCATCATTTTACCTGATGGTTTCCCCCGTATATATTCTGCTCCATAGGGTGAAACATGCTGTTATCAATGAAGACAAAGTTAACTACATCTACATATGTCTTGAAGAATGCAACTCCAAGGTCCTGCAAGTTACAAAATTCACATATTGGTGATAACATACCAGAAAAATTGTTTATTGAACGTCCATCCACTTTATATCTTTTCCGAAAGCCATTATCTTGGAGGCCAGCATAAATTGCATATCGAAGTACTATAACCTATAAAGAAGATATGAAATAAAAATGGGACCAATGCTGAGACGAACATAAATAATTGAAGTAATTACTTATTTAGAAACAATTACAACTAACATTGATGGTTATAGAAAGTAAGATTGTCGAATGCATCTTTTCTATATTTTATTTGTAAGCAAAAAAGAACTACCATAACCCTATGTCCGAGCCAAAGCCTTTGGTAAGGAGCCAGCGACGTCTCCAAGTCCACCTGAAAGAAATCTTCAAGAACTCAGTAGGCAATCGATAAATAATGATGTGAACGGAAGTATATGCAGAGAGGCAGGGCGTGTAGACACATATATATACATATTTTTGTTTTGTTTACTGACATCTTGAAAACTTCAATACCAATAATCAGATTCAGAATAATAGAAAGCAAAGCTGAAGTAGACAGATAAAAAAAAGGCTAAGAGGTATTACCAGCACGTGCAACTAATGGAGAAGGATCATGTTTTATACAAATTAAACTAGAGAATTATTTATATCGCTGGAACGATTCTGCTGCTTAAGTGAAGAACAGAAAGTCCGATGATAGGTGTTACTAAGAACGATCATGGAGGTCTCTGTGTAGGCCTCGATGGTGAATGGTAGAGACCCTACAGACACCATTTCTCTTCACAACGGCAGAAGAAACCCAAGTGAGGGACCGGAAATTGAAGGAGACCCAGATGAGGGTGGCATGTAACAGAAATAGAGGAGATAAAAAGGAATGAAGAGAGGGCAATTGAAGGAGCAGAAAGATCGGTAATTGGGAGAGCAATTGAATTGATGGAATCAGAGATGGGTAATGGGCTGTCAATCTGTGAGGCTGAAACTAACTCACAAATTTGGACCAAAAAATTCCCCTCCCTTATTAACCTTAACAACGTGTCGATCATGAACGGCAATTGGACACGTGTAAATCAATAAGCCGTGAGTGCTCTAGTCTTGGCCGCACCCAATATTTCCCCTCCCTTAACGACGAAGTCATCCGTTTTATTTTCCGTCTTTATTACCTTCAGAGATCTTGAACAAGGTTTCACAAGCTCTCTCCAATGGCGGCTCTGGGACATCTGCCTGAAGGAGTGATGATCGAGATTCTCTCCAGGCTTCCGCCGGAGTCTCTGCTTCGATTCAAGACCGTTCGAAAATCCTGGTATGCTCTAATCAACGACCCTAAATTCGCGACCATATATTTCTCCAATTCTCGTCATCGGCAGAAACACATTCTTCTCAAGCGTCTTGTTACCAAGAACTCTGGCAAGAAGGAATATATCTTCTCCTTCCTCAAATTCCCCCTTCCCTTCGATGGATCTGTGCCGGTTTACGATGTCGATTTGCCATCCGCTGACGATTTTCGATATTCCGAAATCTGTGGCCATTCTCACGGTTTACTCTGCCTCGCCGATTTTCGTAGGGACATTTTCCTCTGCAATCCAGCCACCAGAGAGTTTCGAAAACTACCGCCATCAATTCTCCTCCTCACCGAACCCCCGGGTGACTTTGAAGGGATCGATTCTTGCACGAATGCGGTCGGATTCGGGTACGATTCGAAATCTAGGGATTTCAAGGTGGTTAGGGTTGTAGATTTTGTGGAACCACCTATCATTTTTCACCCCACTAGAGTTGAAATTTATGATTTGAGCAAAGATAGATGGAGAGAAATTCATACTCCTGTTTGTGGTCGTGTAATGTGGACGCCTTCGTTTGAGACATATCATGAAGGAACATATTATTGGTGGGCAGATACAGATGAAGGGGAAGAAATTATACAGTCATTTGACATGAGTGAGGAGGTTTTCGGGCGAATTCCGATGCCAGAGAGTTTCAAGGGGGAGCGCCAAGGGTATAGAAGTATGGGAGTTTTGAATGGATCGATTGTTCTATTTCATTATCCATCGAAAGGGGATGAAAAAGAGTTCGACATTTGGGGGATGGAGAAGGATGAATTTGGTGGGGTTTCATGGTCAAAGCTGCTGACAATTGGGCCTCTTTTTAGAATTGGGAAGCCATTGGTGTTTGTGGATTCTGATGAACTCTTAATGGAAGCAATTGAAGGGCAGGTGGTTTTATACAATACTGAAACCAAACAGTTAAGAGAGCTCCCCATAAAAGGGCACCCAGAAATATCTCAAGCTACTACTTTGTTGAGAGTATGATCTCTTTGAAAGGAGGAAATAACTTGAAATATGAAATTTGAATCTAAATTTTAGCTTTTACACAGAGTCTGTACTTTTGAATCCATACTTGAGCTCTAACATAAAATCTAAAATCATCTATTCGTTATACACTCCTACCTTCTTATATAAGTGTGATTTTAGAATTAACCGTGATGGATGATCATTTTTCTTTTTTTTTAATATTAGATGGGTAGTCTCATATACATTTTTGTTTTTCGAGTTGTCTCATTCAACCCAACAACTCGAACCAATTCAATTGTGGGTTAGGTTGGATTAACATTTCGTAGGTTGAGTTTATTTTTCTAAACTTTGGTATAATTAGATATTTCTAATTAACTGGAATTGAACAAAAATTTATAAAATATAGGCCACTTCATTTCTCACTATTTTTTTTATTGGTTTTTTTTAATTTCTTGTATATTATTTTATTATTTTATTGTATATTATTTTTATTTTCTTTTTAAAAAAATTCTTTAACATTTCATACTATTCTTAAACCCATTATAACAAACCATTATTCATACACTTTATACCATTTTTAAATACATCATTTAATAATAATAATAAGTTACCATTTTTAAATATATCCTTTAATAATAAGTTTTAAGTATTTTTTTTTTGTAAGAATATAGTTTAGATAGGTTTAATTGATTTTGATTTATACTTATTTTTTCTTTTATCATTTTTTTTATAGGAGGAAAAGTAAATAATTTTAATTATTTATGAAAAGTTGCCCATATGATATTTATAAATAATTAATTTTAATAATTTGAAAATTTTATTGTAAAGAAAATATAAGAATAAATCCTGTAATAAAAATTATTAGTTTAAAAAAATTATACCTAACAAAAATAAAAAATATTATAAAATTTTTTAAAACTTATTTATTGATTAGATTGGAAGGTCTTAAATTATTAGAAAAAACATATATAATAATGAATAATAAATATATTAAAATTTAGAATTATTTGTATCAATTTTAGAACAAAATCTTCAAATTTATTAAAATTAATTTAATTTATCTATCTAATTTAATTGTTTGTTAATTTATTAATGTGTTTGAAATAATATGAAATATTGAGAGATTTTTTAATGTAATAAGATTATATGAAAGAAACTAAAAATAATAAAATATTAATAATATAAAAGAAATTAACAAAACAATAAAAAGAAAATAACGTTTAAACTAATTATTTATCAATTTGTGTTATTTATTCATAATGTATTTAGTAATAAAATAATATAAAAGAAACAAAAAATAATAATAAATATTTATAATATAAAAGAAATTAACAAAACAATAAAACTAATAATAATGTTTTCGAGGTCGAACCTGTGCATAAGTAGTAGTAACACCTTGGCGGACCCATAAATACGCTAAAATTTTTAATGTATTTTATAATTTTTTTTCAGTCGGGTCAACCCAAAGTTCTTGTCCCGTTAACCCAAAACCAAATCAAACCATTTCGGGTTTAGAAAAATGAACCCAACCCAACCCTAATTTAAATTTGGTTGATCTAGATTATCGGGTTGAATGTACACCCTAAATATTATTATAGTAAATCTTGAACAATCTTTCAAGATCTTTCACAATCTTGGAACAATATTTCTCCAATTCTCTTCATCACTATAAACATATTCTTCTCAAAGTAATATGTCATAGATGAGAAATGATGAACGAAAGCACCCATTTATTTCAATTATAATTAGAAATAGTGAACGAAAGCACCCATTTATTTCTCCAATTCTCTTCATCACTATAAACATATTCTTCTCAAAGTAATATGTCATAAATGAGAAGTAATATGTCATAAATGAGAAAGGGTGAACGAAAGCACCCATTTATTTCAATTATAATTAGAAATGGTGAACGAAAGCACCCATTTATTTCAATTATAATTAGAAATAGTGAACGAAAGCACCCATTTATTTCTCCAATTCTCTTCATCACTATAAACATATTCTTCTCAAAGTAATATGTCATAAATGAGAAGTAATATGTCATAAATGAGAAAGGGGGAACGAAAGCACCCATTTATTTCAATTATAATTAGAAATGGTGAACGAAAGCACCCATTTATTTCAATTATAATTAGAAATAGTGAACGAAAGCACCCATTTATTTCTCCAATTCTCTTCATCACTATAAACATATTCTTCTCAAAGTAATATGTCATAAATGAGAAGTAATATGTCATAAATGAGAAAGGGTGAACGAAAGCACCCATTTATTTCAATTATAATTAGAAATGGTGAACGAAAGCACCCATTTATTTCTCCAATTCTCTTCATCACTATAAACATATTCTTCTCAAAGTAACGCCATCCTTGTCAATGCACATAACAATCTCTGTCAATAAGACCTGACCGTTCGATGCTCTTTGACAACGAAGAACAGGATTCTTCTTGAAATGGTTTATGACGGCGCTTTCCACACTTTGCTTCGACTTGGAGGCCCTGTTTGGAACTATTCCTTGATTTACTAGGACACTAAGAAATTCCATGTTTGTTCCACTCATGAGTCCAAAACGAATTGTTTTTTCCATTGATCAGACTTGGCCAAACTATCTTAAGACCGTTTTCTAAATGCGAAATCTGAAATCCAAACATAATGAACGGGATTATAATTTGCACACTTAATAAACTGAATTAAAATAAATGCATGTTTGAATATTTGAATTTCACCTTTGAAAAATCAAAGGGGGTGCCCTGACAGTTAGTTACTGAGTTTCTTCCCTTCTGAGGCCACAAGCCATGGATTGTGAAGAATTTTATCCCTTTTCCTGCACATTGTCCTGGTTGTAAAGCACAAAAATTATAGGGTCACTGCTGTACAAACCAAAAATGGTCAAAAGGCTGTGATTCCGCCATAGGAAGCAAAATGACAAATGCAAACAGCAGAAAGATCTGTGGGTTTGAAGTTGTCATTATGGAAGTGTTGTGGGAGCTTATGGTGTTACTATGAACCTATGAACCTCTATTTATTGTGATCTAAGTGTTTCACTTGTACAAGCTAGATGAAAATAACATGAAACATACCTGCTAAAGATGGAAATGCTTGCAATCGGAAGAATCTACAATTTGGAGATGAAAATAACATGAAACATACCTGCTAAAGATGGAAATGCTTGCAATCGGAAGAATATTCAATTCTGGAATTAACATCCCTCTTCTTCTGTTGCCAGCAACAGCCCCCATAACAGCAGGGTAAAGATGGAAAACTTGCAATCTGGAACATATTAATCAATCTCATAGAAGAAGTATCCTTTTGGCATAAGGATAAGGATCAACTTTAGGTGCAATATAATGAGAGCAAAAACTGGAAAATTACCATCCTTCGCTGGCAACTACAAACCGTTGGATTGGATTTCAGCAATTGCATGAAATATGCCTTCCAACGCCAACAAATGCAATGATGACTGCATAATGTGGTATTCGTACCAATGAACAATATAAAATGGATGTCAAAAGTGGGATTTGAACCGACGCCCTCTCATACGGACCATTTGTTAACAAAATAATTTTCACTCTGAACAACTCTAAGTTAATTCTTGAGCTATTCTAACCAAACATAATATTAAGGGACTTGAACTAGAACCATATTAAAACCTTACCTTTCTAATACCTCAGGCAGCTCTTGATCATACGGAAAACGTTTTTTCGTTGTTTCTTGCAAGCCCTTATTAAGATCTTCATCTCCAACAAAAGGAACCTTTATTATTTGGATTTCTTAATACCAACAAAATAAGAAACTCTAGAGAGCCATCTTGAAGAAAAAATATATATAGATCTGTTTGGGATAAAATAATATTCTTGAGGGTAAAGCATAATATGCACAGCACTGAGCCCAAATGAAAAGCCCAACCTCTTGAATTATCAGCTTCTTTCGTTGTTTCTTGCAAGCCCTTATTAAGATCTTCATCTCCAACAAAAGGAACCTTTATTATTTGGATTTCTTAATACCAACAAAATAAGAAACTCTAGAGAGCCATCTTGAAGAAAAAATATATATAGATCTGTTTGGGATAAAATAATATTCTTGAGGGTAGAGCATAATATGCACAGCACTGAGCCCAAATGAAAAGCCCAACCTCTTGAATTATCAGCTTCACTAAAATAAGGAAACTGATTAACTTGAGACATCCCATCAAATGTAGGAAGACTTTTGCCTCTAACCTACAAAATGAGGGTAGATTAAAGACATTAGTACCCCTCTTAAAGATGGTAGGGTCGTTGTGGTACATTCTTTGTATGAAGGAATTGGAGGATTTGGGTCATATCCTTCGGAGATGCAAGTCCACTCTCTTGATTTGGACTCCCTTATAGAGACATTTGGGATGAGTATTGGTTCGAAATAGAGAGATAAGAAGAACGGTTGGAATAAGAATAACAGAGGCAGGGGACAGAGAGGAGGAAAGGTTGGGGAAGAGAGCATTTTGAGGAGCATTTACTTATATTTCCATTACAAGTTTTGAAATTCTTTTCATAATAATAGACTGAATCAAATAAATTTCACTAACCTGGTGAGATATGTTGTGAATTACGATGATAGATCTTGTGAATATCATGAGACCATTGTCTCTATAATATGCTTTCAAATATACAGGTAACATTGCAGTATGCCAATCATTTGCAACGAAAACTAAATTTCCATCTCCGTAATATACACCCCCACATGGGACATGCCAAGGAACCTGGAAAAGAGGAGGCAAAATATTACTTCCAAATAAAATATGATCAGCTTCAGTTGTACCACAAAAAAGTGAGAATGTTATTAGAAAATAGCAATTTCCATTTGATAATCCACTTTAACCTTTCAGCCTCTTGATGGTTATCAATGATCGTAAGGCGTTCATCATTTAGTTCTTGGGTAGGGGTGCCCTCTACCCCTGGCCCTTAGGTTGTTTTTGTATTCCCTTTCAATGAAGTTTTCTCGACTGTCTTACTAAACATATAATAACAACAATAATGCAGTTTAGCCATTGAAAAAGCATTCATAAAAGTGTACTTCCATTGAAATATCTCAAGAGACCTCCATCCATTGCCTGCTGCTGAGCCATCCTTTCAGAAAGATGACAAGAGCTTTGTGGCTTAATCCGGTTAGAAGTTCTACTTAAGATCTCATTTTGTACAGCAGGCACTTAATGTAAGATACATAATTTTGTCATTATTTTCTTACCGATATTTGTGCTAATGGGAGGGAATTTTGTAACATTGGATATCCCTCCCTTTTGTATATTCCATTGCATTAATGAAATTTGTTCCCTTTCAAAAAAAATATAAATATATATGCACTTTAGCCAGTTTTACCTTAACAGCTGCCTTGCAAAAGACTGTCATATGCTTTAATATATATCCTGAACCAATAAACATAAGTACATGTAAGACGTGAGCACTTGAAAATGATAATGAATTAATTGCTTGTATAATAACTTGGAGGGCAATACGATTAATGTAATGAATATTAGAGAAATTAATATTATTGCTATATCATTTCTAATAATAATCTTAATTTTATTCTCACTATTTAGTAAACTAAGTCCATCCCTTCGCATAACTTCTTAAGGTAAAATAGTGCAGGTGTCATCATTTTACCTCATGGTCTCCCCCATATATATTCTACTCCTGTGGTAAAACATGTTATAAATGAACACAAAGTCAACTCCATCTACATATGTCTGGAAGTATGCAACTTCCCGATCCTACAAGTTACAAAATTCACATATTGGTGATAACATACAAGAAAAATTGTTTACAGAACGTAATAGATAGCTCAAAGTAAAAGTTGTTGCACCTATCCATCTACTTTATATCTTTTCCGAACGCCTGTATCTTGGAGGCCAGCATAAATTGAACCTACAAAGAAGAAATGAAATATAAATGGGGACCAATGCTGAGACGGACATAAATAATTAAAGTAATTCCTTATTTAGAAACAATTACAACTAACATTGGTGTTTATAGTAAGATTGTCAAATGCATCTTTTCTATATTTTGTTTTTAAACAAAAAAGAACTAGCCAAAAAAAGTGAGAAGTACTACCATAACCCTAGTCCGCGACGAGCCAAAGCCTTTGGTAAGGAGCCAGCAACGTCTCCAAGTCCACCTGAAAGAAATCTTTAAAAACTCAGTGCGTAATCCATAAATAATGAAGTGAACGGAAGTATATGCAGAGAGGCAGGGCGTGTAAACACATATATACATATTTTTATTTTGTTTACTGACATCTTAAATACTTCAATACCAATAATAAGACTCAGAATAATAGAAAGCAAAGCTGAAGTTGACAAAAAAAAAAGGCTAAGAGGTATTTGGTGCACGTGCAACTAATGGAGAAGGATCATGTTTTATACAAATTAAACTAGAGAATTATTTTTATCGCTGGAACGATTGGTGAAGTACAACGAGCAAAGCAGAACATTGAACTCGAAAATTATTGAGGATAGCTTCTTAATTTCCCCCAAAAAAAAATATGATGACAATGAAATTTGTAAGATCCTAAAATGTTTTCACAAAAGAATAAGGAAAATGGACCTAAAAGGATTTCACAGGCTAAGATCATCCACTTAAAAGAAAAGTACCAGTTTCTTTTATGGATGAAACCAATTTCTTTCTCTCTGCAATCTACAGAACACAGGAAAGTTATATTTGAATGCCAAAATTTGAGCTCCTACAACTGGAAATTCAGGAAAAACAAGAATCCGAGAATGTATAACAAGATCTTTTTTTACTTTTTATTTATTCCGCAAACTATCCCGTTTTGAAGTCTTAAGAGTACTCCTAAAAGAACAGGACTGACATCACAGCAATATTGCAGCATATTGATCGGCCTCCAATCCGTTATACCTACAGCTGATCTCTAATAGTATCACAAAATTTGGGGGTTTCCTAACTAGGTATAGCTGATCTCCATCAGCCAACTCCACTCACATGAACTTTCAGTTTAACTGATAGCAAAGCTAAGAGCCGAGTCCAACAATGCATAGCAAGGAAAAAATGGAGTGTTCCAAAAAAATAGAATATGGGAAAGAAAAAAGCATCAAAGCAAAGCAAATAGAACTAAAAAACAAATATACAAAGTAGCTGTTGCTGCATTGCAAGAACCTTCTTGCTCTTTTCAATGTTTGTTGAATTGCTTGGTCCGGATCATCACTCCTCTGACCACTGTTAAGATCCGAAGTGGCTGCTCTTGCTCGCAGAGGCGTAGGCCATTTCCCGTTCCTCCCAACCATTTTGTCCACTAAAAACCCCACGCCATCCTCAGGCCTCTGATTCGGCAGATTAAGTGAAGAGCAGACAGTCCGATGATAGGTGTTACTAAGAACGTTCATGGAGGTCTCTGTGTAGGCCTCGATGGTGAATGGTAGAGATGCCATTTCTCTTCTCAACGACAGAAGGAACCCAAATGAGGGACTGGAAATTGAATGAGACCTAGATGAGGCTCGCATATAATAGAAATAGAGGAAATAAAAGAAATCAAGAGAGGGTTTGAAGAGCAGCAAGATGTAATTGGGAGGGCAACGAAGAATTGGACACGTGTAAATCATGAACCCGTGAGTGCTCTAGTCTTGGCCGCACCCAATACATCCCCTTCCTTAACGACGAAGTCATCCGTTTGATTTTCCGTCTTTATTACCTTCAGAAATCTTGAACAAGCTTTCACAAGCTCTCTCCAATGGCGACTCTGGGAAATCTGCCTGAAGAAGTGATGATCGAGATTCTCTCCAGGCTTCCGCCGGAGTCTCTGCTTCGATTCAAGACCGTTCGAAAATCCTGGTATGCTCTAATCAACAACCCTAAATTCGCAACCAAACATTTCTCCAATTCTCTTCAGCAGAAACACGTACTGCTTAAGCGTCTTGTTACGAAGAACTCCGGCAAGAAGGAAAATATCTTCTCCTTCCTCAAATTTCCCCTTCCCCTCGATGGATCTGTGCCGGTTTACGATGTCGATTTGCCATTCGATAAGGATTTTCGATATTTCGAAATCCGTGGCCACTCTCATGGTTTACTCTGCCTCACCGATCTTCGTAGGGATATTTTCCTCTGCAATCCAGCCACCAGAGAGTTTCGAAAACTACCGCCGTCGATTCTCCTCCTCACCGAACCCCCGATTGAGCCCGATGGGTACGATTCGTCCACGAACGCCGTCGGATTTGGGTACGATTCGAAATCTAGAGATTTTAAAGTGGTTAGGGTTGTGAATTTTGTGGAAGGACCGGGCTATTTTCACCCTCCTAGAGTGGAAATTTATGATTTGAGCAAAGATAGATGGAGAGAAATTGAGACCCCTATTTGTGGCCATGTATTTTGGGCGCCTTCGTTTGAGATGTATCACGAACGAATATATTATTGGTGGGCAGATACAGAAGAAGGGTCAGAAATTATACAGTCATTTGACATGAGCGAGGAGGTTTTCAGGCGAATTCCGGTGCCAGAGAGTTTTGAGGAGAAACGCGAGAGGTATAGAAGTATGGGGGTTTTGAATGGATCGATTGTTCTATTTCATTATCCATCCAGAGGGGATGAAAGAGAGTTTGACATCTGGAGAATGGAGAAGGATGAATTTGGTGAGGCTTTATGGTCGAAGTTGATGACAATTGGACCTGTTTCTGGAATTGAGAAACCATTGGTGTTTGTGAGTTCTGATGAACTCTTAATGGAAGCCAATGAAGGGAAGGTGATTTTGTACAATGCTCGTACCCAACAGTTAAAAGAGCTACCTATAAAAGGGCACCCAGCTAGGTTCCAAGCTACTCTTTTTGTTAAGAGTTTGGTGTCTGTAAAAGGAGGAAATAACCTGAAATATGAAATTTAAATCCAAGTTTTAGCATAATCATGTACTTTTGAATCCATGCTTTAGCTTTTACACAAAATCATCTACTTCCTTTATAATACCCCTACCTCCTTGTATGAGTGTGATTTTAGAACTAATGGTGATCGATGATAGTAACAAGTTAGACCGCTACTAGTGACAAGTTAGACCGCTACGGGTTTTTAAACAAGAATATCGGGGTTACACCCCTCTTTTCTTTCTTATTGACGGATTGGGAAGACATATGTACTTCTTATTGACTAATTGGGAAGACATATGTATTATTGTATATGTGGTTGAATTTCAGGCCGTCTCAGGGCTTTAATATATTATATAAATGAGAAATGGTGAACGATAACACCTTATTTCAATGATAGATAAATAGCAACACATCATGTTCTTTGTATCGTATCGAACTAACACTATTGCATTGCAACTAACACTATTGAGAATTGAAGAGCTCAGAAAATAAAGCTATTAACGCAATTGGATTTTGCAAGATTGCAGTTGATAAGGGTGACACCAGTTGATAAGGGTGACACCATCCTTGTCAATGCACATAACAATCTCCGTCAATAGGACTTGGTCGTTCGATGCTGGTTTACAACGAAGAACAAGATTTTTCTTGAAATGCTTTATAGTGGCACTTTCCACTCTTTGGACTTGGAGACCCCGTTTGGAACTACTCATAAGCAAGTTATTTGGCGAACCCCTAACTATCCCCGTATAACTACATACATCATAAATATATGAAATAGAGACATAGCATAGCGATCTAAACATGGATACCTAGTCATGAATTTAATTTATAAGACAGTGTATCGTGTTTAAGTAGACATACATAATCACATTCAACATGTGTCATCTCAAGTCATTCTATGCTCAAATTCTTAGGACATGCTTCTTACATCAAACTTTCTTGCAACTGAGTTTAGTTACATCCAAGGTTTCGAGGTGCCACTTACCTGAAAAATGTGACACTTTTGTTCAGATTTGCATCTCTAGAGGTTTCCAAAATTTGCCAAACTCCTCAAATAATTCCGACATTGGTGACAAATGAGGAATACCATGAAAACGGTGCCAAAATCGGAGTTAAAATGAGTGACATACTCAAAAGGGGCCAAACCGACCCAATTAAACTGGGCTGGGTCGGGTCGCACACCCGTGGTGGGCCAGGTGAGGCGCGCGCGCCTGCATTGGGCCACGCGGGTCGCTGGCTCGGGTTGGGCCATGCAAGGCGCAGGCTCGCGTTGGGCCGCACAGGATGCGAAACCCTCGCCTTCCCCTCATTCCCTCCCTCTTTCACTCACCTCTACGTGCTTGACGGATAATCTCATATGCATTATTGTGCTGTGTTGTTGAATTTCAAGTAGTCTCAAAGTTTTAATATGTTAGATAAATGAGAAGGGGTGAACGATAGCACCAACTTATTTCAATTATAGATAGATAGCACTACATCATCTTCTTCGTATCGAACTAACATTATTGTATTGCATGAGAATTGAAGAGCTCAGAAAATGAAGCTGTTGGCGCAATTGGATTTTGCAAGATTGCAGTTGATAAGGGTGACACCATCGTCATCGATGCACATAACAATCTCCGTCAATAGGACTTGGCCGTTCGATGCTGTTTTACAACAAAGAACAGGATTCTTATTGAAATGCCTTATGATGGCGCTTTCCACTCTTTGCTTCGACTTGGAGGCCCCGTTTGGAACTACTCCTTGAACTCTTAGGGCGCTAAGAAGGTTGATATTGTGCCTCAAATTGATGGATGTTTGGAAGTAGGCTTTCTCGTCGAACTTGCTCTCTGAGCAAATTTCATGTGTGTTCCACTCATGACCCCAAAACCACCTGTGGTTTCCAGTGATTAGATTTGGCCAAACTAAGTTAAGATCGTTTTCTAAATGCGAAATCTGAAACACAAACATCATAAACTGTTCATAATTTGCACATTTAATAAACTAAACAATGCATGTTTGAGTTTTACCTAATTAAAATTAAAGGAGGTGCCCGGACAATTAGTTACAGAGTTCCCTCCCTTCTGAGGCCACAAGCCAGGGATAGTGAAGGAATTTGTCCCTCGCCCTACACATCGTCTGATTGTAAAGTACAAACATTGGATGGCCATTGTTGAACAAACCAAAAGTCGTCGAAAGGTTGAGATTTAGTCATAGGAAACAAAATGGCAAAGGCAAACAAGAGGAAGATTTGTGTGTTTGGGGTTGACATTGTGGAAAATGTTGTGGGAGCTTGGTTATTAGGGTGTTCATAAGTACACTATTTATTGTGAAATATTTGATTTGTCTATTTTACCGTAATTATTGTGTAATTATATGGGCTCTCAATAATGAAAGAGCAATAAAACACTATAGTCAAAAGCTTGAGTATTACGCTCTTTAATTTTAGCTAACGTATGCTCAGAGTAGTGTGTTGGCATCCCTATTGCTTGCATATATGATTTATCTTGTTCTAATCATTATTCATCATCATCATTCTTTTTCTGATGTGCAGTACAACAATTTGAAGATCTCATAAAATAAGGTCTATTTCAATGTCATGAAAATTTAAATACATGTTAATTATTGTAATACTTGAAGAGTCCAGTCTCACCATTAGTAAATATTGTCAGCTTTGATACGTTAGGTATCGCCGTCATAAGACTAACGACGATACATAACAGGTCAAAGTGAACAATATATGACCGTGAAACTGACAACAATAGGTAACAAATTAAAACTAACAATATCTGCTAGGAGTGAGGTTTGACTTTTACAAATACTTTCTTTTAACTATTATTATTTCGGTATTAATACTTTCAGAATTTAATTTAAAGTTCAAAACTTTAATTCTTCTTACCAAGAACGGAGTTGAAATGTTGAAAATATCATATGAAAATATCAATTATTACTTTAAAATTGAGTAATATACATCGATTCTTCTATAATTTTTAATACTAATAGATTTTCATGAAATCCTCTCGTTGGAATTTTTGGGATTGGGCAATAACAAAACCAGCTTATTTAAGATTTGACCAAAAGGGCATTGCTTTAATTTACAAACAAATAGTTTAATCCAAATTTGTGGACATTATCTCCCTCGCAAGATTTGACCTACAGCCGTCTGAGTTATGGGCATGAGGACGTGGGTGGCATATGCACATGCCTCATTGAATGCCACATTGATTAAGAGATTTGTATTAAATCAAATAACTACGTAGCCACAAGATATGTCAAATGTGGCGGCTAAACAATATTGTTTCAAAATATTGGAATCAAGATTTAAGCCCAATGAAATAATTATAGTTGATGCAAGACACACCAAATGTAGCAACCCAACGAGAGAATTGATGTGACACTTGAATAAATAAGAGGTACATGAATAAATCGATAACATATCTAAATAAGAGTGATCCTAAAGACATGATGACTAGAAAAAACTTACAAAAATTGACAGTCATATCTATGTTAATAGAGTGCATCTTTCTTTTTTGTGGTTCAATCACACGAATTCCATAGTTAAGCTAGGTTGAGTTTTCTCTTGAACATTTTCATATGATGCATGTGAGTGAGAACAAAACGTACTAAAAGGACCCAAGTTGGTTTATAAGGATAGTCTTCCTCTTAGGAGCAAAAAGTAAATAACATGGTCATCGAATCCTAATTATGAGTCGTTACCATTGAACTAAATAAATTGATACAAGACATGTCAAATGTGACGGTTAACATCATTGCTCTAGAATATTTTAAATGATATGAATAGATGTGTATTTACCGTAGTGAATTTTAAACCTATCTTAATCCAAATCTCTTATTAAATTTGATTTAATTTTAATTATAATCTGGTTTAATTTAATTGAAATCCAAATCTCTTACTAAATTTGTAAAATTGAAATTCAAATCATCCAGAACTCTCAGGGATGCCCAGTAAGTGGGATTTGTACTGATCTCGATAAAAAGCTATACCGTCGAAGTGGGATTTGAACCCACGCCCTCTCACGAAGGCCTTGAGTCTAGGTCCTTAGACCACTCGGCCATCCTGACCATTTGTTAATAATTCATATTTATAGAGACTTATTCATTCTTTTCATTCTCCCAAATAATTTCAATTTTATGATGTATAATTCTTAATCAATTGGTTTCTTCAACCATTAGTGTTACAAAAATGTTCATTAGAGTTGGAGAAGAAAAACCCTAGTCATACTCATCTTCACCCACACTCTTCGTCACACCCCAGAAGCACACATGAGGGAACCCACCAACCGCTAGGTGTGTACATTAAACTCGACAACTCGAACCGACTCATCCCAAATTATAAGAACTGAGTTGGATTAGCATTTCGAATTGAGTTGAGTTAATTTTCTAAAATCGAATAGATTCGATTCGAGTGTCGAGTTCATTGGACAAAATTTTAGGTTCACCCGAACCAAATAAAAGCTTATAAAATATATTAAAATTAATGAAACTAATTGACAGAATACTTTAATAAGATCAGTCCAGTGCTGCTCTTGTAAAGTAATAGTCCCCGAACCCAATCTTTTCCATTGATATCACCCAACAACCTTTTGAATTGTTTATAATGATTGTCTAAGGTTGTTAGACTTATTTTTAAAAAATTTAGTAAACAAATAAGTTCTCTTATAAGATAACATCCTCAAACATAATTTGAATAAAACATAACAAAGTATCTTCTTAGGAAATTACAACCCGACACAACCAAATCTTTTATTTCGACACAGCGCACACACTACTCTTATGACATGTTTTTATATATATAGAAACCTAAGTATTTAATGGCCGAACCCATTATTCCTGCTTTCCACCACCACTACCACCTTTACGGGTTCCATAAAATCTCTTCGTGAACACGATGGCAATGGAAAGAAGAATACCGAGAAACAAAAGCTTGGGAATAGAGACTTGGTGGACTAAAGAATCCTTAACCTCTCCAACTGCACTGACCGAATTCAAAGGTTGTCGATCGAGCCACACAAATTGTGAAGGACACGTGATTCCAGCATACTCGGTACAATTAATTAGAGTGATACCATCTCTCTCAAAGCACAAGATGATTTCGTACAATTGACTTCTTCTAGAGCGTGCATTGAGGTTGCAGCGTAAACCTGGCTTCTTACCTGTGAAAGCTACAATTGCATCTTCGATGTCTTGGTATTCTGTAATATTTGTGCCAGTCGGGGTTAGTCCCGCAGCGTTCAACATGGCCTCGAGATCGTAGTTATTGTTTGTACGAATATTTAGAGTTGTTTTGAAATATTGAAGTTGATTAAAAGGAGGATCAGAACATGTTCCATGACTACCCCATTCGTGCTCCCAAAATCGTTCGTTGTCCCCTCTTATCACGTCGGGCCAAAATATGTTTAATTGGTGTTCTATTGTTGCAACCTAAAACAAAATAAAAAAGCAAGAAACTTATTATACATTTTAAAGTGGAGAGATTTATTAACCCAAGTCAACAAACAAACCAAAACAAAGAAGAAAATAGTTATGAACCTGAGTTAAATCAAATGCTTCTCCTACGCAAACAAGACGATCATATGAGTAATTGCTTGGCCACAAACCATGAATTGTGAACATGGCCGGAGGATTAGCATGACATGTTACTCCAAGGCCGCTACATGTAGCTGGAGGCCATTGTTGAACCATTTGAAAGTATTCAAATTGTGCCTTTACACATAAGGTGAGTAAGACGAAGTTGAATACAAATACGATGAAAGGAGATTTAGCCATAATGGATTTTGATTACTTTTGTGCTAATGGTTGGGTTTATATAGAGAATTTTCTTAACCAATCTTTGTTGACTTTTCTCTAAAGGAAATAATGTACTAGTGATGAACATTCTTTATAAGGACGTGGAAACCTCTCTAGTGGACTCGTTTTAAAACTTTGAGGGGAAGTTCAAAAGAAAAAATCCAAAAAGGACAATATCTACTAATGATGGGTTTTTTCCCTCAAGATTTTAAAACGTGTCTGATAGGGAGAGGTTCCTACACCCTTATAAAGAATGTTTCGTTTCCCTTTCTAACCAATGTGAGATCTCACAACACTCTTATGGAAACGTCCAAATGAGCATACGGTAATTGACATGTACTCTTTCCTCCGAGCTTTTATTCAAATCTTCATACCTTACTTATATTAAAAATATAATCTAACTAGCTAGCGTATAATAGAAGTCGAGAAATATTTATGGGATAAATGTGAGATGTGAGGGAGGTGATGCATATGAGACAAATTAATGTTGGTTGAAGCAAAGTATTTAATTGGAAATATTTCATTATTAAAAGATCAATTGTATAAAGCTTCAAAAAAAAAAAAATCAATTGATGTATTATTTTATAAAATAATAGAGTTAGCTATGACTTTTAACTACCTTCCTTTTGTCTTTATACCATTAAATATTTGGCAAAATATGCGGAAAAAAAAATTAAACGAATACGGATTAACATATGACGTAGAATCTTTCAAATAAAAGATATATCTCTTCAAATGTGATATTGTACAAATTTTCATACCATCATCGACAAACATTAAATTTTATTTCTAATAGATTCATAAATTTTTTTTAAATATATAATTGGTCAATTTTTAGACCTAAAATAAAATTTGAGTATTGATTCGAGTACACCTTTAAATATAATGACTTGGAAGGTATCGTTAAGAGATCTGTCTATGTTGCCACATCATGTGATTAAGTCATTTTCCGCATTAAGATTGACCATAAAAGTGCTACAATATATGTCATAAGTTAAAAGACTATTGTTAACATAAATGATGTAAATACGGTGAATTTAATTAGTTAAATATAAGCTTTACAAAAGGAAATTTAATCTATGGCAAATGTGTAGGTCAAGCTTTCCAATTTGGTTGCATAATTTAACGCTCAATACTAAGGTTATGGGTAGCCATTGTCATTGAGCTCGCAGAAGTCTGCAGATTGGGGCTTGGTGGTCATACGAATTTCAGTTGCATGGTTCGACTCCGGATTTCAGCCGTCCGTCAAGTTTTCCCGCCCAACGCCGCCGATTCCAATTCCAATTTCAATTTCCTCTCCAGAAAACATCAATTCCTCTCCCTTCTCAAGCTCAGTTCCTCAACGGATCACCTATTTCAAATCCACGCTCAAATCCTCGTCTCTGGCCTCCAAAATGATCCATTTCTCACCACTGAACTCCTCCACTTCGCTGCTCTATCGCCCTTCAGAAATCTCAGCTATGGCCGCTCTCTCCTCTTCCATTGCGACCTTCATTCCGCCCCTTTGCCATGGAATTTCATTATCAGGGGATATGCTTCGAGCGATACTCCACGAGAGGCCATTTCGGTATTTGGGGAAATGCGAAGACGAGGAATCAGACCCAATAACCTCACTTTCCCCTTCCTTCTCAAGGCCTGTGCGACTCTCGCGGCGCTACAAGAAGGTAGGCAATTTCATACTGTTGCCATAAAGTGTGGTTTGGATTTAGATGTTTATGTTCGGAACACTCTGATTAATTTCTACGGGTCCTGCAAAAGAATGTCTAGTGCACGGAAGGTGTTCGACGAAATGTCTGAGAGAACCTTAGTTTCGTGGAATGCAATTATTACAGCGTGTGTTGAGAATTTATGCTTTGATGAAGCGATTGACTACTTTTTGAAAATGGGAACCCCTGGTTTTGAGCCGGATGAGACCACAATGGTGGTTATATTATCTGCTTGTGCAGAGCTTGGTAACTTGAGCTTAGGGAGATGGGTTCATTCTCAAGTGGTGGGAAGAGGGATGGTTTTGAATGTTCAATTGGGCACAGCCTTCGTCGACATGTATGCTAAATCTGGTGATGTGGGATGTGCTAGGCTTGTATTCAATTCTTTGAAACAGAGAAGTGTATGGACATGGAGTGCAATGATTTTGGGGCTAGCCCAACATGGATTTGCCAACGAAGCCATTGAACTTTTCACAAATATGATGAGCTCCTCTGTAGTCCCCAACTATGTCACTTTCATTGGTGTCCTATGTGCCTGCAGCCATGCCGGATTGGTGGATAAAGGCTACCACTACTTCAACATTATGGAGAGAGTTTATGGGATTAAGCCAATGATGATACATTACGGGTCAATGGTGGATATCTTAGGACGTGCAGGTCGTGTCAAAGAGGCTTATGAGTTCATCATGAGTATGCATGTGCAGCCTGATCCAATCGTGTGGAGGACATTGCTAAGTGCATGCAGTGCTCGTGATGTTGATGGTGGGGCTCAGGTTGCAGAGGAGGCAAGAAAGAGACTCCTTGAGCTGGAGCCGAAGAGGGGCGGAAATGTGGTGATGGTTGCGAACATGTTTGCTGAAGTTGGGATGTGGAAGCAGGCAGCAGATTGGCGGAGGACGATGAAAGATAGAGGAATGAAAAAGATGGCTGGGGAGAGTTGCATCGAAGTGGGTGGCTCCTTGTATAAATTCTTCTCGGGTTTTAATGCTCGAGCTGATTCTCGGGGCATTTACGATTTGCTTGATGGATTGAACCTGCATATGCAAATCATAAACTTCTAATTAGTTTAAGTTACAAATTTCTGATGATTGATCTGTTTATGTAATGGTTCAATTATACATCCTGGTCATTAATGTTGGGTGACACAATGATTTACTGATTTTTTGTTTGTAATTTGTAATGATTTAGCCCTGATGATTTGTTATAACTTGTAATGGGAAATTCTTAGGAGAAGGAAGAAATTGGCAAAGGACTAAGGTAAGTGTCAAGCTCAATGCTTTACTAGGGTTTCAGATTTCCTTTTCGGATAAAATCGAAAGAGGTTGAATCGAGCTAGTTGAAGTCTTCTTGGACCTTGCACACCCCTTTAGGCGAGCGTTCTAGTTTTCAACTCTCTTTTCTTCTTCTCCAAGGACGAGGTACTAGTAATCTTGCGTTTGATTGACCTTGAATCTGTTTTGCCTCGATTTTATTCCTGATCTTCCGAGTGAGTTATCTTTAGATTCAAAATTACTCCTAACCATCGAAATTGACAAATATAAATTCAAGTTAAAATAGTATCTTACTTTATGATATAAAATATTTTTTGTTTTTTTTAAATATGGGTAAGTTTTTTCCAACAATAAAGTTATAACAATAAATATGATAGTGTGATCGATATGAAAGACAACGACCTCCACTAAATGAAGGAAGTTTCTTATACCGACCGCATTAAGAGGAGAAAATGATATGAACCACATATACTTGCAAAAATAGACCGACTTTCAAGTAAAAAAAATATTTTCTTAAATGTAGACCTAAGCTTTGAGAAAAAAATCTTAGATGCAAATGGTTCGGTTTCATTCTACATTCTTTGTATATCATTAGTCATGATTCCGTTTAACGTGGCCTAAAGTCCAACTTGGGGTTGGTCTTACCAAGCCTATGGCTGACAACTCCTTCATCAAATCTATATAAATAGACGATTAAAACTCTCAATTAAAAATTGCTCTCAAGCTCTAATAGCTCTAATTTGATAGACACGTAGTGCCCATCAATTATCTGATCTATATAAATGGTGATAAAATTATCAATAGAATATTCATATCAGTGTATGTTAAAAAATAAATAATTAACATGTCTCATGTCCTCAAATGGGACAAAAAATAAATATTCATATTTTATGATATTTTTGGTTAAAATTATGTGTCAAATGTATTTTTTATGATATATTGGAAAGGTCATATAAAAAATGTTTTTATAACAACTTGTAGAGATTACTTTTTTATTAAAAAAAAAACTAATATAATATGATCCTCATATCTAAGATATAATTAATTTTGGTGTCACACCCCACAATTTAATATGTGTTTAATCGTGGAGGTGTGATTTTTTTGGTAGGATCAATCCTAATTGATCATGTACTTACAAGTGACGGTGAGTTTGGCAAAATAGGAATAAGACATAGTAGAAGGAGATAACATATACAAGGTAGGTATAGAAATGTCAAAGTCATCAAACGTCAGATTCAATTTTTCAAAATTTTATTTGAATCTTGAGCATAAGACGTTTCAAATGGTATCAAATCAAAGACTCTTCCAGTAAAATGTGGTTTGGAGTGAACCGAATTAAAAGTTAGTGGGCATTGACACCCAAATAAATAAAGGCTATATGATTCCTTTTAATATATACTATTACAAATGATAATGATATTTGCAAACATATGTAGACTAATTTTTATTTTGAAAAAAAAAAAAAAAAACTTAGAAATCACTGATTAACTTAAATAATGATAATCACGACAAATTTTTATTTAATGTGATGTCATTGGTTAGCGTAAATGGATGATTAACCTACATATTGATTGATTAATTGTAAACAGTATTTCAATTTTAATTATATTTACATAATTATTCTACTTCTCTTTAGAGTATTAAAATTCCAAATAAGGTGTATTGGACAATTAATGATTTTTAAAATTCTTAATCTTTGGTTAAACTAATTTTAAATAGGAAAAAAAAAACTTTCCCTTTACTCAGCCTCACCAACAAACGGATGTGGGATCTCACAATTCGATACCATTTACACAACACACCTGGTATCTAGTTCTGACATCATTCATTCCCTTAGAGTCCAGCGTCCTTGCAGACACATTACGTGTCTGACTCTAACTCTAATACCATCTACTCTCTTGCGGGCCAACGTCATCGCTGGCATACTGACAGGTGTCTAATTTTGATACAAGTTCAAGTCCACTGCAAGTGATATTATTCTTTTTAGACTTTCTGCTCCTAGTTAAAACACTTCTGATTATTGTAACTAATTATTGTAACTAGAGACGCACAGGTGGCAGAAGGAAGGAAAGTAATATTAAAACAAAAGTTATAATTTAATAAGCTTTAAAATACGTAGAAAGAGATACGGAAGTGTAACCAGTTAGAGACCTACACCCATCCAGAGCTTCATTATAAAAAGGGTACCCTCCTGGGTTTTTATAATACATCAGGGTTCTTCCCCTTCGGCATTACTAAATTATATTGCCAAACCCTGAGATCTTCCCACTTTCAAATACAAAAAAGAATGAGTTGTGTTCAAAATCCTGAGCTTCCCAACCCAGAAACCGTTGTCCATGTTCAAGATTTCGTCTCAGTTGAAAACCCAGATTCCAAACACTCCATTTTTGCTTCTTTGTTTCAAAACCATTACCCTCCTGGGTTTTCCCGGAAGGTACCTAGACCCTTTTATCACAATACCATGTTTTTTTTCTTCTTTTTTTTGGGTCTTTGATGTCTGAACTGAACTCTTTTGTGTTTCCATGACCAAAACAGCTGGTGGCGGAGGTGATAGCCACGTACTTGCTAGTGTTTGTGACTTGTGGAGCAGCCGCATTGAGCGCCAGCGACGAAGGGAGAGTGTCACAGCTTGGAGCCTCCGTGGCAGGCGGCCTGATCGTGACGGTAATGATCTACGCTGTCGGACACATTTCTGGCGCCCATATGAACCCGGCTGTCACCTTAGCTTTCGCTGCAACTCGACACTTTCCATGGAAACAGGTCTCACTCTCTACTCATCTATTATTTCTTTACTTAATTCAATATCCTAATCATTTCCTCTTTTTTTTAAAATTATTTAATACAAATTTAATATAACCACGTCTTTTCATCCCATGATAAGTCGGTAGGATTTCAATATTTATTAACTGGTTAATGAAAAATCAGTCCTGACATGTTTTTGTCACTAAATTTATGGACGGAAAAATGTTTATATAAACAAATCTAAACGCACACATAAATCATAACTCTATTTCCTAATTATTTTTCTTTTATAAGTTATTTTTTAACCCTAATCTCTAAGTTAGTTTATCTGTCGTCATAAACAATACAGGAGTAGACACAAATTTTTTCGTCCATAGAAATCCTAAAATTGTTTTAAAACAAATTTCAAAATTTTAAAGTTAAAAGAAAAGTATTTAAAATGGTATAATAAAAGGTTATTTTTATATAAAAAAAATTATATATGAACTATCTGTCATAGTAATGATCAAATAGATACATTACAATAATAATTTGATACATCATTTGTTTCAAATTTAATATTAATATTTAGGGCGGTGCTAAGAATATAGGAACGAGGAGCGTCTTATATATATGAGTTTTAAATTGGGTTTTTAAAGTGATCGTTTGTTTACCTTTATCCTAATTTATTCTCTAGTTTGTATTATTGTAGATATAAAAAAATAGAGGTAGATAGAAAAATGAACGAAGAACACACGAGAGCCATTAAAATTGGTTTCGACTTTATTTTACAATAATTAGAAAAAGAATTTTGTAGAAATCAAAATCAACAGTTTGTTTAGAAGCATAGAAGAATCACAATTTGCAATCACAATTTGCATATGAAAAAGGAAGTAGAAAGGACATGACGAGATAAAAGAGGGAAATGTAGGCCATGTTTAGTGCCCACATGATGTATGGACAAGTTACTCCAAATATTATTCTTCACCCACGGCCACAAGGAGGACAAGCATGTGTGATCGCTTTGTGGCCACAAGCTTGGCTTCATTTTTCCGACCAAAGAATGGGATGGGACATATAGGCAGCATAATTCCAACACTCACTCAAATAAGGATAGAGATAGAAATAGAGATAGAGATGTCCACCAAAAGTTGTTGCCCAATTGTGAGTGGAAGGTATAGCAAAGGACAACACATATCTTCATGTGTGTTTTAATGGATATCAATTCACTTTTTCAAATTCCAATCAAACAATCAAACAAATTATTTTAAATTCTTTATGAGTGATGTTGGTTTGGTTTGGTTTGGTAGGTTCCATTGTATGGAGCAGCACAATTGAGTGGTGCAACTTGTGCGGCCTTTACGCTTCGCATATTATTGCATCCCATAAAACAATTGGGCACCACAACGCCATCGGGAACAGACTTTCAAGCATTGGTCATGGAGATTGTGGTTACTTTCTCAATGATGTTCGTCACATCTGCTGTTGCAACTGACACTAAAGCAGTAAGAATCAGCGACCAGTGCTTTCAAGTTTATGTTTTGATTTGATTTGATTCATTTGAGAAATGGTTGTTTTTTTGGCAGATAGGAGAGCTAGCAGGTATGGCAGTTGGCTCAGCTGTGTGTATCACTTCCATCTTAGCTGGGTAAGGAAACATAACATTTTTTGGTTTGCTTCAAATAATCACTAACTCTTTTTCTTTCTAAAAAGTGATAAAAATCCCTTTTGCGTGTGGACATATTACATTAAACAAATGAATCTAATGAGGGTTTGTGTTAGCGACTATTCAGACCTATATCAGGAGGGTCAATGAATCCTGTGAGGACATTAGGACCTGCATTGGCAAGTGAATATTATAAAGGACTTTGGGTGTACTTTGTTGGGCCGGTTATTGGAACTCTATTGGGGGCATGGTCATATAAGTTCATACGTGCCAGTGACAAACCTGTGCACTTAATTTCTCCCCACTCATTTTCGTTCAAACTTCGAAGAATGTCAAGATCGGATGTCAGTGAAGGTGGAAAGTGAGCGTTGGCTCCTCATCTTCTTCCATCTTTAAGATATTTGGAATGTTGGAAAAGATGTGAAATAGTTTGAGTGTTTAATGAGCATGATCTGGTGTGGTGGTGTAGTATGCTATAAGCTTCTTTATTATAGCTTAGCGATGTATAAGAACACAGTTCTTTAGATGTATGAGAAGTAGTGATTGTAACTTCCATCTTCTATGTATGAAAATTTCCTACATTTGCTCACTTTGTTCTTTTTAGTTCAAATTCAAAGGATAAGTAAAACTTTAAGCAATGAAACAACAATAATGTCAATATCAAATATGTCGTCGAAAAGAAAGGTGCACATGATTAGTATAAATCGTGACTATCAATTACTCTTAAGTTTTTCTTAGTTATCTTGTTCTCAAGATCCCTCTCATTCAAATGTGTTCTTGTTTCATTCATGTACCTCTCCTTTACTCGAGTATCACAACTATATAATTTTTTACGTCGGATACGATGGATGAAGAAAGGTCACCGAGTATGAGAGAGAGCAATGTAGTTGTTAAAAAATTGAAGTGTTGGTGCTTAATTGCTTATCTCCACCTTCCAGTTACGGATAAAGGTACAGAAATTGGTTGAATATATTTTGGTCTTCCTCGATGAATGAAGCTGTCCCCCACTTATTTCATTCTTCCCTTCAATACATCAACTGTCGCTCTTATTTTGAGAACGACACTACAAATCAAAATGTGATTCTTATGCAACCATGCCAATTCATTCTCCTTTTAAGGGATTATGAATTGAAGTTTCAAATGAATTCTCAGTTTTTAGTTTCCTTTTAAGAATAAATGGTTAGCTGGTAAGAAAAACCAGCAGATATTGTCTTCTATTTCGAGCGTGATGCATCTAATAGGGAGAGGTTTTCACATCTTTATAAAGAGTGTTTCGTTCTCCTCCCCAATCGATATGGAATCCCACAATCCAACCCCCTTCAAGGCCGAGCATCGTTGCTGGCATATCAACCGGTGTTTCGCTCTAATACCATTTGTAACGGCACAAGTAGATATTGTTTTCTTTGGGTGTGTGTTTGTATCCTAAAGAATGTGAGAATGTTTTGTTTAATAAAATTTAGAATGGGGAAGTGAGGTTGGTTGTAGTGTCGTAGTCTCACAGCAAAACATACCCACTAAGTTAGGCAAGAATGATGAGAATCTGAGAAAGCAACTCTGGACTATCCATCGGGTTAGTAACAGTATATAGTGGGCAGTAACTGATGGGCTGACACCGACCAAAAATATTGAAGAATCTGTATAGTGACCATTTTCAGAAAAGGTTGGAGAAGAAGATAAGAAATTGATGGAGGCCACATTTTCTGAATTCAACGTGTTTTGGGTGTCTCACTCTCACTCTCCAACACTTTATAACACTTTATAACACGACACTTTATGTGGGTAAGATTACAGAATGATTTGGTTTCTAAGATTTTTTAGTATTTTAATATTTTTACATATAAGATTGTAATCTTGTAGATACCAAGATTTTGGCACTTGATAAAACTCATCCTACAATATTATATTATATTATATTATATTATATTATATTATATTATAGGTTTGAACGTATAATCTCTTTAATATCTGTTTGGATCCTCATTATTCTTCAAAATTGTTCCAATTATAAATAAACCCACTAAAAAGTGTTCATTAAATATTCCTCTCCATTATTTAATGTATCAACTGAAAGGGAAAGCTTGTATATTAACATCTTCTTGAACAAAAGCTGATTGTGGGTTTGATTAAAACTTGATTTCTAGTTCTGAAGTAGAAGACCAATAACTCACTTAATTACTGAGAATTTTATTTATTGGTAGTTGAGAAAAGTTGGGTAACGTTGAGGTACTCAAAATGGAGTACCAGCTGGGCCAAGCTTCGAGATGCCTTTCTTTGGATCTTCTTTTTTTGGGCCAGATGGCTTTTGGACTTTGATACCAACAATCCACCCATGGCTCTGCCATACAAATACCTAAATTTAAACACTCCACCTCCAAAAATAACATTATATTATCTGCAAACTCATTATAAATATTAAAATAAATTATTAAATATGGTTTTTAATGAAACTTTCAAATACTAAAAAGTCCAAAAATGACAATATTTGCTAGCCGTGGACATGGGCTATTACAATGCATGTCCAATTTCATCTCAACACACTCTTGTTTAGCCCTCGCCGAACTTTTTTTCGAGCCCCACGACTAATCCAAGCATAAACTCTTGGGAAGAAAAAGTAAAATTGATTGATTTGGAGTAATCTTTATTGTTCGTCTCTTATAATAATTATGCATCTTTATAATGCACTTTTCATGTGCATATGGATACCTTTTCTTTCACTTTTTATTACACTATTAAATCTAATTTTTTTATAAAAAAGAAAATATATTTATTATTTCCTTTCTATCCATGTTTATACCAGTATATAATTTTTTAATTTGAGTGAAATGATAATAAATTTTATCTTAATTTAAAAACAGGAAAGGTTTATTTTTTTTCTTTTTATGAATTTTTAATCATTTTAAAAAACTTTTCATAATATTAATATTTATACTAAAGTTTTCAGGGACAATTTCGTAAATTTGAAATCCCAAAATTTTTGAATCTAGAATTGTCCAAATTACCGACAAATAGATGTATGTTGCGTGTAAACCTCAGAAAATCACTTTATTGGGAGAGACCATCCTTATCCTTTAAGGCATAAATTTATAATCTTCATTACTATCTTATCTCCATGTCAGCTTAAATCATCATCTAAATGGGTCATTTTATTATTATTAATCCATTCATTAAAACACTATAGCATTGACTAAACTAAAATATTAAAAATTAGAATTTCTACCTTCATTTCAAACATATATTTATTAGCATGTCACATAGGGTAGAGCTTAAGATATTGAAGGTGAAGAACAAATAATTTGTTTTCACAAATTCAAACAATAAAGTTCAAAATTTGAAAAGAAATTGGGATAAAAACAAAGTGGGGAGGCCCAAATGTAAGGTGGTGAGTTCTTACAACTTTCCAGTCTTTTAGTTAGCTGGGAGGACGACTGGTCTTTGTATTTTCTTTAAAAATATAGCCTTTAGTCAACTCGACCTAACTTAAGCAAAGTTGACTTATTTATTTATTTTCCCTTGCCTCAACAACAATTATAATAACCCGTAAAATAAATGCATTAATTTATTAGTTTAAAGGTCGATGGTTCAATTTCCGATCCATCCAACTTTACGGCATTTAAAATAATAATAATAATAATAATAGAAGAGGGAAATTTTAATGTTAACCTAAATTGGTTAGGTTAAATAAATTTAAGCATTAATTTGAGAGGAAAACGTGTAGAATTTAAAAAATAGTTGTTAGGTCCATCCTGCCCTCGCTCCCTTCATCCAAAAAGGTCGGCACGTAACGTAAGAGAAAAGACGCATTTAACTGAGTGGTGACAAGTGGGCGCAAGTGGCCAAGTTGCTACTACCTCCCAATCATAATCTTTTCTTTTTCTTTTCTTTCTTTCTTTCTATAAACAACAATACTTTTAATTCTTCAAAAAAAAAAAAAATTAGTACTTTTTTTTTAATTTGTTCCCTCCATGGTAATTAGGATTGGGTTTATAAGATATTTTGCTTTCTTTACTCATTTATTTTAATCATTTATTTTAAGTTCCGCATAAAATGCTTTTTAGACATTCAAAATTAAAAGCGTCTAAATCTAACAAAAATACTCTCAACTACTCATTAATGTGCCTAAATATCTAGGAATGCTATTAATGAGCTGAAATAAAATGTAATGCATTTATTTTAGAAAATTCAAATTATTAGAAGTGCCTCGCTCATTCTCAATAATCTATGACAAAAAAATAATCATAAAATTAAATTAAATTTTTTATAGTCGGCGTGGAATAGGAATATATATGGATTGGGGTAGATTAGATTAGAAAAAATTTACGAATGAATCTAAAATTTCGGGTTGATTGAATTAGTGGTTTAATGATGTGAATAGTGTTATGTCAATCCAACCCAACTTTTTATTTTTGAGTTAGTTAAGATGTAAACAATAGTATTTATTTATAATATATGTCAATATATATACAAGTATATATATATACACTGAAAGTGGGTTTACAATGTAGCAGTAGAGTACGATGAAGGAAGGTGAGTTGTTGGTTTGTTTCCATGTGCAAATGCTTTACTACACCAAGACAGAGATTTCATCGCTTTTGGATCTTTTCTCTACTTCAACGTTTATGTCTCCCTCTATCGTACCTTCTCAAATATATTTGATCCAATGCCTATGGTTAATTGTTAGCATGGAACATTTGCCTAGTATTCGATTCACACTAAAGTTAATAAGCTTGAGTCACTTGTCAAATTCACGATGGAACCCAAACTTTCAAGGCATTGACTCGGGGTCCATCTAGTCCCTATGAAGCTTATCTTTTACATCGCTCACGATATTTTCGCTTCTACTCTTGTATGTACCCTTATCTTAACAATCTTAATCATTCTTCTTAGCATGTTAGACGATGTTCGTTCTCCTACGTTGCATTTGTCCAGACAAGCAACACTCGAATGTTGCCACTAATCTTGATTGTAACATCGGAATCACCACTTACTCTCTTCTTAGTATAATTATGATCTTCTCCTCCACGTAAACAAGTTATTGTATTCAATGACTCGTTAGGAGAGGCACATAAAAATATGCTAGTCGTGATGTGGTCTATCACATGTCCAGTATTTAATATGACAGCAAAAAAACTATAAAATTTATTATATTTATAAATTATTTATTTGTGAACAAACTTACAAATATCCCAACAAAATTTCACACCATTGTAATAACCCAATTATTTTCTTCGAATTTAAGAACTACATTAAAAAAATAATAATAATAATAATCAGTCCATTTCAGATTAGTTGACTTTTAAAAAATTTAAATAAAATAAGTCATATATAATATGTTAAATATCAAAATTTGAAGAAACAAAATGCAGCCACACAGAATCCAAATATTTGAATTATTACTCTATTCCCTTACTTAACAATTAAGAAAAAGAAACTTACATATTCATATATATATATATATATATATATATATATATATATATCTAGATATGTCTATTATGTTGGATGTGTAGATAGGACTACTAATTAACGTTTTTAAATGGGAAGTTAGGGGTCATGACGTATGACTGTGCCACTTCATCAAAAAACGAAACAAAGAAGAAGCCCGATTTATGCCACGTAAGAAATAAGGCGATGAGGTGTACGGTAGATACTGTTGATCTTTATTAATTCATTTATTTCTTAGATAAAGAATTGAAGACCGGTCCGAATGTAACACGTGGCATTCCAACCAACTACTGTTTGTTATTTAAATTTTGATGAAGCTTTTATTTGTTAGATAAATAAGTTTCTACCCCTGACTTTATTGTAAAAGGGCCCAGTGGGCGTTCTTATCTTTTAAGTTTTAACTCCAAAAATAAAAATAAAAACGAAAATTATTAATTTTTGAAAAGGAAAGCAAAGAAATAACATTTAATAAATACATTTTGTGAATTGGTCCGTATATACACGACACTATACCAATTAATATTGAGCCTATAAAGATATTTCACTTCCTTCATCAAATTTTCAAACTATCTGAACCCTTATTTCCATTAACCAAGAAAAACAAAAATGGCGACTGCTAATTGGAGCGCCGCCCATGAAGAAGCCTTCATCTCCGTCGGAACCGATTACTCCGATCCTCACCAATCCTTCTTCCGCGGCCGATTTCAACAACTCTGCCCTCCCGAGTTCTCAAGAAAGGTACGGATTCTTTTTTTATGTTCTATTTTTGTTCGATTTCAAGCGATGGGTTTCTGATCGGTGAATTTTGTGGTCGGTCAGCTTGTGGCGGAGGTGATTGCCACGTATTTGCTTGTGTTTGTCACTTGCGGGGCGGCGGCATTGAGTGTGAGTGATGAGCGACAAGTGTCGAAGCTTGGAGCGTCGATTACCGGTGGGCTCATTGTGACGGTGATGATTTACGCCGTTGGACATATCTCCGGCGCCCATATGAACCCCGCTGTCACTTTTGCTTTTGCCGCCGTGAAGCGATTTCCTTGGAAACAGGTCCCTTCTTCTTCCTCCTCCTCCTAAACCCCTTTTCCCCAATTTTGTGTGAATTTCCTATCTTGTCCTTTTATTTTCTTTTTTTATTTTAAATAAGCTTTAAAATGAGGATATTGAACTCTCAACCAACCGTGTCCAATTAACGATGTCGACGGACATTACCAAAAAAAAAATATAGATAAATAAGCATTTTACACTTTTATTTAATAACTTATATTATATTTACGTTACTGCCATTATTGTTCTTTTTAATGTTATATCAATTTTTATGGTTAAAATTGGTAAAGAGTGGTAGAAACGGCTTTTCCTCATTTTTAGACTTTTCTTGTCACAGTAGTTTGTGTTGTAAAGTAATTTTAAAGAAAATAATTTTTTTTACTAGGGATTTATTAAAAAAAAATTATTATTATTATAATCACTTATATGTTTTCTTCCCTATTTTTAAGAAGAAAAATCATATAAATAAAATTAATTTTAAATGATTAAGGTGAAATAAAGTGAAATATGAATCGATTTTTTATAAGTGTCCAATTTTGAGCATGACAAAATAATTTTTGTCATTTCAAAATTGGTCTCAAATATGAAATAAGAAGTTTATTATTTAAGCTTTCTGAATATTAAATAAAAAAAAAAGTGATTATGTAAGAAGTTGTTACTGAAATGGATAATTTCCCTTTCTGAAAAAAATTATTTTGATAAGTTTGTTCTAAATTTACAAAAGGTCAATTTAAGTTATTGAATTAATTAAAAAATAATAAAATATTTTCCTTAAATATTTAGTTCTGACTTTCACAATTATAAATTGTAAAATAGTTTAGTTTTTTTATTATTGTAAATTCTTTCAATAAATTAAAGTTTTATAATAATGTATTAAATATCAAATTTGGAACAACATATTTCAAAGATTTGAATTATTAGTCTGCTCTCTTACTTAGCAATTAAGAAAAAAAAACCCAAATGAATTGACAAGTCATATATTTTTTTGGACGGGCGTGGATTGTTTATTATATTTAAGTGGAAATTTAGTGGTAATGATGACTTGTGCCACTTCATCAAAAAGAAAATAGGAAAAAGGAAAAAAGTCTGCCACGTAGGAAATGACGTGATGAGGTGTAAGGGAGATATTTTAAAGGAGGGTCCCACCGCCTTGGCAGATATTTATAAAGTTTAAAGAACTATTGGTAGATGCTTACTGCCAAGCAGCAGCCTTGGTTGATTTATTTCAAATAATTGAGAATACAATTTGTGTTGACGAATATGCTTTTGCTTCTTAAAAAAAAAAGAAAAAAAGTAATAACCATTAAAATTATTTAAGTGTAAATATTAATGAAACGTTTTAAAATTTAGAAACGTCTATTGAATTAGGGGTAAATTATTGCAGGTTCCACTGTATGCAGCAGCTCAATTAAGTGGAGCTACATCGGCAGCCTTTACGCTACGCATACTATTGGACCCAATTAAAGAACTCGGGACTACTTCGCCTTCTGGACCCGAGTTTAAAGCACTTATTGTGGAGATTGTTGTCTCCTTTTGTATGATGTTCGTCACTTCAGCAGTCGCGACCGACACGAAAGCTGTAAGAACATATTAACCTCGCGCCCCCAACCTTCTTCCAATTTCATTTGTTGACACCCAGTTTGATGATCATTTGGTTTTTGGCAGATAGGAGAGCTTGCAGGTATAGCAGTAGGCTCCTCTGTATGCATCACGTCCATCTTTGCCGGGTAAGGGAACAAAAACCTTTTTGGTTTTGGCTTTTTTCACCTATAAAACCTTTGTTGTTACTTGGGCAAGATCTTAACCAAGATCTCAAATTCAAAGCTTTTCCAACATGAAATAAGTTTGTGTTAACCATGTCTAGGCCTATATCCGGTGGGTCCATGAACCCCGCGAGATCAATAGGACCTGCCATTGCAAGTTCACATTACGAAGGGATCTGGGTGTACCTAGTCGGGCCAGTTGCAGGGACATTGTTGGGGGCATGGTCATATAATTTCATACGCACAACTGAAAAACATGGACATCAGCTTTCTCTACAATGACATTCACGCAGCGAATGAGATTGATGTTTCCATCGATTCACTTCAATGAGTTTGTTTTATAAAATGTGTATGTTGTATAAAAGATGTGCGATGAAATTTAAGTTTCTTCTTTATTATTATTTTAAAATTAAGGTTAAATTTAATTATCAGTTTCTTATGCCATTTCTGTAGTCTTGAGAGAATGGATCTGAAATAGATGATTCATTTTTGTTATTGTACCAGTGTGAGCTTTGATCTGAGTTTTGGATAATAAATCAATAATAAATTGATTTTCTCCTTTTCCAGTTATTTCTCTAATTTTTTTATTTTTCTTATTATTTGCTGGACTTTGAGACTAGAGGATTTTATTAATACTAATAATAAAATTATTTGTTGATTTTAAATTTAGTCTATTTTATATTAGTCGACCCCCAAAATTGTTAGAAAATTTAGATTGATTGTGATTGTAAACTTAATAAAACATTGATTGTGCATAATATATTAAACATCAAAATTAAGACATTAATTGATGATGTATATGGATATTTTAAACTATTAATAAAAATGTGAGGAATATAAGATGGAAAAAACTTTAAAATATGGATCTTATTAAATGCTTCAAAACCAAAGTCTTTGATTAAATAACATAAACTAAATATATAGTTTGTGTTTCATTTTCTCATCTTTTAAATTTATTGAAGATAACATATCAAAATAATTGTTATTTAGAAATTAAAATTTTAATCATTTAGTCTATTTATATTAGTTGACTCCCAACATTCTTCAGTGTAAGTGTTCTTTTTAATAAATTACTTAATAAAATATTAGCATTGCATACTTGAAGGTATATATAATATATTAAATATGAAAGAAACTTTAAACATTGATTAATGACGGATATACATATTTTAAATTATTCAACTTCTAGAACTGTTTGTTTTATTGGATGGGCGGGGGCAAATACTGTTTGAAATTAATATTTATATATATATGTGTATATATATAATTAAATTTTGTTTGTGAGAATACATTTGTGGTTTGACATTTCCTTTGGAACAAAGATTTAAATTAAATTAAAAAAATAAAAGAAAGTATGTTCAAAAAGCGAAGATGGGCCAAAAAAGGTATGATCCAGAAATAAGATGGGCCGTGCAAAACCTTTATTGGGCTTTAGAGATCGGCCTTTTAAAGTCTAGTGTATATTCCATCCAAAGTTTTTATTTATGTTTTTTTTTTTTTAATTCTATAATGTCTTGCCTTGTGTTAACGTGGCAAGTTGAGCTCTATTCATAATAATGGATACAACTTTACAGCCTACTTTAATTATAAAAATTTGGATTTAAATACAATTTTAATCCGGGTCTATTCTTCACTTTTGTTCATTTTAAAATTTTGATAAAAAAGTAAATGAATATTTTTAAAATAAATAAAAGTTGAAAGGGATAAAAATGAATATTTTAATATTTAAAAAATACGTGAACAAAAATATATTAAATCCAAATGTCAAGTTTTAAATAATATTTAAATAAAAAAATTAACAATCAAATTTACGTAGTTGAAAAGGTAGATTCTATTTAGGGTTAAAAACTATTTTTTTGGTCGAAATTCTAAAATATAATGCAAAAAAAACTATTTAAAAAATTGAAGACATTTATTTACCTATTTAGATGATTATGTTGATTAGAGACCAAATGTTAGGAACCATGACTCTTCATAATAGTATGATATTGTCCCGTTTGAGCATTAGCTCCCATGTCTTTGTTTTTCGTTTTCTCAAAAGGTCTCATGTCAATGGAGATCTATTCCTTACTTATAAACTCATCATCATCATTTTAATTAGCCAATGTGAGACTCAACAATCCTCCCCTCGAACAAATCCTCCTCTGAGGCTTGCTTCTCTAGAGTTCTCGAAAAGCCTCCTCTTAATCGAGGCTCGACTCATTTTCTGAAACCCTCGAACAAAATACACCGTTTGTTCGACACTCGAGTCATCTTTGATTACACCTTTGAGACTCATAAGTTTTTTGTTTGACACTTAGGATTCTATTGACATAACTCTAATATCATATTATAAACCACGACGCTCCACAATAGTATACTATTGTCTACTTTGAGCATTAGCTCACATGGCTTTGCTTTTAATTTTTGGAAAAATATCTCATGCAAATGGAGATATATAGTTTATGATGAAACTCAATAATCCTTTAAAACCAAATATATCTATAAGCTACAAAGGAAGAAGCAAAATAGATACTTGATTTGGTGGGATTCTTACTATAGAAATTAAATTGAACTTCCAGAGTCTAATTTTTCTTAAGGAGGTTTCAATGTAGTATGCTAGTTTAGTTTGTAGCATTCAAAAGCTTGGAGTTGCTTTCATTTTCAAGACAAGCTTAAAAATGCATAAAAACAAGATTTGAGCAAAAGATTTTGTTATTTTAGAAAAGATACAAACCCCTTTGATTTGAGCTTCTCCATTATAATTTAGTGAAAAGTAGATGATGAAGAAGTTGTAATGCCTGCCAGTGGCAGTCAATCTATCCATGTGAGGCGGAGGACAGAGTTTTGACTAATAATGAGAGTGTCACATGGAAACAGTGAAAAGTAAGATTAAAGAAATAGGATTCTCTGTTTAATCATTATATCAGTTCTCAAACCCAATAAAACATCGCATAGTTCACACCATATATGTAAATAGAAACAAGATGTTTCATTCATTGCTCATATAATATATTATAAATAATCCAAACCCACTAATCACTTTGGAAAGTAGTTTAAAACAAAAAATCCCCACTAATCTGTCACAAATTTCTTCATTCTTCTCTGTGTTTCTTCCCATCTCCAACAGAGGACAATGACAGAAACATAACAGAGCCCCATTTTGTTGAAGGGGGACACAAAAGAGATGGAGTTAGCGGGAAAATGCAAAGGGAAAAGTAAAGTAACAGAGGAAATGGAAATGGAAATGGATATGGATATGGAAATTAATGAATTGGTTTTTTAAGGGCATTTGGGTCCTCCTTCCTTGGTCTTCCAGTTGTTGTAGCAAGGGCACACGGCTTTGTTTCCGTAGTAGCCAGGGGGCACACACAAGCACTTCCTGCAGCACTTTTGGCAGAAGAACATGCATGGTTTGTGGTATTGTGTCCTCCCGCACCGAGTGGCGCACCGATTTGGGCATTCTGTAAATTATTTATAACCATCCATTTCAGACACACATCCAGACAAATCCAACCCAAAGGAGCCGCAAAAATGACTCATAAACTGTTTGGATTTCGAATTAGGAGGATACTTACGGAAGATCTTGACGCTCCCTGGTCCGTATGGGTTCTGAAAAAAGCCAACGACAAAATGTGAGTACAATTACAATGTATTTCCCAAAATGCCGTAAAAACAATTTGTCGATCTTAGATTTCTAAAGCCTGATTTAAGTTAGCAGGCAAGTAGGAGTGTTCGACAAAATGTTGCAATGCCAAATAAGTGATTTACGTGTTCAACAGCCTGATCTTACATCAAATTAGTGAATTAAGAACAGACCAAATCGAAACGTGAGCACAACCATACAAGGTGTTCGGCAAAATGCCACACTGGAAAACTCCCGATTTCCGGCCAAAAAAGGAAACATAGAACTAGAAAAAGAGTTTTACCCTGCTTCGACCACCACGTCCATTGCCAGCCATGACCTACAGAAACGGATCGAAGCACAAACAAAAACAGAGTGAGTTAAGCTCTGTCAAGACGAAAGGAAAGGGAGTCAGCATAAGAGTAGTAAGACAGCGGAGCAGAAGGTCTCACAGTGGTTTGAAGCATGGAAAACGCAATGAGAGCCAAGAGCAGGAGAGCGGCGAACTTAGCCATCGCCATTGGAAGGTAAAAGAGAAGAAGCTTGAAATGGAAGAGTGGGGGAAAGCAGAAAAGGAAAAGCGGGGTGCTGAGTTTGGGGCCTCATTCTCAGTGGGTATAAATAGAAGGGGCGGAAGGAAGAAGAAGGTGAGAAATAATCGAGTGTTGTCGCTCATATGCTTCCGGGTTTCCATGGCTTCGATTTGGACCGTCTCATGGCACATGCGCAGGCCCCGTCAATCGCGCTGTTTTGGCAATATCATACAGACGGCAGAGGTCCTTTAAAAATAATAAATAAATAACAATATTTTCCATAAATTATAAAATAATTTCATATAACCGTACTACTTTATATAATTTAATCCCTTAATTTTTACAATCATAGTTTAAATTTGATTTAATCCAATTTAATTGTCATCCTAAATTTGGATAGTACATGCTTTAAAACTTACCTAAATTTTAATAACCAAATTTCAACCAAAAGTTAATTAAAATCAAATAATTATTAAAAAGTGTCTCTCAATTATTGGGTTGGTTTTAATTACACCCTTCAACTTTGATAAAGTTTCATTTTAATCCTTGAAATTTGAACTATTTAAACCTATACAAATTGCAAGGAAGAAAACTGTCCCAACACAAGCTAACAAAACCCGAAAAAGGAAAACACAAACTCCAGCGAACGGCTCCCACACGCGACAATAAAATAAAAAACTATTTGAAAGGATAACGTTGAGTTTGAAAAATTGAAAGAACAAAAGAATGAAGCAACACAAAAATGAAGTCCAAAATGTTAGATGACTCATAGACAACGCAATATTTAATACATCATGTCACTCCACCCGGAAGAAAAGCAATAAATTTAATATGATAACAACAAGTAAAACCAACATAGTAGTAGAGTTGCACATTTATATCCCATCAACTACTTTAGCTAATATTAAATCTTTATTCGTAGGAAATAACATATTATCAACATATCTAGTTGTATTATGAAAATCGAAAAAGTTTATCTTAAAAAAGTACACACTTCTTTTAAGTTTCTTTTAGTTCTTTAAATAAAGAGCGTGTGAATTAATCATACGAAAAAACAAAAAAGAGTAGGTTGAGTTATTTAATTTTATTATAGCTCACGAATATATATGATTTATTAACAGTTTTCTTTTTTTTAATTATCTATTTAATTTAGACATGTTGAATTTAAATGTAATTTAATTTAACGAAAAGTTTGGAAACGAGGGAGGGAGTTTTTTGGAAAATTGCGAAAGAAGAGGGAGGGACGGTGCATTGAAGAAGGGGAAGGCGAGGTTAGTTAGGTAGTTGGAAATGTGGGTCCCACTAAGAGTACATGACTGTCAAAAACTTTCCGCAATTTTCGCTTAAATCCATTGTTTTTTTTTACTTTTCTTTTCTTTTAATTTTTTCCCCTTCTCGAGGCGCCCTCAAAGGGCGTGAATTCGAATTATTTTCTTAATCAAATTTGTAATTATTATATATATATATAATAAGACTGAAACTAGTAGTAAATAAATTAAAGTAAGTGACAAAAGAAAAGCAATAAAATTTGATGAAAGTATATAAGATATAGTAACAATGAAAGGGGAATAATAGAAATGATGCCATTCACTAAGCATTCGTATTTAAGCTACACATAATAGTGTGATACATAATAGTGATACACATGGAGATGGTCTTATTTAATTTAATTACTACAAAAAGTTGTAAACAAATATTGGTAGATCTCCCCTAATTTCACAAACCCCATGTGCAAATGTTTCTACATACTTATCACACCAACAACCCATAAATAGAATTATAATTTTTCTAAAAATATAATCTTTTATTATATATATATAATTAAACCTTACTTTTAGGTTCCTTCTTACAGATCTGATCCTATTTTATTATATATATATATATTTTATATCTATTTAAACCCTAATTTAAAATTTATTATAATTTATTTTTTTCCATAAATTTTTTTTATCAAATATATTGTAATTTTTTTATGCAACAATGCTTGTATAATAGTATTTTTTTTTAGATGGTACCAGTTATTATTTTTCAGCCACGTGATATAACAATCCAAGCCCACCGCTAGCGAATGTTGTCTTCTTTATGCTTTTCTTTTTGGGCTTCATCTCAAGGTTTTAAAAACATATATGTTGGGGAGATATTTACACACCCTTATAAAAAATGTTTTGTCCCCCTGTCCAACTGATATAGAGTCTCACAATCCACCCCTCTTCGGAGCCTAGCATCCTCGCTGCCACTAGTTCTTCTCTTCAATCGATGTAGGATCTCACATGTGAAGTGAATAGTTTTGTATAGGTTAAAGTAACAACTTAATCTCTATAGTTTGAACTTAACTTTCATTTAGTTTCTATATTGTGTTTTATAACCGAGTTTATTATAGCTCTTACAAACTAACATTCTAAACCTAACTCGAAGTAATCAAGTGGGCGGAAGACGAAAAATGAAATATGTATAACAAATTTACCGTGTCTTTCTCCAATTATATGATATTATCGAGTAATTTGTACATAAAGACCACATACATTTGTGAAAAAAAGTCTACCATAACAAAGGTTGTTCTTACATGCAAGATCTTATTTACATTCTCAAAACGAGTCCGTATGGCAAATAAGAAAGCCGTAATGCACAACTTCATAAACAACCTAATCATTCTCCAAACATATTCATTTTCTATCAATTACTCGATATAACACTTGGAAAAGAATGCTATTAGCATTTTTATTTACAATATACGATCTCTTAGTTAAAAATATGTATATCAATTAATTAATGATATTATTATTATTATTATTAATGAAATAAATATTTTTGGTTAATAGGGTAAAAAGGCGAACATAAGCACGTGAGAAAAAGCTGCAAAGCAATCAATCTGTTTGACCGAAATACTTTTGCGCTTGTTAGATGTAAATGACGTGGGCCCCACCGAGTTTTTCTTTTCCTCTTTTTTCTTTTCTTTTTTATCCCATACATTCACCGACAGCTCTCCTTTTACCCTTTCACTATTCTTTAATTTTTTTATTTACTTAATTAATTTACACTAATCAACTTTTAAGTTTTTATTTATTTAATGTTTTATATAATAATAATACACTTTAGGACATATTTTTTATATTATTATTTTTCATAATGCCATTTATAATTTTTTGTTTACTAAATATATGATCACTTCAATTACATTGGGTTTAGAATATGATCACCATTATCTCAAATTCGGGGTAGTAATGTTTGAGTGGTCGCAGCAGATGATTAAATGAAGGGGCCATATTACTTGTGAAAACATATACTTATTTATTGCATTAATCAATATAATTAATACAAACTAATAAATTTTGGCTGCCATTTATATTTTATATCTCCAAACATATCAACTAGATTTAAGTACGACGTATCTTTCCTTTTGTAGAAATTAAACCCAAATAGTAATTAATCTTATGATTTAATTTTTTTAAACATATAGAAAGTGAATAACAAAACGAAATAAATTTTATATTAGGTGATATCGTAAAATTTTTGTTGAGATGCATGTGAATGAAGAAAAAATATATTGGAAGAACTCGTGTTAGTCTTAAAGGATAGTTTTTACTCTTAAGAAGTGAGGGGTAGTAATATGACAATGTTGCAAAGGACGCAAAGTAATGTCGGGGCTGTCAGGTGCCGAATCTAGATTTGAATTTTGGACATGTTTCGTTACAAATGATATTATCTCTCCTAATAAGATGTGGTTCGAGGATGAACTAAGATTGAAGCTAGTATACACGTGACATTCGAGTAAATGAGGGATACATAAATAAGGTGTAACCACGTGTGAATGAAAGCGATCAATAACATAGGATAGCTAAGAAATATTCAAAAGCAATAAAAATACTTATACCAACAAAGTACATATTTATTAGTTGCTCAATTATAAAAACTTAATGTTTAAATATTTTTTTTTAAAGTAATTTTATGTTGAGTGATGCGACCATGTTACAAGAAAAGCAGACAAAGATACTTATTTTTGAGGATGGATATGTTTTTTTTATTTTTGTAAATTAAAAAAATTGAAATAAGGGAGAGTGTGGGTTGTCGGTGAAGAACCGAATCCTCAATTATTAGGAAAGAGGAGAGAGAGAGATTATAATAAAATAATACACAATAAAATCACGGGATCTCCAAATATCCTCCAAAAAAAATTGAAATTGATATGAAATCTTATTCTAAATGAAATTATTATTATTATTGCGAATTGGGATAAGAATAGGTCCGAATTATAAATATTTAGAAAAAAGAAAAGAAAAACAAAAGATAATGGAAAGTGAAAGGGCCAAATCCCCATCCCATCAAAGATGATATAGTTGTTATAAAAATAGGGGGATGCATGTGGTGCGCATTAACGTACCCCACATGGACACAGTCCCTCGCAAGTAACTGGAGTGGCACTGGCAAGCACACTCCAACACCCAACTTGGACAATCTTTCCTTTTCTTTCCTTCGACTAATCAATCAATCTCCACAAACTATATAAAGAAGAAGGGTTTGAAATTGCACGTGGGTGGTGGGTGGGTTTTGTTCCTTCACATGGACACTCCCCTCTCCCAATATTCTATGCCAACCTCCACTCCCCAAAACCACAAAGGACATATCAAATAATACTTGTTTTGGGTCCACTTTTTTCTTTCTAATTTCCAACATGGGCCTGGTCATGGGCCTGGGCCTAGTTAGTTATTTCTTGAGCTAAATGATGATGTAATCATGGGCTGGTATGCTCCATCCCAGACTATGAACTGTTGAGACAAAATGCCCATTTGAAGCTGAAAGCCCCGTGTCGTGTCATCTCCATGGGCGCGTTCAAACAAGGAAAAAAGAATTATAATGGTTTGTAGATGAATGATGGATGTAGTATATAAGATGTTGCATGAATAATGGGAAACTTTGGTAAGGCTGCCATATATTATCTTTGGATTCTAATTTTTCATTTATAAGTGCAAAGTGAAGGTAAAAAGGAAAAGGGTAAGCTAGTGTTGTATTTAGGGTTGCCTTCTTTACTCATAAAACCTACCGCAAAAGGATCTCCATAATATTTTTAAATACTTTACTCTCAAATATTATCACTCCTTTTTTTCCCCAAATCTAATATATTCCCCTAATCATTTGTATTATTATTATTATTATTATTATTATTATTATTTACTAATTTTTAATTTGTTTCTAACATCTCATACAAAACTAGGATTATTGCTGTGGTGTTTTTTAAAAAGTAAGAAATTTAAAAAGAAAACTTTATAGAAAGTAAAAGCTAGTTGGAAATAAAGTGACTAATATATATATATATATATATATATATATATATATACATTTTAGGCTTATTTATGTGAAAAAATAATAAAATATTCATATTACTTAAAAATACAATGGAATGAGTAGGTGCCTTCACATCTATGTTTATTATGTTTAAATTTAATATTTTGAACAAATTTCTTTGTAACGGCTCAAGCTCTTAACATGTTTGTGTTCTCTCAAAGTTTTTAAAGCATGAGAGATATTGTCCTCTCTGTGATTTTTGTTTCGAGCTCCCTCAAGGATTTTTAGAAAAAGAGATTTTTTTTTTTAGTTTTTCCTTTCGGACTTCTCCTCAAAATTTTTGGTTGGGAGATGTTTCTACACCTTTATAAAGAATGTTTGCACATTGCTCCGTGTTTAGTTCTGATACCATTTGTAATCGCATGAAGCCCACCGTTAGCAGACATTGTCATTTTTGGGTTTTCCCGTTTTGGCTTTACCTCAAGGTTTTTAAAATCCGTATGATAGAGAGATGTTTTCATAACATTATAAAGAATGTTTCGTTCTCCTCAAATTTTACATTCTTATTTTTTTATAAAAATTCACACATTTAGTCATATAAAAGAAAAGGTGAAGATTTAGGTTTTAATTAGGATATAAGGAAGAAAAAGTACTTATTTGAAAGAAAAGAAAGAAAAATGGATGGATTTGAAAGAAATGAAAAGGGAGAGAAGGAAAGTTAAAGAACATAGGAAAAGGTTGAAGATGAAGTGCAGCAGGCAAGTATGATACAAAATCAAAATGAATGAGGTTGTCGGCTGTGCTGTCCCCTCTTCTTGTAAGTAATGGAAAATTGGTTTAGGTTTAGGTATGTGAAGGTTGCCCTGTCCTTGTTACAGGACCCTCCTCTGATCATCATGCACAGCCCCACCAGCAGCAGCAGCACCACCACCACCCTCCTCCTCCTCCTCCTCTTTTCTTTTCTAAGGGACCCTCTGCCCCACATCCACGCCAGGTGCCCTCCCTTTTGTCCTTTTAACTTCCCTTCTACTTTTCCCCCTCTTCTTTTTCTTTTTTACATATTCTAATTAGAATGTTGCTGTATTAAATATGACCTGACATTCTACAACACTGTGGACTTAAATATAAATATAAAATGACATGACATAACTTGGACCATTCTTACTTCGATCTAGTAAAAAAAAAGATGATTAAACGTAATTGTATTTCATAATTTTACAAAATTTGATTTGGATTTAGAGAAAAGGGAAAGGAAAAAAAGGAAAGTGTAGGGCAGAATGCATGTGAAGGTCTGCAAATAACATTGATGAGGCATGAGGAGGAGGAAATGGGGAGGAGGAAATGAGGAGGAGGAAATTGGGGTAAAAATGATGATGATGAAGTTGTCTGAAAATATGAATCCCCATGTGGGTTTGTCAACTGCTTTGGTGTTACCACTCACAAAATCCTCAAACCATTTTTTCAAAACTTGTTTTTCAAGCCATTTTCATCAATACCTCATAATATAATCCCTTCTTTTCTTTCTACCTCCCAATCATTCTACTCCTCATCCACCCTCTCTTCCCTTTTACATTTTCAAATTCTTTTTAAAACCGCCTAACTTCACCGCTAGCAGATATTATCTTCTTTAGACTTGTTCGATTCGTTCCCCTCCACAATCAATGTGAGATTGTGGGATCTCACAATAACTTGGATATTGGAGAAGAAAGAAAATCTAGGGTAGTTTAGAGATTAAAAAATAGAAGAACGAGATTAAGACACACTAAAGAAGAAAAGAATAAAAAAGAAAACGGGAACATGCTAGATTATGGATCCATAGTTTTTTTTTTTTTAATTAAGAATATTAATACAAATATTTACTACTTTTAACAAGTTTATGAACTATCATAAAAATAAATTTTAAAATTTATTAGAGATATAATATGCACAAATTAAAATAAAATGAAAAAGGAAAGGAAATGAATTAAAATTATATTTTAAATCTCTTTTTTTAAAAAAAGTACGAATTTGTTTGCAATAAATAATCGTATTTGTGAGTTTCAATACAACCGTTCTCTTTGCACGCTTTTCTATAATAAAACCATAGCTGCAATTTCATTGGTTTAATGACGTCAAAATAAATAAAATAATTCCAACTTAATCCCGCAGATTTCCGTGCCAAATCTAACGGCTTATTATCTCTCATCATTACCATCCTGCAAAAGGTGCGTCGCACACAACCATATCTCAATCCTCCCTTCCTCTTCTAATTTTAATTGTTTTTAAAAAAAGTTTTCAGAAATATCTATTTTGTTTTTATTTTCTTAGAAAGTGGTCCAAAAATATTCAAAACGTCCATTTTCGAATTTCAATTTTTAAAAATTGTCCGTTTGATCTTACCATTATTTTTCTATTTAATACTCACTCATTTAATATTTGTCTCAAATTAAAAAAAAAAAAAAAAAGAGTGAAAATCTCACCTAACAATTAAAAATTAGAAAAATATAAAAGAAAAAAAATATTAAGTTGCGTATGTATTAAGCACTGTATACCTGACATCATAATCATTTCATGAAATTTTGTCTCTTAAAAAAAAAAGTTAAAAAAATCTATTACATTTTTTTCTTTGAAGCAGACGATTTGATATTCCAATTTATTGACCTAAAAACAAAATTATTTATTTTCTTTGGTAAGCATTAAAGCAGATATTTTAGAAAATTTGGAAAGTTAGTGGGACAAAAAATGAAAATTAAAGGCATCCTAATTAATTAACGAGTAGAAGGACATTTATGGATGATTATTATATTGAGTTTGACTTTTGCCAATCCACCATTAACATTGACTTCTTTCAATTAGTGGAAGGACACGTGGCGCGTAGGATGAGGACTGAGGCACACGTGTACGGCACGTGGAAGGGGTGGCCAACAGTTCTGATAAGTACGAAACAGGCAGGATTGTAATTAAATGTGGAGATTAAGGAAGACAAATAAGGCCGTCCCGTTGTGTAAATATCTTAGCTTTCCAAGGATATTTTTGACCACATGAAAATTACTATTTATTTATTATTATTATTATTAATTCTCTTTTTTGGTTTGTTACAACTATTGCCATAGTTTTGGTCCTTTGCCTTCCACGTTGCCCAAAGAATAATTCAGATTTTGATGAAAATTTAGGTCCCTTCGAAAATGATGTTGCCTTTTTAATAAATAATTAAGCATCTTTCTAAATTACAATGTTAACCCTCACAACTATATTAAGTTTAGAGATTTTAAAGACTAATTAATTAATTTTTTTTTGTTTAAATTGATAAATTACACTAAATTTTGTAATGTTGTTAATAAAAATATTCATATATTTTTCAAAAAATTAAAAACAAAAATCATCATCTATATATTTTTACATTTATGTCAAATTTGGAATTTATATATATTAATAAATAGTGTTTATCCTAATGTTTGAAAACCATCATAACATCGACAACGAAGGGAATGAAAAAATTAAAAGTTTTGTAAAGTTTTATAAAGACAAAATCAACTAAAATATAAACATATATTAATAAAATGTATAGTTGAAATTTAAAAGCCTAAAATAATAGATATTTTGAAAACTAGCTATTTTTCTTTCTTGGCTGTCTAATTGTTTTGAAAACTACATCCATTTATTCACCAATTTATATTTTGAAAAGGTTGAAATTTTTAATTTTAGATAATTAAATGATTTTAATTATATCCTTAAACTTATATAATATATATATTTCCATTCTTCAATATTGAAATTATTTCATTAGATATTTTTTTTTCCAGAAAAATGAAGGGTATAAATTCACTCGAATTTCTACACACCCCATTAATGAAACATGACACGTCCCATGATTTTCATCTATTATTATTCACTATTTTATAAAATATACTCTTTTTGTTATTTCCATAAATTTAGTTGCCACTAAAACTCCAAATTCTATTTTTAACTTTTGTATTTATAAATTTAAATATTTTATTTTACCTATAAATATTAGAATAATATAGATTAGTTGAAATATGCGAAATTAATAACAATTACCCAAAATTCCCTTTTCAAAACCTTTAAAACTAATAAGAATTTAAAACCACCATAAAATTCCTCATATTTTAGGCACAAAAATTTATGTGAGGTTGTTTATATTTATATTGGTTTTTAGTCTTTAATATTTTACGATTTCCATTGATACCGTTTCAATCTAGTCTATATAATTTAAAGTTTCAAATTTCTGTTTTTGAGTTGTTTAAGTTTTATGTATGGTATCTAAGATGTTTGTTACTAACGGCTCCGTAATTTCATAATTTTGAAGTATGGACAAACTTTCTTTTTAAATGAATAAAAAAATTTTAAAATTACAATAACAATTGAAACTAGCATTTTTGGAGTAACTTGGAGAAAAATATGCATTTTTAAACCAAATAAGAATTTGAAGTAACAAGAAATGTAGAGAAGGTTAAAAGTTATGTTCAAATTATTAATTTTTTAAAAGTATTTATAAAAAAATGTTTTATTTAAAAAAGAATATTTTTTTCTTTCACAAATCATTCCAATTCATAGGAATCAAATTGATAATAAAAAAGAATAAAAAACAAGTATTGATAGAGAAATAAAATAAATAAATAAATAAATAAAGAATACAGGGAAAGGGGGAAAAAGTGCAATAAAAGCGGTCCATGGCTGATTTCCAAGTTGACAAAATTAAGAAATGGATTACACATAAACGCAACAGTCAAATTATGGGAGACCAAAATTCACTCAACCACCACAAAAAATAAATAAAAAAAAAAATAAAAAAAATAAAAAAAATACACAATAAAATTATTAACCGAGTCAACTCGGCCCATAATCCCCGAGTCATAAATTCCCACAACCCGGTGAATTATTTCTCTATTTCTTTTATTTTATTTTAATTTTAAATCTTAGTAAAGAAAAATAAAAATAAAATCCCGTCTTTTTTATTTATTACACATACAGAAGGATGTAACCCCAAGTGGACCCCACTCTCTGAAACTTAACCACACACTACAAAACCATAGTTAAGAGTTTAAAAAACTAACAAACTTAACTTGGGTTTACAAGTACCACCACAAAACCCAACCCCAGATTTTTTTTTTTTTTAATTTATATTTTTAAAAAATAAAAGAAAATTTGTTATTATTATTATTATTATTATTATTATCAACAGTCATCACTGCTCATCATCATCTCCTTTTTTCCTCTTCTTCTTCTTCTTCTTCTTCTTCTGTCTCTCGTTCCTCTGGTTTCTGGTCTCCGACTTGTAATGTTCAAACCCAGCGGTTTCCTAAATTTTCTTTTTTTGTTGTTTTCTCCCAATTTTCTCCACCAACAAACACGAATCATCCACTTGGGTTTTTTCAACTTCTACAAATTTTCATTTTCATTTTAATTCTCTTTGTTCTAAAGGGTTTTGCAGTGAGAGGCTCTTTTAAAAGGGGTGTTCCATTTTTCTTTATTTTAATTCCTTTTTTTTTCTTTTTTTTTTTTTTAATTTTTGAGTTACACTAAATGTTCCAGTCATGGACTTGACTCCTGCGATTTCCACCGCCGTCGCCGCCATTTCCACCGGCGGAGGACCTATCAAATCCCCTGAATTAGACACCGAAACGCCCATCAAAATCCAACCCACCCCCAAATCTCACCCCTTCACCAACGGTGTCCTCAAGCGCCACCACCACACCCCGCCGCCTGTCGTCTACAAAGAATGCCTCAAGAATCACGCCGCCAGTTTGGGTGCCCATGCTTTGGACGGCTGTGGCGAGTTCATGCCCTCCTCTACCGCCACCGCCTCCGATCCCACCTCCCTTAAATGCGCTGCTTGCGGCTGCCACCGGAATTTCCACCGCCGAGAGCCGGAGGACCTAATCGCCACCCCGACGACAACCCATATCATTGAGTACCAACCTCACCATCGTCACCACCCACCGCCGCCTGCGGCAAACCGAAGCCCCAGCTCTGCCTCCCCTCCGCCGATCTCCTCCTCCTACTACCCTTCAGCTCCCCACATGCTTCTTGCCCTTTCCGGCGGACTGCCGGAAAACGCCAGCGGCGGATTCCACCACTCGATTCTGACTCCAAGCCCCAATTCGAGAAAGCGATTCAGAACAAAATTCACTCAAAATCAAAAGGAAAAAATGTACGAATTTGCAGAGAAAGTGGGTTGGAAGATTCAGAAACGAGACGAGGATATGATCCAAGAATTCTGCAGCAACGTGGGAGTGGACAGAGGCGTTCTCAAAGTTTGGATGCACAACAACAAGAACACTTTGGGGAAAAAAGACGGCGGACAGAACACCAACGGCAGCGGTGGCGACGGCGAAGGCGATGAGAAAATGAACGGCGGCAGCGAGCCACACGCCGCCGCAAATGGGTCGTCTTCTTCATCTTGATCTGAATAAATTGATGGATGGATGTTAGCAGAGAGTATCAGAGATAGAAGAGTAAGCATCTTTCCTTTTTTTTTATTTTATTTTTATTGTTCTTTTTTGCCCTCCTTTATTTTCTCAAGTTCATTTTCTAATTACATTTCAATATCTAAATTTCCCTCTCCAAAATATTTTCTCATCCTATTTCCAATTAAATTAACGACAACATCAGCTTCATAAATAAGCTTGAGAATTGGAATTGAAATATATACATAGTTCATCACAAAACCACTAATTACTTTAATTAGCTACTTATCCATCTTTTCCCTTCTTCTTCTTCTTCCTAATCTCAGGAATTTTAATAATTAAACAAACACATGATCTGGGAATCATGATTAGTATCGCTAATTAAGCAAATCTATTGTTGATCTTCTATTTTATTATTATTATTATTTTGATTAATCAGATTTAGAGAGAGAAGAGGAAGAGGAGAGAGAGATTTCTTGTTATCTTGTGTCTGCGAGAAAGCAGCAGAAAGCGTTTTGGTTCCTGTAAATTATTCCAGACTATCCCCAGGATTTGAACAACACAGTATTCTTTTCTCTTTTTTTTTAAAAGAAATATTTATGGAATAATTGGTATGATTAAGTGAGAATATATGAAAGCTTAGGGTTATATTAGCAAAAGTGGGAACGCCTTTTTAATATTCCTCAAAGTGCAAACAAAGAGGCAAAGGCATAGCAATCTTTGTTCTTGTTTCTTAGCGTTTGGGGTTTTTATCCCCTTAAATTATAACAAATTATTTAATTTTTTGATTAAGAAATAAATATTTTTTCATTTATTTAATGTTGGCATGTGGTATTATAATATGTTTAATATAAACTTCCCTTTTAAGGTAATCTTAGATACTATATTTTATTTATGTATTATTTAAATAATAAGGATGATGATGGGAGTTGTACTTTCAAGTGTCTTGTCTATTTGATTCTTTGTTTAATCTTTTGGTGATTAACTACTAATTAATCATCTCTTTCCGTATTATTATTATTTTAATGTTTGTTGAAACTTAAAGTAGAAGAAGAAGTGTAGCTTTTTTTTAATTTAAATTCTTTGTAGTAAGGAATGATATGATGAAGGATATTATTAATGATAGAATTTATGTATTGAAAAAAGGTTTTAAAAAAATGAAAAAGATGGGAGGGGTAGAAAATCCGAAGTTGGTGAAGAGCAATAAAGTTGACATGGCTACTAAATGGGAAGCCATGGAACCCTCTTTTTCTTTGGATACAGCTGTTTTCATCTACTTTCCTTTTGCTTTCATACCCCATGCCCATCTCTTACTACCTACCATACATACCCCTCCCTTTATGAGATCTCACGAGGAACAAAACATTTTTTATAAAACATTTTTTATAAAACATTTTTTATAAAACATTTTTTATAAAGGTGTGAAGCTTCTCCCTGTATTGATGGAAAACTTGGAAAGGAAAGTCTAAACAAAACAATATTTACCACAGCTGTGCGCTGTTAGAATAGACAAATTCTCCATTTAAACCTGTTCCTAGCGTGGCAAAATGCTTTAACCAAAAGTAAGTGGAGCAAAATTGAATTATTAATAATAATTAGGGAGTGGGATGAATAAGTTAGGAGTAATTTTGTAAAGGGGATGGGAGTTTATAGTTATGATTATAATTCAAAGCTTATAAGTTTGAATGTCATTTTCTGTCCTATTGCTTGACTATGACCTTCCAATTCCATGATTAGAAAGTTGTGATTTTGAACCCCTCTCCTCATTACTTCATGCTCACCAATTTGTGCTTCTTTTTTGGACTTTCAAACTTGGACAATTCTTTTTTCTATAAATGTTATAAATGTTAAGTAACCTTTATGGTGAAGCGTTTTATATTGGGTAACATCTTAAGAATTTTCTTGAGATGCATGTGAAAGAGGACAAAACATGCTAGAAGTATTCGTGTTGGTATGTGGGGATAATCTTCACTCTTACAAAGTAAAGAGTAGATAATGTGACTATGTCGTAGGGATGTTGGGGAATGTCGAGGTTCAGGTGCTAAATCCGTTTTTTTCCCCCTTCAATTGATTGTAAGTCTATGGATCTACGGAGAAATAAAAATTTATTAAGATGAAGCTAGATTCTCAAAATTTCATATTTGTGGGTGGATATATACTAATTAAGTCTAATCAATCTTGTTTTCCTAAATAAAATCATTGATATTTGATTATGTGAAATATATTCAAGTATAAGCATGAAATGCTTCAAAAATTGCATGATTGGACACAAGTCTAATCTTACTATCACTATGGGTTGTTTTGTTTTGTCATTGTCACCAAATATTGATTTTAATTTGTAAAATATTGTGTTTTAATATTAATTGACATTTCTATGACGTCAAATTCTCTACCTCTAATTTGTCATAATTGTTAGGAGAAGAATGAAAAAAAAAATAGTATGAAATGGGAGCGAATATGTCTATGGTAGCATCTAGTTCAGTGTCATGGCCGTACGATGCATCGTATTCCTCGGTCGCAGCATGACACTTGTATGTTTTGGTTCACACATGGTTGATGTCGGTCTACGTGTAGAAGTCACAACCTATTCTCATCATAGTACATCTAGAACTCGATTGAACTCGAGAGAGCTTATTATTCCACCTCCCATCGAACAAATTAGCGCTAAGAATCAAAGTGATGAGAACATGCAATCTAAAAGTAATTCAAACGTGAAATTAAAGAAAGAAAAAAAAAGAGAATGTCGCAAATTGGAGTAAAAATGGTGGAAGAAAAGAATGCCTCACCCAAAAATAGTAAAACGAAGCGCAGAGTAAAAAATTCCCCTTACTCACGCGCCTAAAGGCGTTTCCCCAGGAGCGTGCATCACATGCGCCTTTACGCTCATGAAGTGGCCGTGGGCTTTTTATTTACTTATTTCTTTAATAATTCGAAATGAGAAAATTTTGAGTGCGTCGCTTTTTGTCTTCATATTCATCCTCGTCAGCCTGTAATTTCTCCTTTTTTCTTATTCAAACAAAAATCACCACGTGTCATATTCCGTTTGGTCCAAGTGGAATCCTCGTCAGCCTGTATTCTCCAGTCAACTGCCACGTTATAAAAGCGTACTGTTGGATGCCTGTCAACATCAGTTCAGTGCCCAGCTGTCATGCCGCATAGGATTTCTCCTCTAATCATGTTTTGTTTGCAATTGAACTCAATTAAGATAAATTCTTTTAAGTCTTTGTTAGTCATTATATTCTTAGGATTACTCTCGTTCAGAAGTGGACCATATTTATTCATATGCATCTCGTTTACTCTAGTGTCATATATCCACTAGCTTCCGCTTTGGTTTGTCGTCGAATCATGCTCTAATACCATTTATAACGTCTCATGCCTAAAAGCTAAATTTGAATTTCAAATTTTGAGTACGAGGCATTGCAACATGACGAGAAAAAAAAAAGATGGAACTAGATATTAAAATACATATCTAATAATTTGGGTTTCCATGTGATTGGAATCCAATATGAATTGCATAAGAATGGTATGAAATGAAAAGGAATGGTGATAAATCAAATCAAAGTCTTAAAAGAAAGAACTTTAAGTCCTCTCAATTAATAATATTATTATTATTATTATGGGGCACTAGAGATGAGAGGGGAAATAAAAGAAACCCTAAATTGGCGTATCATAATATAGACAAAAATCATGTGATAAACTTGATGATAAATAGAAAGAAAGTTAGGAGAATTTGTAAAACCAACAAAAGCTAACAAAATATATGCATGCCATGTGGTGTGGAGAAATAAATACAAATATTAATTTCTTTTTAATATGTCACTTTTCTTTCATTTAAATCATCTTTTTTCGAAATATGGATCATCAATAAATTTAAATTATAAACCAAAATTCCTTTTTTTATTCCTAATATAACTTCTACCTATAATATTTCATTATTATTTTGTTTTATGTGCAATTTTCTCTTTTCTTTTTCTTATGTTTTCCCACTTTTTTTTTTGTTTAAAAACGTTTTATAGTTATCGAGTACTTTCACTAATCATTTATTATACAAACAAATAAAAATAAAAATATATATTATAATAAACCTTAATATTGGAAAAGGTAAAAAAGGAGAAAAAAAAGCAGCAAGTGGTGGATGAAAAGAAAACTTTTTTGTTTTTGAATGTAATATTTTTGAATTTGAAAGATAACACAAACCAAAAAATAAAAAAATAATAATAAAAAAAAAAGAAAAGAAAAAGTGAGTAGGAGGACCACAAATTATTTATATATAGGGAATAAAAATGGTGCATTTTAATAATGCTGTGGTCCTTTATTTTATTTTAATTTTTTTAAAGCCCATATCTCTGACTTCCATCCTTTTATATTCTTTCTAGATAATTCTCGTTTTGATTTATCAGATTTCTCAAAATTCCTGAAAGAATATAAAATTAATTGTTACGTTATAATATCATTATGTTATATTATCTTGAATTTTCAGAAATCTGATAAATCAAAACGAATTTATATTATCAATATTATTATGTTATATTAAAAGAGATATTAAAGGAATTGTTATATGTCGTTAACATATAGTGCCTGAATGTTTAATTAATATTGGTCACATATAGTCCCCTCTTCGCATTTAATAGAAATTGAAGGATAAAAAATGGAGTTCTCTTCTCATGGATCAGGCCCAATATCTGATAAGTCCAAATTATTGGGCTGAAAAGCCCATATAATTCTTTTTCCCCCGGCCCTCAAAATGCTCGTCTCCCAACGCTCATTAATCAATGCTGACGTGGAGATATCATAATAATTATAAAAAAAATTTAATTACTATTTTATTTCAAAGACTTATTTTATCAGTTTTTCTCTCTTCCTTTTGAAGAAAAAAGAAAAAAAAGTTGACGAGTTCAAAGATCATCCATCACCTTCCATTTCACCAATCACGATCTATCTTTTAATATCTTTCTTTGACTTTATGAACATTAGTAAATAAAAAAATAGTTGACCAGTTCTAAGATCATCCATCACCTTTCATTAACTTCTAAAAAACAAATTAAAAATAAAATAAAATAAATCCTTAAACTTGTTATAAGATGAGAAAGGACAGTGGTAGAGTGTTCTAGAAACTGAGAGAGGCAGCTGAAAAGGAGCAAGTCTCCACGCAACCTTGTAGACTAGGATTAAGAACCTTGTCGGTGTTGACTATTTCTTTACTTCCAAAGTCAAACCCAAATCCAGAGTTTCCAGTTCGAATATATATATATATATATAAATGTTAAATACTTCTCTTCATATTTTATACATCATAACTTAATAACAACAATAATGATGATAATTATAAAAATAATAATGGATGAACAAGGCTTTGAAGTAATTTGATATGTCCTTTTCTTCTCAATTAATTTAACCAAATAATGTCATTTGAATCGATCAATTATTTTGTCATGAAATTAATTCAGCTATCCTAACTTGGGTTAAGCTAGCTGGTTTCCATTATTTTGTCATGAAATTAATTCAGCTATCCTAACTTGGGTTAAGCTAGCTGGTTTCCATTTGGTTCATTTCTTAAGATAAGAAGAACATGATTTGTTGACTAGCATGTTTGGTACTAAGTTACATAGAACGAGGGAGAAAACGTACTACTAAAATATAATTTGAAAAACAAGTTAGAGATAGAATCCAAGTTAGGCCACTGGCTTATATATAGTCCTGTTACAGGCATTTGAATATTTTAAATATAAATGCATAAGTAGTTCACATGCTACACTTAATAAGGGCTTCCAATCCCATCCATCAATAATTTATTTTGGTTGGTAACAAAAAGCTGACAATAAGATGAAATATTTATAGCATAAGATACATATTAATATATATATTATAGAGCTAAAGATGTCAGAAATATGAGCCTAAATGATTGGGGTTAGAAAAAAGAAATAACGAGAGACTATTTTTTGTAGACCAGTTATTGGGTAAGAGCCCTTTTTGACTTGAGAGTGATACCCATAATTTTCTACTAATTATCAGCTTGGACTCCAAAATCTAATATTACAATGCATGGGAGACTAAGTATTTATTACTTCCATCCATATTCAAACTTGAAATTACCCCCACCTTTCAAATTTTTCGGTCTCATCACAATTCACTAATTTATTTTCTTTCTAGAGCGATTTTAAAGTTAGAATGACTAAAAAAAAACTTCAAAGAATTGAAAATCATAACATATACTAATAAGATGTACCTTCGTTCTCGATGTCTCAATCATTGAAACTTTATAATTAAACATGTTTTATTTTAAGTAACTCTATATTGGAACAAAATACATGCTAATTAGCATTGATGGTTCTGTTATCAAAATTTTGTGTGAGATTGTAGTATATATCTTTAAGGGCTATTTTTTTTCCTTTGGATAATTTCAAGTTTAAATATAGTTTTGGTATTTGAAGGAATGAATTTATTTTTATTTACTCCCACTAAAAAACATTTAAAATTTTCAGTTAATACAAGTATTAACTTTATTCCTAATTTTTTGTAGACAAACTATGTTTAAGTTAATTAATCTTGTGCATTGATACTTAAAAGAGATTTTTGGTTAAGCAAGAGCTTTCCTTTCTTATAAATAAAACTATGTTTTAATTGGTGAATTGATAAGAGAAAACAGAAAGAAAGAAACTAAATTTATTATTGTACTTGATTAACTCTTTAATAAATACAAAATACGTATCTCTTTCAAATTTAAAGAGATAAATTAGAACAAAAATCAACCCAAAATATTTTGTATAATATATGGCCATATTTATTTCTAATTTCATAAAAGATTGTCATACTTTTTTAACTTTTCATCTACTGTTATATCACTAAAGTAATAATCTTTAGCATCTCCATGAAGCCATTCCTCAAGCAATTCCATTGCTAACAATTCCTCACTTTCATCCATTTCACTTTCCCCTTGAAAAACGCTCGTCTCCGGCGACACATCCGAATTTGACGATTCAAAATAATCAAAACCCAGAAATGTATCCATCGATTCCGATGAACCCGCCCCACTAACCTTTTCTCCTCCGGAATCCACCACCGGCGGTGAGCTGGACCGGCAAGAACTGTTCGTCGGTGGGTTTTTGTTCCATTCTTCCAGCCACCGTGCGATGTTGTCGGCGCTGGAAGCATATGTCGGAATTTGGCGATTGGGTGTTTCGGACTCTGCTATCGGCGGCGGAGGCGGTGGGGGTTTGGAGGTTTCCGGCGAGAGGGCGTCGGAGAGGGCTTGTTTGGCCATTTGAATGTCGGTTTGGAGGCGTCTCTCCCACTGGCCTCTAGAGGTGAAAAGGGCATCGCCGGAGAGATGGGTGGGCGGAGATGGGTAATGGCTGGTGTTGTTGAGATTCTTCTTGAGATGAGTGTTCCAGTGGTTTTTAATGTCGTTGTCTGTTCTTTGTGGAAGGTATGAAGCTATGGCCGCCCATCTGCCATGATCACAATAAATGCATCATAAATTTACCCAAAAAAAGAAGAGCAAAAAGTAAAAGCTCAGTTTTTTATTTGTTTCAACTTGGGTGGTTACCTGTTGCCAAGAAGGGCTTGAAGGTGAACAATCATCTTGTCTTCATGGTGAGTGAAATTACCCCTCTTGATGCCAGGCCTTAGGTAATTGGTCCATCTAAGCCTGCAACTCTTGCTGCATCTAAGCAACCCTATAACAAGAACAACAAGAAGAGTTAGAAGAAGAAGATTGGAAAAGGGTAAAAGGGGATAAAGGGGTAAAGAAGAAGGATATGAGGTTACCAGTGTTGGCAGGAACAGCCCTCCAATTGGCAGGGCCATGTTGTTGAATGTAAGACACCAAAACAATGTCTTCCTCAGGAGTCCAAGGGCCTTTCTTGACACCTTGTTTGTCACAGCAAGGAGGGCGAGGCATTGGAAGGCTTGATGTTTTGATTTTGTTTGTGTTGTAGTTAGTACAAAAAGCAGAGAAATATGGGGAAATGGGGAGTTCCGTGGGGTGTATAAATAGATTGACAAATGAAGCTGAGAGAGAAGAAAGGGATAGGGAAAAAGAAAGAGTCAAAGGGAAGAGGGGCAGCATTAAAGTTGTATAATACAAAGCAGAGGTGGAGGAGAGAAATAAAAAAGTCAAGGCTGTGGGTGTGGCTATAAACCCAATGCCGCCTCTCCGCCTCCCCAAACCGCGTCCCATTCAATGTCATCTTGCTCACTCATTTATACTCCAAAAACTCGTTCTAACTCTTTCCTAATCATTATCTTTCCAATGTAGTATTGATTCATTCATGTACACCACTTTTACTTCGATATTGAATGAAATTATTTTTAAGTCCGAGAAAAATGAAGGATAGATAGACGAGGGTAAGATAATCAAGCTCTATCTTATTATTTCTATGAGATTTGAGAAAGTGATGCTTTCCTTTTCTTTTTCTTTCGTAGATATTTTTACTTAAGAAAATATTGCTATTTGAAAGGTGTGTATAGTATCAGAAAAAAAAGAAAAAAATCATTTGTGTCAAATCTCTTCAACAAAAGCATATATGATAATTGGAAGGCAAAAAGTCAAAATATAAAGATATTATTAGTTGTCCCTTGAAAAAACAAAAAAAAAAAAAAAAAAAAACTTATTAGGCCAATACCCATCGCTTTCCCCACTCCCTTATCCAATACAATATTAATATTAAGTTAAGTCTTTAAATACAAAATGAACAATATCATATTATTGCAGAGGTACGGGATGATATTCATTGTTTTTAATAAATGTAGTCATATAATATAACTAAAAAATAACGTGTTTATTGGTACGAGACCTCTTGAATGAAACAAAAAAATAAAATCACAAGAGTGTTATAGACTATTACGTTATCTCTACTTAATAATTGTGATACTTATTATTTATGTTTTCCATAGAAGAGATTGGGGCATGTTTGTTCCAAAAGTCCATGGAATTGGGCCATGGCTAGCTATACCATGCAGTGGTAGGGGTGTTTTGGGGTCGGAGGGCCATGTGACCTTGTTCGTCTACCATGTGTAGAAAATAAATACTGTCACCTACCAATCCCTGTGGGGCATTGCTTTCTTTTAATTACAAAAGCCACCATTTATTTCACCCCCTTCAACTTTATAATTCCTTTTTTCTCACTCCAAATATTTATTGATATCACATTTTCATTTCCATGCCACCATAGCTACCAAATTAAAGTATTTATGGTCCCTAAAAAAATAAAAATAAAGTTCAACATTTTAAGTTACCCATACTAAATCTTATTGACGTTTTATTTTATTTTTTCTTTTTGAAAATTTAATTCTATGTTTTTTCGAGCACAAAAATATGATGAGAATTGAAAAACTTATAAAAGCGTGGGACCAAATTAAAAAATATAAATGAATTATTTAAAATGTTAATTTTATTGCATTATGTAATAAAACTTTTGAATAATTAGTTTGGTAAATGTATGTTTGTCGTGTAAGAATGGACGTATTTAATGTAAGTTCCAAGAAAACTTGGGTGTCGCCCATGTGGAACCCTTTACCAACCATTATATTTCATTTACATTTCATCTTATTCATTAAAGATTTTGTCCTTTATAAAAGATTATTTTGAACTTAAATTTGTATATTCATTTTTTTAATTTTAAAATAAAATGATAAATTATTTAACAAAGAAGTTAATTAATATTTGTTATGGAAAAGTTAGTTAATTAATTTTTTTTTTCAGTTTAAGAATTGGTCGGCTAAAACTATTTGATATTGTGAGTAATACATAATTTGACTTTTTAGAAAATAACAGAATAATATCTTTTCAAATAATAGTTTTTTTTTAACGTTAAAAGCTTAAGTTCTAGAACTTGTTATAAAAATTAATTTCTTAAAATAATAGTGGGCTAAAATTATGTTCAAAATTAGTCCACGTTTCAAGGGTCTGCAAGGTTTATTAATGGGCCAAGATGGTTAGATAGTCCATGTTTGAAGGGTCTGGAAGGTTTATTAGTGGGCCAAGATGGTTAGGCCCACACAATTTATTGGGCCAAGGGTCTACACCCCGTTCGTTCATTAGCAAAAAAATCATTCCACCCGTGTTTCGATGAAAATAATAAAGCAAGGAATTTTGGAACTTTGTTTTATTAAAATAATAATAATAATATAGAAAATATCCATCCTCAAAAACTAAAAAATAAAAATGGGAAGAAAATAGAGGACACGAAAATCGTGTCCGTTGATGTTGTGATGAAATTTAGAACGTGTGTGGCCATCGATTTCCTTCCAAAAAAAACACCCAATAAAATTCTTCCTTTCCCACCTTTTTTTTCTGCATGTATTTTTCAAACTGGTGAAAATTATATGTATGTTTCATATCTCTCAAAAATTAATTTTAAAATTTAAATTTTATTAGATAGAAGATTATTAAAAGAAAAAATTTAAATAATATGGAACCGACTTAGTTTGATAGGATGGAGAAAGTGGGGCCTTCCCAATACGGTGACAGTTGAAGCTTCATTCGTCTCATCATCGCCATTTTGACCAAATTAAATTCTCTACCTAATAAATTCCATTTATTAATATTTATTTCCACCTATAATCTACCATTTTCTTTTTTACAGCCTACAATTTTAACTTTATCAAAACAAAAATAAATTGTATTATAATATTGATACTTAAACTCAAACCTGAAGTACCATGCACTAATTAATTTATTAATTTATAATTATTTTAAATGATTATTTTTTTCTTTTCATTTATTTCATTTCCTTTTTTCACCAGAAAAATGTCCTCCATCCTAAAATGGAAGAAGTTTAAGTTTTTTTTTTTAAACAAATATATAATTATTGAGTTAACCTTATTGGATTTTAAATTTCGTTAATCAACAGATGTGATATTAAACTGTTCATTTTCCTTCCAAAATGGTTCATTTCAATCATATAAATGAAATTATAAAACTTAAATTGTTACGTTAATCATTAAACTTTTACTTTTGTTTCTTATATTTAAAAAAAATTCTATTTTTATTTTGTAACTTCTTAAAAATCTCTTTTTGTTTTTTTTTTCTTACTGTGTTAAAAAATCCCCCCCCTTGTTTATTTATACAAGGGCATAACTTGTATTTAATCTCTCGATGCCTTCTTCTATGCTTCCCTCTCTGTTCCTTCCCTGTTTTCACTGGTTATGCTGTCTTTGAATTCTTTCACTCTCTTCATTTTCTTCTCTCCTCTGTTTCTCTCCCTTTTTACCTTCCTCTTCAGGTGGGTTTTTCGTTTCTTCATTTTTTCATGTTTGTTTTTTGTTTTTTAATCATGGGGTTGTCGATTTCTTGTAGGTCTTTTCATGGGGAGGGTCTTTCTGATGATGATTCACGGCCGCTGGAGGAGGAGGCCGATGGCGGCGGCGGAGTGATTTGATTTCTCCTGTTTTATTTAGATAAATGATGAATTTGAATGATGGACATGTTTAAACTTACTTAGATTGAATAAGTTAGAGAGAGATAATGATATGGAAATTCCCATTTTGATTTAATTATTTAGAGATACCACAAGAATGTTTTAGGGTTATGGGTATTGCATACATCTTCACTTTGGCTTTTCTTTTCTTTTCTTTTCTTTTCTTTTAATTTCATTTCATAATGTTTAGGTCAACAAGGTGCTTTTGTCTCTTACCTAGTCCCCACTTTTCATTTCTTTCTTTTTAAAATATAAATAATGTCCTAGGTTATTAGACTTTTGCACATGACCCTACTTAGAAATTATTCTAAAAATAAAATATTGAAATAAATATATTTTGGCATCCGGATCATACGGTATAGACTTGAAAGAGGCGCGAAGAATATTGTTGAGGTTCTATTAAAGTTGAACTCGAGTTGCCATCAATTTTATATTAGGAAGAATAAAGTCTCATTTATGCAACAAAAAACTTCAAGACAGTGACTTCATTTATTCTTAGATGACTACAAATTTATAATGGATGATTAAACTCAAGATTTATAGTCTTTACATTTATGTATTTTAAGTTTTAAAGACTTTTTATTTATTTTGTTTTTAAGTTACATTTATACCGTTGACTAATTATGATGATAGAGCATGAATGTTATGAACTCTTGAAATGACTCATGGAAGATTAAAAGTTTCATTTTCAAGCTATATAAAACCATGTATGTTGTATTTGTAGGGGAGACTCACTTAGAAAATGTAGTAAAAGTAGCATTTGTGCTTTTGTTCACCGAGAGCTAAATTTCTGCATAATTCTATTTAGTTTAGATGGCATATTTAGCTAAAAAAAATTATAATTATATATAGTTTAGATTGCATGTTTAGAATCATTCAAGCTTGACATGATCGATCTTGTTTGTGCTGTGATTCAAATCTCAATCTAGTATTTTTGCTTTGAGATATTTGATCAACAAGGTAATCTAAATCATACTTCCCTTGTAGTGATGTCTTATCATTTGGTATTAGAGCTTTTCTTTGGGTTCATTCCTTATCAATTTTTATTCACACGAGTCTAGAACAGTTGATATATTAAATTTGATATGTTAGTCACTCGATAAAGTATCTATATTCGTTAAATGAAAGTAAAATAAGACTAGTTTTCTATGTGATCGATTTTTTTCCGTAATATTTGTGTGGAAATGATAGGGGTTTTGCAATCAAAGGATCCACTGAAGTCATTTTGTAGTGATAGAAAATCTTCATCCCCATCAATCAAGTCTCTTCTCTCGCATAACTTAAGGCTATACAGACAGAAGAAATGTCAAGTGGACCCAATGAAGAACTTCATAAGAGAAGTTCATTGTGATTTGGAAATGGTATATGTGGGCCAAATGTGTCTCTCCTGGGAGTTCATTCAATGGCAATATGAAAAGGCTTTGGATTTGTGGGAATCTCAACCTCATACACGACTTCACCACTACAGTCAAGTTGCTGATGAATTCCAACAGTTCCAAGTTCTCTTGCAAAGATTCTTAGAGAATGAAGCTTTCCAAGGCCCAAGAGTCGAAAATTACATCAAGAATCGATTCGTTGCTCGTAATCTTCTTCAAGTTCCCGTCATCAAAGGTAACTACGCCAAAGCTTTCTCAAGCTTTCTCAAGCTTCCATTCATATAATTTGGTTTCGTTTTTTGGTAGAGGATAAAACAAGGGATAGAAGAAAGGCGAGAAGAGGGAAAGAGGACGGTTACGAAACAATCACAAGTGATATACTTGTAGAGATATTGCAAGAATCAATAAGAGTAATTTGGCAGTTCATTCGAGCAGACAAAGATCACAGCACCACAACAAACTTAAAACGCTCGAAAAAGTTCCAAGCCGAACTCCAAAACCCAGCCGATAAGCAACTTCTAATCGAGATTCAAACAGATCTCCAAAAGGTTAGTTCTTTTTACTTAGATTTAACTAAATTCTTCTCATTATTCAATAGATTTTTGGTGTTGCAGAAAGAAAGGAAGGTGAAGGACATTATGAGAAGTGGAGATTGCATACTGAAGAAATTGCAGAAGAAGAAAGGAGGAGGAGATTTGTGTTTCTTGAGTGAAGTGGATATGAAGTTGGTAGGAAGAGTTCTTAAAATGTCAAGAATAACAACAGATCAGTTGATTTGGTGCAGAAACAAATTGAATAGAATCAGTTTCTTCAACACTCAAATCCATGTACACCCTTCCTTCTTTCTTTTCCCCTGTTCCTGCTAATTTCTTCCCTGTATATCACAATTATTGTATATAAACATGAACACACAACGTTTCCTTCACTGCTTTTTGTAATCAATCTTGTTCTCATTAGCCATTTGAAGAACAGAACAACAAAAACAATTACCACCCGTGATAACACATTACAAGAACAGTATTCTACCACAAACTTATCTGAGAAGAAAATATGGATCAAAACCTTCCCAGATTCCCTCATGTCCAAGTTCTGGGATCTTGTGATCTCTATTAACATCTATGGTCTCTTTGTGTATTCTAATCACTAACAAATACAGGTTAGATATCAGAGGGTTCCTAAGAAAAGGGTTAATAATCTTACCGATTTCGACGACCTCGGTGTCGAGAGGCTGCGTGCTAATGTGGGTTTTGCCATTTATCATACAGTTTGAAATGGAATAGAAGCCAAGCAAATTTCCATAAAGTGGAAGAAATGCATCTTTGTGGTTGCCTGCACCACCTATCCAATCAAATCCACCATGTTTGCTCATATGCTCATCTGAAAATTTTATCAGCTGATGGAAAAATCTCTTTCTCAACCCAACCAAATAGTTTATGAACCATTGGGTGTCCCATAGAGCAACTAGTTTAGATCTTGAAAGCTTCTCCAAGTGTAAACAACAGGTTTGACTGATCAATAACTTCTCTTCGTGATGATTATCGATTTCCTTGTCGAACACTCTTCTAACTGGGTCGGCTGGCGATGCGGCATAATTTGCTGTGTTCAATACCCAGTTTGCAAGGTAATCGAAGTACCGAACCCAATGGCCGAATATAGATGACAGGTACTCAAAACTTGATCCAATAACTTGCTCCACTTGGGTCCGAGCATCGGAGCTTGTCGTAGTTCTTTCCGAGCTAAAACACTTCTGGACGTCAGCTGCGAGGCTTTTCCTAATCTCGTCGTCTTCATCCTCCAAAAGCATAATACAGGTAGACCATATATTAAGGATTTGATGAGCATACATATTCACATAATCTCTCTGTTCAAAATGGGAGTTCGAAGTCTCCCGAGGGATTTGGTTGTCGAACATATAATCACCAAAGATTTCAGCTTGGTCAAGCAAACCTGAGGCTATAATAGAATCTGCAGCGGCCGTGCGCATATTTACTGGCTCTGATGCAGCACTATGTTGCCTTATCAGGTCAGTGAATAGGGTAATACAGGACTGGAATTCCTCCAAGTTATTTGATGTTCTATCTTTTGGAGACTCTCCCATCATGGCATCAGAAACAATGGAGGCAGAATACAGCACCGCACAGCGTTTTATGCACGTTCCCATGCAACGAAGGGTAGTTTCCCGAGTTTTCGCATGTTTCGTAAGCTTATACAAGGAAATCAACTTATCCCAAAACTGAAGAACAGAACCACAGTCCATCTTACCAATATAAACTACCTCTTCAGTGCATTCCACATTGCCAAACTTCTGAAACTGAGACATATTCCAAGCGAAAAGATTCTTTAAAATATAGTATAGACATCTGAAATTCTTCTCCAATGACAAAAGCTCTGTAAGCAAGGCTTGGAGGTTGGTTTTAGTCCAGTGATCAACAGTCCTAATCTCATGACTACTCAAGTCATTGAACCCATCAGAATATTCTGTTGATTTCAGAAATTTAAACAGCCATTTCAACGTCGAAAGTCGAACTTCATAGCATGGATCTTGTAACGAGCAGATTAGTCTTTCTTGAAGTTGTGGAAAAGGATAATTTATTAGAGTGGCTGGCACATCTTCATCAGACTCAGATCTTTGTGACTTCTGAATAGCTGCATAATCTTCTTCATCAAATGGTTGAAGCACACAATTGAAGTAGCAAATAGCTGCTTGTTGCCGAAGTTCTGCCAATGTTGGATCATAATATGACAGTTTGTGGTAGGTTTCCATATCTAAGCACTCAGTAGATAGATCCAGAAGCAGGTTGCGGATGATATACAAACTTTTGCTTCTTGGGCATGTTCTAACAATACTCAACATGTGCCCTAGGACTCGTAAGAAAGAGGTACTAAGAATCGGGCAAGAGCAATGTCTACGCCTAGCCATCCAAGAGCAACGTCCAAGGACATCAACCAAGTCATTAAGAATCTGGCTTTTCTTCGAAATATCTGCTAGATTTCTACAATTCGTATCCAAAAGAGAAATCAACTGCAACAAGATTCCATGGATCTTATTATACGAAGAACGTTGAGTGGTTGCAGTCACATCTAAGACTGTGCTCGATTCGGGAGCCATGATTGTGTTGTCATCAACAGGCAACCCAGATGCTATATTGAGGATGACTGATGGTAAGTTCTCATTGGACACCAGGCCTGTTAATGCTCTAGATGCAAGAACACGAATTCGTAGATTGCTTTGAGACGAGCACTTCCTGATGAACGGCATGAAGAGAAATGGATCCAGGTCGTCCCCAGCTTCACTTACAATTGTAGAAGGCTTAAGCCTGGATAGAAGAATTAACACAGGACACAAGCTTGGGTGCACATCTTTTGCTAGATTGGATTCTGCATTTCCAGAACAGCCATCATCAAGAGAATCAGTAGCCACTTTCAATTCATCCAGTAGAAATCGATGCAATGCTGGATACCTGTTGGCAATAAAACTTCATTAAGTTGTGAATGGATATAATATCCCCATCAAATAAAAACCCTAACAAAATTCAAGTTAAAATCACAAGGAAAGTGCCTGTGAAAAAATTCAACTAAAAATTTTCAGTTAAAATCTGAAATCAAAGATATCATACCTGTGAAAAAATTCAAGTCCAGTTAAAGCTCGACGAGCTGATTCTCGTTTGTGAATATTGAGAAATCCTACCATCCGCCGAACTAAAGCAGTGTACGCCAAGCAAGCACTGTTACGCACCTCCCAGTAAGAAGAAGAGAATGCGCGAATAGAAACAATTATAGCCTGAGCAGAGAAACCAGATGTATCAGTTGCTAGGTTGGCATCATTGAAAGAGGCTCTAAGGACATTGAATGCATGAACTGTTGGTATAACGCCTTCATCGCGAATTTTAGAGGCTTTTTCACTTGCATAAGTCTCATGGGGCGACACAGACTCTGTGGATGGTAACTCGGAGAAGTTTCTGTTTTTACAGTCCGAATCAATTGGATTCTGCAACAACCTCTCAGCTACATCTATGAGCCACTTCAGAGCTCTTGGTAGAAGCTTCTTAGGGGAACCTTCTGGCTCTGCTAGAAAAAGAGCAATAAAGGCAGCTGGAATACCAGCGCTTCTCCTCAATAAATCGTCGACTGTCTGACCATTTGCAGTCATTCTTTCCATTAGCTGATCCATCCAGGATTCTGTTAACTTACAAAGTCTAGAAAGATAGGTTAAGTTAGAGAATTTATATTCCTTTGAAAGGAGAAAGGTTTAATGTCCACTCATAAACGTTTGCACAAATTTCCATGATCTTTTATAGAATTTGATGATATTAATGACAGCATACAAAATTTAAGTGTGTTATTCAATCAAGCAAATGCATGGATGCTCTAGCATAGCAGAAGAACGAAAATATAGAATGAGAAAAGCTTCAACTCATGCAAAAACTACGAAAAAAAAAAAACATACCTTTGGTCATTTGAACAAAGTAAACGGTTGCAAAGAGCAGTAAATCCGGCCCTTGTCTTATCGATCGCACCATTGTGTTTCATTTTCAAAAGAACTTCCAAAAAGTGGTCTCCGATCACTTTAAGTTGTCTCAAATCGAGTACTTCATCGTGCTTTAATATAATGGAAGCATTTGGATCAAATTCAACTGAATCAGAAGCAGCAGCAGGCAAAGGCACTTTCCTTGTGATTGTTCCCAAAAGAAGACTAACCTGCAAATGGCCAGTAGACAGAGATAAGGGAGACAATCAAATGAATGAATTGGAGACAATCAAAAGGTAAAGTACCTCTTTCATGGCAAGCCAACAGCCAACCATCACAATCTGTTCTGATGTTCTTGAATTTACTGTAGTTTTTTCCTTACTATCTTCCAGTTCAGACAACGACGTGGATGCATCAGCCTCATCTGGAACATCCAACAGAAAGGCATCATCATCGTCCATGTCGTCCATGTCCTCCGGAAGGTACCAGGCATCTGCTGAAACCACGCCGAGTGCCAGGGAAGTTATTCGCATCACAAGCTCCAAAAGCTTTTCCAGTAGACTTCTCATCTCCAAGAGACTAGAGAGCACGATATCTGAACTCCAATCCAACTCTTCAAAAGTATAGCGCAAAGCGAGCAACACGCCATGAACAAAGCTGTTTTTGCAGGCTTCAGCGAGATTCCTCTCTCCCTCAGTTACAGAGATATTCAACCAATCAATTAAGGATTTCAAATACTCTGCCACCGGATGGTTCGATCTGCATATCTCCTCACCCACATTTGGTAATTTATGCACGGAATCTAGGCAAACAACATCACCTGAAGCTCTGACTATCCAGCCTAAATCCAAAACATACTTTCTGAATACGAGCCTTAATGTTAGTGCTCCAGCGTCACTTTCTCGGACACGGGAGCTGCAAACTAACTTTTTCGCCCATGTGATTACTTCTCCCAGCATATGTTCACTAGAAATGCCAGGAAGTGGAGTAGGAAAGTGAAGCAATATACGGAAAGAACTTTCTCTCAGACTATCCCAACTATCAATTATTGATCCAACTAACAAAAGAACTGAATCAGGTGAAGTAATTCCTTCGTTATAGGGAAGGAGAAGAGTTTCATTAGACTTTTCTTTTGAAGGAACAACTGACCAAACATTAAGCATTACTAGAAATAGATCCATCGCCATAATTTTTCTCCTATAGGGTGCAGAAGGATAACACGAGAAAAACAGAAAGCAACTCAACCACTTCATAAAACGAAAAAGATCATCCGCTCGACCAGCTATAGTTTGCTCATTTCCATTTGGCAGATAGCTTTCACGATTAGAAGAAGAAGCACGTGGTATCCAACTACCCTGCTTGAATTGTCTCTCCAAAGCTGTTCGTACTCGAGAAAAAAACTTTCTAAACAAGCTAGTCCATTTCATCTGGAAAGCTGTAGAGGAACACCTCATGTTCAATGGTATTGCTTTCTTCAACAAAGTAAGTTCTAAATGAGATGGAAGACTAGAAGTTTTAGGGTTTAAGAAAATAAATTCTGCAGCATCCACACGTAGTGACTCGTCAACATGTGTCAACGCTAATACAAGCCAATCAACAAGGATTTCGACCTTTACTCCCTTGATGAAAACAAGAGCATGACAACCAAAATATTCTATTTCATGGGCAAATCGCTGTTCTAAGCTACGTTTTTCTAGCCAATCGATGTCTCCTTCAATTAAAGCAAGTGAACGAGATACTTTGAACAATGAAATAAAAATGGCAACTTTCTGTTCAACTCTCAGTTCCATACTACCTTCATTATTACCAGGATAGAGAACTCCATTGTCACATGCGCTAGGCCAGACTGAGATAAACGCAAGCATAGGGAATATACTATCTATGTCAATTTCAAACAATACTGGAAGAGCATAAGTGTTCAAATTTGATCGAAGCTTTGATATCCCAGAACCAAGTCCACGAAGAACGGGTGGCAAGCAACATCCTCTGTAAAGTGCATACCCACCTTCAATACCATCACTACTCCAGCACTCATCCCGCAAGTGCTCAAGGAAACACTTCAAAAAAGAAGTGGCAGCACAGCACACATCATCATCATTGTATGCTTGTACAGTATCAGATAGCAGAGAAGGACTCATATCTAACAACGCCTTTGCACCCAACCTCTTGGTCAAAGAAGCTAAAGGAACATATCTTCCTTTACAGCGACAACCCAAATGAAGAAGATCTAAAGCAATTTTTCGCAAGTACGACTTCGTTTTCTCGCTACCCTCTGACCAGCATAGTGACGATTGAATCTCCAAAAATAGATCGAAAATGAGATGCACTTGTTTAACAGTTTGACTCAAAGGATCTTCCAAGTTGGTCCACATAATTCTTAGTATTCGACTTCCCATCTCCTCAGGGAGTGGATCATAACTACAGGATGTATCAGTAAGATTACTAACTAAGGAGGTTTTTATTTGTTGCAAACAAATCTGCAGCACAGTCAATGAATGAAAGTTAAAATGGCTATCGGTAGGATTTTCACAGTAGTTACATAGCTCAGGCAAAATGGCATCATAGAGTATCGTTTTGACAGAGTTACCACTATATAGACAACCTGGATCGCCATTCAAATCTTCTTCTATCATAGAAAATGGTATGTTGAGCACAGGTCTTGGAATTGCTGTTAGAATCCCCCTGATCAAGCAGAGTCTACTCAACACTGAAAAAGTTTGAATTTCAGCGCAGACATTCGCTTGATGAGGAACCTTCGCAACAGCATTCCTAAATTCATTCTCGTACTTCAAACATGAAATGTGGTTAGTTTGTTCAAAAATTCCATAGAGGATGAGCACCCCAAGTTCTTCCGAGTTGAGACAAACTTGCAGAGAAGCACAGAAACTCACCCCAGCAGACACATAACAATCCCTTGAAAAAGCTAAGGATTTTAGAATGCTTAAAATAGTACTTACAATCATCCCCATAACACTTGAATCTTCCAGGAACTTGGAGGGAAATCGCTGGAGCAAGTAGTACAAGCAAGACAAAGCCTCTTGACACTGTTCAATGACGATTGGAGAAGGCCTAGCCAACTCATTGGTTTCCTTAACTACAGAGTCCAAGCTAGAAACAATATCCCGAGAAACCAAAATGGCGCAATCTCTAATAACATCCACTAAATATCCCAATTTGGGCATTCCCATTACCGATAAAGCCACCCTCGACACACAGAACCGCTTCTCTCCAGCTTGTTGCATACCACTATGCTCCTCGCAGAGATTCCTGAAACACTCTCCCAATGAATCCTGGAATTTACGGCTTTTGGCCAAAGTGGAGACAAGGGTTCGATGCAGAGGCTGGGAATTCTCACAGAACAAAACCTCCAAGTAAAACCGCGCAGCTCTGGACACCGAATCCTCGTCTCCATTGGCTAATAACTCGGAGAATGCGGAAGCGACTTTCTTGGCGTGGTTTACTTGAGCGTAAACGGAGTTCAAGGATACAAGTTCGAGTAATTCAGTGAAGAATTTTGAAGAGGATTGGTGTTGGGATTGGAAGGAATTGAGAGAATCGATATATGAGTGAGGGAAAACAACTGCACTGTAAGTATAGCGATGACGATGCTGCAGAGCTCGCCATTTAGCAGACATTGATGCGGTGATTCGGAGTTGGGCTACCCTTTCTCTCTCCCTCCGCTGTAAACTGTTGATTTAGGGAGAGAAACAGTGGGCGGGGAGAAGAAGAGAGAAAATGGCGGCCAGCATAGTATCTTAAATTAGGGCCGGCACGAGTTTAGTTTTGGAAACCAATCAAGTTTAGATTTTTTTTTTTTCCTTTTTCTCACAAAACTTTCGATCATTACATTTTGGTTAAACTGTAAGATCAAATGGGTTATTTTGTGCATGAAAGCAGCAATTAACTCACCTTCAGAATCAGATCCCTCATTCTCTTCTTCTGCGATTGTTTCAATCTCCATGTCGCTAGGGTTTACTCCTTTCAAATGGTGTTTTGCATTTTGATAATTGTGATTTAGCAATGATTTTGATAGTTCTTACAGCCAAGAACATGAACTGGATGTATGGAAGGAGCGGCCCTAAAAATAGATGTAATATTACATTGTAAGATGATCTAAGATCAGCCAGATTTTACCAAGATCTAAGATCAGCCAGATTTTACCAAGTTTCAAAAATGGAGAGATATTGCTTTTAGTAAAAGTACTTCACCATTGCTCCCAAACAGACATACCCGGACAATTTTAAGGGGAGTAGGTCTTTTGTCGTTGAAAAATTTTCCTTATACTCAACCCTCGTCATTAAAGATGTCTATTTTATCTGCACTCTAAAGTCATGTAGAGGGAATCTCGTTTAAACAAGAAATAATAGATGGAGTGGGAGACTTTTTTTTTTTTCATGCATGAGATCGGAGACAAGTTTATATTCTCCAACCTCGTCTAGAGTCATGTGGGGATCCATCGATAGCAATTCAAGGTTACAAATCATAGAGCTCGCACCAAAAGTGAAGCAAGTGGCAGGCAATCTAATCATTCATATAATTTGGACGAGTTCACTATAAAATCCAAGAAAATACAATGTACAAGTCGTCTGCTTTCTCAGACCTTCCTTGTGGAATATCGCCTTTAAACCTTCTGAAACTACCTTTCACTATGGATTTCATATCCTAGTGAACCAGTAGAGCATAATCAGCAACAAGAAGCCAAAAGATCAAGAGCGTAAAGGGAAAGAGGTGGGCAATAGAGAGATGACATTTCATCTAACCAACCCAAGCCTGCAGCAATTCAATGGTAATATTTCAACTCATCAAAGTTATAACAATGAGCCCGTAGTATAAAGTTTTGGACACATTAAGGGCAATCGTAGATGCTTCTTCAAGTTCAGGCAAGATAACGGTACAATTTTCTATCTTCTTTGTCCCTCTCCAAAAACTCCCTCTCAATAAGAGATTCAATTCGTTTTTTAATCACAACAGGGTTGGGAAGGAACCTTGACTGCAGCTGCTTCGTGACTTCAGCGACGATGTTATTGTGATCCAATACCCGCCTTGCCTTCATTATTCTGACTATCGCTGCCTCAATCTGTGGTTTCCGGTCTTCCTCTACCCTCTGCCGCGTTTCCTGGTTTTCTGGCTCGGACTCTCTTTGTGCAACCACAGTACCGATCTTCACCTTGTACAACTTGCTCGTGAACTTGTCGTTGAAGAAAAATGCATCATCTTCAGCAATGTCCTTGCTCATTGGCTCCTTCCGGAGGACATTCCGTCCTTTCACACAGGCTAATGACTGTAGACATCTTTTCAAGTCTACTGCTGGAATCTCTGTGGCTTGCTCGATGTCTCTATAATTCAACCGATCAGCATTGTTGAACAGCATTAGCACGCACATTTGGTACGTTGAAACATTCAACTCATGCTTCTGGCCCTTACCAAAAGTTGCTTTCAGATCGGCTGACCCCATATTCGTTTGCCAAGATAACCTTCGGCCAGTATGTGTCCCAAGGTAGTAGCTTTTAAATTTTTCACATATCCCAAGAATTTCTGGAGGAAGGTTGCAAGTTGTGCTGGCCTGAGTAGGCCACGAACCTGTAGTGAGGACTTGCACAACTAGTGCGGGACCTTCTCCTAGCTCAGCACCAAATCTTGAATAGAAACCCTGCATTGTATCCTGTGATGTCTTCATATCAGTGAACATGCCCTCCAACTTTGAGGTAAATTGGTACCCACACTCTGTTTTGAGCTTAACAATTAAACTTCTTTCAGCGTCATCAGAGACAGTTTTTCCGGACAGAAGCCTCTTGGCCAAATGTTGCTTGTAATATTTCTCGAATACATCTTTCTCTTGAAGGTAACGAAAAAGCATCATAACCTTGTCTAGCACAATTTCTATATCCTCTTCACTGACTCCTCTCAATCCTCTACGTAGCTTGTCATCTACAAACAAGGATATAAATTCGGGAGATCGAGCATTCAAGTTGATAAAATATTCAAATGAGGAATTCAAGGCGTTTTGGAACGTCTTGTCGTTGTTGAATGCCAAGCTGATAACCTTGTCATATTTATCCTTCAAATCAAGGAGTCTCTGCACATAATCCACGGGATCTTTTATCCTATCAGGATCTGTCACCAGCTGCTTACCTGTATCACGGATGTAAGATGTCATGACATCCCTCACTATAGAGAGTCCACTTGGTACACGACGAAACAAGTTATACATTCTGCCCAAATCTTCATATTTATCATCAACAAACATATTTACTAAGCCTGAGTTTTCCATATGGACTAATCTTTGCATGTGACTTTCTATCATCTCTTTTTCCACCACACTGGTTATCTTAGGTTCACTTCTAGCATCTAAGTAATGGGATACTCTTTCTATTTCTTCATTCAAGCGTCGCTCAGCCTTTTTCAGATAATCCCCACAGTCACAAGACTCAATAAATTGCTGAGACTCGAGACGATAAAAATCTGCAGAGACATCAAGAAAATGCTTTTCGAAGTCTTCTTGGTAAACAGAAGAGCCTAAATCCATAAGCATCTTTACAATGTTCCTCATTAAACCCCTGTTTATAACTTCACCACTCCTTTCCATATGCACAAGTTCAAGAAGAGTATCTCGGAGTCTACTCTGGGTTTTGATAGAGTGGATGACAACATCCCTCCATAGATTCAAACCAAGTTCATGAACTGGAGTTTTGTGAGTGCTTGGAATGAAAGTTCTATCCATGTACATCAATATGTCGCGGATCATTTGCAAAGCCTTGTTGTGGTCTGCCCATTTCCTGTTCAATTCTACCAAAAAAAGTTCTCCTTGAGCTGCTTCAATTCCTTTAGATATTTCTTTCAGATGAAATGTCATTGTGGTTACAAGTCCAGAGTAAAGTTTTTCCCCAAATTTATGCAGCACCATATTGTACGCATTCCTAAATGCATAAGATGCTTAATCATCAGGAGAGAAAATATTTTTCAAGAATGACAAGATACACTCAAAAAGGCTTGAAAGCAATAAAAGAAACAGGGTTCCTACTATACTACAACAGTAAAATACTTGCTCAAGTTTATAAAAATGAATGTTGAAAACATACAACAATGTAGTTAACACTGTAAAGTAGTCACAAACTAGCTGATAATGCAGCTACAACCACAAATTGTTGAAGCCACTTTACTACCCCGTCCACATGCAAAATAACTTGATTTGAGTAAGAAGCTTTGAAGCGGATGCATTACATAAAATAATAATCCTTTTTTTTTTTTTTTTTTTCAGGCAGCGGTGAAATAATTGTACACTAAAAATGCAAAGAGAGAGAGAGAGAGAGAGATAATGAAGAAGTTTAAAAAGCAGATCAACATGGTAGCAATTGAAATCTTTTTCATCTGAATTGTATTCCTATCCCTTCAAAATCATCATCACTTGGAATTTTAAAAGATGCACAGAGCACAAGTTGAACAAAAACTCACTGATTTAATTTTAATAATGCACAAAGAAAAGTCCATCCTCCACCCTTCCCGTTAGAACATGCTGAGACAATACTCAAAATCACATTGAGCAAAAAATAAAAACAATTTGATTGGTTAAAGTTTACACGCTTAAATTGGAATGCATCTGATGACATAAACTACAGGTATGATGATAACTATCACAAACAAGTAACATTTGAACCCCTGTGCAGTTATCCTACATGCATATAGATGTGTTAGAGCATCAGTGGTGAATAGCACAAAGGCATCTGATACGAATGTTATTAGGGATACATCAGTAATTAGTGAGGAAAGCTCTCTTCCTGCCAGCAGTCTCTAATCTTAGACAATTTCGTGTCTCATGGTAGATTCTTGATAATCTCTCCTCAAGAAAGTTTCCCCCACAGCTATTTGTCTCCCAAAAATTTTACATTGCTCCCATCTCCAACCTTGAAATTACGATATTTTTCAATGGGCTGTCTGCATTTGCTTATGAAGTGCCAGGGGCTCCTTTTACTGATGCTTTCTTTGGTAACCATCCATGACTATCAACCTCACATTTTATTTTGATAAGCTCAACTGCTTATTTTGTCATCTACTATTAATCTCCATAGCAAGTTTTCAACAGGGAAAATTCCAACTCCACTTAGCTGCAAAAGCAATGTTCCTTTTCTTCAAGTTTTCGGGACAGAGACCTCCTTTGTCTTTGTTCTAAAGAGAAATTTCCAACTTGTGAGGTGGTACCCTTCTTCAGCACCAATTTTAGCCCAAAGAGAGTTTTGAACTTTACTTTCCAAGAGATTAGCTACCTTTGTTGGCATTTGTAAAAAAACAAGGATTAACTCTACTGCAACCCGCCCTTTCAAGATTGCACAATTATCAAAAGAATTTGAAAAAGAAATCTAGGAAGGAACCACATTAATATGATTACTGGAACAATTTGATACTAAATTGAACATAAAAACAAAATAGCAAGCATGCAGAGATAACGTACTTGCAAACAATGTCCTCAAAAGACATAATCACAGTAACTTAATAAGCTTAAAATGGAAACTACACAGAATTACAATGCTGTAGCTTGCAGCTACACACTTCCATAAAAATTAAAAAAATTAAAAAAAAAAAGGAAAAACGAAAAGAACAAAAGTGGAACTTTCAAAAACAGAGCCAAAATGTGTAGAAATTCAAGAAGGGTCATGAAGTAGGCAAAAATTGAAATTGTTTGGTGGCTATCTTTGCAAGTGGTCATGCCAGCTACAAATTGTAATCTGTAGTCAGATTAAGGATCATACTAACTACTACAACCACATATTGACGCCAAGTTTGTTGAAACAATGGTATTAATCTGTTTAGTCCGAAGGGGATAATGGATCAGAAGTATAAAATATGTAGCTGCACATCCCTAAAGCTAAAGAAGTCATAGAAACCATCCCGTTTATTCCTAGTTGTACACTTGTACGAGAGAAGGTTCCTAGACAATCATGATATGTTCTTTTCTGGGCTACACTAGTTGAAGGAGAAGTCATCAATCAACTGTGTGGAGAACAACTTGAAGTCCTAAAAAAGGACTTCTAGGTTGTTCATGATCTTTCTTAATTTATTTATATGATTTATATGCAGTTAAAGGAGAGGCTTCCAACCGAGTTTGTGGAGTAGAACTTAAAATGTACTGTTTTCTTATTAGCTAGTCTAATGAGTCTTTCTTTTATGCCAAATGCGTAATATTCAAAATCACATGCCTCTTAAACATGGATCTACCTTACCAAACCTACCTCTACATCAGTATCACATAAATCGAAAAGGATATCAAACATTTCATCAGCAAGTTTAAGAAATAGAAAAAGGTCATATTTAATCTGGTAATACCCCATTGCCACTTACCCCATAGAAACAAGAAATGTGAAGCATGAGTATTGAGTATAGACAATAGGGCACTGTACAAAATGATTGTCAAATACCAAATTCACTCAATCAACTGTGTGGTCGCAAAAAAATTTCTAAAAATCGTCAATCAAAAGGGATAAGAGAAGAATAACTAGAGACATCTTTATTTAGTTAAAAGAAGGGGATTATAGAAGACGATGGCATTCTAGATGAAAGAAGGATTATAAATAAGTTATTATGCCATTTGGTTCAACTAAAACTCCAAGAATTTTTCATGAGGCTCGTGAACCAAGTTATTCAACTTCTCGTCAATTGCTTTGCTCTCATTGAGTTGGATAATGTCCTTGCGAATAGAAGATCCATTCAGGAACCATCTCGGACACATACATAAGACTAGCAAATAACTATCATGCCTTAGTTCATAAAGCAGAAGGGTAATATGTAAGTCGCAACATTTCCTTAAAAGCACTAACCATTCTCTGAAACACATAGGCGCAACAGAGAAGTAATATGAGAATCACTGCTTCAATAGAAAACTCATTGCACAAGTTGCAATCTCAAGTTCCATCCAAGAGTTGCAGCAAAGAGAGAGCGAAATAACATGCTGCTATACACGTGAAATGAAAAGGAGCGGAAGCAACCTGTAAAGCTCTTCGAAGCTGAGCCCGCTAGCGTTGTGGTTGTATATCTCGTGAATTGCATGTTCCAAAATCTTCCACGTCTTCTCAGCATATTTCGGATCCACCACGACCCGGTGCTTAAAGGCCTCTATCTGGAAATTCCTCTTCTTCTGCGCACTCATGGCTTCCAAAGATCGGATCCCAGAAAACCCTTAATCTTAATTGGATGGTCGAACCCTCCAACGAAGCCCTAGGTTTTGAAAAGACGCAGACGGATCAATTGTCACCGAAAGAGCAAGCAACAAATAATGATGGAAGAAGATTTGAGAGAAGGGAAATGGATTACAGACAGAAATGAGAAATTGGACGAGGGAAAGAACACGGAAATCAATATCGAGAGGATTTAAGAAGCGCCTGGACAATTTTTGAAAGCAACAATTTGAAGAGAAAAAGGAACAATGGAACAAAATTTACACTTTTAATTGAAATTATCCTTTTCTTCTCGACGTGGTTCTCTTTTTCCTCCAATTTAACTGAGATGGGTTTGCCCAAGCTTGGGAGGGTCAGAGTGGCTTTGCAGCCGGGCCAAATTGGGACGGATGGATCAGACCGGTCTAACTTATTGCATTTGTTTTTCGTTTTCTTTTTCTCTAAAATTTTATAGAAGTGACAAATTTAATCTATGCCCGAACCTATCCGACCTAAATTGTAAGAATTGGGTTGAACTAGTTTTTTAGGACCCGATCTAGTTCAAGTTAGGTATGGATTCATTGTGCAAAGGATCGAGTCAACCCGACCCAACTCGATTGCATAAAAAGAAGAAGAAGAGAACGAGTTGCCAAGCCCAACCCGTGTCCTTCTTCCTCACATCTCAGTACTAAGTACATAGTACTCGTACTCTTCCTCGCACGACACATAGTGATCAATTGACGTATCCACATTCCACATCAGTACTTCTTCTCAATTTGTGACGTTACTACTCGCCTCGTCAAGCACCACACGGTTCTTCTTCTCCATCAATTCATCTTCTTCGTTCTTCATAGTTCCTTCCTTCCATAGTGTGCCACCTTGTAGACGCACATGCACAGTTGCACTCCTCCTAATCCTCACAGTGGCTACTAAGCTATGTTCCTTTTTGTAGAGACCTATTGAAGGACTTGTTGCATAAGGTGTGTTTACATTATTCATATTGAGGGGCATCCTCTAGTTTTATTTCCTTTCATCTCAATAATTCTTCTTCATCGTAACATTAATCGCAATGAGCTAAGATGCTATTAATAAGAGTTTATTAATTTTATAATAGACGTGAAGATTCAAGATGGCTATTAATGGTACAACTGAACTAAACACTCAACCTGAAGCACTGCTCACTGTCATAGTCCCTCCCATCAGTAAATCAAACTGTAAACTAATCTTCTAATCCATTCATTGAGTATTGTCCTTTGAAGTGTATAATAAGCCAAGCCTTATCACTATCAACTTTGTCATTTTAAAATGCGTCTGTTAGGAAGAAATTTATACATTTTTATAAAAAATATTTTGTTCCTCTGTTCAATTGATGTGATATCTCACATCATCTATCAGGAAAAACATCAACCGATCCTAAAGAGCACAACCACAGATCCTACCATAACTATATTTTTTTAGGATTACTACTTGTACGATTGAGAATTCTACGAATATAGCTAAATTAAGAGTATAACTACAATACTACTAGTTAGGAAAAACGAAATCTATATATTTTCATAACCGTATGATATTATACACTTAGAAAATAATTAGTTTATAACTAAAGTGAACAACCGGAAGATATGTGGTGGTTCACTAGCTAGTTATCAACCGATCACGTTTCATATTTGATAAACCTCTTAGATTTTTTTAACACACTATTTTCATGAGCATGTATTATTCATTTTAATAACTTATCTCTAAGTCATATTTATATCTCTATTTTTTTTAAATTTAACCGCTGCAATGGTGAGAGATTTTATTATCCATATTTAAAATGACAATGAACGTTTTATTTTTTAAAATACTTTAAATAACATTTTAGGAGAGAAGCTAACATATAATAATTTGAAACAATTTTAGAGGCTGGATTAAAATTTTTTTTAATATACAATATTAAAGGCAAGCAAGTTGTAAATGGGTTGTATTAATTTAGTCTATAACTCAGGTTTTACCTAAATGTATATATGTATGTATATGTTATATGTATGTATGTATATATATATATATATATGTAATACAATAAGGTACAATTTGATTTTTCACATATTTTAACTACTAATTATTACATTTTAACTCATAAAATTTTAATTAGATGGATCACTTAATAATTATAACATTTATTATAATTACATCAATAAAATTTTAATTTAATCAATTTTTTTAGTTTTAACTATTGCTTGATATCGATACATATACTAATATTTATATTCTTGATTTTAATAAATTATCAATTTATTGTCAAATTAATTATTTACATTACGATAATATTTTAATCCATTAATCAACCACAAAATTTCACCTCAACTTCATCTTAAATTTTAAATATAATTATTATTTAATTGAATTTCTTTTTAGATTCATTTCAATTCATTTTTATGGGATCAAATTAAAAATTTATAAACATAAACGTTATGAATCTCATAATTTACGAAGTCATCGATCAAATCAAAAATTTTAGAAGATAATTATAGCAAACTTTATATTCCTCGTTTGTGCAATTTTCTTTTGTAATTATAATAATACAGTTATTGAGGACACGTCAGATCGTGAAAGGCCGTGACGCTCCATCCATCACCCGCCGTCCCACTTGCAAATTACCACCCTCCCATGCCACCTGTCTCCCAAGACCTTGCTAACGTCACTTACACCCTCGGTCACCGTCTGGGACCCACCACCCCGTGCCCACTCACGTCCTGCCACGTCTCCTCCCTAAGAAACCTGCAAGGTTATCGGAACCACCAAAATCTGTCTTACCAGTCTTCTTTCGCCACGTAACGAAAATATTACCACAACGGATTATTAAAATGACGTGGCGTGGGAGAGGTGGAATTCCACTAGTGACGTGGCGAACAGCGAGAGAAACCTCCATAAAAAGAAAATAAAAAACGAAAACCCTTTTCCTTATAGAGGAAAACGGTTTTTTGACCTTTCCATATAACCCCATTGTCACTTAACACGTGTCCCAATCATTCCGCACGTGCCTTCCGCCAGGCAATCACCTGGAATCGCACCCTTTAATCTCCAGAGTATATAATACAAAGGCTCGGCCTCTGTTGTTGCGTCACTTGAGAGGAAGGGCAAAGGAAAAACAGAATTACAAACTGAACCACCAGTACACGGCGTCGTTATGACGAAGCAGTTGAAAGAGAATCAAGAACCATTCATCTCCGGCACCGGCGAAGACGAGTTTCCGGCGGCGGCAGAGTCGATGAGGTCGATTTGTAATCCTTGTGATTTTCACTCTTCGAAGACGTGCAAGGAAGTGGAAACGGATCAGGAAAGTATAGGATCGTCGGAGGAAACAGAGTCGCCGAAATCAGTAGCGAAGATTGCGGACTGGAGGAAGAAAATGACGTATGTTCATTACCAGATTCGGAGAATCAGAGAGGAGGATTTGCATCTTGGTGAAGACATCGGCGAAGGTTTCAACGCGAAAGAGAAGATTAATTCGATCGGAGATTGGTGCGATGTTCGACATAATCCTCCTCATTCTTATCATAATGATCGCGTTAGTTCTCAGATGAATGTTGTAATTTTCTCGAGGCCGATCTTGCCTAGCTCGCCGCTCAGCGGGAAGAACAAATACAGAACTATAAGTTAAACAAGGTACGATTGTTCCTTCATTCGATTTCGATTCTGCAAAATTAATTAAATCTGTGAGGAAACTGAAGGTTTCGATTCTCGTGATTGAGTTAGTTTTGGATACTGATTTTGCAGGAGAGATGGAAAAGAGAGAGAGATATTAGTTAGAGTGCGCAGGAAGTGAAAAATTGGGGGAAGTTTTGATCTCTGGTATAGAGCTGCATAGTTGTAGGGTTTGTTTGAATTTTTTAGGGCAAAATTAGCGAAATTAATGATGAAACCTCTACTGTGTAAAGCCTAATCTCAATCGTAAAACAGAGAGAGAAAAAAATGCATGAATCCTGATGATGTAAATAAATTTCCTGGCTTTTCTTCTTCTCTTTGAGTTCATTTTTGATTTGTTTCTTTGATCTCTTCATTCAAAACTTGGATATCTTCCGAAGGCCTATCTATATTTACGGATACTTGTAATAGAAATTGTTTTTGAAAATGTTTCCTTTTAGAAAACTGATTCCACAAAAACTAATTGGAAGTGCATATATTTTTTAAAAAATTGTTAAAACAACAATTAACTAAAAAATAATCTAAAATACACCTCAACTTCAAATATGTTTTAATTATGCTCCTCCACTTCGAAATTTTTTATTTGTCTTGATTTTGAACTTTGGAACAAAAAATGCTCCTCAGCTTAAATGATTCTAAAAATATTTGTTAGAAATTTCTCATATTTAGTGTGTTTAACAAAATTATTTATAAATAAAGTACTCATTTTGTTACATTTCTACAAAATGATTTTACACTCAAATTTATTTGATTTGCTTTATACTAAAAACTATTAAACACTATGAATAAATAACTTCAATTGAGTAGTTGTGGACGATAGCCAATAGTCTTAATCACGGATGATTGCAACTGGAGATTGATGACTATCGTTGGCCACTGATGATTGCAACTGGAGATTGATGACTATCGTTGGCCACTAGTCCTAATCACGGACGACAAACCACCACACCGAGGATATGCAGAATCGTCCTAACCACTCTCCATAATTGGAAAAAGCGAACATTATAGAAATACACATCGCTCCAATTTTATTCTTTCGTTTATACTTATTTTGGTTAAAGATGAATCTAAGGTTTTAATTGATCCATAAGGTCTTAATAAGAGAATTCCTATCAATAATAAAGAAATCACTAATACGATCCTTCACCAACATGAAAGTTCTATTAGGATTGTGAAAGATATCCACCACATGATGATCTAATTGCAGTGGTGCCTTTGAAGAGAAATAAATGGGCCATGCTTTTGACAACAACCAATTATCAAATCACTGTGTCCAAAAGTGATTTTCCTTTATATACATACTATCTTTCAACAACAAGATGGTGCACCTTATCATTATGTCTCTCTATTGTGTTTAAAAACAACCAACTTTAAGATCATATGTTATCAGAGTTCTTCATTACTGGATCTCAATTGATTCTGATTCAGTTCTTGAATGGAAAGATTGATGCCCAAATGAAATGGGTCTTAGATTGAAAACCAACCAAAACAATGAACAAATTCAAGAACAATCAAACTCAATTGTGATTCAAATGCAAGATTCCAGGCTTAAAAAGGCAAGAAAACAGAGCAGAAATAAGCTTCTGGTATAAACACTCTGTATTTGGTAATCTGAATACAAAAATCTCAGATTTAAGTATACAATTTTTCTCAACGCACAGAAGAGGATGAAATGATTCACATAACATTATTGTTCAGTAATTTCCCCTATTAATCCTCCAAAACTTCTCCACTGTACAAACAAAAGGAAAGAACAGAGAGAATTTTCAGATTTGTACCTTGCAAGAGCCATTAATGGCAGCAGATGGGGCATCTCACAAGCCCATTTTCATTGCAATCAGTACACCTCTGGAAGCCATATCCATCTTCTTCTTCTTCTTCTTCTTCTTCTTCTTCTTCATAAAACACTTTACAGCTTCCAGAACATGTCTCACATGGCACAAATCTAACATCCCCACAAGCCTCACAGACACCCCCATCGTCAATTTCAAGCTTCTCACAGCATTCAAGCAGTTTCTCAAGCTGCCCATCTTCGTGTAGTCTGCGAATTTCTTCAGCGCCACCGATTTGCTTTCTCCCAATGAACACTCTGGGCAAGCTCCCTCCGGTGTTTGCGTTCTGATCTTCCATTAATAGCTGCTTGAGCTCCTCTTTAAACCCATTATGCATTGACACATCTCTCTCGTCTACACGAATCCCAATTGCTCTCAGAATGCTTCTAACATCACAACAGTCTTCATATGTCTTACGAATCCCTCTCAAGCTCGTGAAGTATAGAATTACCTTATCCCTCTTCTTCTCCTCCGCCCAACTGTAGAATTTCTTAGATTCCACGGTGGCTAACGGCGGCTGTTGGTTCTTTGTACTCTCCACCGGGCGGAGGTAAAATGGGTGATCCGGGGTGAGCTGCTGAAGAGACTTTCGAAACGATGAAATCACTTCCGTGTCGAAATCGGAAGCCATTGAATCAGAGTTCAAATTCGCATCATCGATTTCATCTTTTTCTTCTTGTAATTGAAGCCAGAGAGGTTTATGAGATGAATCGGTACCATTTTGTTTCGGAATCGGCTTGGGCTGATCGATGAGGGATCGATAATCGTACGTACGGCTACCGAAATCGAACGAGAAGCTTCGATATCGGCTCGGAGACCAGAGAGGGCTAGCATCCTCTAGCCCTTCCATGAGCTCCCATATGTTGATCGTCTCCGGCTCCCCCGGCGGCGTTCTGATCGGAGTTTTCGATGCGGTTTTAGGGATTTTCTCTCTGATTATGTTCGACCATGTCTTCGCTTCCGCCAATCCCATTCTGAAATCCTCAATCGTCTTGGAATTGTCGCTTCTCTGCGAGTGACGGCAATAATTAACACTACCGCCACAGCCACCGCCACCGCTACCGCCACCACTTCCGAGCTCCAACGAGCCTAATGTGGAGGAGGTTAGGGCTACGACGTGATAACTATCGCCTTTGGCCTGTGGTGGATGATGAACTTGCATAGAGTAGCTTCGAGAAATCGGCGAATACGGCCGCCGACAATGACGGCACCGATTTGGTTTCGAGTTTACACATCCCATTGACGAATTAAACAGAGGGTAAAAGAAATAATAACATAAATCGATCACAATTTTTCAAAGCAACATTCTGTTTTTTGGTTGAATCGGATCGGATGAAAGGGGAATTATTAGGAAGTGAATGAATGAAATCGGTGGATTTCAAAGAAAACTGTTTCTGAATCAAAGGACTGAACAAATTGACATTCCAACAATCGCAAGAACCCTAGTTCCCCCTTTTTCTTCTTCATCTGATCGTGAAGGAAAATCAATCCCCAAATTGCAGAAATGGAAATCTCATAGCAAATCAGAAGGAGCGAGAAACATGTAGGTGAAGAAGAATGAGAAGAGCGAGAAAAGGTGAAGAAGAAGAAGAAGAACAGGAAGCATCAATGGCGGATTAAAAGTGGTGAATTGAGAACAGAAATGGTGAAGGAAGAAGACGAGGAGGTTGGTCGGCATTAAAAGTGGTGAATTCAGAACCCAAATTCTATGCTGACGTTCTACTTATACTTTCCTCAACAAAATCCAAATCCATTTCTAAACTTTTGTCTCCCTTCATCTTCAAACTTTCCTATTTTACACAAATTTTTAATTCGTGTATAATAAAATATTAAATTATTGAAAAAATTCATTTTACTTCAATTCCTCCTACTCTAATTAAAATTTAACTCCATAAAATTATAAGTTTTGAAGTTAAAATAGATTGAATTATAGTTTTTCTAGTAATGGAACGTCTAGGCAGGAGAGTGAATCGAGATGCCAACGTAGGCACACCGGGTGAGAAAAGAAAAGGAGTTAGGCAAATAATTATAGGGACATGTGTGGCCATAACAGGCACGTGCTGCACCTGAGCTTTTAGGTTGTTGTGTTTCCGACAATTGTGTCCAAAGTTCTTAAAAGTGAAAAAGGAAAGAACTTTGGATCTCACAGCTCCCATGTCCAGTTGCCATCATAGCTGCAGCTGATGAACGAGCCATATTTCATATATATATATATATATGTGCATGACATTGTAAGTATAATTTCAAACAGGATACTGGCCCCAAAGAGGAGTATATGGTGAGATTTCACATCAGTTAGAGAGAGGAACTAAGCATTTCTTACATGAGTATATACCAACACTCCCTCTAACAAACCCGTTTTAAAAACCTTGAAGAAAAGCTCAAAAGAGAAAGTTGAAAGAAGACAATATAGACTAACACTCCCTCCCTCTCACATTTCTTGGGAGCTCGTGCACGGCGGTCTTTTTATTTTATTTTTCTTGGTCGTCTGTCTTATAACATGTTGATTATTGTTGCCTTTTTTCCGTCTCCCTCTCTTTCCTTTTCAATGATCAACAACTCCTTTTGCTCTCAATGATCTCTTCCATCTCTCTTTTTTGCTTTATTTTTCCCTTTGGGTTAAGTGTTTTTAATATCATATGCCCTTTGTAATTTATTGATATACGATGATGGGCCTTGTAGCGAAGAGTATGATATAATATATCAGCCATGGCCCGACTTTATTACAAACCACCAACGGACATATGTGAGTTATAGATTATCAATATAAAATATTATTTTGATGTTTTTATCTATATTTTTGAGATATGCAAATTCACGTGAATTTTAAAGAAATGATGCATGTATATATATGGAACGTTGTTTTACTTGCCATCAATTGTACTTTCCATATGTGCAAATGTCTTTTTCCCCTAACTAAATAATTAAAATTTAACCATTTTTTTAAAGTAACTATACTTCAAACCATGGTTAAATGATAAGTTTGGAAATTTGTTGGACTCTTATCTATATTTGATTTATGTATTATAAACCTTTTTTTACTAAAAAATCATACATCAAAAAAGTAGTCGAGAAAAGAAAGAAAAAATTTCAATAAAACTTTGAAAATATATATAAAAAAAGTTTAATATGTTTATACTCGAAGAATAAATATGTTTATGCTCGAAGAATTAATGAACTTTTATAAAATATCACATCATCTAAATGCAACATCAAAATATCAATTCAATTGGCCATGGTTGACATTTGGATTACTTTTTTTTTAGTATTAATTGGTTTAATTTATTTATGTTATTAAATTGTTTTACTTTTGGTGCATTTATAATAATTATTATTGTAATTACTGTTGATTCAAATAACTGAAAAAAAAAGAGTAATTATTTTTCTTATCAAATTTTTTGTTTACATTGAAAAAATGAAAATTATACGCTAAATTTTTTTGATTATTTTTAAAAAGATAATAAATGAAAAAAAAAAGAGTGGTTAAATTTTTTCGAGCTTTTATACACGTTCAAGAACAAGAACGAGAACGAGAACGAGTCTTGTTTATTTCCAACCTCGAAGATTGTTTCCATTGTCATTATACATCATAATACAGAGATTCCAAAAGGCAGAAAGAAGAGGAACCTTATTTTCAAAGCTACATCAGTAACCTAAAAACACTTAACACTTCACTTAGCTGAGAACTTAAACAGCATAATGTGATTGTAAGGCTTTTTAGAAGTCACAATGGTTGAAGGAAAATTGGGATGGTTCACTGCATCAGGATATCCCTGAGTCTCCAAACAAAGCGCTGCATGAGCTTGGTACACAAATCCCCCCTTCCCCTTCACGTCCTTTATATAGTTCCCTGTATACAACTGAACGCCAGGAGCATTTGTCGATACCTCCAACGTCCGTCCCGACTTCTCGTCGTGCACCACTGCTGCTTTCTTCAGCTTCTCGTCCCCGGTGCTGTGGTCGAGCGCGTAGTTCATGTCGTACCCTTTTGGGAGCTTGTTTATTCTGCTTCCAACCTTGCGGGGCTTGAGAAAATCATATGGAGTTCCTTTCACAGATTCTAACTTTCCAGTAGGAATGAGATAGTTATCAACAACCGTGATTCGGGATCCGAAGATCTGAAGACGATTCGACAAAATGTCGCCGCTGTTATGTCCACCAAGATTCCAGTATGTATGTTGAGCTAGATTTACAGGGGTAGGCTTGTTTAGAGCCTTGGCTTTCATTGTTAACTTCAGTTGGTTGTTTGCAATGAGTGTGTAATTGGCAGTCACCAATAGATCACCAGGAAAACCTGCATTTTACGTATCGTCGTCAGCCTCACGGTTTTAAAACGCGTCTGCTAGGAAGAGGTTTCCACATCCTTATAAAGAATGCTTCGTTCTCCTCTCCGACCGATATGGGATCTCATTATAACATTTCCTTTCTCACCTTCTTCACCGTCGAAACTGCGGTAGGAAAAAACGATTTGAGGAGAGCTACCACTTTTCTGATACTTGGTTACTTTCCAGACAACATCACTGAAGCCTCTAGTACCACCTAACATTACAAATCACTCATCAACTATTCATAGATTTATGAAAATATCAACAAAATAATGCCTGAAAAGTTCATAAACAAACCAAACAGAAAATCAAGTTGTCTGAAATAATGTACCATGAAGTGTGTTGTTGCCTTCATTAGCAATCAGCTTGTATGGAACTCCATTCAGAGTAAATTTCGCACCACTGATACGATTCGCAACTCTTCCAACAATCGCACCAAAATACGTCGTGTCGTTCTAAAAACGGAAGAAGTTTTTCTTTGTTAGTTGAATTGAATGGAAAAAAAAGTTTCCCAAGAGGAAATTCATGGATCCAAGAACACGAATCCAGTAGTTACAAAGTTCAAGAATCTATTTGATACTTGGTTTCTATTAGAACAAAAATTCAAAAACTAAACGCGTAATTTAACGAATGGTAAACGTGATTTCTAGAAAATAAATCACAAACAGAAGAACAAACTTCAATTTCTTTCTCAGTTTTAAGTATCATATCATAAACTCTCTCAAATCCTACAGAATTTGGGGCATTCATGGATAATTATTCCAAGATTATGAGATATTTTGATTTCCCATGGCTTTTTACCTCTCAAAAGATGGGAAGTGGGAGCAATTATAAGCCAAACAGAAACACAAAAACAGGATCAGAGGTATCAAACTTCACAGTCAGAGTACCAATTGGAAAAAAAAGGGCTCTAAAAACAGCTCAAACCAAGCCATAAGGAGAAATAAAAACCTCACCTGATACTCCCGAATGGAATCATACCCAAGAACAACATCATCCAACCTCCCTGAAAAAAAAACCCCATAAGAGAAAAAGGGAAACGAATTAAGAAACACAAGAACAGAAACCTTAAAAAACCCCACAAAAAGGGACCAAAAAGGGGACAAACCATGCTTGTCTGGTATAAGAAGAGACACAACAGTGGCACCCCAGTTGGTAAATTTCACTGAAATGTCACCTCTCTTGAGCTCAAAAACCCCAATCTCCCGCTTCTTCTCAGAGGCATTAGCAATCCCAAAAGCAGCTAAAGCAATAACACAGAACAACCCCAGAAAAAACTTGCCCATATTTGCCAAAGAGTGAAGCGATTTTGGCCTCCTCCATATCTGCTTCACCGACCTTATAAAGAGAAGCATCGAAATGTAAGAAGAAGAAGAAAAGTGGGTAAATTGAGACACCCATCTGGCTGAACAGAGACATGTGAGTGGTGGGTTTGACTTAGAAAACTAAAAAGGGTAAAATTCATTATCATTAAACTGAATTTTGGACGATTACCAATGGATCAATCATCAATGCACTGCAGTGGGCCGACTTTATTTTGCCCTTTCAGTGGGCAACAAGTCAAAATGAGTCCTTTTCCCTATGATTTTTCTAATGGAAAAGTATTGTTTTTTATGAATGACAAGGATTAGTAGAAAGTTGAGTCCTACTCACATTACAAAATTAAGTGATTAGGACCATTTATAGTATCATTTTCTCTAATAAATCAATCCTAAGGGACCAGCTATAATATAAATTCACATGAATTGTATATACTTCGTAGGAATCCCGAATATTTGGAGCATTAAATTCTCTTATTAAAAGAATTTATTTATGTTCATTTACATTTTTATCCATCAAAAAATAAAAATTGAGATATTTATTTGATATTTTAGGGACGGGTGAAGTGTGAAGCATTGGCACATGGGGGCATGATTAATTGGACTTTTTTGAAATTGGTAATAATAATTGATGTGGAAATGGCCAGCTTCGAGATTCTGTTTAGTCTTAACAACAATGCCCAAAGGATGAGTTATCTGCTCACACATGAAGGCTACTTGGACATATCCTCATATTTATGGTAGGGTTGAGCTTGGCCTCTGGGGACAAGGTTGTGGATAAGTGTTCATCCAAAGACGGAAGGTTGCTGGAGAAATAGATATTTGTGAGTGATTTATGGTTAATTTTTAAACAAGAGACAAAATATCAAGCTTACAAACAACCAAAAATGGCAAAAGAATTATTCACATACTTGAAATATGATGTCAAACATATTATAAAAATTACATCTGCACCTGCTAGACCTAACTAAGCCACTATGCAAAAGGAATCACATCTATGCCACATTTTACGGTTCATCAACATTGTAAAATGAAGGGGATTATAGCAAAGAAGTGTCAGAAGTGGGATTTGAACCCACGCCCCTCTTTCGAAGACCAGAACTTGAGTCTGGCGCCTTAGACCACTCGGCCATCCTGACTTTGATGTTGAGATGGAAGCACATTTTTATTTATTTAATAATTATGTAAACTTTGAACTAAAAAATCATGGAGTAAACCCCCGACTTATTTAAGCTTAATAAATCTAAAGTAATATAAATATCATTCAATCAATAATAAAATAACTAATTAACTTCAAATAAGTGTTGATTAGGAATAGGATATTGTTAAAAAAATATAAATAATTAAAAGGAGACCACAAATACTAGATGTTCCCTTGGCTATAACCCTAACACGGACCAAGATTACACTAACCAACAACGAAACTCTCTCTCATAAAAGCTACAACTATTTATTGAGTCGGGCCCAGCACAAGGATAATAGTCACAACTCCCCATGCTCGTAATAGCTTTAAAATGTTACGCTTCAAATTATCATTTTCTTCGAACACAAAAGAAAGCCATTCGTTTCGTGCGTATTCTTTGTCATTTTAAGGCGAAACTGTCTAAAAACATTAGAAACTGAAAGAGGAACCGGAAGAACACAAGAAATTCATACTCCTTTTTACTCAGTCCCTTTCTAACTCCACTATATATACATACAAAACATGATTAAAAACAGTAAGAAGAAGGGTGAAGGGAGTACCTAATTCATGTTCCACAAAACAAGAAACATCAATAAAAGAACCTTATTTTAATTCTCTCTCTCTCTCTCTCTCTCTCTGTTTTTTCTTCTAGAAGTAAACAAAGATTGTATGATGCTGCACACAAATGGTAGCAGTCCATGACAGCACTGTATGGAATGAACAAGATTTCATTTGCAGAGTTCATCGATTCTCTACAATCTTTGGCCCTTTGTACACTGCTCCAACCGCAGCCAAGTCTTCAGGTTGTTCTCTTTCTTCAAGCCATGCGTACCTTTCCTTATCCGCTTCTGGGATCGAAACCCCCTCCTCCACTGTCATTTTCCAACAAAACCATCATGTCAGTCACACATCTCCTGTATCCACTTTATATTATACACTCACAAGCTACCTGAAAATTTTCTGAAGGGATGGTCAAGGTAGTATGAGCAATGCCGACCGTCTCGATCCGAGTACGGTGGGCCGAGCACGTCTAACACTGCACACGCTGTCACAGCCGTGAAGCAATGCATGTTTCCTCCATCTGCAGGGTAAAGAATGGACGAGTCGCATGGCGCCGTGAAGTCTGCGTCTACCTTAACTTTCGCTAACCGAATACCTAGAGACGTTCAACAACACATATTAGCAAACCCTACAACTTACATGTATCTCGACTAATCTCATCAGTTAAGCACAAAAGAGATTCATGTAATCCATAGCTCGCCCTATGAAATGACCATAGCAAACCCATTTCAAAATCTCTAACCATCAGAAAGAAGCCAATCAGTTTTGGTTATATAACAATCAACACAGACAACCCATCAACATCAAGATACTTCCATTGATATTGACGTTTAAATCCTTATTTCAACCCAAACCCACCGCTAACAGATATGGTATGTTTTGGCTCGTTACGTATTAAAATGTGTTTGCTAAGGAGAGGTTTCCACGCTCTTATAAGGAATGTTTTGTTCCCCTCCCCAACCGATGTGGGATCTCACGAAACACATAACAATATTGTGTAGAGACTCACTTCTTGAAGAAGCTCTGCCACTCGAGACGTTGGCACGCGCAGACGTGCCATTCACAGCGCCGCCATCCACCCAGTCGTATGCCTTAATGTGCATGGTCCCAAAGAGAAGCTTGCTGAAGACTGTCATTCCAGGATGGTTGTGAAGTGGAATGACACCTGAAGGAGGCAAGCAAAATATCCCCATCTGCACCACAAATACAACACACATGGTCAAAAACTATACAAATTTAAGAGCCTTCCCCAACTAGATTGCTTTCTAATAAAGCAACTGAAAATGCATACAGAGAATTTGTTGCTCTCATAGAGGTGCAAATATGTTATAGGAGGAGTTCGTCGACCGGCTGTCGTCCGAAAATACGGCATCTCCGGCGACAACCCAACATCTACTGGCTCCATTTTATCTATATACAACAAGATTCATTATCAGTAACACAAAAACAAACAGCCACACAAAGTGAAGATGTGACAATAACACAAAAGAAACCAATTGGTTATGATTGAGTTACTCTGAAAACCTTCCCAACAGCTCCTAATTTGCATATGAACGTAAAAATTGAGATGGGTTTAGCTCATTCTATAATCAAAACTGAACTATGTGGATGTTGAAGCTAATCATTATCCAACAAATATAGCTCAAGCACCAATATCTAGAACAGACATACCACGAAGAAAAATAATAAATAAATAGATACTCAGCACGTGCAGCAGGCAGTGCAAGTTGCAGCAAAAAACAGAGCTAAAATATAGAATCCAACAGGACATTGAAAAAAAAACATAAAACCCAACACAAAAGCTTTGCACAAACGAGGTTCGTACAGTTTGTACACATTAAAAAAAATGGAAACAGACAGGATTATGATTACAACACGAAACTACATTATCAATCAGAATTGGGAATTCAATTCAATTCACAATGGGGTTCAGAATTAAATACAAAAACAAACACATACCCAGAACAGCTCGTATCCGTTCAATATCCTCAAAAGGGGGGATGATTCCAATCCCACCAGAAGCAAAAACTTCATTACAAGTTTCATAGAGTTTCTGAACCGGCAACGGCGAGGACTTCCTAGGCCGCCGCCGGTTCCTTCTCGACTTGCTATTCGTAGTTGTTTCTTTAGGCAATTCACAAAACTGTTTCCCCTTGCGATCAGCCAGATATCGCTCAATCCCCATTAACCCACCAAAAATTGGTTGAAATTGGAGGGGGGAAGTGAAAAAATAGTGAAATTAGGGGAAAGGGTGCCCGAAAATAAGCGAAAAGGATAGGGAAAAACGGGGATCTGGATAGAATCGAAAAGCGAAAAGGCCAAGAAACAGGGGAAGAGGGTACAGATTAGTAGCGATTGAGAGAAGGTGTAAAAATGGTCATCTCCGTATGGAGAAGAAATGGAAAGAATGGAAACAGAAGGGGTATAAAAGGGAGAGGTTTTCGCACAGAAAGAGAGAGAAAGAACGATGGGTTTGAAGAAGAGAAAACCAGGGGCCATTCCCCAGCATTCCAGTGGGCTGTTCCAAACAGTGGATTTTTTTTTCTATTTTTTTTTCAGGTGGGGTTTATTTTGTTCTTTGTCTTCCTTTCGCAATATTTTGGACTTAAATTTCTTTTTTTTTTTAATAAATAATTTTTTTTAAAAAAATCAATTTTATATCTATTTAATTGATCGAGTCTCATCCATAGGTTAGAACATTAGGATTAAAAAACAATCTTAATCTTTGAATAATGCCCGTTAAATTAATAATTTAGTTCTCCAATATCAATTTTACCATTTGGAGGGCTTATTAAATTAATAATTTTGATTCATATTATAATCCATAATCAATCAAATTTTAAATTAAAAGATAAGTTCGGATAAATTTCGACTCAATCAAATTAAATTCGAGCATAGTCAAATATTCAACCTTCAATTAATTTGGGTATATTCCAAACTTTTCTCTTTTCAATCAAGAAAATTAAAAACATAAAAGGTAATTAAATGGTTATATAAAAATTAACATTCAAAGAAATTCTATATTAAATTTTAATAACATTATTTATTTTATTATAGAAACTAAATTGTACTCATGTGCGTTAAATTATTACATACTAATTTTGTTTTTTGTAATTTACTTCTAAAATTAAGTTTAAAAATACTTCACCCATAGTTTTATTGTTTACGTTTACCCATAGTTTAGTTATTATTTTGATTTTGATTTTGATTTTTTTTTAAATTTTGGCTGAGAGTTCAAAATATTTTTAAAAAAAGTGAAAATTGGAAACAAAATAAATAAAATAAAATAATTATTAAACCAATGTACAATTAGGAGACTAATTACTGAGATTAATGCTGCACCGATGGTCTCTGCATGGATTGCATTAATATAAATTTAAATTAAGAACAATTAAAAACTTATTTATTAGGCTCAAAAAAGGACAAAAAAACTTGTACTGATTATATATTATATGTTGAATGTCTTAGTTGTTAAGAGTTCATTTAATAATAATTTTAACTACTCTTATTAACTTATGTGAATCCTATTATAACAATAACTAAACTACATTAAAATTTTAATATTTTTTTAATATATATAGTTATTTAAAAAACTACCCAAAAAAATAATTGGATACACAAAACCTTTACCCGTCCACGAGTATCCTTCTAGAATCGTATACAATATACACGATTTTCTTTAAATTTTCGATGGCTCGAAGAGATCATGTTATCCTTTTGTGTATGTTGGAAAATTACGAAGTCTACAAAAGTGAGCGGTTTTTTTTTTCTTGGTTCAATGTTTGATTCTTAAAGGCGAGAGAATTAAAATGTTTTTTTCAATATCAATGAAAAATATTCTATTTTATGATAATTATGTCGGAAGATCTTAGATATACAGCTAAGAAAAATTATCTAACTATATCGGTTGGCATGAGATATTTTTGAAAAACCAAAAGCAAAGTCATTATAGTTTGTAACGACCAATGTCTATGATTCAAAATCTAAATTCGACACCTAATGACTCTGACATTCCCTTGCATGTTACTTCTCATTTATTAAGAGTGAAAACTATCTCCACAAACCAACACGAGTCTTTTCAGCATGTTTTGTCTTCACTCTTAGTCATCGTTTTTATTCGGATGTGATCTCAGCTCATTCATGTGAGAGTCTACATAGGTTGGAGAGGTGAACGAAGCATTGTCTTGTAAGAGTGTGGAAACATCTTCCTAGTAGATGCGTTTTAATACTGTGAAGCCGACGACGATATGTAACAGGCTAAAACAAACAATATATGCTAACAGTTGACTTGACGTACTACAATTCATAGACTCTCTTTTCTTCGAGTGTGACAATACTATCGTGAAAGACTGGAAGTCAAAATTGAATAAATTAAATTTACCCCGACAAAAAATCATCGAATTTTATTAAATCATTCAAGGAATTAGAATGAGATAATAGTTGGGAAAGACATGTCCATGTAATGATTACATCCTTGAATCTTGACTTTGGGTCATCTAACAGTTTGAACTTTCTTTGATTGACTCCTTCAGTCATTTTACGAGAAAATTTATGTATGACTCATCAAAATATTCCACCAACAACAAAATTGCAATCACACAAAATGTTTGGTCCGACATTCCAGCTGCGGCTCACCAAAGATGAAAAACAAAAATTCAAGAAAAGAAAAAACATGATTGATTAATTAACTTATTAAATATGATGTCCATGTCTAATGGACATTACCCTTTTATTTTCCTTATAATTAGTTATATAATTTTTTAAAAAACTATTAGTAAATTTTTAAAAATCCTCTCCAAAAAGTACTCTTTTTTTTATTATTATTATTATTCTAGAAGCACACCTCTACTTAAAACCAAGACCATCAAGGGCAAGGATGTAATTACCCGCAGGAACCACCGTAATATATTTGAAATATGTATTAAAGTCGTTAATAAAAAAATAATAATATGACTTGGATTTTGGTTGGTCTAATTATCTTCATTATTCAAAATATTTCCAAGCAAATTTCCTATTTTTATCCTTTTTAACACATTTAAATTTTATCTAATTATGGAATTATTTTTCACCTTTAACTAACTAAGCTAAGCTAAGTGATTAATGTATAAACGTCTATATTGTCATCTCCATGTCATAAAATATTTGTCATATGTGGATATTAATTTCATGACAAAAAAAGATAGATTAGGTAAGATTTTGTATTTTTGTATTTTCCTAGATTATGATTAAGATAAAAATTTCATGTCTTTTAATGTGAAATATGGCGTATTTGGGATAATTGTTTCTATTGCATGAAGCAATAATATAATTTAAGTTTTATAATGTTTTTAGTCGGTATTTATTGTACCTTTTGAAATACTTATAAATGATTTATGGCACGTTCAAAATTAATCAAATTTGAAAGGTATGAAAATAGCATTTAAAAACTATATTTTAAGATTAAAAATGAATTTTAATTAATATAATAAAAGTATGTATATTTTTTTTAATGATAGAATTTATTTAAAATTAAAGTATGGTTACAAAACAGAACCAAACAATTGATTTGATTAATTTGATATTTTTCTACATTGAAATTAAATAAAATTTAATTTGATTTGATTTAAAATTAAAAAAGGAAAAAAAATAGAGAATTCAACCTAAGGGGATCAAAGTAGAGAGAGAAGTCATACACGTGGGAGGAAAAAGTTGAGATATTTATATACAAAAAAGAATAAACAAATAATAGAGAAAAAGGTAACCAAATTCAAAACAAAAATAACAAACAACAAAGGTAAGCTAAATTATTCATAATCAGCACCAAAAATAGGCGACACGAAATTTCGAAACACAACCAATCGGATTTCGCCACGTGTCGGACAAAGGGAATAGAATCCGATTTTTATTCTTTAAAAAAACAAAATGAGAGGATAAGCCTTACCCTTTTCCTTTTTCTAAATATTTGTTTTTTTTTCTCGTGTGGGCCCCATTTCGTGGTTATTTTTCGTGTTGTGGAGAATATAAATAATCAAAATCCGCCCTGACGGCTGAAACGTGGCGCAGCATGGCCTCACGTGGACGCCAGGTGCCATGTCCATGACTTGGCTCATCCAATCATCCTTTCACTATTTTCGCCTATTCCACGTCCTCGTTGTCTTTTTAGATTTTTAATTCTGCATTTTGTACTTAATAAATGAATTAATTGTTGTCCATTATTATAATATTTATCCATTTTATAATAATGTTTATCCATTTTATATCCACCAAACTTTAGTGACTTTCTTTTTGTTTTTTTGTTTCTTTAAATGTTTCCAATTATGTACCAATGATCTTTCTTTCTTTCCATGTGAGATTAACTATAAATTTTTTAAATATTTAATATTTAAAGGACTAAATATAAAATTTTTAACATTCAAGTTTTATTATGCATTTTAATTACAAGTCTCAAAGAACGATAAATAAAAAACAAAAAAAAAACTTTTATTCATGTTTTGGAAAGAAAATCAAGAAACAAGAGCTGTTTTTGTGGTTTCTAAAATTCGGACACCTTTTAAGAACATTTTTTAAAAAATGACAGAGAAATATTCAATTTCTTAAAAACGAAAAACAAGAAACTGAAAACAAAAGCAAGACTTTTATAATTTAATTTGTAGGGGCAAGCTTGAGAGAGGAACATTAAGTTCGTTATAGGAAAGGTAGCAAGAAAGTCACCAGCCCTCTTGAATTGGCTAGGTGCTTATACTACTACAAGCACCCATTCCTTTTTATACACAGTTTTTCAATGTTGAGAACTGGAAAGAGTATTTATCCTTCTGTAGTTCACCTCCCCTATCAATACACAACCATTCATTCAGGTACAAGGTTGCATATATGCCAGACGAGTCTTTATTATCCGAGTGTCGGGGAAGAAACCCGAGTCTTCTTTGCCGTTGAAGCTAGATGGGTTAAGAAATCTACTCAATGTAAAGAAGGAATTCTAAATATTTACCAGGTTGTATCAGCTTACAGCCAGCCAAGTCAGGTTGTTCAATCTCTCTTTAGTTGCTTCAGAAAATAATACATACAATAAAGAAGCCATAACCAGCCAGCTCCTCTACTGATTCCTCAGCCGATCTTGAACTAGGTTATGTAATGCTAGTACAACATGGTATAATGTAAATGCCATTCAGCTATAAAGAACTAGAAATTGATTGATCGATCATCTATGCACTGTCAGATTCATTCCCCGAATCTATATTCATTGGTTGTGCATTCTTATACCCACTGATTTCCTCCTTGTATCGTTTTTTGTCATCCCGAGCCTTCGATTCATACGGTTCTTTCTCTTCCGCTGCAAGTAAATTAATCAACGCTCAGCTAAAATATACATGCGTTTCTTCTCAGCTTAAGGTGACATGAGGATCTTTAATGCAAGAGATCCATCCAATTAAAATTTAGAAAAGCCACATACCCGACATCTTATTCCACTTGTCTCCAAGTACTCGTCCTAACTCCGTAAAAGAAATTCCAGGAGTACTTTTCTTTATGTTCTGCAATGAGGAAATACAGGTAAGCAAACTACAAATTTCCTAGTATTAGTAAAAACAAAATAATGGGGGGGGGGGGGGGGGGGTATGAGAGAAAATTACCTCTCTTTCCATCTTAGAGAAGAACATGAAACCAGATATTGCTCTCTTTGGTGCATTTGGATCCTTTTTCTTTTTCTGCTTCTTCTTCTTTGAACCATCATCAGTCCCTTCTTTAAGTTTCTTCTTGGCAGGTGGCTTGGAAGCCGAAGGGTCTTTCTTAGCCTCCTTTTTTCCAGACTTCTGAAAATGGTAGTTACGTTATCAGAATGCAAGTGTATATTCAACTCAAGGGAGACAAAAAAAAAAAAAAAAAAGTGCTGACCTCTTTTTCACCTCCACTATCACTACCGTCAGAGTGATCCCCACCTGAATCATCAGTTGGAGAACCCCCATCATCCTTGTCCGCAACAAAATCTGAATCCTATATTAACGCTACCATATTATATGGAGTTGGACAAGAATATCAAAAGGCAAATATAGACATACACAGATAAGTTTATTCGAACACAATGATATAGATAGGCTGCCACTGCCTCACAACTTAAATGACGCCAGCTCTGTCTTCCTACTTATATTTACCGTAAATTCAGATCTTCATACATACGAGAAGATTGAAAAGGACAGCATACATGCAGGAAGTTAATGCACAATGAAAGACTCACCATTAGCTTCAGCACTAGTCTCCACTCACGGACTATATGCAAAAGTTGCAATACAAATAGACAATAAAATGATTCGCAAGGTAGATAAAAAGGAGGTAATGTATAGTTCTATCAACATGTGACATTTACATTTGAATGGATATTCACATGTACCCATGGCTCACAATATGCTGTAGACAGTATGTTCGAGCCTCAGAAACCTCGTGTCATTTCAAAATTCTGTACTAACAACAAAATATTGGGCAATCATGCAAAAGTTTTGATGTGAAGAGTTTTAAAACTTCTAAAATCCAACCGAGTAAAAGGTCATTTAAGCAGTATGTACCATTGGAACTTCAGAGGCCCAAGTATTATAAATTAACCACAAAACACAACCAGAGGCATCCAAAAGCACCAACGTGTCATGATAAACAAAAAGTATCTGTTATGAACTGTATTTATTAAGCACTCATCCAATGGAAGATTAAATCCCTATTTGCTGATGGCCCATTGGAAGGGCCAAAATCTCTCCTCCAAACCTCAGAACACTCTAGAAAAATTGATCATAACCTTAAACTGTCCATATCTTTCCTATTTATCCTTTCGCATGACTACAAATAACAATTGGTGGGAATCCGATTCCCATAACTATCACTTTCCATGACTATCCATTACTTGCAGTGAGAGTTGCATTCTCATAACTACTTATATGTATCTATCCATAATTACAAAAGAGAACCCTAATTGGCAGTACTAAACAGGTAAAAGCTTACCTCTTCATCGCTCTCATCTACACCAGCTTCATTTCTAATGCGCTCAAGATGTGGGTCAACAGCGTCGTCATCATCCTCTTGGAGAACAGCCGCCACACCATCTCTAGCCTGAGCATCTCCCAAGTTCATGATTTTCATACCCTTCCCACTGCAGATATGAACAAATAAGATGAAATGAAATAATGGACACCTCCATACAATGAGGTAAGAAAATTAGACTCACCTGATAAAGTCAAAAAGATTATGGTATTCATTCCTCTGAATATTTCTGAAGAGATGTTCTTGTTCAGTTTTCAGTCTAATGAGAAGATCAAAGTAGTGCATATTTGAGCCACCAGCAGCATGCCTCTCAAATTCAACATAGTCAATCTATTGCAAAAATATTTTAGGGTAAGCAACTCAATAGATTGAACATTGAAAATTGAAACATCAAATGATGTCAGAACATGCAAGATCCAATATCGAACCTATACCTCCTCATGAAGAATAAGGGTAGGAGGCTTAGGAAGAAAGAAGAAACTTTTTTCAAGTGGATATAATACACCATCTTCAGCTTTCAAAGATGACTTGACAGCATAACCATCTTGACAGCTGCGGAATTTTCCAGGTCTGGTAATTTTTGCACCAGATAAACCACGCAATATGGTGGTGAACACCTCATGAATCAGTCCCTGATATCAATACAACTATTCACTGAGAGAAACATGAAATTCCCAACGAAAACCTATACACCTTGCTAAATGCTTGGAACTATTGTTTGTGATCCATGAACTCACAAACCATATGCCAAAGCATAGCTGACAGAAAAGTGGATTAGTGGAACAAATTTTTTTTTGGATGCTTGTTATGAAGTCCGGACTCTTTGGTAGCTTGGGTAACGTGTCTGTGTCTAACACAACAAAATTTCAAAAAGCATTCAACTGGGGAAAAGAACCATTATTTTTTCATTAACTTTCTACAAATAGAAAAATAGTAATATGCAACAAAAATAATAAATCTCGAGTAATACATCAAACTTGGCTTTTTAAAAATATAAATGCCTTATTAGCTTTAATTTTTCTTCTTCTATGATATAAAAACAATATATATCTTTAAAAAAACGTGTGGTAAAATTGTGTCTTTATCGTACCCATGTCCTAGATTTTATAAAATTAATATGCCACTTCGTTTGTGCTTGAGTCATGTCTGTATTCTTTGTTTCTTCGATCTAATAGTAAAAAAATTCTATTGTTTGGAGGGAGAAGCACTTTTCTACCTTATAAGAAGGTTCTAACTTGTCCTTGTACTTTGTGTTGAAAAGTTCATCGCCTATTTGCAGGGTGCTTTGAACCACAAAGTCAGTCTCAAACTGCAAAGATGCATAAGAACAAAAGGTGATCCTTGAAGAGAATTCAATATAAAAAAATTTAAAAAAAAAGAGCATGTAGAGAAACCTTAACAAATACCTGCAGAACAATATGAGGGTATAAAGTTTGGCCTTTACGAATTGGTGGATCTAAAGTCACTACAACAAAAGTATGTGGCTGATTGGACTGCACAAAACATCACATGCACATAAGACTTCAAATCTTATTGACTGACTGGTCTAAATAGTGTAACATCTATGGTCAATAGAAGTCAAGAAGAAAAACCTTTGGAAGTAAAAAAAGGCGAACAACACTGCTGTATTGTATTTTGAAATCGTTGGCTTGTCCTTGGAGCCGCAGGAACGAAAGGTGGAGTTCTACACTGTACCGACCCCTATACAACAAAAATAACTACATTAGAATACCTTAAGACAGAAAGAAAAAGTTGTGCCAGCATTAAAAGAAACAAAAGGAACGATGCAAGATAATTAGATAGGAACATGTGCATGCTATGATACTTCTAGGCATGTGCAGTCATATGAAAAGCAACACTCAGACCGTCTACCTTGGAGTGAGGATAGCAATGCCCTCAAATGTGACCACAGCTTCCTCAATGCCCGCACTAACATCCGCCATGGACATAATTTTGTCGCGGAAAACCTTAATCAAACTATACTTAATAAAATGTCACAAAAAAAATACACATTGTAGTCTGAATCAATCAGATATAATATGATTCTACCTGCGCGGGAGGGTGACTTTCATCACCAACAAATTGAGTATTGGTATTTGGTATGTGAAAACTTATCTCCATTAGAGAATCTTTCTGTGATCATAATGTTAAAAATATTAGATTACAATAAAGCAATCCAAAACAAAATCCATGCAGTTCAAGATATTAGATGCCACATTGCTCATCAATTGGTAAACAACTAACACAAACTATTTTAAAACAAAGAGAAAACATAAAGAATGACCTCATTAGCTCCTGTTGTATCATCCACATGAAACTCTAGCATAACATCGTTCTTCCCTTGAAGCTGTGTTTGAGCAACATCAGCTAGAGACACTTCAAATGCTTGCTTTGAACCAACCAAGAAAGTAAGCATATTTCCTACACCATAAGGTATAAAGTAATTAAAGGAAGACACCTTTCCTATAGATGTATTTCATTACTAAAGAAATTTAGGAAGGATCAATTATCTGATACTAGAGAGAGAGAGACGTAGAATGATTGACAATCTTATAAAATAATGAAAAGAAATTATGATTGCACATGCCAGTGCAGAGTATCTTTTTTTAAAAAAATAGATTCAACCTCAACAATCAAATTTGCAGAGAGACGACTTACATTTTGATTTGCATCACATGTCAGACTATAAATACAGAAAACCAAGGAAATGTAAGCTAGAGCTAATTGCCACTATGGTGTAATTCCTAAACCAAGATTGATGATTTTTTTAGCCATTTAGTCTTTCCTTAGAGCACTAAAGTGGCAGTTTTATACATGCAAATAAAGTACGAGTTCTTTGGATACAAAATTGATAACCACAAGAAATTGACAAGTAAAAGACTACAAGCATAACACGTGATAGACTAAATGCATCAGAACAGCTTACCATTCAAGTCAACTTCACCCCAATTACGGCCACTGACAGAAAGCTGCTTTTCCTCTGGTGCTATTCCACAATTACTTTGGAAAAATTTTGTTAAACTACTGATGTCCTACATTAACAAAAAAAATTCGCACAATCTAACTGCATCTATTAAATAAAAACAATCATGAAATAGTAATTTGTAATCATCTCATTTCGAGCTACTGTTGTGATCAGATGGCATAGGCCAACAAAACTAGCTAATCCACTAACTAAGGCAATGGTTAAGTGAATAACTAGGGGCAGTGACATGGACCAGCATTAAGTGAACTAACACCATAAGGTGCATAGCCAGATTCTTACGTCAACCAATAAAATATAAAAGCAATATCATTCTAAAAAATTCAGGAAACCTGGTCGCGGAATCCAGTGAACTTGTAATACAATCCATCTTTGACCCGAATTCCTAACTGGTTTGTCCTTGGGACCTTCATCCATGTTACACCAACAATGTCTGCTTTATCCAATTCAACTGCCTTTCCACCTCCTTGCTTCTTCCACAGAATACCTCTTTGATCTGTCTTAAGCTGACCAGGGTTCTGCATTGAAACATATACATGGAGGAGAATTGTAAGGGTCCATTTTTATCATTCCAAACTTTCACAGAAGCCCCCAAAAGAAAAATCAGAAAATTGTAACTACTAAAGATCATTTCTTTCCCTTCATTCAAGTTGAGTATCCTCCAATACAAAGTACTTCAGCTAATGCAACAAGTGAGATGTCGAGGATAAACAATTACAGAGTTCAAAATATAACACTTTACCCTCTCGCTCCCAACAGATGACACTCGGAAACAATAACAACCCATCAAATATATGAAATTTGGGAATTTCAAGAACATGTACTGGTAATAAGTTACCAGCATTCCCTAATTATGCCGGAACAAAAGCTCCAATTCTACTGAAAAGTAATAACTATTCTAGCTATTTGAACACCAACTCCCTTCCGCTGCGCCACGAGGAGGTACAGAAAGACACAAACAGCGGAGAAAATAAACAAAAAAATCGACCTTCACTTCTCCTTTCGAAATATCAAATCACCATCATACAGAATTTAGGAACAGTTCAAAACTTAGGGTTGAAAAGCAGAACCGCATCCCCATGCCCATACTAAATACAACGATCCAACTCCACCAAGAAACCTAGTAAGTTACCAGCGGCACACACACACACACACACGCACAGAGAAAGAGAGCTCACAGTGCCTCCACGGCCGCCGAGAGAGATATTGCTATAGAGCTGACCGTCAGCCATGGCCGGAAACTGAGACCTTAGGAATCGAATCGCAGAAGAAGAACCGCGTGAAGAAGGGTTCGCTTTATATCGTTTTGAGAGGAAAATCGGAGTCCCACCGTCGAGGCGCCAAGCGGTGATGATATGGTATTCACGAGCTCATCGTAAGCCTGTTTACATTTGACGAAAGGCAAACACTTATTCAGTTTTCATGGTGAGATGGGGAATACTGTCCGGTTCCAACTTAAGCTTGCCCGCATTGGAACATCTACTGAATTACACGGATGAAATTTATTTAGAAAAATGTTTATGTATTTACTTTCTATACTAATTTTTAAAAAATAAAATATTCAATGTTCAATCTTTTTGTACCAAAATAATTTAGTATTTGTGAAGCCAACTCTCTTCGACTAAGTTAGATGTTCGAATTCAATTTATAAAAATAATAATAATTAAGTTTTATAAACAATAGTCTCATTTATTATTTAAATCAACCTCAACAATAATAATAATAAAGTCTTATAAACAATAGTTTATTTAATATTTAAATCAATGTTTGAAATGTTTTTGTTATATTTAATAACGATTTTATTTGTACTTATATTTTTTAATTGTGTGTTTTTTTTATTCTTAAATAAATTTTTGAATTGTTAATCAAATTTTAGAAAATATATATATATTTTTTTTTTTAAGTCTTCAAAGTTTTGCATAAGATTATAAAAATGAATGAAAAATAAAGAAAAAAATTTAAGTGAAAATAGTGTTTAGGTAATTACAAATTTGGTTTATAATTCCATATAAAAAAAAATTCTTAATTAATTTGTCTCCGTGTGGATACAGGGACAATTTACGGAGTTTAGATAAGTTATAACAATGATCAAATTAGTTCATTAGAATTAATGATATCATGGTCATTCGTTAATGATGTTATCATTCAAATTTTGAAACAAAAAACTTATTGAAATCAACCTTAAAATTTTATAAACATAATTAAAACTTTTTAAAAAGATGCAACTCGTTAGAATTGTATTGCATGGATGAACGTGAATCGTGTTAGAAAACGTCGCCATGCAGGGGAGAGGGAGCAAAACTCGTAATTAAACAATATGAGAGTCATTGTCATGGAAGGCAACAAAACCAAAGATTGGCGAAGCCCACGAGGAAGGATGACAAGTTCTGAAGTAACTGCGTTCAAGTCTGCAACTCAAACCACCAACAACCAACCACCTTCTTCCTCCATTGGAGACCACGATTTGGCCAACAAATTCCATCTAAAAGTCACCATCAACGTAAACTTATAATTGTTAGATGAACACGACTTCTCATAATGGTATGATATTGTCCACTTTGAGTATAAGCTCTCGTGGCTTTGCTTTGAGCTTCCCCAAAAGACTTTAAACCAATGGAGATAGTATTCATTGATTATAAACTCATGATCATTCCCTCACTTTCATCCAACAATTATTATTATTATTATCATATATCTCATAAATTATGTTTCTTTATTTTGTTATTTCCATTAGAATATTCGTATTCGATTTACAAAGTTTCATGGTTTCATTATTGTACGAACACAATCTTATATTAATTAGAAGAGTAAATAAAATAATATTTATTTTTACTAAATTTTTATGCAAAATAAAACAAGCATATCACACTGAATGAATAGAAGAGGTAAAATCTTCTCTCTTCATATCTCCACCTTCTATTTCACTCTAAAAAATTTCTATTTTTTTTTAATGATAGCAAAGATTACCAATTTGATCCATTAAACAAATTTTCTATTTTTCAAAATAATTTTAATAAGATTTATAAAATTTCCAAAATTTCCATTTTCTACGGATCACACACATTTTTAATGGATAATATTTATTTTTTAATACAATTTTTATTAAAAATGAAAAACATAATAATAAATTTAATAATATTTTATAAATAGAAATATAATATAATATTCAACATAAAATTACTATGTATAATTAGTTATTTTTATTTTTGCATTTGCTTCATATTTATCGTCTTTTTTTTTATTACTTGCGCATTAAATCGTTATAAAAAACTTTTTAGAGAGAAACCAAATTAATAATTTAATCCGTTTTAAAAAATACATTCATTAGACAGTTCATATAAACCACTTGCCTTAAAAATCCAAACAGAACAGCACAAAGCTTTCAATTTCAGTGATATTTTTTAAAGCACTTTTGTGACCTTTTGCTAACAAATAATGTTTTTTTTTTTTTGTGTGTTTTAGAAATGGATTAAGGTTGGCAGACAGAATGTAGACAATGGGGGCTTTTTCTGTCTTTTCACAAGATTGCCTTGATATTACCGACCTTATTGCTTTGGACTGTTTGAATAATTAATATTAAAATCCAACCATAAATATTTCTATATTCCTATGAGTTCCATATCGACATTTTTATCATATTATATGATAAATATGATAAACAAAAAAAAAAAATCAATAAAATGTAGCAAATGTGAATATAATAAATTATTGAATTCTTTTAGAGTGCAAAATAATAATAATTTATTTATTGTGAGACTTAAATTGAAGACAAAACAATATCATATTATTCTAACTATGTGATGTTCGAGTAAAAAAGAGATACATAAATGAATCAAAACACATCCGAATGATATTAATCGTGATGATAGGAACAAAAAAAATTAAGCATACTTGGCTTGAAGCAATCTTATGTTAGATAATCTCGTGATTTTTTTTAGGAATATGTAAGTGAGAACAAAACTTAGTGAAATGATCCATATGAGTTCTATTAGAAGCGACAAATAGGTAATGTGTCAAGACCAACGTGTTAGATTTTGTTATTTTGCAACTCGAGAATAATTAATTTAATATTATAATATTTAACTTAACATTTCGTATGAAAGTAAAATTTAATTTAACAAAAAGATGACGGATTGATTCATATATATATATATAAATATATTTAGAATAAGACTTGCGGGGTTGGAGGAGAAGAAAAGGAAGAAGAACAAAAATGGAGGCGGCAGCTTTGGTACTGAAGAATGAGGAGAATCTGAGAATATGTTGGACGGAAGGTCAAACTCAGGCCATAAGACGTGTAAAGAGGCGGCGGAGAGAGGCTGCTGCTGCCACCACCGCCACCGCCGCTGATCAAACTAATAAACGACAGTGTGTGAAGCAACAATCCGATCAAGCTCCGACCACCACTATGAAGCGGAGTTCGAGATTTCGGGGGGTCAGCAGGTAATTGAAACGGCCATAAACATAAGATCATTAAAACGCAAGATATTGCTTCTTCCTGATGGTATTGTGATGAGCAGACATAGATGGACGGGTCGGTTTGAAGCTCATTTATGGGATAAACTTTCTTGGAACATGACGCAGAAGAAGAAGGGAAAACAAGGTTAAACAATGTTTTCGTAGAAAATCTTCCATTTTCTTCTAAAAATTTTGTTATGGGGTTCTGATAATCTATTTGAATTTTGTGTTTGATCCTTTTGATTCAACTGGTTTTTTGGTCTCCCAACAGTTTATCTTGGTGAGTAACTTCACTTCATTCCAAGCCTTTTTCTACTCTCTCTGTCTCTATAAATAACATGTTCATGTGTGTTTGGTTTTATTCATGACAGGAGCTTATGATGAAGAAGAATCAGCTGCAAGGGCTTATGATTTAGCAGCACTCAAGTACTGGGGTGTAACAACCATCACTAATTTCCCTGTAAGTTTGTGTTAAAATTATGCATTGAAAGTTAATAGTTCAAAACTTAAAGTAGATACTGTGAGATCCGTTGGTGAGGGGAACGAAACATTCCTCATAAGGGGTGGAAACCTCTACACGTTTTAAAATCCGTGAGGGAAACCTCGAAAGGAAAAGCCCAAAAAGAACCCTATCTATTAGGGGTGGGTTTGGACTGTTACAAATGGTATCAACGCCAAGTTTCGAGCAGTGTGTCAGTGAGGACGCTGGCCCCCAAGGGAGGTGGATTATGAGATCCCACATCGGTTGGAAAGAGGAACGAAACATTTTTTGGAAACCTCTCCCTAGTAGACACGTTTTAAAAACTTTGAAGGGAAGCTCAAAAGGAAAAACTCAAAGAAAATAATATCTCTTAGCAGTGGACCTCTCACTAGTAGACGCGTTTTAAAAATAAAAATCTTGAGGAGAAACTCAAAAGCCCAAAGAATTAATCTCCAACAAATGATTTAAATTGATACTCAAAGGTTGAGTTCTTTTTGTAGGTATCAGAGTATGAGAAAGAGATTGAGACAATGCAAACAATGACAAAGGAGGAGTATTTGGCCTCTTTAAGAAGGTTTGGATTCAAACATTCTAATTGTTTTTCTTATAAATCAAATTGGTCTCTTACAATATTATGATAAATTGTTTTGTTCCAGAAAGAGCAGTGGCTTCTCAAGAGGTGTATCAAAGTATAGAGGAGTTGCAAGGTGAAGTTATCTTGTTCTCTATATTTGGAGATGTTCTTGAGTGTTCTTGAGAGTTCTTTCTAACCATCAAAAGGGGGAAATTTAATACAAACTCTGGTGAATTTCTGTTTTGCAGGCATCATCATAATGGTAGATGGGAAGCAAGAATAGGGAGAGTTTATGGGAACAAGTACCTGTATCTTGGAACTTACGGTGAGCAATTCTGGTTTTGAGAGTAAATGTACAAGATTTGTCATGCTGAATTTGATCTTCCACCACAGGCACTCAAGAGGAAGCTGCTCGAGCTTACGACATGGCCGCCATTGAATACCGAGGGATCAATGCGGTCACCAACTTCGACTGGAGCAATTACATGGCCTGGCTGAAGCCTCCTCCAGTGCCACCCGCTGCCCTCAACGACGCCCCAATCAAGGAACTCTGTAACTCCAGATCCATCCCTGTAGAAGAAACTTCGTTCTTCGAAAACAATCACTGTGACATTGATCTCTTCCATTCCCTTCAAAAGCAAGAACTTCTCGAGAGCTGCAGCACCCCGCTCAATGGATACACTAAATCATCTTCTCCATCAGCGCTCGACCTTCTTCTTCGGTCATCATTTTTCAAGAAACTGGTTGAGACCAACTCAAATCTGTCTGTGGATGATGCTGATAATGGAGAAGAGACCAAGACTCATGTGCAGCTCAACAGTGTATTTGATGAGTTTGGAGACGTCTTTGGTGATAGACTTACAGATGAACAGTTTGTTTGCAGCTCGCACAAAGATCTGCAAGAAAGTGAGCTTCATTCATACTTTAATGGCATGTTTCATCGTTTCAAAGCAGCCTGAAAGTATGCTTCCTTCATTGTTGCTATCATCATATCGAACATGTTAATATAGGAGTAAGAACTCGACTCGATCGACTGTTCTCTATGACCGAGTCGAGTTCACTTTCTTCCTTTCATTGTTAATCTGCAAGAAAGTGAACTCGACTCGGTCAACTTCCTCTATATCTAGCTCTGTTCTAGAACATGCATAAACCAAGAGAAAATACCTTCATGAATCACTACTTTCAGACCCATATATGTGTATAAATTGAACAACCAATAAACTCTCAAAAGGAACAGGAATTCTCAAAGAAGGAATTAAATTAACCTAATAAGCACTCCAAATCAACAAGGCTATGTATAGCCTTAAATTTAGCCATGACAATAGAATCATCAAATATCAAAGTCATGAGAGCTTATGTTCAAAGTTGACAATATCATATATAGAGAGTCGTGATTCCTAATATAGGTGGTGGTCGGCATGTTTAGGGTTCTATTACCGATTCCGACGAGAACCCATTGGAATTAAGACAGGGACCAACGGAGAAATTAATTTATCTCCTTAATAAATAAACATAAAATTTATTAAAGAAATGGATTTTTGTCATTTATAACCAAAGAAAAGGGAATAGAAACAATCGCTACAAATAAATGTTATAAACAGAAAAGAATGAAATAAAGTTGTTCGTCTTCTTCAGGCCTTCCACTTTTAATTCCCTCTGCTGGTTTTGTCAAGTTCTCCATTTTTGTTGCTCTCTCGCGAATCTTCATTTTCATTTTCTTTTTTTGGTTGTGAAAACGTTGAAGAACAGCTGAAAACACATGAATTTTGGTTGTTGGCTGTTGTTTTTAGCATGGGCGACCAACATAACAGTTGAGCGAGCCAGAGAAGCGCGTAAGCCTCCTAACAAAAGTGCCAGGCCTAGCCTTTATCATGTCGAGCCTGCTGTATGGCCTTCGCTTGCTTGGATTCCCAGACTGAACAAAATACGCTCCATTCATCAGCAAATCCCCTTCTGATCTCCATGTCCATGTTTTCCATTCACTCTCTGTTGCGTAGTTTCTGTTCGTAATCTGTTTTTGTAACACAAAAACATTCAATTTTCTCTAACCCATTTGAGTTTTCATCGTTCATAAAGATTCAATTTCTCAAACCCATTTGGATTGAAGTTAGTTTTCATCACCTGTTTTGCAGCAGGGTTAGGTGGGGCAATGAAACGATTCCCTTGACTGATAATGGTGGGATGTTGGCTGCCACCAATGGCATACATGAGCCAGTGAGTGTAATCGTTGTTGACAACATGGAAGAAACCCCATCTGCAGCGCGGCATTCTCTGCACCAATCCCTTACCAAAATGGTTGAAAGCGACAGTCACTTGCATGACAGAGTCGCCTTGATATGAATCACTCGCACCGAACAGCATCACCTGCGTAGGTAAAAACATGATTTTTGTTTGAATGATTAGAGAATTAGAGGAAAATAATTAGTGATTGATTTATAATTACGTCGTTGTGATGAGTGAAATGAGAGTTTGAGACAGTGATAGCAGTGGAGCCTTGGATGGCGTCGATGAGTCCATCCTGGCAGTTGGACATGGAGAGATGGTCGAGCCAGACATTGGATGATCCAAAGATGGATATGCCATCGCCATCACTGACTGTTCGAAGGCCGACATGGTCGGCGGCATCTCGGATCATGCCGCCAGTGGCCGAAAGAATGTGGTGGACGTGAAGACCATGGATGATCACATTCCGGGAGAATTGAATGCTAATACCAGCACCATAAGCAATATGCACATTGGCACCACGAGCATCAATGGTCTTATGGCTAGTCACCAACAGTTCCTTGGACAGCCTAATGATCATGCTACGTCCAAAAATAATCCACAATGGCTGCTTTTGAATAACAGCGTGTCGGAGGGTTCCGGGTTTAGGGTTTACGACATCGGCATCCGATGCATCAGTGACAGTGTAGAAACGTCCTCTTAATCCACCGGTGGTTTTTCGGCCAAAACCAAGAACACAATAGGCAAGTTTCTTACGGTTGTTGGACCAATTTCGGTCGCATCGCCAGCAACGATCGATCGGGTTCGTCGCCAAGCACGGTCCTTTGTATTTTGCCAAGCTCCTCCTAGTGCTATTATTTCCCTCAATTCCCTCTAAAGCCCTGCAGAAAGAAGAATTAGAACGATCAAAGAAATGTCAATGAAAATATCAATGAAATGTGATACATACAAATAAACACGATGGTTAAAATGATCGGTGACGTTCATGGGGTGAGGGTGGTAGGCATTAAGAGCAGCTTGTTTGGCCTCTTCAGCCTGTTGCAGCAAAAAGTCATCGTATTCAGCAATGCCAGCCCTGAGAGATGGCATAAGAACAGCCATTGAAAGCAGCACCAACGCAGCCTTAATACTCCAACCTGCCATCATTTTTGTTCTTGTTCTTGAAGAACCAAGCAAAAATGGAGGTATTTTTATGGTTTTTTTTGGTGTGAAAGCAAGCTTATTGGGCTGGTCAAGGTCTAAGAAAGAATCCCAGATAGGTTAAAGGCCTAAGTAATTCAAGACCTTGCCAGACCAAACTAGATGTGAACCAAGCCTGAGTTTATTTTATTTGTCTTATTGTTCTACGCTGCTAACATTGCTTGCCTTTTGAAATCCTGATGAATGGATTATTTATAGTGGGAGATTTTAGGGTTTGTTCTTCATTTCTTTCCAAAAATAACAACAGTTCATTCTCTCATGGCGGATTTGGTGGAATTGACTGCTATTTTAAGCTTCTTCTTCTTCCTTGGTTCATCCTTGTTTTCCGTAGAATTGTTGGTTCTTTTCATTAGGTTTAATGGAAAAATCATTATAGAATTTAATTATGAAGCTCTAATTAACGATGCAGAAAAAGAATCTACTGATATAAAAAATGATGAATATTTTTATGTTAAATTATGTATACTTTAATATGTCGCTGTTTTTCAAACATAGATAATTGCATGAGACTAGTGGATGGATTATAAATTATTTTTTTCATTTTTGCCTAATTCATTCAATAATTTATTTATTTATTTTAATATTGCTCTTATTAGGGGCACCGAGATTCTGATCATCTCGTAATATCAAAAATAAAAAGCTCGTATCAATTTGATGAACTGAAAATAGGTTACTACTCAACTCAATCCTACATTTGAGATTATTGAGAAGATTAAGAATATTTAACGATGGTAACTGTTTGAGATTATTGAGAAGATTAAAAATATTTAACGATTGTAACTGAGGTTAGTGATAGGTTATGACTCAGGAATGTTTTATATTTAATTTTAGTTATTAAAGTAACGTACATAAGTAAAAATTTTTAAAATAATTTATAAAAAATTAACACAACACTCTAAGTCAACCCAATCCAACTTGAAAATAGAGAGTTGTGTCCCACCATAAATTTTGTGAATTTTTTTAAGTTTACGGAATCCAATCCAATCAAAATTTTAGATTAGTTATTTGTTGGAGAATAAAAACATTTAATTCGTATAAAATGAATACAATTACTTTAACTCCTAATTCAATTCTTATAAATAAAAAAGAATATGAGCATTTGTTTTTTTTCCTTTTTTATTTAATCGAGGTTGGTATGTGACTCCTAATCTATTGTTAACTCCTAATACAATTACTTTAACTCCTAATATAATTGAAGTGCATTGTTTGAGTAGAGTACTGTTAGAGTCCAAACAACATCCCACGTTGGTTAGAAGAGGGAGATACTTATATATAAGTGACGATAATTATCTTCGTTTGTATGAAACTTTTTAAATAAAATTAAAAACTAACCCGATATCATACCAATACAGATATGATAGAGATTTCGTTGTTCTTAAAGCCTCCCTCACTCAAATGAATGGCACTTCAACCCCAACCCAACCCAATAAGAGATATAACAACATGATTGGTATTCATTTAGCTTCATAAATTACCAAAGTATCCACTGAAAAGAAATCCTAGGCAGCTTTTTCCCATTTTGGTTGCACCATAATCTTGTCCTCATAGGAATGTTTGAACAATTTGGGGAAAAAGTTATTCAATTAAATTACATTCTAAACGTTCGTTAAATTTACTATATATCTTTAATCGAGCTACCAAAAGAGAAGAGCGATGAAATTTTAACGTGACAAGTTATTTACTTTAAAAAGTAGCAGTAGAAATTTATCTTCCATTATTGGTGTTCCTCGAGTCAAGATCAACTCCTCAACCACAATAATGCAAATGAATTTATGAAGAGGTTATATCTGAAGTAAGAGTAAAAATATAATTTAACCAAACTTAGCTACAAATCTATGGAAATGAACTTAAAGGGAAAGTAAGAACTCATTCTTCCCTTTCCATTCAAGTTGTGTAATTCAACCAAGTCATGTCCTGCACAGTAACAAAACAAAAGTGAAAAAACAAAAACAAAAACAAAAACAAAGATGCTTGAAACAATCTCTTCAGCTGAGTTCCAAAAGAATTAGAAATAATCTGGAAGCTGCAGACAACATAATAACTCCTTCCAAGACAGATACCAAACAGTGTTTCATAAACCAGTGGGCAAAGTCAGTGTCAAAAGATATTCTATGTCACACCATTTTTATAACACAAAGAATTTGAAGGTAATGTGGAGAATAATCTTTGAACAACTATTTAGCCACTAGGAAAAATAAATTCTATATCACACTATTCTACATTGCCATCAAATCACAGCCATTCAAATGAAGTTGTTTGTCTGCCTTTTGATCATCTTACTTTTTAATTCCATACTCTATGTTTCCTTATGAATGAGATGGTCTTGACTTTCTAACGAGTTGGCAATTTCTATTATCAAAAATGAATCCTCTCTGATTTACTGCAAATATATTTGTTCCTAAGAAAGGAGTATCTAATTCTAATGAATAGAAAAAGGCATCAAATTCCAATTCTTGAGCTACTTTTCAGACACTTACAAGGTTTTGGCATCATTCTTCTAAAAAGCAGCAAGCTGATGTCATCAATCTTCAATGGCTTCTTCCAGTTTCTCAGGTCTTTACTGTAAAGAAAACTATAGAGACAGTAGGTTCAATTCCTTCCCTTCACAGTTATTCTCACACTTTTGACCATATTTAGGAAAAATTCTTATCTTACAACTTCATTGAACTCTGCTACTGTTATTCCCATTACTTCACTTGCAATTCAGTTCTTTATTCCTTCTTCCCACTGTTACAACATAAACAAAAAAAGAAATTATCAAAAGCCTACAAATTTGCAGGTTAAATTTAGAATACAAGACCCGATACACGCTTTCCATCATACAAGGCGTAACAGCCTAAGCCCACCGATAGCAGATATTGTCCTCTTTGGACTTTTCCTTCCGGGCTTCCCCACAAGGTTTTAAAACGCGCCTACTAGGGGAGGTTTCCACACTCTTATAAAGAATGATTCGTTCTCCTCTACAACCGATGTGAGATCTTTCCAATCATACAAGGAAACTACTTGAAGCATTATTCTACAACGAGGAAAGAACGAGTGCAAGCATACAGTTGATGAACAAGAGGGGAGGGGTTAAAAACTTTGAATAAAATGAATGTTTTATCATGTCGACGAGATGGAAAACAAAATTGAAAAAATAATGGAAATCCCTTTTAATGTTCTTTCAAAATGAAGTAAAAGACTAAAGCATGAAGTTATAGCGTTATCATGTCAGTCTAGTTAGATCTTCTTTATTTAAAGAACTGATAAATGTAAAGCACATGAGTACAAGAATTCTGGAATCTACTTTTAGCTTACAGTGACAAGAATACCCCCACTTTCATAAGTTAATTAGTCCCTGCTATTACATATGATTATTACAATAATTATACTCAATATCTAACCATCACACGAGGGATTAGAAAAAGGTGATTCATAAATTTATAACATAATGGATCTCTTAATCTTATTAAAAAAAATCTCATGTAGCATATGCTGTTTAATTCATATTATAAGAATTCTACATGGACTTGTTGTGATCTACAAATAAGCGAGCTGAAGGTTATTCTGGGCATTATTGGAACTTTTGAAGAGGCTTCCAAGGAACAGTGGCTCAAAACCCGAGCTTTTATTGATTAATAAAGCAATCAAGAAAAGCAGAGAAAAGTGCTTTATTAACCAGGAATTTCTATAGACAACACAAAAAAAATTTCAAACCTTCTTCTGCTGGTCACCATGATTTCTTTGTCTGATGTCTATCATGTTGTGGCAGCCACAGTCCCTCTGTACGTAGCCATGATGTTAGCTTACATCTCTGTAAAATGGTGGAAGTTCTTCACAGCGGAGCAATGTTCTGGAATAAACAAGTTTGTGGCAAAATTCTCAATCCCACTGTTATCATTTCAAGTCATTTCAGACAACAACCTCTACAAAATGAACCTGCAACTGATATTGGCCGATTTCCTTCAGAAAATATTGGCTATTGTTTTGCTGGTAGCAATCACTAAAATCACCTCTCGGGGAGGCTTACATTGGATTATCACTGGTCTCTCTCTGTCAACCATGCCAAATACTCTAATTCTTGGACTCCCAGTATTGAAGGCCATGTACGGCAGTGAAGCAGATGTGCTTCTTGCCCAGATTGTTGTGTTACAGAGCATTCTTTGGTACAACATATTACTGTTTCTCTTTGAGTTCACTACCACCAAAGCAGCTTCTTTAGCTCCAGCATCAGAAGCCACAGGTAGGCATTGGAATTGCTTTTTAAAATAGTAACAAACAGAATCAATTCACCCCTACTTTATAGGTCATGCTGAGTAACGCTTAGGAATTCCTTAAACAAAAATGGTCATATTCATGCCATGAACTTCAATGACCATCCCAGCTTGAGTCTTCAAGTACAATATTAGGACTTCCCTCAACAGAAATAGCTGTATTCATGCTATCAACCTCAATAACATTACTTCATATATGTAAGACCAAGAATGGGAACTTGCTAAATTTTTTCTTGACTGCTCTCATTTCCTAAATTTTTATTCTCTTCCTACTTCCATCAGTCATGAGAGGTATAGCTAATCCATGGTATTTGGCAGAAAGAATACTTTACATACAGCCCAATCCCACCACTAGCCACTAGCAGATACTGTCCTCTTTGGGCTTTCCCTTTTGGGCTTTCCTTCAAGGTTTTTAAAACGCGTCTGCTAGGGAGAGGTTTCCACACCCTTGTAAAGGGTGTTTAGTTCTCCTCCACAACCAATGTGGGATCTCACACTCTCACATGAATTTACGAAACAAAAATGTGTAAGCTAACTTTGTCGGATTCAATCATTCTAGTTATGCTTTTGCCTTTTTGAAAAGCAGAAATTGATATAACTCAAGAAGAGCGAGCCAAAGAAGAAATTGAGGAGGCAAGAGACAGAAGCAGGAGGAGTCTCAAAACTAGGACCATTCTCTTAACAGTTGCTAGGAAGCTCATCAGCAACCCCAATACTCATGCAACTATATTGGGACTCATTTGGGCAAGCATACGATTCAGGTGAATTAAAAATAATAACTTTCAATTCAAACAAAGTGGAAGATGCATTGGGATGAAACTAACTTGCTCTCAGGTGGGGAGTAAAACTGCCAGAAGTTATCGACAGATCAATAACAATTCTATCAACTGGAGGACTTGGAATGGCTATGTTCAGCTTAGGTATGAAATGAAAACTTTACAAAAAGTTCTATCAAGTAAATGAAGAAAAACTTGACTTCAAGTTGTCTTACTCATTAGGTCTTTTCATGGGTTCACGGAGTAGCATTATAGCATGTGGTACAAAGATGACACTGGTGGCCATGGGAATGAAATTCTTGATGGGGCCTGCACTTATGGCAGCATGCTCATTTCCTCTAGGACTTAGGGGCAGATTGCTCAAAGTGGCAATTGTGCAGGTCCATTGTAATTTGTTTTACTAAGTCCACATACAGGATTGACAATTCTGTTTGACGTCTTTTTTCTTCTTTATTGGTACAGGCAGCACTTCCTCAAGGAATTGTTCCATTTGTCTTTGCCAAGGAGTATAATATACATCCAGATGTTCTAAGCACAGGGTAAATATTGTAATTTTCAAATCAGAAATTGATCATTTCTTGTATCTAAATGGGCTCAGATGATAGAACTTTGCTTCATATTAATTTCTAACATTTCATCCAAAACATCAAAGACAGGAAAAGCAAGTTATATAGCTAAACTACACACTGAAATGAGGTTTTCTTTTGGTTACAGGGTACTCTTGGGCTTGCTCATTGCACTGCCGGTAGCACTGGTCTATTACTACTTGCTGTCATTGTAACGCATCAATGCAACCATGCGACCACAAGATACCGATATTTAGGACATTGACGCTAAACACCAGGAAAGAACCCTTGCAGAGATGAAGTTTTTGAGTTGAATTTTTTTTGCCATTTTTTTCCAAAATGGTATACTGCTGATGATTTTAGGAAAACATGTAAATGTGTGTGCTAAAGATATCAACCAAAGATGGTCATATGCAATAAACAAAATAGGAAGCATAGTGAACAGACCTTCGCTAGTAATCTATCACCCACAACTATCTGCATCCTCGCGTTTGTATCGAGTCCTACTATCCATTGTTTGACTGTAATTGTGCAAATATCAGCTGGGCTATCAAGATTCTGTCAAAAACAATCGGAAATTGCATGAAAATTCAAAGAAAAAGTTTTCAAATGGTTAACCATACTATAAATTCCTAATTCTTCGTATGTGTTTTTCAAACATCAGATCTAACTATCTCCTATCCGATAATAAATTCCTAATTCTATGAAACTTTATGATGTAAATTAGGGTAAACGTCGAGAGGACCGACAAACTTTGGATGATTAAACAACAACACGATATGATACTTACGATCAGAGACAGAATACAATTATTAGGAGAAATTGAAGAAGTAGAGGAAGGAAGTGGAAAGAGAGGAAGCACATTCATATAGCCCAATGGGTTGGGTTATATTTTTATGGTTTGGGTTTGATCTAACTTTTTTCAAAATCCAAAATTCCGTTTGATTTTTTTTTGTACGATTAATTCGACCTTCTCAAAAAAAAAAAAAAAAAAAAAAAAAAAAAAAAAAAAAAAAAAAACTGGTCCATGAAGTACGTTTTAGATGGTTATAAAGTAGGTTCGTAACAAATATTCGTGATGTGTCGTTAATTGATATAATATTTTAATTATTAATATAATATAGATAAATATAAAATTTTAAATTTAATTAAAAAATAAATAATAAAATAACTTAATCTAACTCAAACTTCTATTTTCGTGTCACCAATTTCAATGGCTGGCTATTTGAGTTAACTCTATCAAACTCAAAAATTTTAATTGGTCTAAAACAATTAAAAAAATTACTAAATACTTTATAAAGTTAACTATTTACAGGATTAATATATATTTATCTAAATTGTTATTATATATTTTCCATTTTTGTAATTTTACCTAACATTCCAAATTGAAATAAAAATATTACACAAAGTATGCCATCATCAGAATTAATACCGAGACATTCTCGACACAATATTTTAATTATATTTATTCAAGAAAGAAAGAAAGAAATATATATAAAACTCAACGGTCGTAAATGCTAGAGGATGGTCTTTATTCTCGAATCCAACGGTCGAAAAATAACAGGCAAAAAGAAAAGAAAAAAAAGCAAAGAAAAAGGGGAAAATAAAGAGAAAAAAGAAGAAGAAAGGGCTGAAATTAGGGTTCTAAAGGTGTATATCAAAGCCGCCGAATCCTCCATTCATTTCCACCTGGTTTGGGGAAGAGGATTATCGTTTCCCTTTCAGAATTTTCATTTCCTTCTCCTTTTGAATCTTTCATTTTCCCCCACAAACCATGGGAAAGGGTCCTGGTCTCTACTCCGACATCGGCAAGAGAGCTAGAGGTTATTTATTTCTCCATCTTCATTTCTTCATTCCGTGTTTTTCCTCTTGTAACATGGTGTTGAATCTTTTATTTTGGTTGATTTTTCTTTAAATCTTTTAGTACTGTGCTGTTTTCTTTGGCAGATCTTCTCTACAGAGACTACCAGAGCGACCAAAAGTTCACCATCACCACCTACTCCCCCACTGGAGTTGTGAGTTCGTCTTGCCACTCTCTTTAGTTTCTAGATCTATTTTGGTGTTCAACTTCTACTGTTGGATTCAATTTCCATTGGTGAATGAATCGTTAAGTACAACAAAAAAAGGAGTGAAAATACGCTTCTTAATTATGAAATTTTGACTTAATTTATCTCGTTTTTCTTTCTATTGCTGGTTTTTATTGATTCTGAGGTATTACCAGAACTTATTTGCTTTTATATATATTTATTTGGGTTGAATTTTGATTCTTTGAAGTAATGAATATGGGGTTTTCTTTTGTTTTAATGGTCATTGACAAATGCATCGACGTTATCACTCTGTTTATGGGGTATGTTTGTTTTATTTTCAATTTAATAAGGTTCCTACGGAAGGTATTGTAACCGCCAAATGTCTGGGATTTGTTCAAGCCTAAAGGGTGATTGACGTAGTTAATTTTCATTTTATCATATCACCATTTTTTTAATTAGTTTGATCTTCCATGAACAAATTCCATGTTCCATATCGTTCCTGTGGTTGCTTACTAGATATTTATGCCAAGTATTTTGGAATTAACTTAGATAATGCTTTTCCTCTACTGTTACAAGCGTTCGCTTATTCCATATTTATATCTTTCTGTCTGCAGGCTATAACATCTTCAGGAACGAAGAAGGGTGACCTGTTTCTGGCTGATGTAAATACTCAGCTGAAGAACAAAAATATCACAACCGATATCAAAGTTGACACGAGCTCCAATGTAATGTATTTTTCTTGTACTTTCTGCTTTACTGTATTCCTTTGTTTAAGATTTGAGTATCATACTTGCCCCCCTCCCTTTCTCCCTCTCTATCCATTACTTGTACCATGGAATTTTAATCTCAATAGTTTTTTTTTCCCATTAGCAAGTCAAGAAATTAGAGGGTTTACTTGGTTTAGTATCATTGTTGTTCCATTTTCACATTAGCAAGTCTTAACTATTTTGTATATAAGTTTTTGAATTATGTCATATGAAGAGTGGACCATTGCCCTCTTCTTTTTCGCTCCGCCCCTGTCTGAATATCTTGGATTTTCATCTGATTACGGAACACTATTCAGTTCAAGAAAGCCCTTTGAGAAAGTCTGAATGCACTATAGAAAGATAACATGAATTGTTCACAATCAAGGATCATGTGATCATGTATAACACTCTGAATAATTAAGAGTTTATGATTAAAATATTAACATAGAATATTTGAAGCGAGTGTTTGTCTTGCTTCCTCTTGGTGAAGCTAGATTCCCTTGTTTAGTCTATCCCTTTGTACTCTTATTGAAGAGTAAGGAATCATATTCGGCAGTGGTTGGTCCACTTTGATGTGGAAAGCAGCAGCAAGCATGCCTATCTTTTCATGATCATCTGACAATCTGAGAAAAGCCATCTGCTTCTCTATTTTGTTTGAGGCAGTTCTTAAGTATATTCAGTAATGATATTTCTTTGAGGGGGTAAGCCATTAGGGAGAAAAATTACCCCTTTTGTAATTGCTCTACCCCATTCACCGACATGCACATTGATTGATGCAATTATAAATTCTGAATCAAGGTAGGTTTGTGAATGCCATTTTGAATCACTGGTATTTGGTAGTGATGTTGTACGTTCCTTCTTACTTATTCTTTGTGTCATATTACTTTTTGTGCAATTGTTGTGACTGCTGTTGTGAAATTTTGTAGCTTGTCACAACTATCACTGTGGATGAACCTTCTCCAGGATTGAAGGCAATCTTCAGTTTCAAAGTCCCTGATCAGAGGTCTGGTAAGGTGAGTGATGGAATATTGTTTTTTTTTTTTTCTTCTAATTATGGAGCTGTGCATTTTTTTTTCTCTGACCAACGTGTGAAAATAGTTATAAAACAGGCAGATGAATTCACCCAACTGATTTTTGTTTTTGTCAAGTAGGTGGAACTCCAATATCTGCATGATTATGCTGGAATCAGCACGAGTATTGGGTTGACAGCCAATCCTATTGTCAACTTTTCTGGTGTTGTTGGAACGAATCTTCTTGCCCTTGGTACCGATCTTTCATTCGATACCAAAACTGGAAACTTCACCAAAGTCAACTCTGGACTAAGCTTTGCCAACGCAGACCTTATTGCTTCTCTGACCTTGTGAGTCTTTTAATCAGCTCTGGTATAGGTGTGCGAGTTTTGCTCTTTTTTGGTACATATTCAGGGGAATAATTATGTCCATTCATGAATCAGGAACGATAAAGGTGATACCTTGAGTGCATCATACTACCACACAGTGAACCCATTGACTAGCACTGCTGTCGGTGCGGAGGTTGCTCATAGCTTTTCCTCCAACGAGAACACCATCACAGTCGGCACCCAACATGCACTCGACCCATTGACCACAGTGAAGGCTCGGGTGAACAACTTCGGAAAGGCAAGTGCTCTTATCCAGCACGAGTGGCGTCCAAAATCATTGTTCACTGTATCTGGGGAGGTAGACACCAAAGCAATTGAGAAGAGCGCAAAAGTTGGTCTAGCTTTGGTTCTCAAGCCATGATTAGGAAATTTCACTCGCTATGGCTGGAAGAATTAAGGTAGGCATAGCCGGAACTTGTTTGTTGTTCAGACTTTGAGATGATACGTTGATGTCACTCTTGGCAGTTTGTTTTGGATTGTTGAAATAAGCGTTGAGATGATGATGGTATCGTTAGAGACTTGTTTAGTACACTCTGGTCAGCCCCTCCCTTTTGAAACTGAGGCCCATAGATTCATGTTGAGATATTGTTCCAACTCTATTTTCTTTTTCCAAGTTATAGGTTGAAATCTATTTCTGTATCCACAAGAAAGTGAAGGAATTGACTAATGGAGACAATTTTACACAAATAAACTTTCTTCCCCTAATCCCCATTTTAAGAGGAGGATTTTTTCTCTTCCAGGAACATATATATATATATATTTTGCATTTTTCGTTTCTTTTTAAACAATGAACTTGGTCTCAATATGATAAATTGCTTTCTTTAGATTTTTATTTTTTAAAATTCTCTCTCAATATATGGTCTTTAAAATTAGCATCTTCTTTTTCTTTCTGTTGATTTAAATTAGGGTATCTATTCCATATTCGATATTTAAAAAAAAAATATATTCCCAATTCCTTTAGCATCTTTCATATTTTATGCCCATTAAATTAAGGTCTTATTTATTTTTTATTTTTATCACTTTTAGCTACTTCAAAATTATTAATTATATTAATTAAAAAGTTAGATTTTTATATTCGAGGTGTATTACTACTTAAATACCAAATTGCGCCAATTGAAAAAAACTTTAAACTGGAATAATTTCAGATTTTATCTTTAATATTTTATTTTAAAATCATTAATGCATATTTTCACACACATAGACAGGGAACAAATTTTCATTTTTTTTTATCTTACATTAATTTTTTTTGGTGAAAAAATAATAATTTTATTTAAGTGATTTGGAGTGAATTTAAATGAAATAGTGTGAAAATAGATATAATTATGTACCCTAATGCCCGATGGTATAAATACCTAAATATTCCTGTTTTCTGATTGGTTATTGGGCCGCAATGATAAAAGCCATGGCCCATTCGTCTGGCAAAGTCTACGCCGACACATCAATTTTTCTTGTGTACGGAGAAAAATGGGAGTCCTTCTATCGAAGATCGGAGCTCTTCTTTCAAGCTGGTTCGGCCCCTCGACGGCGGGGGCCGAAGATGCGTCGTCGGAGCCGTCGTCCGTGTTGTCTTTTCACTCCTCAGCTAGATGGCAACTTCACTTCAATTCCGCTAAGGAATCTTCCAAGCTCGTAAGCCTCTATTTTACTATTTCAATTGCCAGTTATTGGATCTAAGGGAATTTTTCTAGGGTTACTGTTGTTAATTCGATTGCTGATCTGATCTCTTTCTCTTCCTTGAATTTGTTGGATTGTGGGAGAGTAGATGGTGATTGATTTCTCCGCGACTTGGTGTGGACCCTGTAGGCTCATGGAGCCGTCCTTCAACGCCATGGCCAGCAAATACACCGATGTTGAGTTCGTCAAAATCGATGTCGATGAGCTATCTGTACGTCTTTCTCCTTCTCCCAATTTTGCATCCTCTTATTTCTGTGTCAGAATTTTAACCGCGATTGTAGTCATACATTTTGTTGCTAATGGTAGGGCGTTCTTTCAGTTTAGTGCATGAATTTAAAACCATTTCTTTCATATTCAAAATCAATTTAAAACCATTTCTTTCATATTCAAAATCAATTTTAAACCATTTCTTTCATATTCAAAATCAATTTAAAACTCACGAAGCTTAATTTAAAAATCAATTTAAAACCATTTCTTTGAGCATAGCTCTCGTTTACTTTGTTTTTGTTTCCCCAAAAGACCTCATTACTAGTATTCCTTACTTATAAACCCATGATCAACCCCTTAATTAGTCGGTGTAGGATTCCTCTCCCAACAATCCTCCCCTTAATCGAGGCTCGATTCTCTGGAGTCCTCGAACAAAGTACACCCTTTGTTTGACACTTGAGTCACTTTTGACTACACCTTCGAAGCTCGCAGACATTTGAAGATTCTATTGATATGGCTAAGTTAAGGGCATGACTCTAATATCATGTTAGGAATCACAAACCTCCACAATGGTATGATATTGTCCACTTTGAGCATAAGCTCTCATCACTTTGCTTTTGGTTTTCACAAAAGGCCTCATAACAATGAAGATAGTATTTCTTACTTATAAACTCATGATCAACCCCTTAATTAGCTGACGAGGACTCCTCCCCCAACCATTCCCAACACTCTAATCATTAAAATTTAATTTTATGTTTTCTTTTATATTTTTAAATGTGATTTTCATACCATTAAAATTTATTTTGAATCGTGTGAAACATGCCTTTAGTCTTTGTTGTTTTCATTCTAACTTTATGTTGTCCAATAAATGCATAGTGAGTTAGTACAAGTTTCAAAGAGATATTAGGCATGTAGGAGAGTAAACATTTGCAATTTCTACCCATTTCTTACAAATTTGGAAGAGAAATAAGAAAATTTCTTCCCTTTGTAGGTATATTATCGCGTCAGTTTATCATAAGCTAATATTAATATTGACTTACGGAAATGATATAGTCGAAAAATGTTATAACATGCAAACATGGACATAGCTATTCTCACCAAAAGGTACCTCTAGTCTCGCATGTTCTTGCTCGACAAACGAAAAATTTTCAAATGTAGGGACTAAATTGAAACATTTTGAACAACAAGAGTAGATTGAAAATAGAAAATACACCAATATTAGGGACTAAAACATGCATTTAGCTAGAATTTAATTGCAAGATTGACAAGATTGTTCGTGAAATCAGGATGTGGCTCAGGAATTTGGAGTACAAGCAATGCCCACATTTATGTTGCTGAGGAGAGGGAAAGTGGTGGATACAGTGGTTGGAGCCCGCAAAGAAGAGCTGGAGAAGAAGATTCAAAAGCACAGATGAGCATGTGGTTGAACTTAAATTCAAAAACCCCCAACAATAAGTCCTCTCACTCTCACTCTCACTCTTCTTCCTCTTCTTTATGTAAACATTTGAAAGTTATGTATTTTCTAACTTGGTCAGCTGTTTGAATGTTAAACTCCATCCTTGGTTCTTGTTTGATCTCAATCTATCCATCTTCTCTGTTCTGTAAGGCATACCCATTGTTTGCCTTTAGTTGGTGAAGTGCTTTTTTTAATTTCTCTTCTGCAGGTTGCTAGAAAACAGCTTAAGTTTTGAAGCTGACTCGAAAATTTGTTATCTGTGTGAAACAAATCTTGATAGTATAATGCTTAGTTAAGACAATTTCTATGATCTGGAAGAACTGTGTACTGCTCCTCTTCTTCATCTTCTTCCCTTTTTTCAGTGTCTTTGCTATTATAATAGCATTTGTTGTGGCCTCCCTCTATGGGAAGGCAAATATTTGCTTGTGAATGCATTTTGTTTTACCTTTCTTTGAGAATCACATTCATTTTTAGAGATGATTTACAATGATGTCAAAGTAAGTCAGGATTTATCTCATCTTGAGAATTGCAACTCTTACAAAGCAGTGAAAAAGGAAAAGGAACAAGACAGCGTGGGAATACATGTTTTTCATCTCGCATTTGATTTGTTTTGTTTTGGTGTTTGCCTTTTCATTTTGTATTTTGTGTTCAATCTTTATGTTCTTGATAAATATTAGTTTCTGAGTATCGTAGGACTTATTGAAATTGAAAGTAACAAAAATTCCAGAATTGGTTTAGCCTGCCTACAGATTTTGAGATTTTGGGCTTGCATTCAATTCTTGGTTACATTTGAGATTAATTTAAATTATTTGTTTTTCCTTATTTTATTATGGCTTAGTTAAAAAATCAAATATTTTTCTTATAATTCAAATGTCCCACACTTCATTTTATTAAGTTTGTAATTCAAAATCAACTTAAATTCAAATATTTTTCTAATTTTTCTTAAAGGAAGCTTTGTTTTCATCAGTTTTGATATTAAGATTTGATTAAAATTAGAATTGATTGATTCAAAGGTCTGATTCTTATGTAAATTAGTATTTGTTTGATAGTAGTCAATAAGAACTATGAGTATAATATAACACTTTGAGGGAGATATTTAATATTTTAAGAGTTTTTTTGGCGCTTAAATATTGTAGGATCAAACGAGCTGTTCTAGTAGTAGAAAACCGATGAAAAGAGGTATTTTATTTGGTTTATGGACAAAAAATATATACATTTGTTAACTGTTGGTTTATATAGAATTTTTTTTTATCCGAATTGATTGAAGTATTGCATATTAAAAGTAACCGATCTATTCCCATTTGGTCATATTAGTTAGGATACATAGAATACATAATGAAAAAAAAAAATAAAAGAATAATTTAGAAGTGATACAAAGAAAGGGTCATTTTGTATGTTACAATTAATACACAAAAATTCAAACCAAAGATTCAATTGGGAGTTATCAAAGAATATAAGTAGATTTGGAGCTAAGTCTTGGAGAATGAGATGACTGTAGGTCAATTTTGGAGGTCCCTAAACTTTCCTAGAAAGAAAACCTTGTGGTTTGATTGATTCCTCTAGCCGGGATAGCTCAATTGGTAGAGCAGAAGACTGAAAATCCTCGTATCACCCCATTTAAATCTGGTTCTTGGCTCTACGAACTTTGGAGCGTCTCGATATCTAGTAACATCACAGCATGCATTAGACGAGGAGATCAAGAAAATGTTAAAGACAAAGACGACAAGTATACTGACCATTAGAAGAAGGGACCAGCACAACGTGCAGGCCAGCATTGTTGGGAGGAAGATGGAGGTGGAGGGGATAGAGTTTTCCATTGAGAGGATTCCGAGTACAGACGATGATGTCGGGGAGGCCTGTCTCCTTTATCAACTTCTCCTTCAACTCCTCCGGCTGACTCCCTTTGAATGTAAAACTCACCTCTTCTTCTCCCTTCTTCACCTCCCCTTTCCTGTTTGCCACATGGTAATGGATCACCCTCCCCTCCGCTGACTCGCTTGACTGCAAGTCATCATGTATATATGTAAGGCTTTCAATTTCAAACCCAATAGAAATTTAGTTGTGGATTGCAGACCAAACCTCCTGTGAGGGCGAGGAGTCCACGACCTTGCAATGGCGGCGGAAATGGTGGCGGTGGTGGTGGTGGGGTTTGTGCTTGGAGGGTGGGGGCGGTGGTGGAAGAGTAGGTGCAGACGAGAGGTAATGAACGGAGCTGGGAGATCGAACCTGGAGGATATCGATGTCCCAAAGGATCCAATCCTGGGTGGCGGTTCTAAAAGGAATGTCATGAGTAATGGAGTTGCGCCAGGGAGGCAAGCCGCTATTGGCCCTAAGGAACTGGCCGTACCGGGTTTTGAGCCTGACTAGAAAGCCCTCACGAAGGGCCTCCCACTCGGTGGAGGAATCGGGCTTTTGGGGCAGGGTTTGTAGGACCCTTTTGCCGGTCATGCCCAGAAGAAAGGGGAGATTGGAGGCGGTTAGGTATTTACCGAAGCAGCTCTTGAAGCGGAGGCCGGGGGGATTGTCGACGAATTCGACTGTCCATTTGGCGTTTTTGAGTGAGCCGTTGCGGTCTTGGTACACGCTTTCTTCGTCGTCCTCTGCAAGGAGGTACTTGTCATGGTGGCTTTTTAGACGAACCACTTTGGCCTTCTGGAATAGCTCCATTGCAGTCCTGGACGACGGAATCAACAACAACAACAACAACAAAATATGACCCAAAATTCAACACAACCCTTTTTAGGTGAAAACAAATAGTGTAAACCCGAAAATGGAGGACCCTACGGCTTTGCCTCGCCGGAATCTGCTAATTCCAGCACCCCATTTATTTGTGGTTCAAATCTCCCACTATTTTTATTTGTAATCATTTGTAATTTCATATTTTTCTATATAAGTATTTCCTCCCACATTCATATTGTCCTATGATACTCCATTATCAGTTCTAAGAGAAAAAAAAAATTTATTTCTCATTGAGTGTGGAAACATCTCCTTCACAAATACCTTTTAAAATCGTGAGGCTGGTGACGATATATAATGGGCCAAAATGGATAATATCTGCAACGACCATATATAACAGGTCAAAGCTGACAATATCGATAGACTTGAGCTATTAAATAGTATTTTGAATGTATTATATATAAATATATATTAATAGTTTAAGAATATTATTTAAATTAGTTAATATGAAAAGAAAATGCAATAAATGAAATAGAAAAAACAGAAAGAAGGCACGTAGTAGCGAAAAACGCAAAGGGATGTCCGTCACCGGCGCCGGGAACGAAGCTGCGAAGAAATCTCTACTCTCTCCTCTCCACTCCTCAAAATTATGAGCTAATTCCCTTTGTCGAAATGGTTATCTCTTCAATCTCACCTTCTTCAATGCAATTACAATCAACTTCATCCTTCTCTTCCCCCATCTCCTTGTGCCTAAACGAAACCAGAAATGACCTCAAAGTTTGCCTGAACGAGATTAAAACAAAGCCCAGAATTCGGATTCCAATTATCAGAGCTTCATCTTCTTCAACATCCAAAGATATATGGAGAAGAAAAACCCCATCTGAGAAATCAACCACAACCCCATTTCCCCAAAAGTATGAACGCAGTGCGAGAAGGCAGAGAGAGTCCTCGCATTTAGACCACAGCGTTGATATGGACGAGCTTTTAGCGTCAATTGGACAAACGAAGAACGAGCAAGAGCTGTATTCGATTCTGTCGCCGTACAAAGGGCGGCAGCTTTCAATGCGGTTCATGGTGTCGATTCTGTCGCGAGAATCGGACTGGCAAAGGTCGCTTGCGATTCTCGATTGGATCAACGAAGAGGCTCTTTACACTCCTTCGGTCTTCGCTTACAATGTTGTTCTACGAAATGTGCTACGCGCTAAACAGTGGGAGCTTGCACATGGGCTGTTCGACGAAATGCGCCAGAGAGCTCTTGCGGCTGATAGGTATACTTATTCGACCCTTATCACTTATTTTGGCAAAGAGGGTATGTTTGATGCTGCCCTCTCTTGGCTACAAAAAATGGAGCAAGATCGTGTGTCTGGGGACCTTGTTTTGTACAGTAATTTGATTGAGCTTTCTCGTAAACTCTGTGATTATTCAAAGGCTATTTCTATTTTTTCGAGATTGAAAAGATCTGGGATTACCCCAGATATTGTAGCCTATAACTCCATGATAAATGTGTTTGGAAAAGCTAAGCTTTTTAGAGAGGCTCGTTTTTTGTTGAAAGAGATGAGAGCTGTGGATGTTGTGCCTGATACTGTTAGCTATTCCACTTTGCTGAGTATGTTTGTTGAGAATGAGAAGTTCTTGGAGGCACTCTCTGTGTTTTCTGAGATGACAGAGGTCAACTGCCCGCTTAATCTTACAACATGTAACATTATGATTGATGTTTATGGTCAATTGGATATGGTGAAGGAAGCTGATCGGCTGTTTTGGAGCATGAGAAAGATGGGAATCGAACCGAATGTTGTGAGTTACAACACCATTCTGAGGGTTTATGGTGAGGCCGAGCTTTTTGGGGAAGCGATACACCTTTTCCGGTTGATGCAGAGGAAGGAGATCGAGCAGAACGTCGTGACATATAACACCATGATCAAGATATATGGGAAGTCTTTGGAGCATGAAAAAGCAACAAATCTCATACAAGAGATGCAAAATAGAGGGATTGAACCAAATGCTATTACATATTCAACAATAATTTCGATTTGGGGTAAAGCAGGTAAGTTGGACAGAGCTGCAATGCTATTTCAGAAGCTGAGAACCTCTGGGGCTGAGATTGATCAGGTCCTTTACCAGACTATGATTGTGGCCTATGAGCGGGCAGGCTTGGTTGCTCATGCCAAGCGTTTGATTCAAGAGTTAAAGCAACCAGACAACATTCCGAGGAAGACAGCGATTACCATTCTTGCTAGAGCTGGTCGAGTCGAAGAAGCCACTTGGGTGTTTCGTCAAGCATTTGATGCGGGCGAGTTAAAGGATATATCTGTTTTCGGGTGCATGATCGACCTGTTTTCGAGGAACAAGAAGCACAAAAATGTGGTGGAGGTGTTTGAGAAGATGAGAAGTGTGGGGCATTTCCCAAGCTCTAATGTCATTGCCCTTGTCCTAAACGCTTATGGGAAGCTGAGGGACTTTGACAAGGCCGATGCTGTATACATGGAGATGCAAGAAGAGGGCTGTGTTTTTCCAGACGAAGTGCACTTCCAGATGCTCAGTCTCTACGGTGCAAGAAAGGATTACATGAGATTGGAGGAGTTGTTCGAAAGGCTTGACTCGGATCCCAATATCCATAAGAAGGAACTGCATCTCGTCGTTGCGAGTATCTACGAAAGAGCTAATAGACTTAACGATGCATCTCGGATTATGAACAGGATGAATGAAATGTCAATTTCAAGATCGTGACTTTGAATTCTACCTTCCTGTGTACAGTAAAGTTTTACTAGCTAAATGATTCCTTACTTATTGAACATCATTTGTAAAATATGCATGTTGCCACACAAACTTGGTCAATGAGGGGAAGTTCTTGCTGAACCACTTTTGTGAATCATGATATTTAGAGATTCATGTTGGATACACTCCTAATTTAGGCTTAATTTAGGCGTGATTAGGATTTGTTCACTCCCGGAGATCTCACAATCCACCTTTTGAAGGCTAACATTTTTACTGCACATCGTCCGATGTCCGGCTCTGATATCATTTGTTTGCCCAAACTCACCGCTAGCAAATATTGTTGGTTTTGGCTACGTATTGCCGTCTCATGGTTTTAAAACATGTCTTAGTATAGAGAGAGTCTAGCCCTACTTCAACCTCTGTTTCGCACCATCCACAAACTGACTCTGATATATTTGTAATGGCTCAAGCCCACAAGTCCCAACATGGTCGTTGTTATTATTATTATTAAATAACCTTTATATAAACATTAATTCCACTCTTAGGTTTTTTTAGCTTGTTATCTACTTTATGTTTTAAAAAACTAATTCAATTAATAAGAGTAAAAATTTAAATTTATAAAAATAAATTTGATTTTGAAAATTACCCCTCAAGCCAAAATTTTAAATTTATGGGAAAACATTTTAAATACAACTTAAAAAAAATCAAAATTTTAATTTACCCATTTTTAAATAAAGTTATTAATGTTTTTATTAGTATAAGTAAACTCAAGTTGTCAATAAATATAGAGAAAATAAATGTATTTAAGTCTCATTTAATTTCAAAATTATCCGTTCCTCATTTAATTTTACTATTAATTTTTTTGTCAATTACTTTCTTACATATCATTTATTAACAAATGGTTTCATTTGGTGTAAAATTAATTTAAAGCCAAAAAGGCTAAAATTTGAAAAATATGGAAAATTTTAATTAAGAACCGACCTTTCACTTTCATTAATTTTTCTTCAGTTTAGTTTTCAATAATAATGCTATTGAAATAATTTTTAATTTAATGACCTAAAATTTCCAAGGTATTAATTTTTGTATAATGTAAAATAAAAAAAAAGAAATAATAAAATATTTCCGTAACTTGTGTATTAATTTAAATTTTGCTAAGCATAAAGATGAAAATTTAAATTTATATAATATATGTTTAAATTGGATAATTTTTTTTTCTTTCGATTGAAAAAATAAATAAATTAATGTAACATAAACAACTCTTTTACTTTTGATTTCGAGTTATATACATTTTGTTTGCTAACTAAAAATGATAATTTGACGGTCAATCAATATGTTACAAGATTCAAATCTCACACTTTATATGTTGGTGAATTAAAAAAACGCTATTTAATTTATTTAATAATATGAAATCCTTGACTACTTTTATGGATGTTGAAAGTCTTAAAAAAAACATTTTTTCTTTCTTTTGCAAATTCCTTCCTTGCATGGAGAACCTTCTTTTATAAGATTTAAATTTAATTTTTTTTTATCCTCAAATATATAATTTATTTATATTTTATAATAGTTTTATTTATATATATTTTTTATTCAGTAAAATATATAGATTTGAGAAAATAATGGCTATGAAAAAAAATCAGTATTTAAAAATGAAAGGTTTAAAAAAAAAGAAAGTAAAAGAGGCATTTAAAATAGATTAAAAACGTAAATTTTAAAGAGAAATAGGTGCATTGAATAATAATATAATAATGCTATTTCCGTAGTTAAAATAGGCTAAATCTCGTGTCTTCATTTCCATCAATGGTAGGTTAGTGAGAGAGCAATGGTAGGTTAGTGAGAGAGCAATGGCAGGTTGAAGATGGAAAGAGAGAGGGATATATAAATATTCAGTTCAGTGTATTTCTCATTGTAAAAGATGGGTTCTAGTTCGTTTCTCAACTGAACAATCAAATTCTTTCCTTTTCGTGTTAGTTCCAATTCAGTTGCAGTAGAGATCGAAGAACACCCAACTCCACATTCAACTCCTTTTTCCATTTCCACACTCGAAACCCCCATGTTTGAAGCGTTTTCTTTGTGGGCAATCCGATTCTTGAGGTGAAATGAAGAAATTAAGGAGTTATTATATGCATTTCAGACACCCACCGAACATGGAGCGGCGATGGATCTTCCCCTTGGCAATAGGCTCTATGGTATCTCTGTTCCTTCTTTTTCTTTCATTGATGACCTCGCCGGGAGGAACCCCTCTGTTTCCGTTTTACAAATCGCTGGCTGTTTCTAGTTCGTTCTTTGTCGAATCGAAGCTTCATCCGGTTCCAGTTTCATCGCTCCCTCCGCCGCCGCGATTCGCGTACCTAATTTCGGGTTCAATCGGAGAGGGCAACATGTTGAAACGGACGCTTGAAGCTTTGTACCATCCGATTAATCGGTATGTTTTGCATTTGGACCTCGAATCGCCGCCCGAGGAGCGGCTGGATCTGCAAAATTATGTCCAGAATCATTCCATTTTTAACAAATTTGGGAATGTTAAGGTCATCACTAAGGCTAATCTTGTTACCTATCGAGGTCCGACTATGGTGGCCACTACATTGCACGCGGCGGCGATTTTGCTCCGAGAAGGTGGCGATTGGGATTGGTTTATTAACCTCAGTGCTTCAGATTATCCTCTTGTTACACAAGATGGTGGGCTGTTTTTTTTTTTTTTTGTTTGGTGGAGGATATGAATTGGCAAATCTTATTGATGGATTTTGGACTTTTTTGCTAGATCTACTGCATACTTTTTCTTACTTGCCTCGTGATCTCAATTTCATAGATCATACAAGCAACATTGGATGGAAAGAGTAAGTGATAGGTTTCTTCTTTGGTTTTTGTGTGTTTCTTTTGATTTTTTTGGCTTGTTTTTTGTGAAGAGTTCTTATTGATATCGAGTGTTGATGTTTGTAGGAGTCAGAGGGCTAAACCAGTGATTATTGATCCAGGGTTGTATATGTCGAAGAAGGCTGATGTGTTTTGGATTACACAGCGGAGAAGTGTGCCAACAGCCTTTAAACTCTTTACTGGTAGGCCTCGAAACAATTTTCGGTTTCTTAGGACAAAAATTTGGGGAATACATGTTTGAATGATCATGGTTTATGAGTTTTTCCTTTTAATCTGTTCTTGTAGATAACAATTGAAGTTTTTTTCCTTTGATGGGTGTATCATAGTTGCTGTTGTTGTAATCCTGTTATAGGAGCTGTCATTCAACAATTGTTTTATGCTCGTAGGTTCGATATCGATTTGTTCTGTGCTAATGACCTTCTGAGTTTGCTGGAAACTTAGCTTAGATCATCCATTTGATATTATTACATGGGCTTTGGATAATCATAACTGGTGATCTTGGTATCGATTATATGTCAACTCATTTGTACGACCTTCTTTTCGTAATAAACAGAGGAGAAGAACAGCAAGAACTTTTTAATGGCCTAAATGTCATGTTTCCTTTTGCTTTCGAAGTGTCGGGGAACTATGTGACCGTTTCGTGTGGGTTGTGTTGTGTTTTGATCGTAGCTCTTAAATGAGTTTCAAAACAAGGGAACTCTAGAAATTACCTGGGAATGGTGGTATAAGTTACTGATCTAAATAGAATTTGAAGGCGATACAAAAGTATAGGTCCGCCTTCTCATTGTATGGCATTTGAATGTCATGGTGGAAACATTTTCTTATGTTTCAAGATTATTAAAAGTGTTGGTGGAAAACCTCAAGTTCTTGCTTAGAATATGACTTGGTGATGGGAACAGTTCGTGTAGGTAATCTTGAGGATATTTGTTTCTTGCTTGCATGAAGCGGTAGCTTTAGAAAGATAAACGCTATATTGGCCTTAGGTGGATCCGTTGGGATAGAACATGGGCATAATGCAATGTAACAGCCTAAACCTACCGCTAACAAATGTTGTCTGCTTTGGCCCGTTACGTATAAAATGCGTCTATTAGGGAGAGGTTTCCATACTATGAAGGAGTGTTTCGTTCCCCTCTCCAATCGATGTGGGATCTCACATGCCAAAAGTGGAACCACGGATAACATAGTAAACAAAACAAAAACAGCTCGAAGGATGTGAGCATTTACGCTTTTTTCTGTTTTTGGTTAAGATTAGAGTATGGTGTTGTTTCAAGGTGCAAATATAGTGATTCTGTTCTGCATTTAACTCATTGAATATCAATTGAATGTTTCACTTTGCTCAGTTTTGGATGTTATTTGTTGGCATAATCATGGCCAATACTGTATCATTTCCTCTTTGCTTGAACGGATGATTTTTTTATGGGAGTTCTTTTACTGAACTCTTGCTTTATCACAGGTTCGGCTTGGATGGCGCTTTCTCGGCCCTTTATCGACTACTGCATATGGGGTTGGGAAAACCTACCTCGGATCGTCCTCATGTATTATGCAAACTTCATATCTTCTCCAGAAGGGTACTTCCACACCGTCGTCTGCAACGCTCAACAGTTCCAAAACACTACTGTGAACAGCGACCTCCATTTCATATCATGGGACAATCCTCCCAAACAACATCCTCACCATCTCAATATCAATGACATGCAAAGGATGGTGGATAGCAATGCTCCATTTGCTAGAAAGATCGTAGGAGAAGATCCCGTTCTCAATGAAATCGACAAGAAACTTCTACACAAACGCCCCAACATGGTAGTTTCCGGTGGTTGGTGCATTGGAAGCCACAAAAATGGGACCGATCCATGCTCGATCACCGGCAATACGAATGTATTGAAACCAGGTCCTGGAGCAAAACGACTTGAAACTCTGATCAACTCTCTATTATCCGAAGAGAACTTTCGACCTCGACAGTGCAAATAAAGGAGATACATCATCATCATCATCATCCACAACATACTAAAAATCCCAAATGGTAAAACTCACATCATGGAGAATCGGGAGAATCATCATATATTTTGGTGTTTGGGAAGGAAATGGCTGAAAGTGTACACAAAAACCCCTTCAGTAGGTTACTAGAAATGGTTCAGCCATATCCATTTCTCTTAGCTTTTTGTTTTCTTACAAAGCTTCTTGACAGGTTCTTTTTTCCTCAATCCCGCCGCCGCCGCCGCCTGCTGCTGTGGCAATACTTCTGTTTTTGTTCCACTGATACCTCTCCTTTGTAATACCCAAATGGTTGGAAGAATTTGGCTGTGACAGACTCTTAGTTGATGAAATTTCTGAATACTGTTAGTATCAAAATTCTGTCAGAATCTTTGAAAGCTCTAAATTTAGTGTTCTTATGCTCTTAGAAGTTTGATATCATAGGTTATACTCCTTACTGTTAAGGGTCTGAAGTTAATGAATAAAATTCTCTCTTTTCAAGTCAACTAGTTTAAGATTTTTTCTAATTTAAGGAAAAACTTAACTCTAACTCAACTACAACTAGTTCAAAGATTTCTTTCTATTTTTGTACCGACGGTCAGATTTTGTTTAAAAATTTTACTGGATCCTCGTCCCTTGATCTTCCCGTTTCATTTCTAATTTGATTTAATTAGTGTTTTAGATGCCATATTTTTGTTAATTAACATTCATTATTAAAAAAAATTACAATCTATAAAAAATCAAAGCCGAGGGCATTTTCGTCACTTAACAAATGTAATAGATTTATCTTCTCTCTTTTTTTTTTTTTTTAAAAAAAAAATATAAATTACAATATTTAAAATAGTTATTTATCCTCAATTATTCTCTTTTTCTGCCATTTTTGCTGCTTCAGCTTCTTCCTCTGTTTTATTCTTCTTCTTCTCAGCTTCCTCTTTAGCGGTCTCAAGAGCTTCAACCAATCTCTTCAAACAATCATCCGTTTCTTCACCCTCATACTTCGGCATCAAATTCTCAGCCACATCCGCCGGACTCATCTCGGCTTCCTCTAACAATTGCCCAATTTTGTGGTACAAATCATGCCATTCAACGTCCAAGTAATTCCTCGAAAGAACTTTGAAAGCTTCGAACCCACAGAATGGCATCTCTATGTGTTTGTCCATTCTTCCCCTTCTAATCAGAGCTTCATCAAGCTTCTCCTTGTGATTGGTCGTGAAGATTATCAGCCGTTCCCCGCCGCACGCCGACCAAATCCCATCGATGAAATTCAACAACCCAGAAAGTGTCTCCTTGTGAATGGCATCTCTAGTTTGTGGGCGTGTCTATCAATTGAGCGACGAAGGTGGTATGGGAAATACTGTTGGAATATTGCCCAAATGAACATGACAGCCGCCATGAATGACCCGACGTGAGTCCATAGCTCCATCACCGACATAGCCGCCATTTGGGATGTTTTTTTTTGTTTGGAGAGGGAAACAGGGGAATGAAGAAGAGGGTAAATTGGGAAATTACAAATAAAGGGTTTGGAGGGAATTTAAAGGGTTTATACAGAGGAGAGGAGAATTGATATTATTTATATAGGGAGAGAAAATGGAAAGGACTTTAAATATTTTAAATATTACTAATTAAGGCATTAGATTTTGTAAAACACGTCCAATCACAATAATTATTCTAATAATAATTATATTTCCCATTCTATAATATCTTCTTAAATGTAACCTCATAACTACAAATTTGTAATAATATTTAACTTAATCTAATACTTTCTTAAATTAATTAAAATACTCTTAAATTTTTAAACCATACTTTCTTAAATTAATTAAAATATTCTTAAAATTTTAAATTGGACTTGTTTTAAAAGTTTCCAATAGTCTTAAATTTTTTTTAAAAAATCTAAAAAAACATTTGTTCGCAAAATGATTAATACATTGTTTTTTCAAACATATCTTTAAAACTTTAAACCGTTCTAATTTTCAAAAATGTTTCCTTAAATGTTTTCCTTCATTCATATATTGACCGTAAGAATTTTTAAATTTGTTCTTTATAAAATTTAAAGGTGAACTTTAAAAATGACAAGAGTATTTTTGAACTTTTAAAAATTTTGTAGGATATTATTAAAACTTTTTAAAGTTTACTATTAAAAGTTCAAAGATATTTTTTAATTTTTTCTTTTTTGTTTTAATTCAAGTGTATTATTGAAACTTTAAAAAATTTAAAAATATTTCATTATTTTAACTTCATTAAAATAACACAATTTAGCTCTAAATTATAATAGGTAACAATTTATTCTTTATATTTTAATTTTTTTAATTATTTAATTATTTATTTATTTTGTAAAAAGTTAAGTTTAATTTAAATGTCAATTTTTGTTATGGTCCTCTCAATACTTTAACGTCCACGAATTAGCCTCTGAAAACTTTTTTCTTGATAATGAGTTTCTGATGAGAAATCTCATTAAATTCTTACGATATACTTTTTAATAAAAATTAAATTATTATAAATTTAATAAAAATAATAAAAAAATCTCATTATTCAAAGTTGATGGTTTGTTAGGCACCATCCATTCATTGTATTTGAATTGTAAACCAAAATTTAAAGCAAATGGGTTAGTTTTCTATGGCCCAAAGAAAATCTCATACCAACCTAAATAATTCACTCAATTTTTTTTTTTATAATTATCAACCATTTATATATATATATATTTTTTTTTTGTAGAACTCTTTTTTTTTTTTTAAAAAAACAAAAATGGGATCAAAATATAATATGTAGTGTAATAATATTTAATAAAAAAAAAAAATGAAGGTACGCACCGACTTGTTTTGGGGTTCCTTTGTTCACAGGTACAAAAAGAAACCAAGTCCACACAAGGTCGTGGAAAGGGAAATTTCTTTGACTTGTTGTAAGCCATCTTTGACTTTTTAATATTTTTATATATATATATATATATATAATTACGACTCTTAGGAGACATGGCATTCCATTGACTTGACCCATCTCAATTTTCAGAAAAAGTACATAATTTCTTTTTATTTCTTAACTAATTTTCCTATTTTCTTCTTTTTCTAATATATATATATATATATTTAGTATTTTAATTTATTAAGATATGATTGTACAAGTAGTTTCTGTTATATTTTTATTTTTGAAAAATTATTAATTAATTTATTAAAATAATTAGACTTAGCGTAGTAGATCACATCAAATTTGACTCATAACGATCACATGGCGGCACAAATCCCTACTTTTTATTTCTTTGTTTTTTTTATAAAAAAAACTCAGAAAAAATAAATAAATAAACAAGACTTAATATTAAAAAATGACCGTTGGATGTTGACGGATGAAGCCGCGGCGAAGATGTTGTTCTTGTCGTGTTCTTAAGAGAAACTTGCAAGTCAGCAGCTTAGCTCCGTCGTCCGTTCATTTAAAAACCCATTTCCGATTACCCATTTACAGAAGCCATGGCGATGACGATGGGGGAGCTCTGGACTCAAGTCGTCTCTTTAATGGCCACCCTCATGTTTGTTTGGGCAATTATTCAGCAATATTTCCCTTACCAATTCCGTGGCCATATCCAGAGATATGCCCACAAACTCACCGGTTTGCTTTACCCTTACATCACTATCACCTTCCCTGAGTTCACCGGCGAGCGTCTCAGCCGCAGTGAAGCCTTTACCGCCATCCAAAACTACCTCGCCTCCCGGAGCTCTATCCGGGCCAAGCGTATGAGAGCAGAGGCCGTCAAAGATAGCAAATCTCTGATACTCAGTATGGATGATAACGAAGAAGTTATTGACGAATATGAAGGCGTCCAAATCTGGTGGACTTCCAGCAAAACTACGTCCAAGAATCCCTCTGTTTCTTATTTCCCTTCAAACGAAGAGAGACGATTCTACAAGCTCAGTTTCCACCGGCGGCACAGGGACACCATTCTTGGGTCTTTTATTAACCACATCATGGAACAGGGCAAGGCGGTGGAGCAGATGAATCGGCAGCGGAAGCTTTATATGAACAACGCCAAGAACGACTGGGGGCATAAAAGCAACTGGAGGCATGTTCCTTTTGAGCATCCTGCTAATTTTAAGACTCTGGCCATGGATCCGGAGAAGAAGCAAGAGATTATCAACGATTTAATCAAGTTTAAGAATGGAAAAGAGTATTATGAGAAGGTGGGTAAGGCTTGGAAACGTGGGTATCTTCTGTATGGTCCGCCGGGGACTGGGAAGTCCACCATGATCGCCGCCATTGCCAATTTCATGGAGTATGATGTGTATGATCTGGAGCTGACATCCGTTAAGGATAACAGTGAGCTGAAAAAACTATTGATTGAGATATCGAATAAAGCAATGATTGTGATTGAGGACATTGATTGCTCTCTTGATCTTACCGGCCAACGGAAGAAGAAGAAAACAGAGGATGAGGAAGAAACAGAGGAGAAGAAAGACCCTGTTAAGAAGGCGGAAAAAGAAGAGGAAAAACAGAGCAAGGTGACACTTTCTGGGTTGTTGAATTTCATCGATGGGATTTGGTCGGCGTGCGGCGGGGAACGGCTGATAATCTTCACGACCAATCACAAGGAGAAGCTTGATGAAGCTCTGATTAGAAGGGGAAGAATGGACAAACACATAGAGATGCCATTCTGTGGGTTCGAAGCTTTCAAAGCTCTTTCGAGGAATTACTTGGATGTTGAGTGGCATGATACGTATCACAAAATTGGGCAATTGTTAGAGGAAGCCGAGATGAGTCCGGCGGATGTGGCTGAGAATTTGATGCCGAAGTATGAGGGTGAAACAACGGATGATTGTTTCAAGAGATTGGTTGAAGCTCTTGAGGATGCGAAGGAGGAAGAAGCTGAGAAGAAGAAGAAAGCAGAGGAAGAAGCTGAAGCCGCAAAAATGGCGGAAAAAAAGAAGGAGAAGGAGAAGAAGAGCAAAGATAATGAAATGAAAAGTAATGGAATTGGAGGTAAAGAAGCAAAAGAAAATGGCGAGACAGAGAAAGATGAGAAGAATTGAGGGAAATGGTGTAAGGTTATTAGTTGAATTCTGTTTTCCTCTGTATTTCGTGAAATTAGTTGTGATGAAACTTGCTAGATCTAAGTGACTTTATTATTGGGACTATTTGACAGCACAATATATTTTTATTCACGGTTTAGGTATTCTCACATGAACCCACTAGACGGACTTGTTAAAATACAACATGCACGATGTCATGCATTAAAAATCATGGTTTAATGAGATGATGCATATAAAACTTCTAGACTTATCATGACTTTAATACGCAACATTCGAGAGAACGAGGCGACATGAGTGTCAAAGACAAGCTTGAAGAGGGCTGGGTAGGGCTCAGGCCATAACCTCAAAAGTCGGAGTTTCGATATGAGTTTCGACGTGCGTCTCGGGAATTAAGTCTGTTTATATGAAAGATGAACGCTCACAAATTTTGGTGTCAATCGGATACTCGACGGACTATGCACGATGAGTCATATGTTCACTCACTAAAATGACATCTACTAGAGAAGGATTGAAAATGCCTTAAAATATACTACAAGGGGAGGCATGATGTCAACTCTCCACCACCTCTGGGCCGTGTGGCCTGAGTAAGCTACCCTCTCGTATGTATGTTTGTCACAGCGGACGAGCGCCGCGAGATGAGCGTCTCAAACGTCTTCCTTTAAAAATGGTCTTTCAGGGACCGTACCAGATGACACAGGTGTGCTGATATTGCGCCCCAGACCATGTGTCGGAGATGCACCCGCTATCTGAAACGTATGCGGTTAATGGTTTAGCATAGACACGGGAGAGCCCAATGCTCGAGAGACCTAGATGGATGGATGTTCAAGATGTCTCGATGAGATGATTGGCAAATGGGTCAGTTCCCAACGGATGTGTCTGAGCAAGCTTGATGCGTGGGTCGTATTGTTGGGAGCCGAGATGACGATGAGATTCAATGTTGTTATGTCACAGACAATTGAACATGCGTGGGTCGTTTTTTTTTACAATACAATTATACATACATATCTTTTATTTTAATATTATTTAATTTAAAAATATTAATGTTTATTATTTATTATCCCACCATTCTTAAAAATAAAGTTGAAAAATAAATAAATATTCTACGTATTAATATTTTTTTTAATTAAAAATATAATAAATAAATAATTTGAATGAGTTCAACCAAATATAAAATTGAGTCTTGCATTCACACCTATAAATTAAAAGGAACTTGGCGAACAAGTTCCATTTACTTTTTTTTTTTTTTTTTTTTTTTTTTGGAGTGTTCTAGTTAATTATTTATTATACTTTTAAATGCACATATCTTTTACACTAATTTTTTTTTAAAAAAAAGAAATAAATAAATAAAAAAAAAGTTTAATAAAATAAACATTCATGTCTATTTCTTTGAAAATATCAAAACATTATAATTTAATATTTAAATTTGCATTAAAAAAACATTTTAGTTCCCATCATTTTTTTTTTAAAATTAACCTATGACATAAGCTGACCTAACTACCTAAACCAAAAATATTTTAGTATTGGATATTTAAAAAACAGATTTTTTTTTTTGGGTTAAAAAATGAAGAAAAAATATAGTTTTTTTTTTTTTTTTAATGTTCAAAGTGAAATAAATAAAATTAATCTTTATGGGTATATGACACCATCCTTATTACGTCACAATCTTTGCATCATTACTTTGGTCTTCTCCTTTCTCATTTTAAAATGCAATCAAATTTATTTTCCAAAAAATGCAAAATAGCAATCAAACAAAATAGCAATCAAACTTTAGAGTAAATTGCAAATTTTAATTTGTGACTGTCATCTATCAAATTTTAAAATTTTAAAGTTAATGACTTAATTATGATATTTAAGTTCTTAACTTTATTTGTTTTAAAGAAATTAACAACGAAATGTTGAGTATATACATTAGCATGCTTACATGAGCATAATTTCAAGTCATATATTAGAGACGAGCATTTGACAAGTGGGTATTATATGAGAAAAATAATAATATAACCAATAAGGACCAATATTATTAGTTTTCTTTATGTTCAATGACCGTTCAAAATTGAAAGTAAAGGAATTTAAATTATTAGTAAAAACCCTATATTTTTAGTTTTTTTTTTAAAACTTTTTTTCTAAATTAAAAAGAGTAAAGAAAGAAAGTAAAACGTAAAATAAATTTAAATACATAATATTGAAAGCTATTTATTATACATTTGAACTTTGAAAATTTAGAATACAAATTAAACTTTCCTCACTCCAATTTGACTTCTCGTTTCACTTCGGGGCCAAGTTCCCCACTTTCCATTTCTTTAATGGAGCAGTTAGCAGCCATGAAAATAAAGTAAAAGAAAAAATCAGAATTAATATTAAATAATGACAAAGGGGTGTTGACAAATGAAGCTACGACGAAAGATGTTGTCCCATCGTCTTCTTTAAAAGCCCACCTCCGTTCTTCCTCCACTACTTCTCTACTGAAAACTTCCCGATTACTCTTTTGCTGAAGCCATGGCAATGACCATGGGGGAGCTGTGGACTCAAGTCGGGTCTTTAATGGCCACCGTCCTGTTTGTTTTGACTATCATTCAGAAATATTTCCCCGTCCCACTCCGTGGCCATATCGACAGATATGCCCACAAACTTACCGGTTTTCTCTACCCTTACATCACTATCACCTTCCCTGAGTACACCGGCGAGCGTCTCCGACGAAGTGAAGCCTTTACCGCCATTCAAAACTACCTTGCTTCCCGAAGCTCCATCCGGGCCACGCGTATGAGAGCGGAGGCGGTCAAAAATAGCAAATCTCTGATACTCAGTATGGATGATAACGAAGAGGTTATTGACGAATATGAAGGCGTCCAAATCTGGTGGACTTCAACCAAAGTTATGATCAACAATAAAAGTTTTTCTCGTTACCCTTCAAACGATGAGAAACGATCCTACCAGCTCACTTTCCACCGGCGGCACAGGGAGATCATTCTTGAAACTTTTATAAACCACATCATGGAAGAAGGCAAATCGGTGGAGAAGAAGAATCGGCAACGGAAGCTTTATATGAACAGTTCCAACAAGGAATGGTGGCATAAAAGCAACTGGAGGCACGTTCCTTTTGAGCATCCTGCCAAGTTTCGAACTCTGGCAATGGATCCCGAGATGAAGCAAGGGATTATCAACGATCTAATCAAGTTTAAGAACGGAAAAGACTATTACGAGAAGGTGGGTAAGGCTTGGAAACGTGGGTATCTCCTCTACGGTCCGCCGGGTACTGGAAAGTCCACCATGATCGCCGCCATTGCCAATTTCATGGAGTATGATGTTTATGATCTCGAGCTCACGTCCGTTAAGGATAATAGTGAGTTGAAAAAGCTACTGATTGAGATATCGAATAAATCAATAATTGTGATTGAGGACATTGATTGCTCTCTGGATCTTACCGGGCAACGGAAGAAGAAGAAAGCAGAGGATGAGGAAGATAAAGAGATGAAAGACCCTGTTAAGGCGGAAAAAGAGGAGGAGAAACAGAGCAAGGTGACACTTTCTGGATTGTTGAACTTCATAGATGGAATTTGGTCGGCGTGCGGTGGGGAGAGGTTGATCATCTTCACGACTAATCACAAGGAAAAGCTTGATGAAGCTCTGATTAGAAGAGGAAGAATGGACAAACACATAGAGATGTCATACTGTAGTTTCGCGGCTTTCAAAGTTCTATCAATGAACTACTTGGACGTTGAATGGCATGAATCGTACCACAGAATTGACCAATTGTTAGAGGAAACCGAGATGACTCCAGCAGATGTTGCTGAGAATTTGATGCCGAAATATGAGGGTGAAGAAACAGACGAGTGTTTCAAGAGATTGGTTAAAGCTCTTGAGAGTGCGAAAGAGGAAGCTAAGAAGAAGAAGGCAGAGGAGGAAGCGGAAGCAGCAAAAAAGGCAGCAAAAGAGAAGGAAGAGAAGGAAGCGGCGGCGAAAAAGGAAGAAGAATCATCAAACTACACCGCCGAAAACAATGCAAGTAAATGCAACGGAGTTGCAACTAAAGAAGCAAAAGAAAATGGTCACATGGAGAACAATTAAAACAGTTGAAACGTGGCAATACAGGGCAATGCATATTTTAAATATTTAGGCTTCAGTTAAAGGTGTGTGAATATGGATTCCTAGGATAAGTGGTTCGGCCCGTTGTCTGGGGCATATGCTTGTTGTATAAATTGATGTAACATAATATCTATGTTAATGGACAAATCCCACCTGTTGATATTATATGATAGCTCCTGCTGCCATTGATTCTTTGTTATAGGGAGAACTGATACCCTGGAAGATTACAGAATCTTCTTTAATGGCTGACCAAAATAAAAAATAAAATAAAATCAGAAGGGAAATGAAATAAGGAGACGAAACGAGACGAGGAGTGAAATGTGAGTAAAAAGGGTGTGGTTTCAAAGACATGATCATCGAGTTTTTTTTCTCAAACACTTCGACAGGTTCCAAAAAACCTCAGCTGCAATGCTGAAACTATGAACCGTGCTTGAAAACTTTTGTTGATAAAACGGATATGATTAATTTCGACAGAATGTATCTTTTGGCTTTTTTTCATAACAAGATCAAACAGAAATTCCATTGAAAATAGTTGATTCAAGAGGAAAGTGGATGGGTATAGAGTAAAACTATGTGAATCTGCTTTGGATTTCTATTTCTAGTGAAGCAGCTGTTGAAATCACAAGTTTAAGTCGAGTCTGTTTAGATTGAGACTTCATACAAAACATGGCTACCTACAGAAGAAAAAATCTCATGCAATTACAAGAATCAAAGCAGATAAGATAAAAAAAATTAGGTTCAGAGTACCCCAAATTAAAGGATTAATCAGAAACTTAGGCTCAGAATAAGAATATTCATTCTCATCGACTTTTCTTTCCGAGAAAAGAAAAATCTCTGAAGTCTGACATGTGAAATTTATTCAAAATTCATCACCGCAGAAGAAGCGAAAAAAACACCTAAGCAATTGCCACAAACGCAAGAACCAATGGCGACACGCAATAACACTAATCACAAAGAAAAACACTCTGTAGCGGAAGCTCTCATTGCGTTTCAGTAGATCTCCACAGAAGTTTCAACTTCAGAATAGCGTATATTGCCCGATAAGGCATGTAATCACAGAGCAACCGCTACGTAAAAATGCATTTCTTGTAGAAAAAATATCAGAGAAAAACAAAACAGGTGGAAGCAAATTAGGAGTTAAAAACAGTCGCGATTTAATAAAAAACGTGGACAAACACAAAATTCTCATCAAATCTCCAGAATCAAAGATTCAAATACTCGAACAAACAAGTAAACATGTAAAGAAAGATAGCCAAATCATCAGAAACACCAAGAATCATAGATTTGGAATGGATTTTCCATTCATATTGCAGCAGGTTTTTTCTCATCACTCTATTCAAGTAACAAAGAATGACGAACAAACGCAGAGAGAGGCCATCAAAGAGATGTTGTGAAGAAAGTAGAGACAGAAGTGGAAGAGAGACCGGGAAATGAAAATTTGGAGGCGCCTTTTTATAGGTCTAATTTGACCGCTGGATGAGAAACCCTAGACAGGATCAGAACAAGGGGTTCTGCCCTTTTGGGCCGTCGGCCCAACCAAACGAACGGTCCAAAAACTAATAGATTAGTCATTAGTTACTTTAATTAATTCTCCAAATATATATATATATATATATATATATATATATATCATTTTCAAATTTTCAATATTTGATTTGATTTTATTATTCCCTTGAAAATAATAAACGACAACGTGTTAGCCACCGTTTCAACAAATGAAGATCTATGACTTAGGTATTCACGAAACCTTGGCAAATTGGCGACCTAAACAAAGTCGTAGGTTATTATGACTTATTATTATTTTTTAGTCATCACATTTTAAACAACTATATTAAGTTTTTTTTTTCTTTTCAATTTGAATATAATTTAAATTAGTTAAAATATTTGATTTTATTTATTGAAAAACCAAAATAAAATTTAAAAATTAAGAAAAAATAGTTTTGATTATTTTTTTAAAATTCCACAAATGAAAATTAGACAAAAAGAATTAGAAAAAAAATATCAAATATAGAAAAATCTCTTGGCACTCACCAGCAGCCAAAGCACCAATATTTAATTTTTATTTTAAAAAGTTGATTTTCCAAGGCGTACAAGTTAACATAGAAAGATCGGTGACTCCAAGGACGACTTGTCGGCTTCTGAGATCTCGGCGCCACTTTTGCTCTTTGATCTCTTAAGCCAAACGACTTGTCGTTTATATAACTTCCGCCCTCTTTTTATTATAAATGTAATGTATTCATAGTTCAACTTCTAAAAACAAAGCTACTTGCTTCAAACTTCTCCAATAATGGTGGAAGCAAAAGATGAGCACTGTCCCATGAACAACAATACCTTTCCAACCATTGATCGTTGTTCATCCATCGGTCGGGAGAAGCACACGGTCGTCGCTGACATGGATGGGACTTTGCTTTGTGGGCGTAGCTCTTTCCCTTACTTCGCCCTTATCGCCTTTGAGGCCGGTGGAGTCTTGAGGCTTTTGTTTTTACTATTAGCCTCTCCGACTGCTGGAATTTTGTACTACTTCATTTGTGAATCAGCGGGTATTCGTGTCCTTATTTTCGCAACTTTCGTTGGAATGAAGGTAAATAAACCATTTTACAACTCAAAGAGTAATTAAATATTTAATAAATTTTAAACTTAAAAGTTAAAAGATTAGATTAAAAATGGATAAAATAGAAATTTTAATTTAAAAAGTAATTTTCTTCAAATTAATTAATTATTTAATAAAACTAAATTTGAAAACTATTTAGAAATAGATTATGTACCTTGATGCGTTAAAAGTTTAATTATTATTAAAATTCAAAACTTAAATTGATTATCTCAACAAAGGTTTCCGACATCGAGTCGGTGGCGCGTGCGGTTCTACCAAAGTTCTATGCACATGACTTGCACGTGGAGACTTGGAGGGTATTTTCGTCATGCGGAAAACGGTGCGTTTTAACCGCGAACCCAAGAATCATGGTAGAACCATTTCTGAAGGAGTTCTTAGGCGCTGACGTAGTCATCGGAACTGAAATTCACACAATCGGCCGGCGAGCCACCGGCTTGATTCAAAGTCCTGGAATCATAGTGGGAAAAAACAAGGCTACGGCGGTGGGAGAAATTCCAACGCCGGATATCGGGATCGGTGACCGGAAAACTGATTACCCCTTTATGAAGCTCTGTAAAGAGGGGTATGTGGTTCCGGCGAAGCAGGAGGTTAAGCCGGTCACCGTCGATAAATTGCCTAAACCAATCGTGTTCCACGATGGGCGACTGGTTCAAAAGCCGACGCCGTTAATGGCGATGGTTTTAGTTCTATGGATTCCAGTCGGGTTTGTTCTTGCCTGCTTGCGGATTGCTGCCGGTTCTCTCCTTCCGATGCCGATTGTGTACTATGCCTTTTGGGCTCTTGGCGTTCGGGTCAAAATTAACGGTACACCACCACCTCCGGCAAAGAAATCCACCGGCCAAACCGGCGTCCTCTTCATTTGTTCTCATCGAACCCTTCTCGATCCAATCTTCCTCTCAACCGCTCTCGGCCGTCCAATCCCCGCCGTGACATACTCAATCTCCCGCCTCTCGGAGATCATTTCTCCCATCAAAACCGTCCGCCTGAGTCGCGACCGAGCGGCCGACGCCTCAATGATCAAGAACTTACTCCAAGAAGGCGACTTAGCGATTTGCCCAGAAGGGACGACATGTCGGGAGCCATTCCTGCTCCGATTCTCAGCATTGTTCGCGGAGCTAACAGACGAGATCGTTCCAGTGGCGATGTCGAACCGAATGAGCATGTTCCACGGGACGACAGCGAGAGGGTGGAAAGGGATGGACCCGTTTTACTTCTTCATGAACCCAAGTCCGGTCTACGAAGTGACGTTTTTGAACAAATTGCCATACGAACTCAGCTGCGGCGGAGGCGGGAAATCGAGCCACGAGGTGGCGAATTACATTCAGAGGATGATTGCTGCGACGCTGTCGTATAAGTGCACTAACTTCACCAGAAAAGACAAGTACAGAGCTCTCGCCGGAAACGATGGCGTCGTTGTTGAGAAATCAAAGGTTGAATCTACAAAGATAATGGGCTGCTAGAGATTCGAGACAAAAACTTCAATTACTGGTGCACAATAAAATTTTAGAATTGTGTGAAAAAAATATACAAAATTAGAAAGTTCTAAATTTTACAAACTATAGCAAATTCTTACTTTGCCAATTTCTATCCAATCGCTTACCTGGCAAATGCAGGTGAGTGTGTAAAGAATCGTGGTTACATGATGGGTTCTGAGTATGAATGCTGAGGCTAATATTTCAATAAGAACTTAGAGAACAAGATTCTTAGCAGATTGATCCAGCATTTCTAGAGCAAAACGCACACGAGTGATCGAGCAGTTCAATAGACAGCGTCTTGACGCTATAGTCTTGACCATATTGGCTTGGCCAATTGCAACGTTTCTCTTTAATGCTTGTCCCATTGGCCTCGACTTACAGCCTCATTTTATCTTGGTGCATTTTTTCATCGACATGTGTATAGGGAGCTTGATTCTTTTCCTCCGATAAAGGGAGACGAATCTTTGTGGAGTGTCCGGTGTCACGGTCATACTTGTCCAAAAAAAGTGCGATTGTGACATTCGACAGCGATGTTTACCCTAGTTGGTGTCGAAGCTCCTCTTTGCATGAATTTCTTGAGTTCCTCAGCCAATGCTAAGGCTGATGCCTTCCTAGCAAGGCTAACAGTTAGCTAAGCTCAATGCATTACATTTGGTTACAACAAATTGATCTCGAGCTTTCTCGAGACCATCGTATCAATTGGGCTAAAAGGCTTATTCGCCATAAGTCTTTCTTTTCCTCCCAACCCACAAGCTAGAAATGGCATTAACCAAAATTTAGAATAGGAATTAACTCCATAATCAAAGAATCACTCACTTTGAGCCTTGAAAAGAATGCACTTGGGGCCAACCTCATGAGAGAGAGAGAGAGATAAAGAATCATGCAGTAATGGTTCATTGGGAGCTCTGTTTCCATGCATTTCTTGCCTTAAAGATCACTTCTTAAACATTCACTTTTCCCCTCTTAAAAAATGACTAAAACTATAGCTTCCAATTGCATCACCATTACATAGTTTAGCCTTTACCCTCAAATCTCCCTCTCATCACCCATTGTTGCAGGATGGGGAAGCCTCCTTGCTGCGATAAGTCCAATGTTAAAAGAGGGCTTTGGACTGCAGAGGAAGATGCCAAAATCCTTGCTTATGTTTCCAACCATGGTGTTGGGAATTGGACTCTGGTTCCTAAGAAAGCAGGCCTCTCTCTCTCTGTTCTTTCTCTTGATTTGTTTCTTTTGTTGTCGAGGAATTTGAATGAATATGGCTTGTTTTTCAACAGGGCTGAATCGATGTGGGAAGAGTTGCAGGCTGAGATGGACTAATTACCTTAGGCCTGATCTCAGGCACGACAGCTTCACTCCTCAAGAAGAAGACCTCATTATCAAACTCCATCAAGCCATTGGAAGCAGGTCCTTTCTCATTTCCCTTTCGTTTTTGGACATTTGACTTACGGGTTAGATTTAAATAGCCTAAGCTTTTGAAGTCGACTTTGTTGAGGATTGTTGGGAGGGAGTCTCACATTGGCTAATTAAGGGGATGATCATGAGTTTATAAGTAAGGAAAACCAAAAGCAAAGCCATGAAAGCATATGCTCAAAGTGCATAATATCATACTATTGTAGGGATTCGTGATTCTTAACATGGTATCAGAGTCATACCCTTAACTTAGTCATGTCAATAGAATCCTCAAATGTCCAACAAAGAAGTTGGGACCCTCGGAAGTGTAATCAAAAGTGACTCCAGTGTCGAACAAAGGGTGTACTTTGTTTGAAAGCTCCATAGATCTCAGGGGAGGCTCTATAGTGTACTTTGTTCGAGGAGATGATTATTGAGAATTGTTGGGAGGGAGTCCCACATTGGCTTATCAAGGGGATGATCATGAGTTTATAAGTAAGGAATACATTTCCATTAATATGAGGCCTTTTGGGGAAATCAAAAGTAAATCCATGAGAGCAGCAATATCATATCATTGTGGAGAATTGTAGTTCCTAACCGACGTGGGGTCGCTAACTTTACCTCATATCAACATGACATTCAATTTAAACTCTACTCCAAATAGTCTTTATACTAATGCATATAACGCTCATACTTATATACCAAGGATCTTTCTCGACACACAAACCAAACATAGATTATAAATCAGCTCAAGACTTTCCAACTCAAGGAACATCCTCGTTATCTACGAAACAAAAATGGTGACCCAATTCAAGCTATACAAAGGAAGAAACATACCATGTTATTGAGTACTTGAAGATGAATAACACACAATCTCTGTCTCTGTCTCCATTGATGTAGTGCAGGTGGTCTGTAATAGCAAAGCAGCTGCCAGGAAGAACAGACAACGATGTGAAGAATTACTGGAACACAAAGCTGAGAAAAAAGCTTTCAAAAATGGGAATAGATCCAATAACTCACAAGCCCTTTTCCCAGATCCTGTTTGACTATGGATCCATAAGCAGCCTCCCAGCCACGCCCAAACCCCCCCTGATAGGCCCCTTCAACAAAACCTTGAACCCAACAACAACAATGGCCAAACCCCAGCAACCATTTCCTTCAGGGGCCTATTTGGGACAGCAATTTCAGTTTCAGACCCCAAAGAAACCACAGTTTTTCAATGAACAACCGACAACCTCGTCTTGTTCATCGTCCTCCATCAATGGCGGTGAAGGCTTGTTCCATTTTGCTGCTTCTTCGTCGTGTTGCTCGGAGCAGCGTAATGAGATTGAGCCCTTTTCGCAGCAATGTGAAGGGTCTTCTTCCGATTCGTCTTTCGATTCGTTCGTGGATGCCTTGTTGGTGCAGGATTGTGAGATTAAGGGCTCGTTTCCGGAGATTTTGGATGGGTGTTTTGATTATTGAGGAATTTGGGTTTTTTGTTTCTTTTTCAGTACTACAAATGTCGGGGCGGGAATTTCGACTCCCGACCTTATGGGTAAAAATAAATGTAGTTTGTTGAATAAATTTGCTGTCACATTATCTTAAAAAATAATGAGTTCTTAGTGTTATTTCATTTCCGAGTTGATTGCCTAATAAAAGTATAAATTAATTTTAAGATTTATTTAAATTATGAAATCATAAGATTTATTGAATATACATAAACTGTCGGAGTTTAAAAAATAAGTAAAATGACCAAAATAATATTACAACTTAACATTTTTTACGTTACGAAATAAAAAAAGTGTGAAAAATTACCCTTTTTTGGGCGTTGGTTGATTAGTCATATTCATTAGTTGTATAGATGGGTCATGGGGTCAATTCAATGTAGACGACACATTGAACTTAGATCCACATTTCATATTCAATTTAATTAATTTTCTGATTGGAATGCCTAAATATCGGTCCATTAATGAAAATTTCCTTCGTCGTCAGCTTCATAGTTTTACAATGTGTTTGCTAGGGAGAGGTTTTCACGCCCTTATAAGGAATGCTTTGTTCCCCTCTCCAACCAATGTGGGATCTCACAATTTAGAGGTTTCCACACCTGGACGGTGTGTTAGCGAGAACGTTAGGCTCTGAAGATTGGTGGATTGTGAGGCTGACGACGATACGTAACATGCCAAAGCGGACAATATATGTTAGTGGTGGACTTGGACTATTACAAATGGTATCAGAGCTAGTCATGAAACCTTGGATGATCTTTAGGTATAAAAATCCGAAATTAATCAAACGGGAGGGTGGAGAGCTTACTGCTAGCAAAACAAAAGCCAAGAAAGGGAGTTAGTTGATGATGGATATTCGGGAGACCCATAGTTTACACGTTTAAACTCTGATCATAAGTTGGGTCTATGCTTAATCATGAATTCATATAAATGGAAGACCCAACTAAGCAAGTTTCTGAATTATATTGAAAATCATGAGACAGAACCAAAGTCGAAGTCGAAGAGGGAGAATCATATCAGAAGTCTTGGTCTGGGAATCATGTGAAGCATTGAACCAGAATTCATGAACCATTCATCTTGAATAATTCTAGTGGGACCATCAAGACCTTTGCTTATACCCATCAGCTGCATTCAACCTTTCTTATTATCAGCAACTTATTTGGTCTTATCCAATATCCATGAGATGCTTTGAAATGAATCAGACAAAGAATTAAAAAAAAAAACGAAAGTTATTGAAGTAGTACATGTCAGTTACCATTGAGTTATGTCTATGTTATTATATATAATAAAAGGTAAATGTTACCGAATATAATGAAAAAAATATCACATAAGAACAGAAAGATCCCAACTTATTTTTCAGTCAATTTTAATGAAAAGTCGGTTAGAAGAAATGAAATGACTACGAAACAAATTGAGAGAAGGATGAATGTAAGATGTCGATGTTTTGGGACACATTTGGTGACTATGAAACAAAACCATACATTACATTACAAATGGCAATTTGCAATTTGGAATCAGAACGGATATTATTATCCAACCAACAACACATTTTTTATCGAGAATTGTTAAATGATTTAGATATCAATTACCATATCAAGAGTTAGATGATATCCATCTCTCACATATCCTAAATGCTACACTAAAAAAATGGAGTTGAGTTCATTTAAGAAATATGCTTCGACTAAGAAGTTAGGTTCGATTCTCTATCCTAAAAAATTTATATAAAGAAAAAATGAATTACCCGACTTACAAAAATTGCTTTTATTTTTTTTATTATTAATATATTTGAGTCCCTAATATTTAAATATTTCTTAATTCAAACCCTATAATCGATTATGTATTAAAATATGAAAGTTTTATAAAAATTGGTTAATGGTATTTAGTGAACTTTGAAAATTAAAAGCTTATCTAAAAGGATTTCTAGAACTTTTTGGAAAAATTAGAAACTTTCATCACTATCTTAGATACCATATTTCTTTCACTATCTTCAACCTTCATTGATGATGACGAACTAAATTAAAGAAACACTTGAATAATGGGAACCAGAACATCCAAGGAAGTGGAAGAGAGGCTGATTGGTTAGAGTAATATTATCTTTGTATGGTTCCCAACTTGCCATTTGTAATTAGGGATGCTTACAAAACGAGATGACGATAAGAAAGACTTCACCGCCCCATCATGCCTCCAATTTCATGTACTCCTAATTTTAAGGTATTTAAAAAGTCAAGTGACTTAAAAACTAGATCAATTCACATATGGTTTGAGTTGGATTATTAACTTATTGAATTAAATTAGATTCAAATAAATGAAAATTTTGTGCGTTGAGTTGGTACATAAAAGTAAATTCATGCACAGCGGTATGCTTAAATGGGAAGGTTAAGATTGCAACCCTCGATAATCGAATTGATTTACTCGACTAATTCTAGTAAATATCTACCCATATAAATATTTGAAAGTAGATGAAATATAATGACTATACTAAAATTTAGAGATTAGGCCCAGAAAAAAAAGTTAAAACCCATAATATTTTACTAAATATCAAACCTTCCAACAACTATAATTAAATATGGATCAATTAATTAAGGTAAAAAAGAGCACTTCAATAATATTAGACAGGACCATTATAGAACTGCTTTTGGTGGTTTGCAGCTCCCTAAGATCATAACTTTTTCCATCACCATACACAAATCATAATGGAGAAAAAAAAAAGTGACTGATTATTTGAGGACATAATTCACCTAATTTTGATGATTGGTAATTATTCATCGATCCTTCCAGTAAGAATGGTTTTTTTTTTTTTTTTTTTTTTTTTTTTTTTTTTTTTTAAATCTATAATGGTGACTCAATTTTCCAACTCAATTAGAGTTGGATAAGTGTTCAACCTTTGTTGGAAATTCTCATTTGAATAATTATTAAAAACGATGTTCTTACATACATTCTATAGATTACGAAGTAAAGATGTGACACTAAAATTTAAACTCAGTTCGACGAAATTAAAAAAATGTGAGTAAAATTTTATAAAAACCTTTTCAATCTTTTATATAATTAATGTTATAAGTATTAGTTTAAAAGTAGCCTAGTTTTTTTCTCATTTACATTGAATGTTTAACTAACTCTAAAAGGTAAATAAATGTTTTAAAAAAACAAAGAAATAAGAAGAAAAATAGGGAGGGATGCTCACCATACTCACCAAACTCTTATGCAAACATAAATCTATAAATTAATTAAATGCTATGTAAATAATAACACAAACTAAACAAATCACTCACCACGGTTCGGGCATAAGCGCCCTCTTGCTACCCATATGTGAAGCACCGTCTTAGCTACCCATATGCGGAGCGCTGTCTTAACTTTCCTTGACTAGGATCACTCCCACACCAGTTGCATTTGTGATCGGCCACAAACCCACAAAATTATAAGATAATAAGACATTTATAGTTTATCAATTGGACATGTTTATCTGAATTACAAATCTCGGGATCTTACCAATTACATAAACAAAAGTTTCTAAAATTCACATTAACTACAAGCATAGAACTACCCAAAGCCCGGGTTAGCAAATAGTTGCAAGAAACTCTAAGAATGAGATGTAATCTTCCAAAAGATATGCGAGCAAAGCATACAGTTGTTGTGAATAGAAAGATGGAAGCAAAAGAAAAATGAAGATAAAAGGGAAGGATTATTTATTAGGGTTAGGGACACAAAACAAATATAAAATTTCACGTAATTAAAAGGAAAATCAATCCACAAGACAGACGTGACTCCCACTACCTAACAGCTCTCTACCTATCCTATGTAATATATATTTAATCAAAATCCTTTCTCCTAATATCATATCATATCATAACACATTGTGAGGCTTATATCTCTTTAAACTTCCTTTCACTACTCGCTGTCTTTCCTTCAACCAACACCCATCAAATATACACTATTTCTCTCTCTCTCCGAACCACCTTTGACTTTACCCTCTATCTCTCTCTCTAGAAGTTGCCGCCTGCAGTTTCCTTTGTTGAACCCCTATTGGGTTCCTTTTCAAATCTCTTTTTTCTCTCTCTACTGCATAGAATTGGGCGGTAAGCACGAAGGTTTATGAGGAATTATTTGCTCCTCATTGAAGTGTAGAAGAGGTGGTCAAAGTCAGAGAAAAGGGAAGAAATTATTGTCACCATAAAGCTTTTGGGAATTGTTAGGCTATATGGAGAACAATATTGTGTGTGAGATGAACAGCTCATATGAACTTGAACAATACCAGAGATTTTCTTCTTCAAAGTAATGGAAGGGGAGAGCCATAAGTCCAAATCAAGTAGGTTCCGCAAGTACTGGTTCACTGCTGGAAAGCATAAGAGACCTGACCCATGTTGTCCCAGCAATGAAATTTCTGGTTTGTTTTGTCATATATTTGTGGATTTAGTTTCGGTTAATTTCCATTTCAACTTACTGAGGTTTTGTTGCAGATGGAGATGACTACGAAAGTGAAAACTTTCTGGAGAAGGTACTTTCTCGGTCGGTGGATATGGCTCCGTACAAATTAGCCAATGAATTAAGGTGGCCAAAGAAATTATAAGTTTTGAGTCATAATTTCTCTATGATACTTTTCTTTTTTTCTTTGGTAACTTTTAATCTGGAATCGATTGTCCTCAATTGAATCAGAATCTTTGTGGGTACTTGGAATGTTGCCGGAAGATCGCCGATCGGAAGCTTGGCCGTCGATTTAGACGATTGGCTCAATCTCAAAGATGCTGCAGATTTATACGTTCTTGGGTATGTTGTTTAGATCCAAAAAAAGAAACATAACTCTTTGTTTTTTTGAACAATTGGGCACTAATTTTCGACTGGGTTTGTTTTTCTCTGTTTCTGGAAGGAAGATTTCAAGAGATTGTACCGTTACAAACAAGGACAGTAGTCGGAGCTGAGGACACAACCAAAGCAACAAACTGGAACTTACTGATCGGGAAAATTCTAAACGACAAATACGGATGCCCATGGCTAACGCCAATGATGACGAACACAGCCACCGGCGACCAGGACTACAAAAGAAACACAGACTCCAAAAGGCCGAGGAGTTTCGCAGGCGGCGATCAAACTCCGATCAAATTTCCGGGGAGAATTCCGGCGAACAGGGTCATGGGCGGGAGCAGATACGTGTTGTTGGCAAGCAAGAAGATGGTGGGAGTGTTTATAAGCGTATGGATAAAGAGGGATTTGGTGAGGAAATATTACATATCCAATGTGAAAGTTTGTTCAGTGGCCTGTGGAATAATGGGTTATTTGGGGAATAAAGGGTCGGTTTCGGTGAGTATGTCGATTGAAGGGACAAGTTTTTGCTTTGTGGCTGCACATTTGGCTTCCGGGGAGAAAAAGGGGGACGAGCGGCGGAGGAACCGCCAGGTGTCTGAGATATTCCGGCGAACTTTTTTCGCCAGAACGCCTAAAGATGATTGCTATCCAAATCCACGTCCTCCACCTCTCACCATCTTAGGACATGAGTAAGTGGGTGTTTTTAATTTCTTTGTCGTCGCTATTAAATGAAAAAGGCCAACGTTACAGTGATTGTACACAGTCGTTGTACGTCAAACATAATTTTTCTTCAGATTTAAGGCAATGTTAGAATAGAGAGGTTAAAGTTCTAGAATAGATAATTAAATTTCTAGAGTAAATTACCCATTTGTCCTTGTGGTTTGGAGTTAGTTTTAAGAAAAGGGCTTTTTAGAAAGCATAAACTTTTCAAAAGATTGAAATATGCTTAGCCTAGGGAAGTAATAGTTAGTAGTGTTATGATGGAAAGTTAAAATTGACGTAAAATTTGGATTTGTGTGCTGTGGAACAGTCAAATATTTTGGTTTGGGGATCTGAACTATAGGCTGTATTTAGAGGACAGTTTTGCGAGGCAGTTGATAAAGGAACAAGAGTGGGAAGCATTGCAAGAGTTTGATCAGCTACGGAAAGAGCAAGAAGCTGGTGGGGTATTTCAGGGATGGAGAGAAGGGAACATAGAGTTTGCTCCTACCTACAAGTATTCTTCATCAAATTGCAATCGCTATTCAGGTGGTCCTCTGAGAAGAACAGGAGAGAAACAAAGAACTCCAGCATGGTACTATTTCATCATCTAACACACATTTTACTTTATTCTCTCTCCCTCTCTAAAAGCTTATGAAGCCCTAGGGCATATAGGATTCTTGAGTACAGAATCCATGAAGTCCTTCAGTTTTCAATTAATTTCCAAGATATTGGACAAAAAAACAAACAAACAGATATATATATAGATTGTTTAAGCTCTCTTATCTATTCTCGAGGATTCTAGAGTAGAGGGTCCATGAAGTCCTTCAGTTCTCAATTCATTTCCAGAAATTGGAAAACAAACATACAAACAAACAGACAGAAACAGAAACAGAGAGATTCTGTAATCTCTCTCTATGAACTCGATGAGATGAAATCATAGGGTAGAGTGTGGATCCTTCTGTTTTGAATTAATTTCCAAGAGAGAAGGAAAAACAGAATTCACAGAGAGGGAGAGAGAGAGATCATCTCTCTCTTAAGCCTTCATGAGATGAAATAATTTCCCAGAAACAGAAGAAAAAACAGAGACAAAGATAGAGAGCTTAAAGAATGCAAGTAATTTACTCTTTGTTCCCTCTGAAACCTTAAATGAAGGCCTAGACTTTTGGATTAATTCCCCAAAAAAAAATGGAGAAAAAAAGTCAAACAGAGAGAGAGAGGTAAAAGAATGCAAGTAATTGACTAAATGATTTATGTAACTTGGCAGGTGTGACAGAATTCTATGGTATGGAAAAGGAGTGAGGCAGCTCTCCTATTTCAGAAGTGAGAGTAAGTTTTCTGATCACAGGCCAGTCTCTGCCCAATTTTTAGCACAGATTGAGCTGCTGGAATCTACAAACCCAAGGGTTATTGCCCTCAGCAAATTTCTTCCCTCCATACCGCCTCCCAAACAGATGGTAAGCTCTCATTAGCAAACATTTTAGTTCCTTACTGTACCCTAGAGAACTGGTCAACTTAAACTTATCTAACAACAGAAATCTACAAATATAATCATTATCAAACTGATCTGGATTGAATCAAATTCGGTTTTCAGATTAGAAATTCAGGGAGGTTTGTATTTTGGATCTTGAAAACATAACCTTGATGATGCAGGTGAAGGGCGAAACTAATGAAGAAGCAAAATCTACCTTGGCAGCATTGATGGTAAAGGATAGGGAAGAATCGTCACCATGGGTGCAAAATTCATATAGAACAAACATATAGAACAATTACAAGGGAAAGAAAGTTACTGGGAGCTCAGCTTTTACGACCAAGCTGGGTATGTAGGGAGATGAAGAAGTGACTTGAATTATCTTGGTCTCCTTCAAGTTCACTTCAATTTTTTTAAAAGAAAAATTCTACACCGTCTATCTGGGTTTAATTGAATTTGTGAATATATGTAGACAAAATAGACAACAAAAGAAAGTTACGCAAAATATTTTGACATACTGAGAAATTAGAATGGTGAGTATCTACTATATTTGCTCTGAAATCTACCAGCTGATTTTGCATATCTAAAATGCTACAGTACAGAACATTTTATGTTTCTTAGAAAAGTTTAATTGGCCTCATTTACCTGAGGAATGTTGTCCAAGGCCTCCGTATTGTCTTGGAAACATTGAGGGCAAATACAACTTTTAAGCAATTCCTCGCTGAGACGACCATATGACACTTCCAGTCCAGAAGTCTGCTTATTGATGGTCAAAGAAACATAATCACCCGGAAGTGTCCAAAGTTGGTAAAAGATTATAAATAGATATAGTAAGATTTAAATACGTTCTATATTATCTCAGCAATTGACTCTGACTACAAAGCATTGCTTTTATTGATTTAGAAAAGGAAACTTAATCATATAATGATATAAACCATTACAATAACAGCAAATCTTTTGTAAACTTACTATTATTTCCCTTTCTGCTTCTATTTTTTGGACACCAGGCAAAGCAGTAGTATACAGGAAGTATTTCAAAAATTAATATTAGTGAAGAAAACTTAGCACTTAGAATGTTAATAGGGCAGCTTTCATACATTAAAATAATCTGTTATGTCAAAAGTGATAATTTATTTGAAAAGGATATTTAGTCAAATCTTCCAATTCTTTTGTTCCTTTCATCATCATCGTCATCACAGCCTTCCTTTTCTCCAGATTTATCAACGTTTGCCGATTCTGCAGACTCAATTATTCCATAGTATCATTTAAGAATACAGTTTCACTGAAAGAGAGAGGGACAAGATGAATTTGAATTAATGCAGGATCTATGGAAAACTGTTGAAAATACCATTTCCCCTATTGAGATGAAGATACCTACTAGAACTTGATTTACAGCTTCCATTTTTCTTTTCTTGATTTTGATTGATCGCGATTTGTTAACAACAAGATTTAAAGCTTAATACACAGGCAAGAAAAAGAGTTTTTCAACATTGACTAACATTTCAAGTGCAGCAAGTAGGTAGGTTTCTCCCTAATATTTGGAAGAATTGTTTTTCACCTGACTTTGAATTTGTTCTGCTGATAGGTATTCTTTTTCTTCGTTGGCTAATTGAGTTATTACTTTGATAAGCCTTTCCTCAATAGATAGGGAAGAAGTTGTGGTATCATCTCCCTCCAGTTCATGGGATTCTTCTGCAAGGAGTCCAAGCCATTCAATTTTGCATAAACAGAAGCCTAGTATTTGAAATACATGCAAGGTAGAGAGTAATTTGAAGCAAAGAAAGAAGATGGAGCAAGAAGTTATTCACGACGTCGGTTCAGGTATCCTGTTTGACGATTGACACAATATGCAACTGAATGTAAAAAAATGCGAAGAAGTTAAAATGATCATAAGGCTGGAACAGGACTCACCTATAGCATTTCCAACAGACTCTATAGCATTTTTTCTGGACAGTTGATCTTGAAACTTCCTGTGTTTTTTAGAAAAGTACAAAGGAACATAGCATTCCAAAATTATTAACTGGGCACATATTGCACATTTGAGGACAAATTGTGCTAATATTCCCGTACGAATCTAGAGTATGAGAAAAAAATCTGTATCAATTGCACAAAGAAACTTGTCATGCTAATGCTTCAATATAGGATTCCCAGTTGATATTTATTTAGCCCATTGTGATAAAGTGTATTGATAAGCAGAAATAGTAATTGACTCGACATATATTGTCCTTACTCCAATACTCCTTGAAATATGAATTTGTAAATATTAATTTCAATATACAAAATAACAAGGCCTTTCCAGTCATCCAATATTAGATAATAGAAGCAATTTTGAAAATAAAAACAGAAAACTAAACTGAGAACAGTTTCCAAACGGGTCCAAGGTCATGTTCAACATTGATAAGTGAAAATAGTACCGGAAAAGGGAAGCATATGTACATGCATTCACAGTGCAAGTTACTTGCGTTAAAATAGAAGACGGACCTGATTTTTTTATTAAGGTCTAAAAGGTGATTGATAAACTGGTCCCTGCATGGCCAATAAGATCTCATCACTTCCATAGTAATCTAAGCCATTGAATTACACTTCACTAGAATAGAAGAATTTTATTCTATTTAAATAGAATGTAAATTACAAAAGATAGACGATTATCAACCTCGTGGCTCCTCCTTCAACCTTGTATGGTCCAGCGGCAGGATTCCATATCCCAGTATGTTTTGAAGAGAATCAAGAGTGTGAGAATAACAATACAAGACAGATGCAATTTAATAAATAAATTACTCAACTCAGTACCTTCAGAGAGTCTAACTCAGATCCAACAGATGCAATTTCACCTTGCAGCACAGAAATTCTTGCCTGGAGTGGATAAATTAACTTTAAGAAGCAAAAGAACAATTAACGGTGACGCAATTGTAAAAGTGAAATGTAAGAGATAGAAATAGAACGTCGAGAGTCTGAATTGCAGTCTCATTCAGAGACAATTCGACTTCACAGCCTTTAAGCTCTTGTTCAGTGGTTTCTTTGACGCGCTTGACATTTTCGAGCTCCGCATTGGCCACTTCCAGCTCTGATCGCAGTTCTTCCATTCTCTTCTTCAAAACAACAACGCTTTGCTCTGCATTGATAAAAATACGAATAAGATTCCTTAAAACTTCTTCATGAAACGAAAGAATTAAAGAACTGCATCGTTAAGTTCGTCAAATTTCATAATAAATTCTAGTACAATCGCGAATAGTTTAACAGACGATTACTTTTAGGAAACAAGTCTGATCGAACAGAGTCATCACTGCCAGCATTTCGATTATAACATTTTTCAGGAATTTAACAATGTTCATGCATATAAATACCTCCTCATCAACCTAGATTCTGGTAGAATCGCCAATACTCAATCAGACATTTGCCTTTCCGAAACAAGTCTGATCAAATACAGTAAGAATTGCTAGCATTATGATTCTAACATTTGTTCATACATAGAAATACCTCCTTATCAACACAAATTCCTCTAAAATCACGAATATTCAACTACAAATCTGATCGGAATACAGTATTAAGCGCTAGCATTTTGAAAAGAACATTTTCTAAGGATTTAACATCGGTTCATTCATAGAAATACCTCCTTGCGATTTTTCCGCCGCGTATTCGTTAATTAGGGAGAGAAAAAGCTTTTGATTTTCGTTTAGCGCCATGAAGTTTGAACCCTTGAGTTGCTCTCTAATCATTTTCCTCTCAAGTGTATGAAATTTGAGAATGTCGAGAAACACAATAAAATGGAGAAATTAAATGGAACCGATATATATTAGAAAGGAAGACTAAACTGTGTCTAATTAATATCTTCTAAATAAAAATGATAAAGAAAAAAAAAGTCTTGATTTTAATATTAAAATACTATTTTATTATTTACCGAAGTTCTATCTTCACTCTCTTTTAGTCTAAAATATTGCTGAATTTTAAAAAGCATTAAACAAATTCTTACCTTTTCAATTCCATTCGAGCACTTTAGAAATGCAGAATCTAATTTATAAGTTAACCTCGTAATAAAATATAAAAAAACTAGACCTTTAAAGAGATTTTTCTTTTTCTTTTCTTTTTTCATATATATATATATATATATATATATGCGCGTTAAATGTGACAACCAGAACACTAAACTTTCTATTTCATCGAATTAGACTAAAACAAAACATAACTATAATATAAAACTCTTCATAAATATTTTAACAATTAAGCTTTGAGCAACACTAAGTTCAACAGATACACAAATTGGCGATAAAAAAACTCGAGAGAAGAGATTTTCTTCAAACTACTTTTAAAATTCAAAACTTGAAATTTGAAAGACAAAAAGGGGGGAAATTTGATGATATAAATCACTAGCTTTAAACCAAGTTATCAAACAGATCCAAACAGATAAACAAGAAGCAAAACTGGTTTCATCATAGACCACTCTGTTGCGCTGTTTCGCCCAAAGATAAACTCTTCACTGCCATAGGGATTTCCGCATTTTTTGTCCTTCATTGAACAGTATAACTTCAATTCTGTTCAAAGAATAATCAATAGAAATCAAGAAACCCCACCTTTTCAAATGTCTAATTACGCCACGCTCGACGTTACCTGAAACGTTAACACAAGCAAACTAGCTTTGAGCTTATAGTCTAATCGTTACTCTCTCGACGTTCTATATTTGATGATTCATATGTGCCAATTAACTATTAAAGTTCGAAAGAAAAACAAATTATTGGCAGTACTGCAAGAAAGTTTGAAACTTAGAAGCTAACAAATATCATGGATTTGTCTAAACAACGAAAAGAAAAAACTATTCATCGAATGTGATGAAGTTCACCATTTAATCCTCAAATTCGCCACCATGTTCCAAGAGATAGTTGGCAGCCAATTCCTCGTTTCGGTCACAAGCTAAAAATGCCTCAATGACTTGATCCCTATCGAACCCCAATGCTTCGAGCTGCAGTGCGTGAAAGTGAGGAGATGGTAAGCAGACCGATTGTTGCTTGATATTTGGAAGTATATAAGCGCAGATAACTTACTCGTTCAATTGCTTGCTGCTCAGCTGGTGTGACATTGATAGCATGAGGCATGTCTTGCTCAGGCTGATCGAACAGATCCCTGGAAGAAAATGAAATTTTGGATGTCTCCTAAATTTCAATTGACAAAAAAAGAAATCATTGGGCCACAAATGGACGAGAAAACTTGCCCTTCGAAGCCCTCAAGTGGCTCATTTATTAACTGGAGAAACTCTGCTTGATGATCCTGGATTAATCTCAAAAGCTGAGGATTCTGCTTCCCAAGCTCCTGAAGCATCGCCTGAAACCGAAGCCGAGTTAACAGTTTTAAATATAGCCAAAAGAATGCACAAATTTGAAATCAACGAGAAAGGAAAATGAATAACACAGACCTGTAATATTTGTGGATTTGCTTGCACCATAGACCGCAATGCTTGAAACTATATTAGTGTGGATGGTAACAATACATATCAAATTTGTCAGCATTAATACAAAAAAAGATGCATAAACAGATCATATTAGAGTAAATATTTAAATATATTTTTTAAAACTTTGCCCTTCAATTGTTTGGAAGGCTATGCTCGAGTCTGACCGAGCATCTTTTCAATTAACAAGACACTTCAAAGGAAAAGCCAAAGCTCAGTAGCTTGGCAGCAAAGATTAATGACATGTTCCGACCTAAACTATTCTTCATAATGACCAGTAAGAAAGTTATCAGGGGGTCGTAGGCATTTCCAAACAATAGCCCTACATAAACAAGGAAAAAACGAGAAAAATTAAAGTATACCTGTGGGTTGTTTCGAAGGAACTCAAGGGATCCAAGGCTACCTCCACCACCAGCAGCGGCAGCAGCAAGGGACTCCTAAAATACTAGCTCTCAGTGAGAATTTAAAAGGAATAAAAAAGAAAAAAATTCGACCAAGTACAAACTTTTACCTGTGGAAACATATTCAGGGGAGATGAATTGGGACCTCCAGAAGGAGGAGCAGCAGTCACACCACCTGTTTCTATTGGCTGGCTAGACGGAGGACGGGCCACAGGGGCTGCAATTTCTGCAGCTTCTGGAATACCCTGAATATAATTCCAAGTTCAGTAACATTTATTTTATAAAAGAAAAGAATAAGAAAAACAAATGAAAATACTATTGGCAAAGTGGTAAAAACATACAGAGTACAAATAATCGACTGCCCGCTCAGGATTATTATAGGCTGCTCGAAGCGCACGAGTAACTGTTTCTCTATCCCAGTTACCACCACCCATATCCATTATTTCTTGAATAGTCTGCTCAAGATTGTTTCCAGAAACTAAATTTGAAGCAGCTTGTCCATATGTATCAACTTGAGTACTGCAGCATAACAAAATATTCGATACTTCATGCTATTTAAGTTTGAACAGTTGTCCTAATCACATTAAGGAACTCCAAAAGTCAACGCAAAAACTTGCAAACAGCAAATTAAAGATACATAATGATATAATAATAAGCAAAAACCGAGGTCATACTTTGCAGTTGGCACATCTGAAGTAGCAATATTGCTCGAGGCTCTGAAAAATCAATCACAGAGAAACATCTATAATTATCAAGCTGATATGCTGCTAAGGGGTAAGGGAGACAATAAGTTGAGTTGGCATAATCAATAAACTCACGCTGGTTGTGCGGGAACTTCAGGAATCAAAGTAGAATTTGGTGTTGGAGTAGTTGTAGGTACATTGGTAGTCTTCTGTCAAGTACACAGATAGACACCAGTTCAGAGGCAAATATGAACTAATTACATAACCCCCCAAATAAATTAATAAAGAAATACATTAAACCTGAGTAGACGATGACCCAGTTGATCCAGGTGCTTTACTCTGTATAAAGGAAATCAGTGAGGGGAACAATTGAAAACCATATGAATTCAGGAATCTTAGGAAAAGGGATGACAATGATTTATTACTATGTCTATAGTTTAACCAAATCAATTCAAATATCCATGGATAAATGCAACCACTATTTAGGTGGATAATGGAGAGAATAACAATACAATCTCCTGTGACATTCATTACTTATGATAGCTCTGATGGGTTCCATTTAACTACGTTTAAAACCTTTAAATGACATGCTTGGATTCTGAGAATGTAAAGTTGTAAATTTGATAGAACTATCGCTCCTCCTTTTATAGGACAAATAAAGATATTATCTGAAACCAAATAGGTAGTGAACATCAAACAGAAAAATAAAGGTTCACACTATTTTCCGCAAGCAAATGTAGGCTTCAGTTTCCGAAGAATTACAGCATTAGAATACCAGACGCTGGTTACAAAAGAATAGGTGATTATGTGTTTCCCTGTCACTTCTGTACATAATTCAGCAATGAGAAGAAATAGAGATCCATGGAGAACGCCACTGCAGCTTGTCATGAGTGTCTAGACAGGTGTGAATTAATTCCTAGATAAAAAAAACTTACCTTCTTGGGGTATATGCCTTTCCATATGGATGTGTAGAGGTCGGATCGTTTCACACCTCAAAGATAAAGAGATAGAGAGAGATTTAGTAGAAAAAACTCCATTTTTCTCTAGATGCCAGCGCCAACTATCAAGCGAAGCAGTAAGATTGGTTGTTTCAAGAGCATGTGAAAGGCAAACCTAAGCTTCAATGTCGACCTCCGATAATTTTTTTCTAGGACATACGTTCCAAGAAGCTCAATGATGAGGGCCATGTTCTGTGTGGGTGGAGGGATGAAAATATGGGTAAGGGGAAAAGTTGGGTTAGGAAGTGGAAGAGAATGGAGCAAATCCATGGAGATGAAGTAAAGCATAGACACATCAACTTTGAGTTTATAGAGAGAGGACCAAGGGTCGAACGGTGAATGGTGTCAGTGAGAAGGTGGGTTATTTTATTATTAATGATCATCACATTTTTGGCCAAAAATGGAAGCCGTGGGTGAGGCGGGGAAATTGGTTGGGTTGGGTCAACTTGGTTTGGTTCAATCCCAACCATAAAGGTTTCTTTTATGGGGGGATGAAAAATCGAAGTCAAGGGGGGGAAGGTCAAATATGATAAGGAAAAGTGCCAGACGAAGATACAGGGGATTAATAAAGGTTGTGCAGCTCTAGGTATGGATCTGATGAAGCTGGGATGGGGCTAGTGCATGGAAAGGTTTGGGTCTATGAAGGGGCAATAATAGAAGGGACTTGTGTGGGTCCAATGGCCGGAAGGGTTTTAACGGCAAGGGGGTGCATGGATGAAATCTTTGGTGAGGTTAGTGGGATTTTTTCATGGATTCCAACAATTTCTTCGATGAAAGGGCCAACGTTAAAAACAAAAACAAAAAATCTATTTGGACTGTCACTCAGGCAGTGGATGATGAGGGATTTAGAACGGTTGGAATAAAACTGTGGGGGTTTTCCTTAATCTTCAAGCATACCTCCATCATGTTCATTCTTGTGAGAGGGTTCTTTGTTGTTTCAACACACTCATCACAACGGTCTCTGATTTGTCTGAAGGTTTCACAAGACCATTTTTCAATTGGGGTGGGCTATATTCTCCCGACTCCATTGCTCAGATTTCACCATAAATGCACCAACCCTAAAATTCAGCCTTCTTCCTTGTTTTCAACAGCTAAACTTGCTTTGTTGGGTTGTAGAGGACTTAATGACCCAAAACGTGTGAGTTTCAGTTGCATTGCTCTTAGGATTTCATGCCAATCATCATGGAAGTGTTTACGATCGATAATTATGCCTTTGTCAAGGTAGAAGGCAGCAAGTTCCAATGAGGTTGGTGGGGGTTTTGCTGTGGAGCTGTCTTGGAGAGTAATGAGTAATGAATTTTTGGGAAATGAAAGCCTTCAATACTTATACGTGGATTTGGGAATTAAAGATGGAGTTTTCTGGTGGTTGAGACCTTTAAGAAGAGAAAGGATGTTTTTCCAACGAATCTTGTTTTCATCCACAGGTATGATGAGCTTATTTAAACAACCGTTTACTCCAAGCTTGGCAATCTTAAGAAAGTGGCCTTTTCTGTTTGATATCTTTTCATACCAAAGCATGTATTCAAGGTATCCAGTAAAGCTGAGAAGCTTGTTGTTAGCCAAGGGCAAGAGGTTTTCTTCAAGGTGAACATGAAGGACCGATTGCTTGAGGCCTCTGTAATGCACAAACCCTATGCTTTATCAACGGAGAGTTTTTTTTTTTTTTTCCTATGGAAAAAGAGGCAGAGTGTGGGAAAGGCAGCCCAACCATGGTTGTAGGGACGGTTGGAGCTCCAGGGAGCTAGGTGGTTGGCAGCCAAGTGGACGAAGGGTAGGGAAGAGGGGTTTGTACGGAGAAAAAGTAGGAGGTCATACCCTTTGGTGTTAAATTGAAATTAATATAAATTTGCCTGTTAAAAGATGTTGGACATCAACAATCAATAGACCACTATAGCAACAAGACGCATACTAATAGCATACTACGAAGAGTTTAATCAGCAATTCCCATGATAGTAAAGAAGATTATCATGTAGCAGTCCACCACAGCCATTTAATATGAAGCAAGATAATAATCAGAAAGGCAGCTTAATTGTTTCTGAAAGGATGTCCCAGTTGGCTACAACACAACATACCTTACTAAGCATGACAACCAGAAAACCATCTTCAGTAACCTTGTTCTCTGACAGCGTTGTTTCATCCTTTAGAACCTTCCCATTGTGGATTAACAATTGCTGACCACAAGGATAACTATCTGTTCCTTGTGCATCCTCAATGTTCTTCTTTACACCCAAAACCTAGTTAGGTGGAGAAAATGTAGAATATTCAATAAAAATAAAAATACTTCCTATGCTAGAGATATTGTAACTAAAATCACCAGCTCGATTCACAAATCACCTACATATGTTCATCTATTCAATAGACAATATACTTCTCCTAAGAACATAACATGACATAAAATAATGTTGTAGGTATAATTAATGGTACACAAATATTAGTTCAATAAATAAAGCTAATAAAGGGATGGGACACTAGGAGTTGAAGTCATAAAAACAGGCATAAAGTAATGTCGTAGACGTTATTACTAGCACAAATCTAAGCACTAAGCAGAAAAAACTAATGGGAGGGGGGAGGAAAGACCTTAGAGACGCATTATACACAATCAGTCCCAAATCTCATGACCTTAATCTCCCACAGGCAGTATAATTCTATCACTGACTTCTGCTATTTCATAAAAGTAGCAAAAACTGCATCCCACAAGAGAATTTAGACAAGCCCTTTGAGGAGGGGGAATAAGTTAAATGAGAAGTGAACCAAGATGGGAGCAACCCAACGTAGCTCAAAAATGTTCCACAGTATATCTTACGAGTTGCAGCCAAGGCGATTGTGAACAAACAAGTGTTTAATGCCATCCTCTTTCCTTTAATGGAGAATGCATTTCAGAAGGGTAGAAGACCTATTTTTTAAGTAAGAAACTGAGCTTCCATTGAGAAAAATGAAAGAATGTACAAGGGCATACCAGAAACAAGCACACGCTAGTTACTAGAAGATTAAGAGACATGAGATAGTACCTCTTTTAAGTTTTATCATTAGTATTAATCATTCTAAAAGCCACCATCCAAACAAAACCCTGAATATCCACAGGAACCTTCAATCTTGAAATCAACTTAATATAAATGCGAATTAGAAGGACAGTGCAAAGAAATAGAACAAAAAATTTACTAAAAATCCAACCAAATAGTAGTTTTCCTGTTTGTTAGGTGAAAATTTCCTAAGATAGTTGTCATACATGTCCAGTCCTAATTTTCCTCATGTCTCAAATGCCATGTAAAGGACAAGTTCCAAATAAAAGAGTCCCAAACAAAAACCTCCGAAGTGGAGAGAAGATAAGCAAGGGATGGGGTACACAAATTGAAAAAAGACACAGCAGGAAGAATCCCAACAATTGTCTTCCCAAGATTGCAGTCCATCACCTACTTATATAAGATTTAGAATAGGTAGATAAATCATTTACATAAAAAAATTAATAATAAAAAGAAAGAAACAAGAGACGCTCATTTAGTTTATTTCTTTCTAAATGATTTATTTCATCCTTTATGACACCATCACTGTTCTAAAAGGCTCAAAGTCGATATCAACACTTTTTCTCACAAAGAGATAAGACATAAACCTCAATCTGAATAAAAACCATAAAAATGTAAATCACGTATTATTAATTATAATGATTATATAAAGTAGGAAGACAAATAAATAATTTAGTTGCTCCAAGCCACGGAAAAAAGCAAATAGAGCATGACATGAAAACTAAAAGCTGAATTTTAATGTCAAATGGACATTGTGGCATGCTCGGAAGAAATTGAACTTCGAAATTCAAAATGAGTTTCAGAAGCATCTCAATCAAAAAAATCCTAACTAGGAATGCAATTAACGAATAAATAGACAAAATAAACATAAAAACAACAATCTGGAAGGGAACCGATATGCAAAAATCTGAAATACCACTGATTCAAATAGGTGGAATGATGAACCCTAAATAAAACTTCAAAATTTCAATTAAAAGAATCGCCAAGGAAAATAAAACGTGAGAGACCCTTTTGCCCAATTTACATTATCCACCAAACTCCATATAGACAGTAACAGAAATTCAATACTCTTTATCTCAAACCGATAAATTTTCATTTGCTGCTCAACCAAACATAGAGCGAGAAATCAAATGGCGAGAAGAAAAAGAAAAACTCACGGTGTCTGTAGGCTGAACCTCAATTTGAAAGTGACTTCCTTTGAGGGTCTTAACCGTAAGCTTCATCCCGACAAAGTAGAAGGAGAGAAAGAGAAGGAAAGTGAGCGAATGGGAAGGATTCAATAGCAGAAGAAGAGGAGGAAAAGGAGAAATTCAGAGGAAGAAAAAACCCTAGATTGCCAATATAGAGAATCAAAGGTTCAATTGCAGGAAGAAGGTGGGTAAATGGACTTTACACTCCCCAGTGACCAAGCGAGGGTCAGGCACGTGACTGACAACCCGGACCTAAAACAATACAAATAAATGTCCAAAATTAATTATTTCTCTGCTTTCCTTTTTCTAGTAAGTTTAGAATATATGCTTTATGAAAATAATAATAATTCATGAAGAAAAAAATTGGTATGTTTCCAAATTATTTTGGATTGTTATATCATTTTAGTTTTATATTTTTACATTTAATTAAAATATATGTAATATTTTCAAATGAAAAAAAAATGGAATATATTAGGTAAAATAATGATTATATGTTGAAAACGAATAAATAGCAATAATAATAAAAATTTTGTTAAAATAAAAAATTATTTTTTAAGTTGTATTGAAAACTACAAATTTAAAATTGGGTTGAAATTGTAATTTTTTTAAGTAGTTATTTATAACTATATTTTCATTTATTATTCTAATTTTAATTTTGTTTACTTTTAGTTAATTGAATTTTTGTGACTTTTTATTTTAATTATAATTAAAAATTATGTGAAAAGATATATAAAGTAAGATTTAAATGGTTGAGATTTTATCCCATATTTAAATTGCTAATTAATGGATTGATCTCTTAGTGGATAGCAGAACAATTGATAATTTATTAATATATTAAATATCGATTAGATTTTTATTCAAATTATTTTAGTTATTTGATAATTAAAATCGTAATCACATTATCTTCTATTTTTAAGATAAAATTATGAAATCTAAACTGAATGTGCTATTCTTGATAATTTAAAAATAAAAGAAATTATATATATATATATATCTCATCAAAAACAGTCTTTCCCCCAAAAAACGATTTCTGTGATTGGAGAACGGCGCATTAGATATTTACCTAAACTAGTAGGTGAATCCTATATCTAAGACGTCTCTAACTAGAAACATAAATGCTTGAGCTTGAGAAGCTTTGGGTCCAATCGACCCTCACTCGAATAAGCAATATTATTGAACCAGACAAAATAACAAGTATTTTGCACTTTTAAAATATATACTATTTATATTATAACCACCATCAACTGAACTTATATAAATGTAAAACATTGATATGTCTAAAATTTTTATATCATATAAAGTCAATTGAGTCGGTTTGTGACCATTCTCTCCTATTAATTAACTCTCATCTTCTTAAACTTTTTTTTTAAAAATAAAACTGATAAAAAAATAGTAAGGACATAGATTGAAAATTCAATATTTGTCTATAAAATCAATTAATATATCTAAAATCAATTAATATATCTAAAATCAATTAATATAAAAGATATCTAAAATTTTACCTATTGAATTAAGTTGAGTTAAAACATTTTTTTTTAGACCCAACAATCAAAGCTCTCAACTCACATCACCCGAGCACTAATTGATTAGTTGATAAATTTGTTACATATCTAGAGATATTTTTCTAGTTTTTGCAATCTCAATATATTTTACCTCTAAAGCTATAAGGACATAATTGAAACACGTCACATCGTGCTAGCGTCTACTACCACACCCCTCACTCGTAACAGAAGTTTCGCTTGATGGACATTGTTAGTCACCAAATTAAACCTTTTATTGAAAGAAGAAAAAAACAGAAGAACAATTATAGAAAGGTAAGGTATGGACATAATATAAAGACATTTGGGGGTGGGGTGGTGTAGGGTACAGAAAGAATGTACACTTCCTTCTCTTACAAATCATAACAACCCAACGACACAGCTTAACTGCAGTCTATTCTCCAAGCTTCTCAAGTGATGCCCCAATAACATACACCTGCAGCAGATCAACAAGTTAGATCATTGGACATGCGCCTCATTTCAATATTCTTAGAGCCTAAGACATGTCTTGCTTCAAAGTTCTTAGTTCTTAGTTTGTTTAACCATGGAATTTTTAACTAAAAGATTAAGATAGAGGCCAAGGATTGGCAACTAACCAGAATAAGAGCTTTGCTAGGTAATCCCGAGAAGTGCCTACAGTATCACAAAACTCACTGCCAACATCTGCAAGTTTCTCTAAATCCGCCACACTCGAATCCTCATTGAAAGTAGAGCTAGCATCATCTTTGAAGAACCTTTGCAATATGTTTCCAACAAGCTCGTGAATGATTTCCTCCACCTCCGATGTAGATGGTTTGCAGAGTTCAGTCACCTAAATAATAAACGTGGACATAAGTATGAGGGCCCCCAGAATGAAGAAGAAGTTCAACAGCTTGGGTACCAGCCAGCACGGGCTTACTTCCAACAAGGAAAATAAAGGCATATATGCACAACAATAAAAAAAAATTAAAAAAATGAAGTACCATATTAGAATCCAAAGACCGCAGATACTCCAACAAATCGTTCCTGTTTTCTTTGCCATGTTCCATCTGCATATTTACTTGCTTCTGAGCATTCAGTTCCTGACACATTCAGAACAACAAATGGGAAGGTTATCACGAAGCGTTTTCTTTCCCTCAAGTAAGATGCAGAGCACGTGAATTTAACAAGTCAGAAAAAGCATTTGGTCCCATCCCAATAGACAGGAAAGCTTTCCTATCTTGACTGAATGAAATATACTAAAGGCAGATAATTGAAATATGCTGAAGAAAATAAGCAATATAACATGAGTTTATTTTGTCTTGAACCCTTTGAACGTAAATTAGAGGAGCCCGAATATGATTGAACCAAAGAACATGAGATGATAGTAGGTTATGTTTGACCACAAAGCTAAAAATCTAAGTATGTACTACTAAACTTGATAGCCAATCTAACGGTTTTCTTTGGATAAATTGGAGTCTATCTATGAGGAATCACACCATCTAACAGGATATATTTTTCTATAAAATTTATGACATCTAGCTACAAGCACGATAAGCAACCAAGATAAAGATGGAGAAGATGAACTCCACGAAATACAAGATAATGCCTGAAACTAAACCAAGTTATTCAATCTAACTGCAAATACATCCAAAATAATGTAAAACTAGGTAAATAGCTGAAAGGAAAGAGGAAATATACAATACTACTGTAACAGCCCAAGACCACCGTTAGCAGATATTGTGCTCTTTGGGCTTTCCCTTCCGCGTTTCCCCTCAAGGTTTTAAAACACGTCTCCTAGGGAGAGGTTTCCACACTCTTACAATGAATGCTTCGTTCTCCTCTCCAACCAATGTGGAATCTCACAATCCACCCCCTGGGGCCCAACGTCATCGCTGGCACACTGCCCAGTGTCTGGCTCTCGCTCTGATACCATTTGTAACAGCTCAAGCCCACCACTAGCCGATATTGTCCTCTTTGACTTTCCCTTCCGGAATTCCCTTCAAGGTTCTAAAACCCGTCTACTAAGGAGAGGTTTCCACACCCTAATAAGGAATGCTTCGTTCTCCTCTCCAACCAATATGGGATCTCACAATTTTTAAAAATTACGTTAGGTGAGGCTCGAATCAAGGCATGGACACGACTATGCAAGACGGCACACATGTGGCCAACCGCACATGGGACCGCGGGTAACATCCCAAGCCAGACACCGGGCAGGCTGCTAACGGTGGGCTTGGGATGTTACAAATGGTATCAGAGCCAGATACTGGGCGGTGTGTCAGCGAGGACGCTAGGTCCCAAAGAGGATGGATTGTGAGATCTCACATCCGTTGGAGAGGGGAACGAAGCATTCATGTGGAAACCTCTCTCTAGTGAGGCATTTTAAAACCTTGAGGCTAAAGCCCAAAGAGGAGAAACCTCTCTCTAGTGACCTGTTACAACTTCAATAGCTCAAACCCTCAACAATATAACAAATGGGAGTATATTAGCATTTCATCCTCGATTACATACAGAAACTGGTTAATTTCTGGCACCTGACAATCAATTACTAATTGCAGAAAATACATTTAAATTCAAGCTTGATGTGAAACAAATGACATCCTAAACAAAAAGATTCAACTAAACATTAGACAAAAATATATACAGTTGTACAGGGATAACATGGAAACTCGTGTGCAAGTATGAATTAATACTACATACACCCACTAAATAACACAGCTAATAGCATAAAACTATGAGGAGTTGTATCCAATTAACTTTGCGTCTTAACATAGTAAATGAAACCCTTCATTTGTTAATTTTTAGAAAGAATATCATAAAACAAATGAAAGGCTCCGCCCGCATTTAGGATACTGAACTTTTTCAAGAGAGTTAAAGGTTTGCAATTAATAAAAGAAAATTTAGAAATGATTTTGGTTAGTCAAGTCATAGATGGACAATAGAAGAAATGTGTTGTCAATGGGTGAAGATTGTTAACAACTCAGTAAACCCTTACATCCTTGAGATTTGATAATTCCGACCGCAACTGCTGGATGTACTTCAACGCCTCGGGTGAAAAATCGGTTAAGAGACGAGGCCTTGTATCCAAATCTTCCAAATTAGAATCAACGCCAACCCGAATTTCCTCAACGTCCGAAACTTCCAGTGGTTTCGACCTGTCGAAGCCAGTCAAATTATCCGGCGAGATATCGAAATTCCTCGTCAAAGACAACCGATACTCCGCGTTCCAAAGAGTGTACCTATACAGAGGTACTCATCAGAATTCCAAAAATCCGACGGAAAACGTCCCCGACACATGAACGATTTCATCAAACTTCAGTAAACAGCAAAGAATCGATAAACTCCTCACCCGGTGATAATTGACGAAGAGAGGAGATTATGGAGAGGGCTTTTGGAAACCCTAACGGTGACAGCGAACTGATCAGACGGAAGCAAACCCAACATTGAAGAGATAGTCTGCTTCATGGAATCCTTAGCAGCATCAGAAACACCCTTGGAGATATTGGATGTATCAAGCGGCTCAATCCGCTTAAGCATATTGGCGATTACGGAGAATCCGCGATCGAATTTCAACTTCCGAGTGGAAACAAAGTCATCGGAAACTCCGCCGCCATCAACACCGGAGACAAGGCAGCTGACAGTGGTTGCTCCAGACGTTGGGGGAAAACGCCGCCGTTGAAGGCCGAGATGTGAATAAGAAAAAGAAGGCAAGGGCGGCGGAGGTGGGGGAGGAAGACGGGGTTTGATTGAAAAATCGGTGATGCGAGATAGGAAGAAGGCTCGAGCAGAGGCCGCCATTGGAACGAAGGACAACAAAAGCTTCGAGGATCCCTTCAATGGCCCTCGCCCTATTATGTGGACTGCCTGCTCTCGCAGATTCTACCAATTAAAATCCCATTGCGTTTCTATCTCTGGGCTTCGCTTTCGGAATCTCGTAATTGCGCGATTACAACTCACGACTTCAGTTCACATATTAATATACTCGATGGGAGTGAATTAGGTTAATAATGGCGTTTAAAAATTAAAATTGCCAAAACAAGTTCGGTTTAAACTAATTACAAAAATAAGCCTTTGTTAATTATTTTTTACTTTAAATTAAAATTATCACTATCTGTTCTTAAATTTGTTCGTAAACTTTAAAATAAATCTTTTAACTTCTTATTTTCTATTTAGTAGACCTAAATTATTTAAAAATTTAAACTAATAATTATATCAATTAAAATTTTATAATCACACGTAGAATTTTGTTTTAAATAATATTATATATTTAAATTGGTTGAATTATGTTCGTATTTATTATTTATATAATTTGGTATGGTTAACCCGTTAGTTAATAATTCAAATTTAAATACTTAATTAAATTTAAGAAGATGTTTTTTAATCAAAGTTAATATTTTCAAAATTTAAATTTGATTTTTATTTGGTAAAGAATATTTTATTTATTTGTTTATGAAAATTGATTCCTTTAGTCATATTAAAATATATTTTGTTAGCTTTGTATTATATTCGTAAAGTTTATTTAAGTGTTTTGTTTATTAGTTGAATTTTATACGTCACCTATTTTCTAATTTAACTTTGAATAGATAATGACTTAAATCATTTTTTTTTATATATTAAAATGAACTCAATTGAATCAACGATAAGAAATTGAATTATTTAAAAAAAAAAAAGCTTTATTTTTTAATACTATTTTCAAATAACAAGTTCTCTTATCAAGAATTTGGTGAAGAACTCATCCAAACCATTCATTTTTCCATTAATTAGCCTGATTTTTTCCCCAAAGAAAATGATCCAACGTCATAATACAAATATTTTTCCCAACACAAAATAAGGATTTGAAGTGGATGGTGGTCCAATCCAACTTAAATGAAGAAAGACCAAGTGTTTGCAGAAGGTCAATGTCGATCAAAATTAGTCAAACAAAATCTATTCGACTTGCCTACTTGCTTCTTCCACAAATTAGCACCACACAAGTTCGAAATGGTTTTGCCTTTATAAGTATTTTTTAAAAATACTGATTGATTTCATGTCATTTTTAAAATGATGCTAACGTGACAAACAATAAAATATTAGAAGTAATAGTATTCATACCGTTATAGTACCTTAAAATTTAGTGGGTACTACAAATCTTTGTAAACATGAGAAATTCGATAAATTGACTTTAAAATCCAAATGAAACTCTTTGATTAGAGTCTTAAAATTTAGTGGGTACTTTACAAATCTCTTAAACACGAGAAATTCGATAAACTGGCTTTAAAATCCAAATGAACTTCTTTGATTAAGAAACGAACCTTAAAGCAATAATGGTCTAACGAACCTTAAAGCAATAATGGTAAAGTTCATAGGCATTTAATGAGAAGAAATTAGGAAAAGGGTGGAACTTGCCTATATGGTTTTTGGAATTTGAATGTGATAGCAAATAGACAGACATGCTTAGCATTAGTTAAACACATCAATCCTCTAGACAATGTGCATTTTATCATGAAAGATTAGGAAGAGAATGAAAAATGGTAGTCATTAATGTATTACCAAAACATTTGTTAAACACACCAATCCTCATAAACGCTCGGCACATTAGTTGTCGAGATTGTGACTTATCGCATTTTCTAAACTATCAAAGTCATCAAATGACGCTTCAAAAGACGATCTAAACGAGAAAACAACTCACAAAAGGGTTTACCACCAAACCAACCATCCTTCAAAAAGTAAACTTTCAAGCTTTTTCGTAACGAGTATCTAACAAACTCAGAGAAAAAGAAACTAGATGAAATCGCTTTGAAGAGGTTTTTACCAAGTCCCTAAGAGTTAGAACTACGACTTGCTGCCCAGGGTGCTGGCCATTTCTGCTCATAATAACATTGTACCACAAAGCATCAAACTCCATGAAGAAATGCCACAACCACTTAATCAACAAACAATGCCTAAGCAGTTTGTTTTTCCCCATGCAAGCACAGCATGAAATCACCCCTCCGGCATACTCGTGAATATGTAACATATCTTAATATAATTTATAGGATTTTATTCGGTTCGAGTCAACCCGAAGTTTTGTCCAATGAACTCGAAACCGAACCGAATTTATTCGGGTTTAGAAAAATTAACCCAACCTAACCCCTATAATTCAGGTTGGGTCGGTTCGGGTTGTCGAGTTCAATGTACACCTCTCTAGCTAGCAGAAGGCAATCATGTGGTTCAGGATCTTACAAAGTGAAACATCAAGTCAATTCAATGTAACAGGCATTTGAGGAGATCAACACTAAACAAACTAAATTTTTATTCCTACAGATCAGAACAATCAAGTGACAAAAAATTTCAGAATAATTTTTCTCCACAAGACCAAGACAAGGAAGGGACATCATCATCTTATCTTGCAGAGGGAAGCTGCAGAGTAGAATCATATTTTCAGGCATTTCATCTCCAATGTGGAGCAGATTTCTACAAAATTTCCGGTCAATCTTGTGATATAGGATTACATAGTTTTGTTACAGGAAGTGGTTCAAATCTCCATTTAAGGGACAAGGTCTACTGGTCAGCTTCTGGTCTATTTCATGGAGCATCTTGCTCGAGCTGAGTGGACAGACATTTTACGAGTGGTATATTTTATGGGACAAGGTCTGATATGCTGTGCATAATAATGCCCTTCTAAAGCTGTTGGTCTCAGTCTCGTTTCTCGAATTTCTCGTCACTCACAACTAGTGTTTACTTGTAATTGTAGGTTATTCTTCTGTTTGTTTGTCTTGGCCTTCTTTCCCATGGCTCTTAGGTTATTCTCCTTATTTCGAACAACTAGTGTTTAACGCATATTTGTTGTACTAACAAAGGCGTGATATGTGTGTAAAAAGTGTCGGAGTGTCCAAGTGTGGAACAAGTGTCTGGTTCTTAAATTCTAGCAGTCCATCAATAGAAAGACCAAACCAGGGAATTCAAATAAAAGCAGAAAGTATTACTCATTTCTCACCCCCAAAATCTGATTAAGTTATGAAAACATGCAATAATAGTACAAAAGATTGTGAAAATATTGGGAAATTGCTTAAACAATATTGAACAACATGCTTTTGACAAGACACAGAACACAAGGGAATGATAAAGACTAACAATGAATAACCTAAGGCTCAACTGTAGTTACTTGCTGCCATTTACCATCGACCGCTTCTTTCCACAAAGTAACATGGTTATTCCCATCAGCAACAGCCAATAAGTCACCAGTCAATGACCATGAAACCTTCCAAATTGGAGTCTTAAAATCATTCATCACTGTGCCCTCCCATTTCCCTCCATCCTTTGTAACAGACCAAATAATCACTGTCCCATCCTGGGAACCACTTGCAATGGTGGATTTTTGAAGCCCTAGGTTTGGCGACCAAGCCACATCCCTCACCCAATCTGTGTGCATCTGAAGGGAAGGGGAGGAATCTCTCCTCCAGCTTCCATCTTTTAGTGTCCACACCTTCACTGTACTATCAAAGCCCCCAGAAGCTAACTTCCAAACAGGGTCCACCGAACCCGAACCAACTAAGGAACCTGGAGCCATTGTAGGGCCCCATGAAACTGAGGTTACTCCGACAGGGTGGGCTTGTTCGATTTGATTACTGTCCCAGCCACCATCAGATCTAGCAATAAAGACTGATATACTTCCATCAGATGATCCACAGGCCAAGCAGAGGCCAAGTTCATGGGGTGCCCAGGCAATGGAGTTCACCGAAGACTTATGTGCATTAAAAACATGAGCCTGCAACCATTGATTTTGATTGCCTTCCTTCCAGATTATCACTTGACCATCGTAAGAGCTGGAAGCTATCATTGAACCAAACTTTGGGTGCGCCCAAGCAACTTGCCAAACTGGGCCTCTATGACCATTCAATGTAGCTAAGAGTTGTGAAGCAGAATTTTTGCTAACGCTAATAATTTTAATGGTAAAATCAGAAGAAGCTGTTGCTATGCGTTTGCCAAAGTAGTCCATTTGTACATCATGGACCATATCTTGATGGCCAGTTTCAATCTTCTGCGCAGACATTGTACAGGATTCCTTTTCACTCTACTAATTCCTTTTACCCTTCTCCTCCAATCTCTAGCAAGTATCCTTATATATTTAGCTATGATGGGAAAGAGTTTACGTAAAAAAACTATGCAAAATTGATGCAATTGCACAAAATTAATTAAAAGGAAAGTTCCGATATTAAAAAAAATAAATATAATCAATAATTCACATCTATAGACTCCAAACAAACAATTAAGAGGTCGTTGTTCATTTCCCATTCTTCATTTATACCTTTGGTGGTTAAAGGTACCCATTGCAGATCTAACAAAGAACAATCCATGACAATATTTACAGACAAACAATAACCAAAGTCCTATGCGCTCACTCAAAACACAATTTCACTTCAAGATCGAACTTTATTGACAGGAATAGAAACAGAACCACCTCAATATGAGCAAAAGGGTAAACGAAATGAACAAACTCAAAGGCTTTACACACTGAGGAAATCAAAACAGAAGCAGATCTGGAATTTGTCTATCGACGCAAAACGCGTAGAGCAAAATTCAGCAGTAACCGAAGAAGAATGCATTGGAATTACCGGTGAAATAATAGGATTGTTATAAAGCCACAAGGAAGAAAATCGCCGTCGCAGAACCAGAGTTCGCCCGCCGATCTGCCTGTTGAGCTCCGTTCCCTCGTGGAGTGTTCGGTTACCCGGCGGCTGGCCGATATATCAGAACGGGTATTGAAGCCCGCAAGCAAAATTGACCGACCAGCAGCAATTCGATGGGTTTTCCTTTTTCGTCCTCTTCTTTGCACGTTGAATATTAATTTTGCTTTTAATAAGTTTTGACCGTTTAAAAAAAATTCTTACTCCTCGAATATTATATTTAAAAAAATATTAAAAATTACCTCTCTTCAATTTTTCATCTCCCGTCCTTTTCAATCTATGACTTTTTTTTTCAATCTACAAAATCAAACGATGTTAATATTAATTTTAAAAATTGATGAGTATCTTTTAAATATAATACTGTCGTATATATATTTTTTAATTAAAAAAATATATTAATAAAGTTTTTAAAAATTTAAAAATACTATAAAAGGTTGAATAATTTGTATTTTAAAGAAAGTATGAACAGTTCATAAAAAATTAATGTAATAGTATTTTAAGAGTTTTTTTTAAGTTTATAGTATTTTTTAAAAATTAATTTAGCATTTATTTAATATTAAAAAAGAAAAAGAAAAGGAAAAATCTCCTTCAAAGAAAGCTTCCCGCATAAATTTGTTTGATCACAAAACCCTAGAAAAACATTCTCTCTCTTCGTGAATGCTTTTAGGAGAAAAACAAAAAAAAAGTGATGTGATTATTACATTGGATAAACTAATCTTGTTCTTCATTGGATAATTGTTTTTCTAATCAGCTAAAAGATTCCCGGGAAAATTAATTAACAAAAACAAATTGTTACTGAGATTTTTTTTCTTAATTTTCACACGGCTACAGAATTGAGGGGCCGCTGCTTGCCGGGACCCAAAAATCGCAGATCGAACGATATCGTAATGCCCCTTTTTTGAATCTTGACTATTGAGTAATTGACTTGGTTGATTGTTCACGACGAAACGTTGGTCGTTACTTAACTTCAATCAATGAAGTCCATTTCCTCATCTTCTTCAATTGGATGAAATCGAAGCCGGTGCTCAAGTTTCTACTTCTGGTGAGAGTAAGGAATTAGCTAAAATGGCATTCTCCTCCTTCACCGGCGGCGGAGGTAGCCGACGTGGAGGTTGGGCCAGTTCTATTCTTCCTTTTTCTTCCGTTTCACCCAGTGCTAAACCGAAGCACAACCGGAAGTATCGCCGGCGGCTGGCCATTCGTGACTTCATCTTTGCTAATATCTTCACCATCGGCCTTTTGGTCTCCTTCATCTTCTTCTTCATCGTCCTTATCCGATACGGCGTTCCGAAGCCGATTTCATCTCACATCAAATCGCACGCTACCAGATCCCACAGGTCGCGGAAACCGATCGTGTCCGAGAATTGGAACAGCGAGGTTTTGAGTTCCACCGTGGATATTACGACCAAGAAATTGTACGACAAGATTGAGTTTCTGGACGTCGATGGCGGTCCGTGGAAGCAAGGATGGAGAGTGACCTACAAAGGAGACGAGTGGGATTCCGAGAAATTGAAGATCTTCGTGGTGCCTCATTCTCATAACGATCCAGGATGGAAGCTAACTGTTGATGAGTACTACGAGAAGCAGTCTCGTCATATACTTAATACGATTGTTGACGCGCTTTCACAGGTGAATTTATAAGTCTTAACGTCTTTATCAATAGTTCTTCTTGTTCTTGTTCTTGTTCTTATGTTTTTTTAATCTTGATTCTTGAGAGCCTCTATTGAATTAGGGCCACAATGATGATTTTGGCGTTTTCTTTGATTGAGTTTCTGGCTTATGTTTTCGATTCTCATAATGAATATTGATGAATTGGGCGTAATGAAGACTGGTAGGTCTTTTTGGAGAAAACTATGCTCTGCCTTAGTACATTGGAAGATATCATGATTTGAAATCAAACAACATACTACACCACCAGCACAACCACATTCAATTCAATCCCTACCGAATCTGAGATTCGAACCTGCAACACGATGGAATGGCTGAATCCCATCCATCCAAACATGCTAACAAGCTACGAGTCGTTTCAGTTTGGAAAAATATTCTATATCTAGGGGCGGTCGTATATTCCTGTGAACCTCTTTACTTGTTTCTTTGTGTTTAGGGTCCCTTGTGTGATAGCAAAGAGATTATATAAGATCCTTGAAGGGAGTCTGCTTTCATTAGTTCAACTGGTAGTTTGTCACTGCTTTTTTTACCAGGATGGTTTAGGTTTGGGCAATTATAGAAGGAAGAAGACACGGCTAACAAAGAAATTTGTGGAAAATTGATATGTTGGGAAACTTAGTTCAATAAAATATGGTTTTGGAAGCGGGAGATGGTTCTTAGATAAATCTAGGTTTAGTGATGGATTTGATTCTCTAGACCTTTTTTCTAATGCTTTCCTGAAGCTTAGGCTAGCAGAAACTAAAAATAAAACTATCAAGGATGTTTGGGATGAAGAAAACTTTGAATGAGCTTCAATTTAGAAGACCTATAAATGATAGAGAAGTTGCTGAATGGACTGAGCACCATTCCATCATTGGCAGTTTCTTTGCATCTCCCTTATAATCTTGCTTGGCAAATAGATATATCTGGAGGATTTTTCAGTGCAATCTCTTTTCTCTGTGTTTTTTATGGAGATAAACATTCTTTGGCCTTGATTTGGAAATAGAAAATGGCTAAGAGGTGTGATGGGGAACATTTTTCTTGGTGGTATTAATGCTAACGATGGATCCAGCTTAGGATCCTGGAAGAAGCCTCTAGCCAAACTGGTATGTTCTCTGTAGGAGTACCTGTGAGGAGTTTGATCATATTTTCTAATCCTGTCTGGCTGTCCTTTCATTACTCTGCGCTATCAGGTACTTCCAGTTACCAGTTCGTCTTTGAATCTATCCAATTATCGGTATGTCAATCCAATTTATCGTAAAATTTTATTCGGTCACAAATCCAAAGAAGAACTCGAAAGTTTGGATAGTAAGTTGGCGAGTCAGAAAATATAGATGGAGAGAAATAGAAAAATGTCTGATAATTATAAGAGGAACTGAAAAGATTTCTTTTGAGGTTGTACTTCGTTAAAGCACTTCTATAATTATTCTCTTTCTACTTTTCCAATTGGGGATCGATTTTGTGACTCTTTGGTTTTAATCCTAATTTTAGTACAGATTGTCTCTTATGTTAACAAAGTAGATATGCATAAATCAAAATGTAGCACCTTGTATAAAATATGCAGAACCTGCTAACCTACACAAAGATGGTTAAGACGTCCCGACTCTTAGAAGAGATTGCAGGTTGGAACTCCTACTCCCATAGTTGTGATGTAATATTCTAACAGATGTACGCACACATACACATCCTGGTCACCTATTATCTAGGATATGCTATTTTGTTTAGTTATTTAAATGTTTTGTTCTTTTGTTTAGTTTATTAATAAGAACAGAAGCGTAAATTGATTTTTGTGGGGACTTGAATTGTTTTGGAGATTGGCAGCGCACAATTCCAAATGTAGCTGAATTGAATGAGAGTGAAATCCTTTTTAATTGCTTTAAAATTGCCTGTTCTTTAATCTATAGGATTCTCGGCGGAAGTTTATATGGGAAGAGATGTCTTATCTGGAGAAATGGTGGAGGGATGCTTCAGATGAGAAAAAAGAATCGTTTGTTACTTTAGTTAAAAATGGGCAGCTTGAAATCGTGGGAGGTGGCTGGGTGATGAACGATGAGGTAATATGCTCACTTGCATGTGAGGTTTTTTTGGTCATTTGAGCAGAATGTGTGAGTATTTCTAATGCTACATGTGTTCAATAATTTTTATTATATAGAACCGAAAAATTACAGGAATTTTCTGATAAAATTTCCTTCTGAACTTTTAATCTGCAAAATCTAAACACCAAAACGCGAATATGTAAGGAGTAGTCAATCAGGCAGAAATATTTATCGGAGGATTGAGGTTCAATCGAATGCCTTCAGGTGATGCTCTAGATATTTAAGTTTTCATTAGGTTACAATTACTAAACACCTCTGGATTGCATTTTATATAAAAGTTATAATCTAAAAACAAGTCTGTGCTATACGTTTCTTGCTCATTCCTTGGAAAGATTTTACTGTTTATGGGTCAGTATTATTCAATTTGATCATCTGCCAAGTTAAAATTTGGAAACTAACAAGCCAGTCCCTTTCCTTTGCAGGCCAATTCTCATTATTTTGCTATAATCGAGCAGGTAAAATACATTCTTCTTCTTAGATAATAAAAGTACACGTTGTTCTTATGTTTTTTGACTTTTAACCAAAACTCTTTGCTAATTGTGCGTTCCAAGCTTGAGTTCAACTAATAAACATTACTTGCTTATTGTATATGATTTGATCTCCATTATGCGTAATCTATTATGTACATTGTTATCCATAAAATAATTCATATTTTATATTTCTGTTAGTTCTTATCATAACGAACAACAATTAACCTGCATGAGGCTGAGAAATAGTGGAATACCATACCATATCAATTTTCCCTTATTTTGAAATCTCCTACTTTGGTTTATCAATCAAAATGACAAGGATAGAACATAAGATCCTCTAATCAAGACGCATTATCTTCTTCATCCAAGAAGTATGTGTTTTCTCAGAAAGAAGATAGAATTTCAATAAATGGAATTGTGCAAAACAAGCAAACAAAGTGTTGGTGATTCAATAGTAACAATGAGTTGAAAATTACCTGCTAATTAGTACGTGATTACTGAAGTTAGAATACAGACAATTTCCCCCCCTTTTTTGGGTGGGGGGAACTCCCGGAATGTGCTTTTGATATTACCAATTCCTAAATATTTAAATTGTACAGTTAATGAATCTTTGAATGCTGACATATTAAGTAGTTGCTGTAGCATTTACATTGAGCACCAACATCCTTTTGTATTCTTCTACTGTAAAAAAGGGTGCTTATATTCCAATTTGCTATGCTTGCCTTTTTGGATTACTTTTACTGAAATTATTTTCATTGAAACAAGATGGCAGAGGGGAATATGTGGTTGAAGGAGACCGTTGGCATTGTTCCAAAAAACTCTTGGGCAATAGATCCATTTGGTTATTCACCCACTATGGCATATCTTCTTCGTCGCATGGGCTTTGAGAACATGCTTATACAGAGGACCCATTATGAGCTGAAGAAGGAACTTGCACAGCATAAAAATTTGGAATTCATTTGGAGACAGAGCTGGGATGCTGAAGAAACTACTGACATTTTTGTGCACATGATGCCCTTTTATTCTTATGATATTCCTCATACTTGTGGGCCAGAGCCAGCCATCTGTTGTCAGTTTGACTTTGCCCGATCCCGTGGTTCTTCATATGAACTATGTCCCTGGAGACAAGATCCTGTTGAGATTAACAAGGAAAATGTTCAGGAGAGGGCAATGATGTTACTTGATCAGTATAGAAAGAAATCAGTACTATATAGGACTAATACCCTTCTTATTCCTCTTGGAGATGATTTTCGATATGTTAACATTGATGAAGCAGAGGCTCAGTTTAAGAACTATCAGTTGTTATTTGATTATATTAATTCTAATCCAAGTTTAAATGCTGAGGCAAAGTTCGGCACCTTGGAAGACTACTTTCGAACTCTTCGTGATGAGGCTGAAAAGATAAATTATTCACTTCCTGGTGAAGTTGGCTCTAGTCAGATCGGTGGTTTTCCCTCTCTGTCAGGCGATTTCTTCACTTATGCTGATAGACAGAAGGACTATTGGAGTGGGTATTATGTGTCTAGGCCTTTCTTTAAGGCTGTTGATCGTGTATTGGAGCAAACACTTCGTGCTGCAGAAATGATATTAGCTTTATTGCTTGGTTCTTGCCAGAGGTCTCAATGCGAGAAGTTGCCTGTTGGGTTTTCTTACAAGTTGACGGCTGCCAGAAGAAATTTGGCTCTTTTTCAGCATCATGACGGGGTAACTGGTACTGCAAAAGATCATGTCGTACGCGATTATGGGGTTCGGATGCATACTTCTTTACAAGACCTGCATATTTTCATGTCTAAAGGTATTGAGGTACTACTTGGAATTCGCCATGAGAAATCTGATCAGAATCCTTCACAGTTTGAACCAGAACAGGTGAGATCAAAATATGATGCCCAATGTGTACATAAAGCAATCGATCTTCAAGAAGGAACATATCAATCAGTGGTCTTTTTAAATCCTCTAGAGCAGACAAGGGAAGAGGTTGCAATGATTATTGTCAACAGAACAGATGTTGCTGTATTGGACTCAAACTGGACATGTCTTCAAAGCCAGATTTCTCCTGAAATTCAACACGATAAAGCCAATGTTTTTACAGGGAGGCATCGTATCCACTGGAAAATTTCAGTTCCTGCTTTGGGATTGCAAACATATTATATTGCGAATGGATTATTCGATTGTGAAAAGCCAAAACCAGCTAAACTAAGATTCTTCTCAACGTCTCCTTCATTACCTTGCCCTACTCCGTATATATGCTCGAAGGCCGATGGTGACGTGGCTGTAATTGAGAACCAGCACCAGTCTCTCGTATTTGATGGAAAGCATGGTTTGTTGAACAAAATCATTAATAAAAATGGTTCACAAAATGTTGTGAATGAAGAAATTGCATTGTACACAAGCTGGGGTAGTGGGGCCTACCTATTCAAACCCAATGGTGACGCTGAATCTATCATAAAAGCAGGAGGATTGACCGTGATCACTGAGGGTCCTCTGATGCAGGAAGTTTACTCTTATCCAAAGACCGGATGGGAGAAATCCCCCATCTCCCATAGCACTCGTTTATATAGTGGGGGCAATACAATTCAGGAGCACCTCATTGAGATGGAATATCATGTTGAGCTACTCGGCAAGGAATTTGACGACAAGGAGCTGATAGTCAGATACAAGACAGATATTGACAACAAGAGGATATTTTATTCTGATTTGAATGGTTTCCAAATTAGTCGGAGGGAGTCGTATGATAAGATCCCACTGCAGGGAAATTATTATCCAATGCCTTCTCTTGCATTCATGGAAGGATCCAATGGTCAAAGGTTCTCTGTCCATTCTAGGCAATCTCTGGGTGTGGCAAGCCTCAAAGATGGATGGTTAGAGATTATGCTCGACCGTCGTTTGTCCATGGACGATGGACGTGGCCTTGGGCAAGGAGTGAGGGATAATCGTGCAATGAATGTCATTTTCCATATCTCACTTGAGTCGAGTGTTTCAACCAAACTAAATCCTGTTTCCAATTACTCTCCTTTAAGCCCTTCTCTTCTTTCCCACTGCATCGGTGCTCGCTTAAACTATCCCTTGCACACATTTATTGCCAAGAAACCACAAGCTTCATCTGTGCAGCCACCCCCAAGATCTTTCTCCCCTTTAGCAGCTCCTTTGCCATGTGACTTGCATATTGTCAGCTTTAAGGTTCCTCGTCCTCTGAAATACTCTCAGCAATCGCCAGAAGATCCACGGTTTCTTTTAATATTTCATCGGAGACACTGGGATTCATCATATTGTAAGACAGCCAGATCAAATTGTACTAGGTTTTCTGATGAGCCTGTCAATATATTCAACATGTTTAAGGGGCTCGTGGTATCAAACGCACGAGCAACTTCCTTAAATCTATTGCACGAAGACACAGAAATGCTTGGATATAATGAACAGTCCGGAGATGTTGCTCATGAAGGGCAGCTGCATATCCCTCCCATGGAAGTACAAGCTTACAAGTTGGAACTGAAGCCACGTTAATAAATTGCAGAAATGCCAGTTTTTGAGAGATTTAACAATGCTGATAACCTCCAAATGAGCATCAACGAAGAACCGATTCCCGACTCGGCGATCAATAAATCTAGGAGAGTTATCTAATGCCACTTAAAGATGCCAGAATCTGGGGTATGCATAATATTTCTGGAACTGGACAAGGATGACGATTTCATCTTTATTGTTTTCGAACTGTCTGATCTCATGATCTGGAGTACTTATTTTTGGTTTACTTGGATTGGCATTGATCCGATGGAAGGTTGGAATAATGTGGGAGACTGAGAAATCTTACATTTTCAAAACTGCACATTTGGATGATGTCTGGGAATAGATAGATAGCAGAGACAGAGTAGTTTGAAAGTAATGATCTGAACTATACGGTTATGTGAGTTGTAATTGTGTTCTTTAGAATTTTGTTTTGATTTGTACTCTCTATTATCTGAATGGCCTCACTGAATCTTCCTTCCACGATCTCAATGGGATTATTTTTCTTGTAATTTCAGAGGAAAACTGTAGGGGATTCCTTTTCAGGTTTAATCCACTTCAGGAAAGCCAAACACATGGTTTGATTTTGTAATTCAACCATGCCTAAGAAATAGACTTAAGCGTATGGAAGGTACGAAGTGGCAAACGTTACATCCAGTTCATGGTGATTGGAGTAATTTTTCAACTTTTTTAGCCACCTCAGGCTTTGGTAAAAGGTACAAAATTAAATTTTATGTCTCGGATCCGATTGTGGCTTCGAAATGGCGATCATCTTGCAACTAGTCTAGCCTATATTTTTAGTGTCGAAGGCACAATCAATTTTGTTGTAGTCGTAGCTATGGAAGCTAATTAATACACGAGAGATTAATTGTAAACTAGCTCTATTAAATTTTGTATTCTTATAGAATCAATATTTGTATGTCTAACATCTATTACATACAAACTATGAATTTATTAAATATTATTAAAGTTGAATGACTACAAATTTGTGAAAAACAAGATAAAAGAGAATTCCAACTTTTTCCCTCGAGAATTTTTCAGTGCGATGAAATTTGAGCTTTGCCTCTAAGAATCCAAACAAGGAATATACAACATCGCCCAATCAACTATTTAACTTTTGTTTCTGAGTAATAACTAAAAGGGAAACTGAGAGAAGAGAATGGTGTGTTATAAAATAATCTCCTCAGCAACGCTAAGGTTGAGGGTCTTGTTTGGGAGCACTATGCTATTGGTCACCACAACTTCGTCTTCAACAATCACAGCTTCTCCTGAAAACACACACACCAAAATCCCCACTTCAGTTGCTTCTAACCACTTCAATTTCTCAGCCCTTACTCAAGTAATAAAACAAGTAGAGGATACGTACCAAGGATCGTAATTCCGAGCTTATCATTGAAGTCACCATTTGCCTGAACCAGTTCAATTGCATAAACATCTCAGCCAGTTTTTTCTTTCCTTTGGTTTCAGAAACATTTAAAATACAGAAGAAAAGGAGTGGTTCATCGGCTCGAAGACACTCGCGCTACTTCAATGTCTAGATTAACCATGTAAAGAACACGAAGTAAACTTAAAACATAAGAACGTGACAATTCTAATTAACTACACTTGCCTGGACACGAGACCATTTGCCCATTGATGATTTCCATCCAATAATAGAATTTATAACAACGGCATTTTCCTGTCAAAGAGAGTTACATGATCTTCTAAGGTTAATGTGCAAGGGATATCTTATTACTAGTCTTCATGGTAGCTAATTCGGTACCATAATTTCAGCATCATCCAAGATGATGCAACTTATAAGCCTCACACCAGCAGCCACACGAACGTTAGCCGATATAGAGACATTGGGGCCAATCTGTTCAGAAAAACATTTTAGAGTAATCAGGTGGAGACAAAAGTTATTCAGGGCAGCTGCCAAATTGTAGTTACCACTCTCATAATGGTCAGATGCATAAAAAAAGTCATTTTTGTACTTTCTCTCATGTACATCTATTAGTGTAAAAGAGACAGCCACATCCCTATCAAAAAAGTCATTTATGGATGTCTTCAATATTCAAGCCAAATTTTGAAACCTAAAAAATGTCATTTTTAAAAACTTATTTTTGTTTTAGAATTTGGCTAAGAATTCAAATATTTTCTTAAGAAAGATGAAAACTATTGTAAAGAAATGGTGAGAAAACAAAATTCAAATATTTTCTTAAGAAAGATGAAAAACTATTGTAAAGAAATGGTGAGAAAACAAACAATTTTCAAGGACCCAAGAAATTAGAGAATTTTTATTTATGTATTTTTTTGGGGGGGGGGTGCGGGGATGGGGAGGGGGTGATTTTAGATATTTGTGTTGGATTGATTTAGGGTTTTTATTTTTAACGTGTAAGTCCATGACATCGTTTATGAACTAATTAAAATGAATGTTTTCCGCATAAAATAAAAGTCACATCATGCATATGATAGCGGTACTGAAATTATTTCAGTAGGAAAATAGGGTCGTTACACATTCAGCCAAAGGGCTAGGCATGCCCGCTCTTCTAGAAAAGTGAGTGCCAAGGTAACACCTACGGATCGGAAACAAGAGTTGTGGGAAAAACTGAACAATGATGACATAAGAAGACCAAGTAAATAGACAAGAGGCATAATAATAAACTTCGGAACTCTATATTGAACTCTAAAAGAGGGAATATCTTAAGAAACAGAATAAGGTAAGCTAATTGATTGTTAAGGAAAAATGAGAAAAAAAAAGCTACCTTTGCAGTGGGGTGTACTTTTGCAGATGGATGAATGTAGACATCGCCAACGATATTAGCTCTCTTGGTACCATTTCCAGTAGCCAAAAGATGGGGAGAGGTTAATCGAAACTGGGCAAGATAAAGGGCCGAACACTTCAAAGACATCCTGCAATGTTGATACAGATGCATGAGGCTTTGAAATACCATAAGTTCGAGTATTACTACAACAGAGAAAAGGCACAGATGCTGAAGTGGTTACTCTACCCTGGAGCCTTGATTTGTTCCCAAAATTCCATGCTCTGATACGTATACAACCGTTTCTTTCCGGCAAGGGGGGACAGAATATCTTGATCTAATCTTACAAAGTCCGAAGGAAGGTTCCTGTTGGAAGAGATATAATGGAAAAAAGGTCACCTAAGAATCAAGAGGTGCTAAGAAAACTGACCAAGAGAACAATAATTTTAAAAATAACATACAAAGTTTGGCTCATGTACTCAAATCTGATGAGTTTCTGCTTCTAAACATGACACTGATAAGTGATAACCAAATTAAAATATATATATTCTAAACATATAGCATTATGCATATTCAGTATGAAATCTTTGTATGAAATTTGGAGTTTTTTTTTTTTCTTTTTTTTCTTTTTTTAGTGAGTAAACCGAACTTTCATTGAGAAAAGAGTGAAGGAATACAGTCGTACAAAAAGGAGAGCCCGCAGAAAAAACGGGAGGCAACCTACAAAAACAGGCGTCCAATCTAACAAAATAATTCCTAATGGGTAACCACAAAAACTTAGTCAAAGACACCCAAAGGGACACATTGAACCAAATACAAAACCACACCTCACTTAGAGACCTCTCGAACCCTCTAAAAATTCTATTGTTTCTTTCTTCCAACAACCCCGAAATAAGGTAAATGGAGAGGGGAACAAAACCTTCTTTATAAAGGTGTGGAAACATCTTCCTAGCAGACGCGTTTTAAATCCTTTAGGGGAAGCCCGGAAGGGAAAGCCCAAAGAGAACAATATCTGCTAGCGGTGGGTTTGGGCTGTTACAAATAGTATTAGAGCCAGACATCGAGCAACGTGCCAGCGAGGACATTGGGCCCCCAAGGGGGAAGATTATGAGATCCCGCATTGGTTGGAGAGGGGAACGAAACATTCTTTATACGGGTATGGTAACCTCTCCCTAACAGGCGTGTTTTAAAACCTTAAGGGGAAGCCCGGAAGGGAAAGTCCAAGGAGGACAATATCTACTAGGGGCTGTTACAATAAAATTGAGAGATTTTCAAATTAGAAAAACAGACAATGTGGTGTGTAGCTAACCTTGTTGCAGATTGTAGAGCTTCAAAGCTGGACATACGTCGTAGATTAGCTGCAAAAATAATTCAGACTCTATTTAGAGTTGAAAAGAATATTGCAAAAACTATAAGTATTATGAAAAAAATTATGTTTGCAAAAAAGCGTTTGCTGCCAGTATTGCACATGATTACAAATGGTTATAATAAAGTTCAAAATATAGCATCAATTTACACTGTAACCTCTGCCTTCCCGATGAACTGAGACATCTTCGATGGCATCAAAAATTTCCGAGGTAAATACATATACACCACAATTGATCAAATCACTCACCTGCAATTAAAGAAAAAACAGTAATTGAAAACATAGATATCGAAGAACTTGGACAACTGATTAGCAGATTAGGTTTGATAAACTGAAGTTTAAAAAAAAAAAAAAAAAAAAAAAAAAAAACCACATCGTACAAAAGTCTCGGGTTTCTCTGTGTAATGCAACAGCTCATTTGTGACTGGATCAGCAACCAGTGCACCAAACTGATTAGCCGATTCGGCAGAAACCTGTACAGGAAGCCAAATAAGAGCATAAATCCGACATAAACTGCACTACAATGAATAAATGTTACAACATGGGTTTGATTTTGGCTTCATAATCTTTTGTTTTTGAAAGGCATAGATCATATACCAACCTTTTTTACTAATATGGTTCCCATCCCACCGGATCTTTTATGTGCCTCTGTAAAGTAAGAAAAGAAGAACACCACTTACTTTACTATGAATACTTGGGTTAACAGCAGAGGATGAACCAATTGGTTCTAAGAAAAAATTACAAGTTAGAAAACTAACCAAGCATGTCTGGAAGAGGAAAATTGCAGCAAACATCACAGTTTAGTAGAAAGATGTACGACTGCAAAACATACAATAAACAATACATGAGAACTTTTGAAGTTACAAGAACTAAATCGACATACAACGTTGAAGAACTGAAGGACTATATTTATAATTTAGCTAAGAACTTGTGCACAATAAAGTTCATATCATGCAGATTGAGAAACACGAATACGATCTTGCTATTCCATATAACACAACATAAACTAAGGAAAGAGCAAAGGTTACAAACTGGGCTGTCTTCCAAGATAACATCTCTGAAGTAATAAATACCCCCAGCTGAGCCATGGGGTTTATCCTCCTTCAAGTACCTAAAAGCCAACACAATCAAACAAGCTCCACCACTTGAGAAGCATATAAGCACAAGCCATAACTAAAGTTGAGTACATTGGATGATCGGCAGTCACCTCACAGGCAGTCTCAACTCATTGGACAAAGAAGAAACGTAAAGAGCGAAATCCCTCTCCTCATAAAATCCAATAAGAAAAATTTGTGCTAAATTTGTTATCTACAAACACCCAGAATTCAAGGTTCATCATAAGTACTCATCCAAACTAGGCAGAAACAAGATTCAGCGGAAATCTAACCCCTTTGCATGCGGAGATAGGATGATGAACCATCGGCTGGCCAGCCAGAGGGAATAGCGGCTTCGGAGTATTGAATGAAAGTGGCCGAAATCTAGTACCTGCATAAGAAAAAGAACAGACCCAGAAAAATCAAGCCAAGCAGAAGAGAAGATATTTGGATCACCGGAAAGGGAATCGGAGATTTGAAATTTTGTTCATACCTTTGGTTGGGCCGCCGACCATGATAACAGCAACCACTTTCTCCGAGCTCTCCATACTAAAAAGAAAAAAAACCCTAGAAGACCCTGCGCATCAAATCTGTAGGTTTTATCTTAGTGATTGTACCTCCACGGCTGACTGCAAATTCATCGAATCAAAAGTGAAGTGACGTTCCAAAAACCAATATTCTTCACTTTTCTTTTACAATTACAGAGAAACAGATCGGAAATGGAAGCAACTGTGCCGCATCAACTGACTGATACGTATCAGCACTGTATATGTAGGTCTATGGTGACTAACAAAACAATCTATACGAACACAATTTGAAAACTACAATTCTTGATCCCAAGATTTTTTCACAAGCTTTTATGCATATTTTAGCTGTTTCATACCTTTGATAAAGTTGAAAAACTAAACAAATAAAGACTATATTATGATATCATGATTAAGTTGAAAAATTCAATCTTCAACTCAATCAATAAAGACTTTAGGGTATATAGACACATTCTTATATACTGACTCAAGTGGTGATAGTGATATGAATTATCTTGAACTAAAGATCAATAAAAACATTCAGTAAACTGTAGAATCAAATGCAATTTTTAAGCATTAGAAAAGTCGATCCAAACAAGTTATGCATATAAACGGAGAGACGATGAAGAGCGAATTTTGATAGAGTGAAAGATACTTAAGATCATTTCGAATTCATTCTTTACATCCAGCAAAATAAATGAATTACATTGACACTAATCTACCATTTGAGTCAGTATATAAGAATGTAGAACAAGGATTCAACACAATGGAAATATGTAGGCTGATAATAAACTCCTCCCTGAGCTTGACAAGAACCAATTCAGATTCTTCACATTGCATTTGCAGAGCTAGAAGAGGAATGTAGGAGGATAATTTACTTAACTCCCGACGCATCGCATCGATTTAAAGGAGTTTATCAGCTGACATTGTGGATTAGGAATATGAAGATTAACCCAATCATCCAATAATCAAACTGAGTGTCGTGAAAACAATGTTAAAAAGAAGCTCATCAAGATCATTGTCGATTATATTCCAGCTGCAATGTCAAGTCCTTGATTCCAGCATCATGCAGTATGTGTTCAACCTTTGCCTTTATAGAAGGCTTGTCAGTTTCTGTTGAGACATGAAGACGGAGTGTTCCCACGACGTCGCTGTTAGTGAAACTCCATACGTGCAGGTTCTGAATGGCTTGGACTCCACATATAGCCATAATATCACTCACAGCTTCTTTCAGATCCTGCTCATGTGCTCTGGGAACTCTTTGAAGCAAGATTTCTGCAGAGTTTCTAAGTAACGGAATGACTGAAGATATGATCATTATAGAAATAAATATGGAACAGGCGGGATCGGCAACTAGCCATCCCTTGTATTTGATCAAAAGGGTCGATATAACAACACCGACACTCCCCATGGTATCGGCCAAGACATGTAGAAATATCCCTTCCATGTTGTGGTCAATGTGGTGATGATGGTGGTGCTTCTGTCGGACTGTCCCCTCAACAGGCTCTCTTGAAGGGTGGCTATGTGAACTTTCTGAAACAGTGTGAGAAACCATTTTGGGCACATCAGATTCAGCATGAGCATGGCCATGGTGGTCTTGCTTGCAAGATTCGTCATGATGATGGTGATGGTCGTGATCATGGTTGTGGTCACAATGGTCAGAGTGATCATGATGATGATGATCGTCATGGTGGTTACTGAGGTGAATCTCGCTGCAAACGTCGACCTGATTGTTCTCATGATGGCCAGAACGGACAGAAACTGAACTTTCATGAGATTCATGCTTGTCATGAGAGTCTGCAAACAAGTGGGAGCTCGCATGAGCATGAGAATGAGAATGAGAGTGCGAATGCGAGCAAGATCCCGATCCACCATGGGCGTGATGATGCTCTTCATGAAAGAATATCAAACCAACGATATTTACAACTAGCCCTCCAATAGAAACTGTTAATAAGCTGTTCGTAGATATCTCCTGTGGATCCAAAATTCGCTCGAACGACTCCAAAACAATGAGCGCCCCGACCAATACCAGGAAAACAGCATTAGCATATCCTGAAAGAATCTCAAATCGCCCTCGCCCGTAGTTGAACTGATTGTTCGCAGGCAAGCGAGAAATATATGAAGCATACAGTCCAATAGCCAAAGCAGCACAATCAAACAACATATGGCATGCATCTGATATCAGCCCAAGACTATTGCTCATAAAACCAGCAACAAATTCAACAACCATATAGCCAGTGTTGATCAAAAGGAAAAGTGCAATCTTTCGAGACTTCCGCTCGGTCAAAATGTGATGAATAGGTCTCATGACCGTCGTGGTAATGGACTCCGACGACTCGACCCCAAGCTCAAGATAGTTCAGGTAAACAGGATCTAACTCTCTTACAGCCACACACAGCAGTAATCCACATAATAACAATCCCCATAGAGAGAGATCAGGAAAATACAGCAACTCTAGAATAACAGTACAAACAAAAGTGACAAGAAATTCACTCCTAAAATCTTTTGAACTGACTAATTTATCATCACCATAATTTTCATTCAAAAGAACCCCAAAAAATACAGTGTTGGCAAGAGGCCATGCCAGATTTCCTAAGGAAACACTCTTCCCCTCCGCTTCAAACATGAGCATACTAATTACAGCAGGAACAAAAAGGATGACCGTCGTGAAGAACAGTGAAACTAATCTAACTCGCTTCTGACCCAATTGTCTAACAGTCCCCCAATTCATGGAAATCCGCTCGTAACAACCCAAGAATCCAGAAAGAAAAGGAAGTAACATTGGCCAAATTCTCATACAATTCTCTCTTGGAAGCACAGAAAATCCGTATTTATCAATGAAAGAAGTTGCAAAAGGGAAGCAATCAATTCGGTCCCAATTAACAGACAACATAAACAAACCAAAAAATAAGGACAAAAACCCGCGAACCTCAGAAGACCGACTTCGAGTACGATCACCCATAGTCGCCTGATTCCGCTCCTCGGCCAAGAATCGAGCCACCACATTCCCGGTCAGTTCAGCTAGAATCATTGCCGCTGTTCCACAATACAACAGCGCTTGAAATCGAAGAAGGAAAACAACCGCGAGCAGAATAGACTTAGCAACCAAAGTCTTAATCTGCGACTGCGAAATCGAAGAGAAAAATAAAACGTCCCGATTCTGCTTGGAACTGTGAAAATGGAAGCTAGAGGAGGAAGAAGAATCGGTGAAAGGAGAGAAAACGAGAGTAAGAAGAAATGACAAGAGAGAAACCAAGAAAGAAAAAGGAAAAAGAGAGAAAGAAGGGGAAGAGCGGAGGAATGGGAGGAGCGAATAGAGTGAACGGAGCGAAAACAGAAGCAAAAACAGGAATGAAATTGAGCTTTTGTTGGAGGATTTGGAATTGAGGCGGCTCTTGGAGGGAGTGGGAGTTGGGGTTGAAGCCGAATACGGAAAGAGAGGGTAAGACGGTCGAGAGGAGGCGGCACCGGCGGTGCGCGGTGGAATCGAGAGACGGTGTGGCCTGTGGTGGTGGTGGTGGCGGTGATCGGCCATAGATTCCGACCTCCGAGATGGACTTTTCAGATCTCTACAATGGCGCCGGCCAATATGAAGATAGAAGGTAGAAGGAAAATCTCGTTTATTTTCCAGAAATGGAAACTGTTCATTGGAGACTAATAATCAGCCCAAATTCAAAGGTGTGGGCCCAACAGGCCCACTTAAATTTCAAATCGTGGAAAATATTTAGAAATAACGGTAACGGCGTAATTGGACCGTATTGCCACTTTTATAAGGCTCCGTTTTCAAAAATAGACAGAAATAAATAAATAAATAAAACATAAAAATAATGTGGGTCTAGTTCATTTATTAAATTTTAAATATAAGGTTTTTTTTTTTTTGCATATGTGATGCCTAAAATTTGAGTTATTATAATTTAATATTCTTGTAATTAGTATTTATTTCACTCTAAATCAACACATAAATGTAAGACTTTTCTAGTTTTTATAATTAATGTATATTTATGTTTTTTTTTTTTTTAATTTGGTAGCTTTTTAAAGTTAAATTTCTTTTTAGATATTTGATAGGTTAGATATTTTTCAACTATCCTTTTTTATTTATTAAAAATTTCGGATTTTCATGGGATGGATGGTTTTGATTTGAGTTTTCCTCCATTTTTATGGGGGTATTGATAATTATTAATGAGACATTCAAGTAAAGGAAAGTTATATGAATAAAACCCCACACCCGAATGAGAGGATCAGATGATATGATGACTAAAAAAATTTAAAAGAATTGAAAGTCACTATCTATACCAACAAGGTATATCTTTCTTTTAGATGACTTAATTACAAGTAGTCTTCACTCTTAAGAAGCGAAAAGTAGGTAACGTGACCATGTTGTATGGGAATGTCATGGTCATCAAGTGTTGTATTCGGATTTCGTATCCTAATTCGAATCTTGGGTATGGGTCGTTACAAATGGTATAGAAAGATGTGATCCGGGGGCAAACCAAGGAGAAGCTAATGGCATGTGACACTCAAGTAAAGGAATGATACATAAATGAACCAAAACCACATTCGAAAAAGAACGATCGTGAATATATGATGATTAAGAAATACTTAAAAGAATTGAAAGCCACTACCTATACCATGTCGTCGGAGATTTTTATAATCTTTCTTCCGAATTCCATTAACCAAAGAGAATAAGACCTCCATTTTCGAACTCTAAAAAGACACTTGAATTTAAAGACGACTCCTTTTCATGAACACTAAACCTAACACTACTTTTTTTTCTTCTTCTTATCTTCATGCTCTTTAATTACTATTCATCAACCAACTTTAAAATCGTGTTGATTTCGTCAGCAATTACAGATCAAACAATTTACGCGGTCTCTTCCATGATCCCACTATGTTTAGTTATTGTCACATTACATTCTTCTTTTATTTTACATCCCACTTTGTTAACTTTCTTATTAATCTATGAAAGAGGTTAGGACTATGAAAAAGACTTAGAGGTCACTCGCTTTGCTTTCTGATGTGATTTATTTTCGTGGTATTAACTAACAGTTAAATTACAATTTTTTTAATTTGTTTATGCTGTATAGGTTCAATTCTCGAACGTTAATTTATTTATTTATTATACTTATATAACTATATCAGTATGCTACCCAAGATGACGTAAAATAATAAAATATAAATTGTCTAAAAAAAACACGAAATTTGTAATTTAATATAAAATATTAATTATATTTATTCGCTATAGTTATCTAAAATAATTTAGTAAATGATTGAATCTCTGAAAATATTTACTAATTAATCTTTTTTATCCATTAATGTTAACATTAATAATGACGATTTTTAAATAATGGATGGATTATGATATGATAGATCTTGGAATTGACATATTTAAAATAATATAAAAGTTAATTTTCCATGCATGCAAATTTCCACAAAATATTATTTTTAATGATGAATAAATAAATAAATAAATAAATAACCCCAAAAGGGCAAACATTCTTTTATTTTCCTAATTTTCTCTCAAAATTAAAAAAAAAATGTTCCACTAAGGTCCATTATTGAAGAAATAAAGATGTGCACTAAGGCCACACATTTATCAAGTGGTACAAGTAAAGTAGAATTAATTTAGACACAAACATTAATAATATAAAGTTATTAACTTTTTTTTTTTTCCTTTCCAAATTTTCTTTACTTTTCGATCCTTTTTATGGGGAAGGTACTAATCTCGATACCTTCCATTCCAAATTTTAATTAAATTTTATGTCATATTGATGATGTTTACATGCATTCGTTCGTTACTAAATATTCTGTTTTTATTTATATTTAGTCGTATTTAATCTTATCAATTTACCGAAGTGCGTCGTTTTTTTTTAAGTATTGGACTATTACGACTGCTAGACGACGAGAGCTATTAAATTTAATAAAATTGTAAGCGATAATTTTTTTTAAAAGATTTGGTTTCTGATAGAATTATATTAAAATATATATATTTTAGCTGTACTTATACTATTCATCCATTTTTTAATATAATACGTTAAAATTTTAAATTTTATTTTCTTTATTCCAACGCTCGATAAAGAGATATTAAATTGAATGTTTAAAGATGTTATATATATATATATATTATTTGTTTTAACTTAAAGTTTTGTCCTATTAAACTCTAAGCCAAACTTAAATAAGCCACAAAATAATATGTAACAACCTAAGTTTAAACTCAGTCCACTAGATACAAATATCGTATGTTTTAGCCCATTACATATAGTCACTCGTTACACGATTTTAAAACGTGTCTATTAGGAAGAGGTTTTCATACTCTTATAAGAAATGTTTTGTTCCCCTCTCCAACCAATGTGGGACCTCACAACAGTATCAGAGACAGAACGAGGTGGTGTACCGCAAGGACGCTCGGCCCTAAGGGGGTGGATTGTGAGATCTCACTTTAGTTGGAGAGGGGTCACATGTACCTTATAAGATAAGAAATCTTTCCCTAACAGATGCGTTTTAAAACTGTGAGGTTAATGGCGATACGTAATGAGTAAAAAATTGACAATATCTGCTAGCAGTGGACTTGAATTGTTAGGTCATATTATCGCCAAAATTGAATTGAAAAATTACATAAGAACCGGTAAGGATCTAAAAATGAGGTCGTCCATGGGCAAGAACAATATATTAACCTACCAACAACATAAAAATATTTAATTTAAAATTGAATTGTTTAAAAAAAAATGGTTTTTCCCTTCAAAAGGAAAGTTTCCAATTGGGCATGTTAGCTTGCTAACCACTCTACAAACCACATTAATCACGTACCTTTTGTCTTGGATTAAATTAATTTATTTTGGCATCATTTTTGCCAAAATCAATATTAATTATCTTAATTTCACTCAAATCTTATTTTTTATTATTATTTGTGGTGGTGGCTTCCACGTGGAATTCAAATCCAAGGAAGTGGATGAGTCATCAACATTACGTTGACTAAGGTGGGCCTCCCCAGGAATTCATTGGTGGAAATGTGGTTGATGGACAGATAAGACTTGTTTGATCTGATGGAGGATTCTGAGTCAGACAAAAAAAAAAAAAAACATAAATCTGTCCATTAACTGATTATAGTGACGGTATGGGATATTGCTTTGATGTGTCATACTTGTTTCTTTAATAAATAAATAAAAAGGTTTAATTTTTTATTAAAAAAAAAAAAAACTCAATCTTGAATTCTTTTTGTCATTAATTTAAAAAATGCCGAGTTTTCATCTTTCTGAAAATGACATTTTAATTATTAGTCAAAATCATAAACAAATTTTTTAAATTTTCAAAATTTTAGGAACTAAATATAAATATATATAAATATAGAAATGTTTTTGGTTACTTTAATATATATTGAATGGTGGATATTTCCGAATTATAATTCTCATTTTTATGTTTTTGATACTATGATCTTTTTAGATGTTGCACGTGACATTATTTATTTTATTTTTGGTTTTATTATAAAAAAAATCATCAACGACAATAAAGATATATAATTATTTTTATTCATAAAATGCTATTTTTTTTTTCTTTTTCTACTTTTGGTAAAAATATTATTCACATTTTCGACATGTACATATATCCATTAATATTTATGATTTAATAAAAACATTTCATCCAATTTAGTTTTTAGTCTGGACATACATGAATATATCAATAAATTTATTTTTTAATTGGCATTACTGTATTTATACGGCAAATTATAATTTTTCCTCGTAAATAATATATTAATTTTTGGTTTATATTCTTAAATTTGCTAAATGAGTTATCAATTTTGTAGGTAAACTATATAGTTGTACTAACTAATTATGAAATAATAGAAAAAAATACGGATTACAATTAAATTTTCTAAAACTTTATACATTTAAAAAGTCTTAAAAATTGAATTAATTAAAGTCAACTAAAAATATGTGCTTTTTAAATTTTATAAAATCAAACCAACCAACCAACCTTAAAGGATCCAAATTCCTATATTTTTCTAATATATAGTTTGAGTAACAAAAATCAATTAATATAAAGTGGGTATGGTTAAATATCTTAATTTTAATTCTTATAATCTTTCTTAATTATACGGTTTGGAGAAAAAATAATAAGAGTGATTTCACTATATTTCTGACTAGGAACAGATTCTATTATTAAAATATATTTTTTTAGTGAGACGACCGTTCTAAAAAAAGACAGATTACTGCTTTTCTTTAATGTTGGAAGAAAGGCTAATTCACACCGTTTGGAACGGTCTTTTTTTTTCAATAAGAAATTCAAGAAAATAATTTTAAAAACTTGTTTTTGGCTTAAATGTTTGCCAAGAAAAGATGAAAACAACTAAAATTTTCAAAAACCAAAATGATATATAACATATAAAGGATATCGTTATGAACGAAAACTGGGAAGAACAACCCATGGTGGAGGCATCCACGTGGCAGGTGATGTAGCACGTGGAGTGGGATGTACCAAAAAATTGGGAAGTGACGTATACATGCATGAAACCAAGAGACACTCACTACTACTCTCATCTAATCTGATTTTATACAACGCCAACGACAACTTTTATTTTTGTTATTTCAAAAATAAAATAAAAAAAACTTTAAAGATATTTATTATTAAAAAGGAATTGGCTTTTGTTTGGTTGGTGGATATATATATACGTTGGCCCGATCAGTGTTTGCCCACACAACAAAACAGTCTTCTCTGTTTCTCTCTCTTTTCCACCGCCATTGTTCTCTGCAACTTCCAACCTCAACCTACCCTTACCTTCTAGTCTTCCCTCTGCTGCCATGGCTGCAGGAGGAGGAGGAGGAAGATCGCCGCCCCGACCCCGCTTGAGCAGATCATGTATTCTTCTCATAGGTATTCTCTTTCTCGTTCTCATTTGATTATAATTTTGAGTAGAAAGAGCTAAACTTTGAACGCGTGACACAAAAATTTGATAAGGGTACATGAATGAATCGAAAATATGAGTCATAATATAATGAGAAGTCCAGATTCTCGATCGAGGGAACTTTTTTTTATATGTATTATTGTTTTTTAGAAACTTTTTTTTTTTTTTAATTTCTTTACTTGTTTTATTATTATTATTATTATTATTATTAAACCTAGTCATTTTCTTTCTCTCTCATTTTAAATTTAATGATAAATACAAGGAAAATTAGTGCCTAAGCTCAAGTACTTACAATCATTTATGTCTTTAAAATTTTAATTTTATAAATTAAATACGTGCGTGGTCAACTAAGATAGCAAAGTTATTAAGTTATATTTAATAATATCAAAATTAAACACGTTACAAACCCATCACAAAAAGTAAAGTTTCATTTGATTATAGTGGAGTTTTGAAAAAAAAAATTATTTTTATTTTTAGAATTTGACTAAGAAGATAAAAAAATATAATTAAAATGTTTAAAAAAAAAAAAAAAAATCTTATAATATGGGAGTTGAAACTTTTGGAGCAGTGGTATCGGGGATGGAGAGGTTCGTGTTCAAAGGGGTGGCGTCAAACCTGGTGACGTATCTAACGGACGTGATGAAGATGAGCAACTCGTCGGCGGCGAAGACCGTCAGCAGCTGGTGCGGTTTCACTTCCATGCTGCCGCTTCTGGTGGCGCCGCTTGCTGATTCTTATTGGGATCGCTATTCCACCATTTTAGCTTTTGGTTTTCTTTACGTTCTGGTAATTATCACTAAACTTTTCTCTCCTCCTTCTTTTGGGTTTGGAGGATGAGTCAGTAATCACCATGGAAATGGATGATGAGTCATTATCCCATCTTAATTAATTGTGTTTAGAGTCGGTTCTTAAGCAAGATTACAGGTACTTTAATTAGTCGGGATAGCAGTGTTGACATTTTAAGTAAACGAAAAAAACAAGTGGATGAGTAGTCGAAATGAAAAAAAAAAAAAAAAGAATTATTGAGTGAAATTGTCACAATAAAATAACTATACTTCCCAGTAACTTTTAGACATAGATCCAAAAATTTGCATGGTTTGTTCCATGTGGGATTCTGGCCTACATGTCCATTGTAGCTCTTTTTGAGTTGTCGGGTTAAAAAGTTGATCTTACTTATAAGGAAGAATCTCTCGTTGGAGTGGTATTATGTTCAACATCGTAAAAGTGTCTAGCTAAGTTAGGGTAGTTTGGATTCTTCCTCAAAGTTTGGTTCACTGATTGGTTTGTGAGGACCTCACGTAAAGTTAGTGAAAAGTAAGGAAAGAAGGGTTCGACCCAGTTAAGATCTAGCTCGATATATGAGTTCCATTTTGAGACGGAATCGTATGGAATTTAAGGTTTTGGTTATTATTATTGTGACCATTAAGGATAGGATAGGCCATAGGGGATGAAATCTTTGAGCAAAAGTGAATCAATGATTTGGTCCAATTATATCAACTTTCTCTTTTTCTGTAAATAAGAGCTTTGCTTTTTTTCTTCCTTTTTCCTTACCTTTAATTTTAGCCATAAGCTAATAATATTGAAATGGGTAGCCTTTTTATGGAATTTTCTATGTTTATTATTATTTTTTTTTCTTTTCATATTTTTTTTCCGAATTATTAAATTTGATTAGAAATTGAATAGGGTCTGGTTGCTTTAGCATCAACGACATTAGCAAGAACATGGTCACCAACAAACATGGCATCCTCCTTTCTGTTCTCGTCCCTCTACCTCATCTCCCTCGGTCAGAGTGGATACAACTCTTCTCTTCAAGCCTTTGGCGCCGATCAACTCGACCATGACGACATTGAACTCACCACCACCATAGGGAAGACACCGTCATCCTCCGATGAAAAGTCGAAGAAGAAAAGCTCGTTCTTCCAATGGTGGTACTTTGGAGTATGCAGTGGCAGCCTCCTTGGTGTCACAGTAATGTCCTATATTCAAGACAACTTTGGTTGGGTCCTTGGGTTTGCCATCCCCATGTGTGCCATGGTTTCTTCTGTCTCTCTATTTGCTTGTGGCACGAGGATTTATCGCTATAAGCGAGACGACGAAGAGGATCGAGCCGAGAAGAGACGGTTTGTGAAGGTGGTGGAGGTGGTCAAAGCCACAGCTTCTAGACTCATGTGTTGTAGAAATGTTGTCGCCTTCTCCGGTGAAAACTCCGATGATGACGATGTTGAGTTAGAGTAAGAATCAAACCACTCGAATCAAAATTAAAACTTTAAAACTTTGGAGCTGATTATATGTGATTTTGCAGGCTGCAAGAGAGCAAGCCACTCTGCCATGAAAGCTCAGGAGCCATGAAAGTCATGGATGACAAGAACATGATTCAAAGAGAGAGATTGTGTGTGCCAGACAAGGTGAAAATGGTACTGCGGCTGTTACCAATTTGGACAATGCTTCTGATGTTCGCTGTAATCTTCCAACAACCAGCTACCTTCTTCACCAAGCAAGGCATGACAATGGAGCGGAACATCGGCGCCGACTTCAAGATCCCACCTGCCACCCTCCAGAGCGCCATCACCATCTCCATAATCCTCCTCATGCCATTATACGACAAAGTTTTGATCCCGATCACCCGCCTGTTTACCGGTGCTGAGAAGGGCATCACTGTGATGCAGAGGATGGGCATTGGAATGTTTCTCTCCACCATCGCCATGATCCTCGCCGCCCTTGTTGAAGCCAAGAGGTTAACAATGATAAAAACTGCATCGTCGTCGTCGTCGTCCGTGCCGCTTAGTATCTTCTGGCTACTGCCTCAGTACATAATATTAGGAATTTCAGACATCTTCACAGTGGTGGGGATGCAAGAGTTCTTCTACTCGGAGGTTCCAGTAAGCATGAGAACGACAGCATTTGCAATGTACAACAGCGTGTTCGGTGTGGGGAGCTTTTGCAGTGCAATATTGATATCGATCGTGGAGTTAATGACGAGTATGGAGGGGAGGCCGAGCTGGTTCTCCGACGACGCTAGGGAAGCAAGGTTGGACAAGTATTATTGGCTGTTGGCATTTTGCAGTGGGTTGAGCTTTGTATTGTATGTGATTTGGTGTAAATGTTGCAGAAAGAGTAGGATCAATGAAGAAGAAACACAGTATTGAATTTGAATCAAGCTTTGTGAGTGATGGATTTTGTAAATACTTTCTGTGGAATGGGATTGTAATGGGTCTTTTATTTCACTGTTTGTTAAATAGGTAGAAATGAGAAAGATTAGAGTTTACTTTAAATGTTTTTAACTTAAATTTTGAGTTATGCTTAGATTGGTCGATTCGATCGAAAGATCTTTATGTTCAATATATCTAATAACTGCAACAATATATAAGAAACGCCAACTTGAGCATTAAGTCGACCGGTTAAGACATATACCTCAGACTAATAGGTCAGACGTTCGTATCCCTCTACCCGCATGTTGTTAATCTCTAAAATAAATAGATAAACAGAAGGTTGATGTTTCATTTTTAGGGGTTATCTATACTGATAGCAGATATTATCTGCTTTGGCCTATTATGTATTGCTGTTAGACTCACGGTTTTAAAACGCGTCTAATAGGGAGAGATTTCCATATGTTTATAAGAAATGTTTCATTCTCCTCTCCAACCGATGTGGGATCTTTCAATCCAACATTCTTAGGGACCCGGCGTCCTCGCTGGCACACCGTCTGGTGGCGGGCTCTAATACCACTATAACAGCCCAAGCCTACCGCTAGCAAATATTGTTCGTTTTGGCCTGTTACGCCGTCAGTCTCACGATTTTAAAACGCGTACAATAGTGAGAGGTTTTCACATTCTTAGAAAGTGTTTCGTTCCCTCTCCAACCGATGTGGAATCGCAGCAATAAAACTACACATCTATTTGCTGCCGTTGAATCAATCTTGGAAGAAAAAACCTTCCAATTATACATCTTCTGTGACACTCCCTCCCTTTTCAGAAAAAAAAAAGAAGGTTGTTTCAGATCAAATTAAGTCATGGCATTGATCTTCAAAGGATAGATGGCCTGAACTCACATGATTTTTGCTTTTAGATTATCCACCCAGCCTCATGCCAATGAAAAATGTTGTCCTTACTTATATGTTCGACATGTTCTAGTCCTAATATTGACAGCAAACCAACAAATCTTGAATAGGTTTTTTGATTTCTTGAATCACTAAGATGAGTTATTGAAGTCTAACCAAAACAGAACCTAAAACTCTGCACCAAATTGTCCATAGCACCGATTAACCGATCGATCTAACCAAAAACATCAACTTTGCTGTTTCTTCTCATACTTTAAAGCAGGGAGTAATCTTCAAGATTAAGTTCCTCTTTATCTTTTCCCCCAACATCTCTACTTCAACATTAAAACACAAAGCAACCTACTTTATTTGAGTGAGTCCTCCAAACATTTCAAAAGATTGAAAAACTTTAGTGGCACAACAATCCCATAGTTCCTGACAAAGGATGTTCGAGGCGTCCAACATCTACCATCATTTCCAAGTCCCACAGTTTGTAGCCTTGGATCCTATAATCTACTTTTTCCAGGTAGCCCACCGCTAACAAATATTGTCCTCTTTGAGCTTTCCCTTTCAGGCTTCCTCTCAAGGTTTTGAGACGCGTCTACCAGGGAGAGGTTTCCACACCCTTATAAAAAAATGCTTCGTTCTCCTCCCCAACGTGGGATCTCACAATCCACCCCATTTGGAGCAAGCGTCTTTGTTGGCACTCGTTCCCTTATAATCTACTTTTTCCAGGCCCAAGCCCACCGCTAGCAGATATTGTCTCTTTAGGCTTTCCTTCCGGGCTTCCTCTCAAGGTTTTAAAACGCGTCTGTTAAGGAGAGGTTTCACACCCTTTTTAAGTATACTTCGTTCTCCTCCCCAACCAATATGGGATCCCACGAAAAAAAGAAGATCGTCAGAATGACCCAGGAAGAAACCAATGATTTGTAACACTAAATGAGTCTTTTTTTTTCTTTGCCTGAAGAGACCCAGTGGTGTGAGACAATTGCCCCAATTTAATGAAAAAAAAACATGCATGAAATCACAAAAATACACTAATTGTAATGTTTTCTAGTCCTCGGTGTGGAAGTTTTGAAGGACTGCAATTCATGATGTATTAGCATTACATGAAAGAACTTCTGTATTCTTAAATCTTCTAACCATACATGAGACATAAATACTCCAAGCACCAGTCTCATAGAGGCACGAGTTTCATCTAGAAGAGATGTAAACGCTCCTATGATCCAAACAGACATAAGCTTCTAGGCTAAAAGATTGAGCGGCCAAGTCTCAGGACCTTTTTAACATTCAAAGGAACAAGAAAACTAAATGAATGAACACACCACCAAAAAAGCTCAACAAGATCAGCAAAGCATCTTTCTATTTTTTGGTCAAGATAAAACAGAAACCAAATCAGTACCACTCCATTTAATCACAACATCATCAGTCTAAACTAACCATACTCATACAGTTTATAAACCAAAATTTACATTCCAGCGGAATTTACCTCATTGATGAGCATCATGACCATTCACACCCACATCGACTACCGCTTGCTTTGTCTTCCCCAAACTGCTCTCTTCACCAAGATCATCATCAGAATCCAAAGTGAACTGACCCTGAAACCCAAATGGCTGCATCTCTGCCCCGATCGGACGGTACTGCGAAGCATCACTGCCACCTCCATTTCTGTAAGTGATGATTGAATACACACCAATCACCAAAACCACTAGAAGGGCAAGATGGCAATTGAACTGAAGCGTAGCAATAGCTCTGGCTCTGTGATATTCAGGGTGCCCCTCGCATTTTATAGTGTAATTTCCTCTGCTCTTTTGGTGCAAAGAGCACCCATCAGCAATCAAATTGGTGAAAAAAGATAACCCCATTTGTAAGAACCATGTCCCCTGCAGAATCAGCCCAACCCCACGTACAATTTTGGGAGAATTCAATTTGGGGGATTTCAATTCAAACATTGTAGAAACAACACAAATCGCAATGGGAACAAGCAAGAGATCAAAATACCGATTCTCGATTCCACTGGTGTCTTTCCTCTGCAGGTAGAACAACAAAAACTCTTCCACAAAAGCGAATAGCGCGATTAAACTGAGGATTAATGATGGAAGATGAAGTGAATCCTTGAGATTAACCAAAAAACCAAGAATCGAATAGAGCAAGAAAAGAGAAGCAATGGCCAGATTTGGTAACTGGAGGGTGGAACCGACTCGATCGCTCGAGTTCACCGCTTCAAAAAATGAAACGAATGAGCTTAATATGACAAGAAACGAGAGAATGAAGACGAAGATGAAAGATAGAGACGATGAAGATGAGGGGTTTTTGGCCGTTGACGGCGAAAATCGAGGTGGGGTTTGAGCGGCAGCGAGAGAGGAAGATGCGTTTGGATTTGGATTTGGATTTGAACTGGCAATGGAATTCAAGGAAGAGAGTGCTTCCCACGCTCCGATCAGAAAGAAACCCCCGCCGGCGACGGACAGGGTGAAGAACCCCATGGTTGGATCGGGCCGCCCTTCTGCTCTGCTCTGGATATGAATTTGTTGAAATGTGGAGAGTCCTTGAGCTTTGACTTTGGACTTTTGTCAAAATTAAAACAAATTTAAAATAAAAAAATTATGAGAGCCATCACGCACGAATCACGTGCCTTGAATTACGGGATAAATTGTTAGTTCCCTCTCTTCACCGGGAACCAGAGGAGCTTCGTCTTCTTCGTCTTCGTTTTCTTCACCGTTCAATGAAATGTTCATCTTGCAAACTCACTCTTCCTTCACTCTTAAACCCCTGACAGACCAGTCCCCTCCGCCCTTCACCTTCTTCCCATCTCATCTCCATCCCACCCTCATCTCCAATCCTCCAAAATCCAACCGCTTCCTCCTCCGCTGCTCCGCCGTCGATTCCGAAGCCCTCCCCAAATCCGCTATCCAAAGAATTGCCGACAAGCTTCGAAGCCTCGGCTTCACTGAGCAACCGCCCGAACCTGTATCGGACCCTAATGCACCCTCTACGCCTGGAGAAATCTTCGTTCCGTTGCCCAATCAGCTACCCAAGTACCGGGTTGGGCACACCATTGATTCCAGCTGGAGCACGCCTGAGAATCCGGTTCCGGAACCGGGAACGGGGACTGCGATTAAGAGGTTTCATATAATGAGAAATGAGGTGGAGAAGCGGAAGAGGGAGGATGCGGGGAAGCAGAGGAAGAGGGAGGAGAGAGCGCCGACTTTAGCGGAGCTGAGCTTGCCTGAGGAGGAGTTGAGGAGGCTTCAGGGAATTGGGATTAGGTTGAAGCGGAAGCTTAAGATTGGGAAGGCTGGGGTTACGGAGGGGATTGTTAACACTATACACGAGCAATGGAGGCGGTCGGAGGTTGTGAGGATAGTGTGTGAAGATCTGTGTAGATTGAACATGAAGCGGACACATGATTTATTGGAGGTTTGGTTCTTGATTTCTGATTTTAACTGCTCGAAATGATTGTTTCTATGATAATGTTATGAAATCCTTCAAGTAATCTTTGTAGTTCCTTGTTTTGCCCGGCACAATCAATCTAATTCTGTCTTGTGCTCCACAATCTCAGAGAAAAACTGGAGGAATTGTTGTATGGAGATCTGGAAGTAAAATCATATTATATCGAGGGCTCAATTATGTATATCCTTATTTCTCTCATGAAATTTTGAAACATGATGCATCACAAGGTGCTTTACTGGGTTCACATAGTGATGATGATGGAGGGAATAGTGAAACAGAGAGCACTTTATCTAGCATCAATGATGAAAAGTCTGCTGGACCAACTTCATCTGATAAAATGGCCGGTGGGACTCTCATTCAAGGTGTTGGTGCTCCAAACAAAGTGAGATTTGAACTGCCAGGTGAGGAAGAACTTGCAGAAGATGCTGAGAGTTTGTTAGAAGGACTAGGTCCACGTTTTTCAGATTGGTGGGGATATGACCCTCTACCTGTTGATGCGGATCTCCTTCCTGCTGTTGTTCCGGGATACCGTAAGCCATTTCGTCTTCTCCCATATGGAGTGAAGCCTAAGCTAACCAATGATGAAATGACCTCACTGAGGAGACTTTGTAGGCCTTTGCCATGCCATTTTGCATTGGGTGAGTTGCGTTGATACAAATTCTTTATAGTACGGTCGGGATCGTGTCTTATATTTTCATCATTTTACAGGTCGCAATAGGAACCTTCAAGGGCTTGCTGCTTCCATTATCAAGCTGTGGGAAAAATGTGAGATAGCCAAAATTGCAGTGAAAAGAGGCGTACAGAACACAAACAGTGTGTTGATGGCTGAAGAGTTACAGGTTATTTATACGTCTCTCTCTCTCTCTCGCTCTCTCATGAAAAAAACCGGACTTTCATTGAGAGGTTATTGATAATTTTTCAATTCTTACAAACAGTATGCATTACATCTTATGTCTGTTGAGTCTTGCCAATATGTATGAAAACATCACAAGCTCCAGGAATAATGTCACGTAGTTTTTCAGTCCGTGTAAACAAAGAATCCCAGGTAGCGTGTCTGGTTAAATATGAAAAAGAAATCTATATGTTCTTCAGACTTAGGAATATAGTGTATGCCGACGGTTAGTTCTTTGAGAAATTTTGTTATTTTATGCATCTTTTACAAGCAGATTTTCTTCATGTGCTTATAAAATTAATATTGTCTTCACAGCTGCTAACTGGAGGAACTTTGCTTTCCCGAGACAGGGAATTCATCGTCTTCTATAGAGGAAAGGATTTCCTGCCATTTGCTGTTTCTTCTGCAATAGAACAGCAAAGGTACATTCGATTACAAAAAATGAAACAGATGGATGATGCACTATCTACGGCAGTGCAGGAGAAGAAACTTGAGATAAATGAACGTGGTCCCACAAATGGAAGTCAGAGCATCACGGAGTGGAAAAAGGTTGTCTCGGAACAGAGAAAGCTGATATCATCTGAGACATCTATGAGAAAGACTACCATCAAGTTGTCCATTGTATGTCTACATTGATACTGCTGCAGCTAAGTAGCTAACAACTTCTGGTTTCTGAATTTCAACTTAATGTTACTACTGAACAGGCAATGGAAAAAAAAGCGAAAGCAGAGGAACTTTTAGCGAAGCTGGAGGAAGAAGAGATGCTCCGACAACCGGAAATAGATAAAGAGGGAATAACTGTGGAGGAAAGGTATATGCTGAAGAAGGTTGGCTTGAGAATGAAGCCTTTTCTACTACTTGGTCAGTGATGCAAATCTAGAACGGAGGGTTTTCATTAGAAAGTGACATTTCAAATTGATCTTTCTTGCAGAAATAAACTCATTGAGTTTGTTTTATATTTTCCATACACACAGGTAGAAGGGGCGTTTTTGATGGAACAGTTGAAAATATGCATCTTCACTGGAAGTATAGGGAACTCGTGAAAATAATTACTAATGAGAGAAGTTCTAAAACTGTTCATGATATTGCACGGACCTTAGAGGCAGAAAGTGGTGGAATTTTAGTTGCAGTTGAGAGAGTGAACAGGAGTTATGCTATCATTATATACCGTGGGAAGAATTACAAACGGCCTTCACGTTTAAGGCCTGAGACACTCTTGAATAAAAAAGAGGCATTGAAGCGATCTATAGAGGAACAACGTCGAAAGGTGAGACAAGATTATTCCATTTTCTAGCATGTGTATGTATCTGTTTCCCATTCTTTTTATATTTTCCTGTACCCCAAAGAATATAACCATATAAACAGAGAACTCGAAGGATATATTCATTTAGGTAAAGAACTCTCCATGAGTTTACGAAGAAAGTGGTTAAACTGATGCAACTATGGTAATATATGGTCAAGTATTGCTGTTCTTCAATGGAGTTATATTCTGGCTAATTAGTCAATACAATGATGATTAAGGTTGATTGGATTCCAGTTAAAACTGATGCAACTAAAGAAAGGTCCTTTCTGTATATATGTATATATTTTTTTTTTTTATCTCCCTGTCTCAAGAACCCTGACAATCAGGGTCATTTTTTTTTTTATGAGCTGCTCAATTATTCACTAGAAGGATTAGCCTCTTCTTGGATCCCATTTTATACGGGTGTATTCCAAGCACTTCAAAATGGCAAACTTCTTTAGCCACGAGTTCATGAAAAATAGCTGAATTTCTATGGTCAGCATTGTCACTGCGCTTGTATTGAAAGATGTCATGCTTTTTCTAGGACAAGTTAAGATGTGAAAAAGATATCATGGATTTAGTGATCTTCCTTGTATCTAGATGAAAAGCAGTATATGAAGTTTTATATAAATGCCAATTACTTAGGCTCTGATTCATGCGGTGCTTATGGGAGGATGATCTTCTTTTTCTGTAATAATTTTTGTTGACTAACATAATTGTTTCTTATTCAAAAGAAACAACTTACTATTATCTCTCCTGCTTCTTATTCTATTTGTTGCCGTGACATTGCAGTCATTGAAACTTCATGTTTTAAAGCTTACACAAAACGTTAAAGAATTGAAACTTCAATTGGTGAGTTGCATTCAAATCTGCATACTTTCTCTCTTTGGTTTTCTTTTTCCTTTCCTATTTTTCCAAGCAATTCTGGTTGAGTCTCATAACTCTCAGGATAAAGACAAGAAAGTAATTGGTATGGAGTCGATAAAGAAATCAACGTTTCAGCAGGTGAGCCGTTTCTATACATTTTCATACACAGAACTTGTCTTTCCCTCTAATAATAATTTGATTGGTAAATGACAGTTTTGATATGAATTAGGGAAAAGAAGGGACAAACGAGATACAAACAACTGGAAGTTTGAAATTTGATACTGATCCTGCCTGCATCTCTCATGCAGAAGATAATGCTTGTTTGGAGGAGAAAGAAGTGGTAAGATTCATACCATGTAAATGTTCATAATATCTTCTGTTTATCTTGTGCTAGAGGGTACCTCTAGTAATGGCTTCTATTCTAAAAAATGAAAATTGAAGTATCCCTAGCCTTGAGGTGAATTAAACAAAAATGTCAATTCATTACGTACTACCGCGATTTGCATAAATGTAGGTTTGTACGCATGTTGATTCTGTGGTCTTTTGGTGAACCTGTGTTTGCTACTGTCTTAAGAAATATGCATGGGTTTATTCAGAAGTGGCTTACGAATTATCCCCTGGCATGATTGTATTAGGCCATGGTCAAAGCGGGTAATGCGACTCATACGAGTGGAACTATCTGTTTGGAAACTTCAATAAACAGTCTACAAGCCACTCAAAGGGATAGTGATATCTTTTTAACAGATGATGGTGATCAGACTAATGCCGAACTGAAATCTTCGTCTGAATCGGTTAGGCAAGGAAACCACACAAAGGTGTCCACGGCTGCAAATCCTGAATTTGGAAGTATTGAACCTCTATCAGGCTCTAATTGTTTGGTATGTTAACAATTGTTTCTATCGATTCGATCATTTTTCTTGGTATAGTTGCTGACACAACATAGCTGCTAGAATTCCAGTCAGGAGAGAATGATTCAGGAACTTCAGATGCCGCGCATCTTATTGCTTTGAATAAGAAGATGAAGCCATCTGTTAGATTGGAAGAGGAAAAAACAGCAATGAGGATGAACCAACCAGGTCAGATTCCTGCCAGAGCGCCTCAACTCTCCAACAAAGAGAGGCTTCTTCTACGAAGGCAAGCGCTCAAGATGAAAAAACGTCCCGTGCTTGCTGTAGGTAACTCGTGCTTCCATCTTTTCGACTGAATTTTGCCTTGCAACTTTTAAAGCCAGATATTAGGAGATGCAGTTGGACACAGCTTAAGGAACTTAGTATTAGTAACTTAGTTTCTTCATTTCCATGGACGCTTGTTCAATTCTTGAAATGGCCTCTATTAATTTTCAGGCAAGAGCAACATAATTACAGGACTTGCAAAAGCAATCAAGCAACATTTTAAAAAACACTCTCTTGCTATAGTCAATGTCAAAGGCAGAGCCAAAGGAACATCAGTCCAGGAGATTGTTTTTAAGCTTGAGGTCAGCACACCAAGGTCTTCCGTCTTGTTTGTGTTTCTCTATGTGGGAATGAATTGAATGAATTGAATGCTTGAATATTTGTTCATTAAAACTGCTTTCCCTTCGCTAGCATGCAACTGGTGCAGTTCTAGTCTCTCAGGAGCCCAGCAAAGTTATTCTTTACAGGGGTTGGGAGGAAGAAGATAAATCCCAAGATAGAAAACAAAATGCTACCAAGATGCAAAGCAAGGGTGAAGCTCAACTCTCTATGTCTCCTGAACTCTTGGCAGCTATAAGGGTTGAATGTGGATTGCGATGAACTGAAAGAAAAAGTCAGCTCCTCGTGAAATTCTAGCTTGTCTCTCAGGTATTTCTTTAATCCTCACAGTATACTTATTCTAACCTGTTATATGGCACGCCTAAAACTTCACTTCATAGAATTGACTGTTAGATTTACAAGATTAAACACTGGTTTTTTTTTTAATCGTGTTTACTTCTTTTTAAGCCAGTGGATGAAAATAATCTAAAAAGCATTCGATAATATTATCTAAGTTTTTATAACATCCAAGATCTGGTTCTACATGTTAAGAATTCATCCAGTTGTGAAATATGAGTCAGGAAATTATTTATTCAATCATACATGCTATGCTGTGCTAGCGTATGTGTTACTTTACAAGTAACCATAAAGAGTATTAATTTTCTTGGGTTGACATATCATATCAGAGCTGTTACTTGAAGAGTTTCTGAATGATCAAACCTCCAGTAATCAACTGGCATTCTTCGGCTCGATATTCGCGGTGGCAGACGTTTGTAACTGGTCTCTTTTGCTGCTTGTCAATGTAGCAGGTAAGATTTAAGAATGAATCTTGGTGCATATGTAGATTGATAACTGATCTTCAATGGCATTAATTATTGTTATGATCTAAAAACTCAATTCTTTTCTAACGTTGTGTTCTTAAAATTCAATTATTTCGTATGCATGATGTTGCCAAGTGAAGTGAGGTCAGTAACAGTCCAAGTCTACTGCTAGTTGTCTTCTTTGGGCTTTCCTTTCGGCCTTCCCCTCAAAGTTTTAAAACGTCTACTAGAGAGAGGTTTCCACACCCTTTACAAGAAATGTTTCGTTCTCGTCTCCAATCAATGTGGGATCTCACAATCCACCCCCTTGGGCGCCAACGATCTCGCTTGCACACCGTCCAGACAGACACTGATACCATTTATAACCGTCTAAGTTGGGCCAATATATGACTCGTGTCTCTTCCTTAACTTCCACAGAAACCTGAATTTGGATTCTGGGCTGATATTTGAAGAATCTCTTTTGTGGGGGTCATTCAGTGAAAAAAAAATGCCAGGTTTGAAGAATCTTTGATTTGTTTCGGAAGATTTAATGAAACATAGAGTCTGAAATCGGAAGATTTAATGAAACATAGAGTCTGAAATGGGGGATTGTTGTAGAAAAGTTTACTGGTAAATTTTAATAGTAAGGTCAGCTTTAATATTATTTATTTTTATTTTATTAAGACAAAAGGTTCTAGAAGGAGGGGTTGAAATTTATGACCATTTTGATATGAACAAAATGGAGGAACAGAGACCAAAATCTAATGGTTCATAAATTAATTTCCCTCTAGAAAGCAATCAACAAGCTTTAACAGATGGGGCAGTCGGAGAAGATCCTTTAGCCGCCGTCGGACGTTCTCTTTTCCCAAAATCGCCGCCGCTCCTCAATTCCAAAGCCGCCATAAACTTCTCATTCCACCGCCCTGTATCCACCCGTCCACAATTATGCTCCGCCGGAAACCGGTGCTTCAGACACACCTTCAAGCGGCAGGTTTTACACACACAAGTATTGGAAAACGTAAGAATTTCCCGGCACCGCCTCGCCGAACAAGTGGGCTTTTTCTTCTTCCTTGGATCGCAATCTCCTGATTCGTGATGCCTCTCCAAAATCCTGCTCTCGTCGCCGCCATCCTTCCCGGTGGTCTCGATCGACGTCGAGCAGATTTCGCAGACCACAACTTTTCTACTGTTCCGATCGGATTTTGGACAGTCGTGGGATTTGAAACCGCGATGCTCCAAACAGAACACCTACACATACAAACAATTTTCAGAATAAAAAAATCATCAAATCTCAAAACTGAAACCAGAGATAAACAAATCCGTAGAGAACCGAGAATTGGAAATTGGGAATTGGGGATGAGACCTTTTGGCAACCGTCGCAGGTGAAAGGAAGGAAATCGAGTTGGTGGCAGTCGGAGTGCTGGCAGTGGCGGCCAAGATCAGGGAAAGCCTCTGTTCCTCCAGCGGCGGCCATGGTGGTTTCTTTGTCGGAAGGTCTTCTGATTTGGAACTGAAAAAAAAAGGATTAGAAATAGAGATGAAATTGTGGTTGAAAATTTGGTTTGTTAGATGATAGAGGAGGAGAAGATTATGATGAAATTTGGGCCATTTATAGGATTCGAGTTGACTTGAGAAGAAAGTTAAGGAATTGGAAACAATTGAGAATTTCTAATTATTTTTATTTTGGAAGAAAATTAGAAACTTCTGGATGAACAGCGGCGGAGATTCCTTCTTCCGAGTCCTACGCGGTGTAAACGCGTAGCTTTCTCCGATTGGGTGAAGGGGCTTTCAAAATTAAAAGAATTAATATTATTTAATTTGCATTCTCACAATTCATCAACCTAGAAGAAGATTTGCAATGCTGCAAATTTGCATTACATTGATACATGATGAGAGATGAAGCTATTATTGTTCCATTATTTCAGCTGATATAGCATTATTAAACAATAAATTTTGTTATTGTTTAATAATACAAGGAGCAAAATTATCTACCAACTTTTGGTCTACTTTTCCTCCATTTAAGTCATAATTGATCATCATCATAATTTGAATCCACATGTAAAGCTTAACTTAACAAGAACCAACTAAGTTTCTAACATCAAATCAAATCTATCAACTCAACCTAAGCTTGACTTGACACTATTTTCAAATCAAATCAAATGCATTCTTCTTCCAAACTTGATCTAGATTTAGTTAATAAACTACACAACAAGTGGCAAGCAATCACTGGTATAAATTTCTTAATAAAATTCAAACTAAGCTCTTCCCCCACCATAGCCTTGAAAGTTTAGACAAATAATAGATCTTTTTAAAATACATAAAACCCATCTGCCTCATCAATACTTCTTGACCTTAAACCATTCGCAAACTAAACAAATAATGATGGGGAATAAAGAATGAATGTATGTATAGACTCCATGAACTTCCAAAACTAATGATTTTTCAGGTCAGAGAAATTCCAGCTCAACAAATGATGCATATGGAAACAGATAGCTGGAAGAGACAACCAAGCAGAAAAGTCTAACAAGCAATCAAAAAGAACATGCATGAAAAGGAGGAAGTATGTCCATTTTTCAACAATATGCTAAAAAACAGATATTCATCAGCATTGATGCTTTGCTGGTCTCTTCAAGCTCTTTTGCTTGAAGCAAAAGGTTACTACCACAATTCAAAGTTCTGAACTATTCTTTCTTGCACCAACATTGAGACAGGATAAAAGGTGTAAAAAGATTATATGCAAAATCAACCAAAAAGATCCATGCTATGGATAAACTTACTTGCCTGTTCAATCATTGTCTGGCAGTATCTTCTTCCATGTGAGCATTGCCATCTCAAAAGATAGATGCCTGAAACAGTTAACAAAACAACCAAAAGAAGTACCCAATCGAAAAGGGTTTTGATCATATCATAAAGTTTCAGTTTCAGAGTGGAATATAACTCACATGGGCGTTAGGTGGAATGGATTGCTTAAAGCATATTCTTCGGCATTATTTAAGGTATTAAGTATTTTGTCGAAGTTTGGAGAAAGTGGAAGAAAAAGGGTCCTTTAATTCTATTTCTTTCTGAGAAACCAAACCAAACCAACAGAGAGACAGCTTTCAAATTTGAATTCACAACCTCAGTTTCCAGCTCGTGAAAGTCTAAATACCATCGATACTTTCCTTCCCAGGTAAGGAACCAGCCTCATTCATCCATTTCAAGTCATTGACCCAAAATTTCAACTCTCATTTTATTTCTCCTTCAATCCACATCCACAATCAAACAATCGGTTCAAATCAAATCTTAAGAACTAGCACCATGATCAAAACTCAAATCATGGACAAGAGTTACAAGACATAGAATCAAGAGAAGGACATTCTTTATAAATGAAGTGAACTGTGAACTCTCCCACCCCTCTATAAGGCTACACATCATACAGAAGCTGAGCAACACAAGTACAAAACCCCACTAGAAGAATACAAAGTTTACAACCAAGAACCCAAACAATTAAACATGTATATATTGGCTCAGATATCACAATTGATGCGGAAGTATACAGATTTTTCATATGCTCATAATCAGAAAGAACCAAATGTAAATGATCTTGATTTCAACCTGATGGAGTCTCCAAATTGAATCATGAATAACAGATGCCTCCGAGTTCAATTAATAGCATCACACTTATGTCGAATCTCCCCTTGATTCCCCGTCATAACTTTATAATTACTCAACTTCTCCATCGCCCGAGCAAAATCCTTGAAGAACTTGTTCTCATCCGCCGCATACGCCTCTACGAATGGCCTCGTCCTCCAATCACTATACAACCCATGATCAGACTTCAAGATCCCCAATCCCCTAGGAAGATTCTGGAAGTAAGTGTTATCAAACTTGTTGGGAGTCATAATGTCATTGAAAACCGATAATGTAGGATTTTTTTCAAAACCAGAACAAGCCTTCTGCAACCCTTGCGCTAATCTAGGGTTATACTGCGTATCAAACGACGACGACTTGCTATAGTTATAGATCTGAGAGCTGAACTCCTTACAATGGGAGAATCCAATCGTATGAGCACCACTTAACGCCACCATTTCCTGCACGGTAAACCCCCGCGCTTTAAAAATATCAATAATCTGAGGAATAGGCGAGGTAGCTTTCGGCAGAGCACCAGGAATCGTCGAAGCTTTAGACACACGGCCATCCCTGCGACCAAGGAGAACGTTGTAGTAAGGCCCGCCGACCATGGTGACGAGGTCGCGAGTGACAACGGCGAGGATGTCAGTACAGGAGACGGTATTGGGACATTCAAGCTCGAGAGCGGTCTTGGCCCGAACGATAACATCGAAGGCGTCGCCGGGGAGAGAGAGGTTGATGTCGGCATCGCGCTCGGCTTTGTTGAAGGGAGTGGATGAGATGAGGACGGAGCCATCACAGCCGTTGGGAAGACAGTCATGGAAGAAGAGGCGAAGAGTTCCGGCAGCGGTGGAAGGACTAGTGATCTGCTTGTTGGTGACGGTTTCTTGGATAATCTGGCTGAATCTCGGACAGGATTTCCGGTAGTAATCCGCCGTGAGAGGAACCGATTCCGATAGGGACAAAAACAACGCCGTAGAGATAAGAACGAAGAAAAATTTAAGAATCTCCATGGCTCTCTCTCTCTCTCTCTATCTCTGAAGAAGAAAGGTTCTAATGAAGTGAAGAAGTAGAAGACGAGAGGTTTTACAGAGGGAAAGAACCCGCGCAAAACGGCGTCGTAGTTGAAATCCACGCGCCTCGATCTGGACCGCTAATCACGGACCGGGTGGGACCCAGCGGTGCTTTTATCGAATATTAAAATAATTTAAGTTTGTGGCGTTTTCTTTCCGGAGAATCGTGAAGGCAAGGAATGGGCAAATGGGAGGACCCCACGTGGGGGTAGATAACTACAATGACGATAATACCCTTGAGAATTAAGAATGAAAAAAAAAAATTGATTGGATGAGAGTTCTGATATGAGATGAGAATGGGTGCAGAGGATAGAAGTCGAATGTAAGTGGGAGATTTTAATGGGAGCACGAATATATGGAAATGAGTGAGTGAATTATTTATTAAAAAAAAAAAAAAAAAAAAAGGACGCGTAATGTAATGTATTTTTTTTTTAATTATTTGAGAAATTTGAGCTGGCCCGCGTTTTTCTTTCTTTTTTTATTAAAAAAAAATTCAAATTTATCCTTTAACTTATCAGTTTATTCCAATCTATCCGTATTTAAATAATAAACTTTTAATTTCCTCCAATTAAACCTCTAATTTAAGTAGAGTTACTCTATCTTAAACTTTAAAAATATTCTAATTCTTTAATAAAATTTTGTTCAAAGTATTTTTTTAAAGTTGTGTTTAAATAAATTATAAAAGATATATATGAATTGGAATAGATAAATAATTTAGACAAAATGTTAATATTTTTTTAAGTTATTATACTTTGACAAAGTTATTTAAGGGTTCATTTATGTTTCCATAAAAAGAAATTGTGATTTTTATTTTATTAAACTAATGAGCTCGTTATTAGTTATTTTGTTAAATTATGTTTAAATTGATCAATAATTTTTCAAGATCCTCTTGAAAAAATAAATAGAATTTTTTTTATTTTTAATCCAAATATGTCATTTTGGATGGGATTCACGTGGATGTCGTAACAATTTATATTTGAAGTTCAATAATTTTAAGATAAATAATCAAACTATCCATTTAAAATAATAATAGATGTTTTATTTATTGAGTTATACTGGATGAGACCTCTCGGAATGTTTTAAATATTTTATCATATTTTGATGTTAATTTGAAAAATAAAAGAAATTAAAAAAAAAAAACTTTGGCAGTTAGTATTGAAAATATAAAATTTTGAAGTAAGAAAAAAAAGGAAAATTTATATAATTTTAAGTTTTAAAAAAAAAATAATAATAAAAGGAAGGCAGGCGTACCGCGTGGTTTGGGCTTGGCGCGTTAATTCACGTGCGGGATCGTGCCAGGACGCGAAAATATGAGCGAGCATCTACCGTCTACGCACCTCTCATCTCATTGAAATTATAAATTTAATTTTTTTAAAAAAAATGGAAATGTGTCGGTTCCATTTAATTATTAAAAGAAACAGAATTATTAATTCTGTAAATTTAAATAATTTATATTTTGAAGTGATAAATTGTTGGATTTAGATTGAGAAACTCTGTGTTTCGATGCTATATCCAAATTTAAAAATAAAAAAATTAAATAATAAAAGTTTGTTTTCGTGAAAAATAAATATTTTTTTTTCTTTTAAATAACTTAATTCTAAACTTTTCTTATGGAAAATCTTTATTTTTTATTTTTAAAACATATAGTTTATTAAAACTTTTGGCATATATATTAGTTGGAAAAAAATAATGGCATAATAATGTTTAATGTTTGTAAAATTTTGTTGAGGAAAAATATTTTGTTTTAATTTAATTTAACTTCAATTCATATCTATGGCATATAACATATAGATATTTAGTTTCACAAAATTAAATTTTTAATTTTGTGTATAGCAATACTATGAAATAAATAATAAAACGCCCAATAGGTTCTTAAGTTTTCAAATGGTTCAATGGTAATTCAATTTTCAATTGTGTGTTTATAAATTACTAACTTATTCAACATTCACAAACTTACCGAACACAAAATTGAAAGCTTAAAAACCTCATGAAACATAAAATTTAACTATGTTTCTATTAATTGAATTAATTTTTTTAAAAATTTAATTATATCGCACAAAATTAAAATTTTAAAAATTTATTAGACATTTTTTAAAGTTCGTGACCTATTAGACACGGAAAGGAAACTATATCATGTTGAAGATTGTTGAGAGAGTTTCACGTTAGCTAATTTAGGAAATGCTTCATGGGTTTATAAGTGAGGAATGCATCTCCCTTGGATTGGTACGAGGCCTTTTGGGGAAGCCCAGTAAGTAAAGCCATGAGAGCTTATGCTCAAAGTGGACAATATCGTACTATTGTAGAGATCCGTGATTCTTAACATGGTATCAGAGTCCTACTCTTTGTCAATAGAATCCTCAAATGTTGAATAAAGAAGTTGTGGGCCTGGAGATCCTTGATTCCTAACATGGTATCAGAGTCGTGCCATTTGTCAATAGAATCCTCAAATATCGAACAAAGAAGTTGTGGACTTGGAGATCCGTGATTCCTAACATGGTATCAAAGCCGTGTCCTTTGTCAATAGAATCCTCGAGTGTTGAACAAAGGGTGTACTTTGTTCGAGGACTCCAGAGAGGGAGTCGAGCCTTGATCAAGGGGAGGCTCTACAGTGTATTTTGTTCGAGGGGAGGATTGTTGAGGATTAAGGGAGGAGGCTCTATAGTGTACATCTCCATTAGTATGAGATTTGTAGTGGACAATGAAGATCGGTGATTCCTAACGTACGAAACTTTCATTATATAATTAACATACCACAAATCTTCCATTGATATGCCCAAAGCTTCCTTATTGATGAAACAAAGTAGATACAAGCTTCCAATGACAAAATTAATGGCTAAACATATGAAGAAGTGAGTTTAAGGGATCTCTAACCTCCCAATGGCATATTCTTTATACTCCTCTTTCCTCATCAACCTCGTGAGGACAGAGTCATGGCCATCTCCCACAATCCCATCATATTCTTCCCACCATCTCATGAAGCTGCTCTGCGGCAGGAAAATCTCAGAAGACACCCCATAGTTCTTCATCAATTCCACTACATATTCCTCAAACTCCTTAAGCTTAGCTAACTCTGCTTCCTTCTCTTCTGCACGGCTATCCACCATTCCCAGCACTTGACATGCCACAACAGCCTCCTCCACATGTTCCCAAAACAAAGAATCCACAGTAAGTATGGAAGAAACAGCTTCTCTTTGCGTTGAGGTAGACTCAGGAGTCATGGACTCATTGTACCATTCTTCCAGCTTCCTGTAATGCTTTGGCCTATGAGCTTTGTAGTTCTTCAACCCCTTTCGGTAGTGTTCGGCGATGTCGAGCGGTTCGACCATTCGTCGATAGTTCGTCCCTCCGAACAACAATCGGACATTCAGTGGATTCCCCTCCTTAACTGGCTTCCTCTCTGCCTCCTCTACCTTGTTTTCCCAGTAAACTAGTAGGATCTTTTTGAACTCGGCCACTTTTATGTCGGGTTCGCTCCTTCCGTTCTTGTAGCTGTCGTAGTAACCGATACTCTCTGAGTTACACTTCTTCTTGTACCATTCTAGTTTTGCCATGTTTATCTTCACGTCATTTAAAGTCTTGGCAAAAGGGTTTGTCTTCTCGAGTATCATGTTCATCTCGTTGTCTTTCAGTGCCATAGCGAGCCTTTTAACATCTACTGCCCTCTGCTGCTGCTGCTGCGCCTGCAATGATTGCACAAAGATAATCTAAAATTTCTAAAGCCCAGTTCAGTCCTCGGCTAATTCAGAGGTTGATCTAAGTAAGGAATACTATCTCCATTGGTATGAGGTCTTTTGGGGAAGCCCAAAGCAAAGCCATGAGCGCTTATGCTCAAAGTGGACAATACCATACCATTGTGGAGAGTCGTTATTCCTAACATAATATCAGAGTTATGCCCTTAATTTAGTCATGCTAATCGAATCTTTAAGTGTAGAACAAAGAAGTTGCTAGCCTCGAAAGTATAGTCAAAAGTGACTCAAGTGTACTTTGTTCGAGGGCTCCAGAGAAAGGAGTCGAGCCTCGATTAAATAGAGGCTGTTCGAGGGCTACATATCATACTATTGTGGAGAGTCGTTATTCCTAACAAATAGTACTTAGCTACGACTTACTTGATCGGGAACAACTCCGATGGCTTCAAGTTGTGCTATAAAGCTTGCTGTCCAGGACTCTGAATTCTCTGTGATCAACTTTGTGGTAGCCTTGAGATTAGCCTGGTCTATCAAACGGTGAATTGTTGCTTTATAATCAAAGAAGGAAGAGGCAGTAAGATCAGTATTAGCTTTGGTTGCCTCCAACAGTTTCGAGGTCGATTTCGGGTCTTCGAAACAAGAACAACCACCGGATTCGGAGCAGAATAAGAAAGTACCAAAGGGATAGTAAGCTTTGTTGTTCAAAAGGCTTGTAGGAAGAGGGTCATGGTTGGAGACAACATGAAGGAAGCAAGAAGACCATGTTGAGAATTGTGAAATGGCGGTTTGAAGGGCCTCATTGCCTAATAGAGGGGAACCAAATGTTATACAGAGAGGGCGTTTGGCCTTGGTGAGATCGATGGAGTCAAGAAGCAATAGAGTGAAGAGAGAAGCAACAGATCCTCCTAAACCATGTCCTGTGATTATTAATTGGGTCTTCGGATTGGATTTCAGCCTTGAAATCTGGTAATAAAAATGCTCAAACCAATCAACACAAGTACTTATACAGATTAGCCGAAGAACTTTCAAATATTAATTAAAACTAAGAAAATAATCATAATAGCCGTTTAAGTTCACCGCTAACAAATATTATCTATTGTAGTTTGGTTAGTCTCACAGTTTTTAAAATGTGTCTACTATAGAGAGGTTTTCAACTTTTTATAAGAAATGTTTTGTTCCACTTTTCAACCAACGTGGGATATCACAATTCACCGCCTGAAGTCCAGCGTTATCCTTGGCACACCGCCCTATGTCTGACTCTAATACCATTTGTAACAGCTTAAGATATTGTCCACTTTGGTCCGTTACATATCGTCTTTGGTCTCACGATTTTTAAAACGCATCTATTTTGAAGATACTTCCACACATTTATAAGGAATGTTTTATTCACCTATCTAATAATCTCATAATAATTATCTCCTACCAAACCCATAAGGTAAAAGTAAAAAACAGAGGGTCTAAATTGATACCATTATTAATTATTAATTTTGAGTTTTAATTAATACTTAGCAGATCAAAAATTTTGGATTATTTATATTTATTATTGTTTCTTTTTTAATTCTTCTTATAAATTATTTGTTTTAGAATACTTATTAATATTATTACTAAATAAACTAAAATTAATATTGATTACTAAATAAACTAAAAAAAAGACATATTATTTATAATATATTTATTAATTAATGACAATTAAATTAAAATTGAATTAGTTAAAATAATATTTTAATAATTTAACTTAATAAAAACAAATTAACTTAATTATATAATTAGGTAAGGTAATATAATTGTTAGAAGTAATTACCAAAACTAAAAAAAGAAGATATTAGTTATTTATATAAAAAATTAATAATATTCAATCTCTTAATTTGTCTTATCTTAAATAAACTTAATTAATTAACTGATTTTAACTTATAAAAAATATTATAATTAATTATTTAATATAATAAATTGATAATAATTTTTTTAAAATATATCTAATTTATTATGACTAAGGAATTATTGAACAGATGAATTAATTGTTTATTAAAATTTATTTTAATTATCTAATATAATAAAATTATTGAAAATATTTATTTACATTCTATTTTACGTAAAATCGTTACTTCTTTCTTTACAAAACAAAATATAATAAAAAAGATGAGAAGAAGAAAAAAAAAGAATACCTCTTGTTCGTAGACAGGATAGAAACGCCCAAAGAGGTCGAGCGCAGCTCCATTAATGGCGGAATCCGGGCAGCTTTCGGAGTAAAGAAACTCAAACGCAGTAAACTCATCCTTGAGATCCGAAAGCGAAACCAGGTCTTCTCCTCCTTCTTCTTCAAGTGGATTTTCCGAACAGTTCGGAGTAGTAACAAACGCGAGGATCTTACAGTCGGATCGCTCATTGTAATGTCCAAAAAAGGCCAAACACGTCGATTCATCGGCAGTAATTACAGAACGAAGTTTCGTAATCGCCTTCCATGAATGATCGAGCAAATCTGAAGTCGCGATTAAATTCGCGATTTCCAATCCGCTACTGAATCTGCACGGAAAATAACCTAAATCAGCCGATACGGAGTACAGATTTTGGGGATTCCGGATATCGAAATCAAAAAAGAAGCGGAAAATCAGAGGAAGAAGAAGATAAGATCCAGTTAGAGAGAGTGAAATTTGGTTACCGGTGAGGGTTATTGTCGGCCATTAATAATCGCCTCCGGGGAGTTTCAACGAGCACAGAGTGGAAAATCAGTGGCCTTCTCAGAGGAATCGGACTCTGTAAGTTTCGTAATTTTAAGTCGGAATTAGGTTTGTGTAAAATGGGCTGGCGCGTCCCGGTCAGCTATACTTTATTCCTTACATTTAATTAATACAATAATAATAATGTTAATTAATGTTTAAACAAGTTTAGGGCTTAATATAAGCACTCAAAACTTTAATTTATAATTTGCCTTTATTTTATGGCTTGAAAGGTTTGACCAATTTGAACGTTCAAATTCCCATGGTATATTCTTTTATATATTCATACATTTATTTATTTATTAGAATATGAATTAAGTATATGTTAAGTATGGCTAAGATGTGCTCATGGAATATTTTGTATAGCGTTCTCATGCCTTAATTTATAAATCGTTTTTTTACTCGAGCATCACATATCTATCGGCTTTCATCTTGATCATCTCTGAACCACATTCTATTGAGAGAGTAGTCGCTCTAATATCATATATTTGGTACCTAATGACCTTGATGTTCTTATGCAACATGACCACATTAACTATTTGTCATTGGTCTGGTTTCCACGTGACATGATGAGGTTCTGCGCATGATCAATATGTTGGTGGTCAACGTCAATTGAGAGTAAAATAGGTTAATTAATCACCCATACAATCTACATATCTAAGAAAGTTCATTAAAAGTTTAATATTAACTTATTTGAAACCTTGTAACCTTCTTAACTTTGATTGACAATGACATACTAGTAGCAAATATAGATCTCGATATTTCCATCAACATATACGATTTTTGTCGGGAAGGAGTAAATGGTCCCTTACTACACCTGCAAAGTGATGGGTGTTGGTAAGGTGGGTCTGTTTATTCCATATGCTTGTTTCTGATCCTGAGGCCACTAAGATCTTCTTGATATTTGGGGCTCACCATATATCTCATTCAATTGATTTGAATAATTATAAGAAACAATGTCAATACCAAAAACTAGATAGATTAATCAATATCATACCATCATTATGATACATCAAATTCAAACACTCAAGAACAGAGCATATAATCATGACAAACTGTGGCCTAATCCTATATGTTCTTTAAGTAGTTCCAAAGAGCCTTTTGGAAAAGTAAAAAAACCAGTGATTTTCTGACTCTTCTCATTGCAGAACAAAACCCTTTAAAAGAAGATAAAGAAATAGACGCCATGGTTCTTGGCTTGTGATGGCTTAAGGGCACTTGGGTCTGTCGCCATGAGTAGTCATATCAGTGTAGCACTTTCCACAGACTTCCCTGTTGCCGTATGTCCCCGGTGGAACGCACTTGCAGCGGTAGCAGCATGTCAAGCACGCCCTTATGCATACGTTTTTCCTTGAATGAAGCTGGCATCTTCTTCCACATTCTGGGTAGCAGGCTGTTTAAACATCCAAAATACCCTCAACTTACTCAAAATAATTTGAAAATTTAGGGCCAGTTTTAGTAATCTTTAGTACAGAGGAATTAGAAACAGAGAAGATTCTTTACCCTTGCCAATGACTGGTGGTGGCCTAGGAGCTGCAGAAGACGGCGGCTTCACTGGTGGATTCACAGGAGCCTTCGCCGGCGGAGGAGAAGACGGTGCCTTTGCCGGTGGAGAAGGAGTGTACGGTGCCTTCACCGGTGGCTTGAATGGTGGAGAGGGAGTATAAGGAGGTGGGGGAAGCTTGGCAGGTGGAACAGGGGTGTATGGTGCTTTAACTGGCGGTGGTGTCAAAACAGGGGTTGTTGGAGGTTTCACAGGCGGCAGTGGCGACGGCGCTTTGTAAACTGGAGGAGAAGGAGCTGGAACTGGAACTGGGACCTTGGGGTATACAGCATCCTGTAATGTAAAACAAACAGCAACAACGCTAAAATGAGTCAACAAAACAGCAAAAAATGACACCAAAAGCAACAAATTACAATCCAAAGATCACCTTCTCTTGGGACACTCCATTGGCATTAGCTGAAACCTGCAAAAAAAAGGGAAAAAAAACAGAGAAAAGACAAGAACTCTTAATCAAATCATGAATGCAAAAACCAAACTTTATGAGCACCCAACACATTAAAAGAGAAAATGAGCAATACCCATGAGGCAAGTAGAAGAAAAACGCTAAAAACAAAGAGATTGGCCATTGAGGACATTTGTCGAACAGGTTGTGGGCAAGACCCAAAACAAAGAGAAAAAACCTGATTGATTACAAGTTGAAGAGAGCAGAGAGAGGTTTAAATAGAGGCAGAAGAAATGGGAAGGTTCAAATATCAAGAAGAAATAAAAATGTAGATGGATGGATGGATGCCAGTTCAGATGAAGATTTCAAAAATTTTGTATTGGGGTTTGCAAAATTTAGACCCACATGCTCCATGGCAATGTAATGCATGTATACCAACTGGGAAATACTGATCTTCTTAGGAGTGTCCTTCGCTATTATTTGCTGCCTTTCCCCCACGAGCTCTTGTCTTCTCTGACCCTCTTTTGGCTTGGACTGTGTTTTGGGGATGTTTTCAGATCTTTACCAACTAAGAAATACTCGTCCATGTTCGATTGGTTTGGGTGTTTGAATATTTCACTCGCAATCTTTAAATTTTTAATTGTTCAAGATGATGATTTCTTGTTAAATTTATCTCTCTTTGAAGCGTTTGGAGCTCACGATCTTAATTAACTTGAGATTAATGAGCTCGAAGTTAATTCTTACTTACGACTCTTTGGCACAAGTTTTTAATAATCTTTAAATTTGAATGCTCAAACTTGAGATCGTTTAGAGTAATGAATTCTTATTAAGCTTGGCTCATTCATAATTTTAATATTAGTTGGAATTTGAATGTCCAGAGTTTTGATCATGTTGAATAATTAATTCTTGTGAAAAACATTGAAGACGTCGAGTTAGCTAAAATTTATGAATTTTATGAGTGTAAGTTGTGTTTGATTATGCAAAAAAAAAGGGTCATAGAAACTTGAGTTTGTGTAGTACGTATTTAGTTCGGGAATTCATGATTAGTATAAGTTAGTACATAACGTACATTGTGAGTTCAAATTGTTTGAGCTCGTGTCCCACGAGTTTTCGAGATCTTTGTCTTCTTGAATTCAAAAGATTGAGTTTTTTGTACGTCAAGTTCGTGACTAGTATAGGTTACCATATAAAATGTAGATCTAAGCTGCCTGTGAACACCTCTCACGCACACCGACATTATCATGAAGTTGGGATAGATGATTACATAGCTCGAGTCATTGGGGCTATTAGATATAATGCACCAAGTTCTTTTTTATTTCATTTTTCTTACATTTTTGTACTCAAAACAAAAAAAACATAATTCAACTAGTTAAAACATATATTATTGACCTAACGGTCAAATATTCGAGTCTCCCTCTCACATATTGTTAAACTAAAAAAAAACGGTTAGAATATAATATAAAATATTAAATTTATAAATTCTACGCTTATATTAATACTTAATTTATGTAATTTGCAAAGATCAATTTAGACTTTGAAATTTCGTGTAAGTCTATCGTATAAATCTAATTTAGACGACAATTAAATATAAGTATTTTAGAAGTTTTAAATAATATAAATGAAAATAAATATGGTTAATTTTCATTATAAAGGGTGAAAATTGTAAAAATGTATTTCTTTTTTTATACAGAACAATTTTAAGAAAATGGGGGAAATATAATTTAAGTGTGTAAATAATTTAGTTAATTATTTATATGAGTTGGCAAACTTTATTTGACCTTTCTACTTTGTCAGAGTACTTGAGTATTATTTTTAACCTTTTATAATATTAAATGAGATAATTACTATATTAATTGCAAAAGCTGTCACCACCAAATAAATTATTTTTCAGTCTCTCTGTACTTTTTGTTTTCTTTATATATATTTTTTCTAAATAAAAATTTTATCCATTGAATTGGCTAAAAAAAATATTTAATTTTAATATTTTTTGCTTATGTTGTAATTATATATATATATATATGCACGTATTTCCTATAATTTTGTTTAATTCTGTAATTATTTAAAATTTTTATTTTTATTAGAATTTGATTAAGATTTAAAATTTCCATTCAAGAAAAAAGAAGAAATAAACATAAATTTAAGAATAAAATCATTATCTAACAGAATTTTCATTGATAAATATTAAGAATAAATGTTTTTTTAATTTAAGTATTATTTTTGTAAGAATATTTTATTGATGTAGTTTGGGAGTTTTATTATTATTAATTATTCTTTTTTTTAAGAAATAAAAACATGTTTAGTTATAACAATTTTATTTTTAAAATTTACTTTTACTTCTTTTAATTTTTTTTTACGGTTATAACAATTTTTTTACTTATTTAAAGTTTTCGATTTTTTTTTATGGTAAAAAACGTAATTTAATATGTCAAAATATTTAAAGTTTATAGGGTAATGTTGAAATTAACCTAAAACTATGAGAATCAAATGATTATAAATTATTAAATCATAAAAATTAAAATAAAACTATGTTTAAACCATAATAGCTATTTAACCTAAACTTTATTATTATTATTTTTTGTCTCTCTATTAGGCTATATATTTAAAGCAAGATCCTCTTTTTTGGGAAAAAAATTAATTGATAATATATCAATAAACTATAAAGACTTCCACTTAATTTCCACCTAATTCAATTAATTAAAGCATTAATAACATGCTTCCCCTATTAACAACTATCAAATTATTTGTTTTTTTTTCTTTTTTTAAATATCTCAAGGAGTAAATATATGTTCATATCGTATTGAATTTAAAAGATATTATAATTTTTTAATTTTAACGCAATTTGAAATTAAACAATTTATTATAAAAAAATTGATTAAACACAAAATTTTAATTTTTTTAAATGTCTAGTGAGTCGAAGATTTAAATAAATAAATAAATAAATTTGAAAGTTAACAAATTTATTAAATATTTAGTCAGCGTTTAAGTACTCATAGAACATAAAAAGACAAATGATAAAATAAAAATTTAAAATTTAGCTTATTTTGTTTAATAGGTTTGAATTTTAAATTTTTTTGAATTTATTAAATAAAAAATTAAACCTAACATATATATTGTTTTAACATTTTAGAGTATATTAAAGATTTATTAAAAACAAAATTAATATTTGTAGAATAAAAAATTATTAAGAACAGAATTATAAATATGGTAATTTTAAAATATAATAAATTTATTGAAAACAACAAAATAATAATAATAATAAATATATATTGAACAGATAGGAAAGCACTTTACAGCTGGCGGAAACTAAAGTGGAGCCCACGGTCTTATGGTTAGAAAAAAGCTGGAGCCAGCCGAGCCACAGCCACCTTTCTTTCCTTTTATTTTTATTTTTATTTCTCTCTCTCTCTCTTGTTTTCTCTCTCTAAAGACACGTGACGACACGTGACATGACATCAGTCAAACCTGTCGGCTACACCTAATCCTGCTTTTCCCATTAAAAAAATGAAATAAAAACTTAATTAATGAAATCAGATGTTCCCACCGACTTATTTACTCAAAGTCAACTCCCTCCCTTTTTTTCTTTTTCTTTTTTAATTTTTTTTAAGAAATAAAACCCATAACTTATAGTTGATTTTTGATGATTCACCTTCGTATTAAAATTTCGTCTTCATTTTATATGTTTATAAGCTCAACATTAACCTAAGAAATGAATTAATGCATTCATTATAAGATCGAAAAAAATCGACTAAATAATGATAAAATATTAAATCTAATATTAATGGTAAGAAATTTATTCTTTTCTTAAAAATATATATATTTATTTGTTCATTTAATATTTTTTATGAGTCATACATAATGTCATCTTTTTAGAAAAGAAAATACATCGTAAATAATTAAATATAAATATATATAGAAAATAAAAAGAAATATAAAATAACTAGCTTAATAATAAAATTAAATAACGAAAAAGGAAGTGGAATATTGTTGGTATAAATAATAATTTTAAATTCTTTTAAATTTTCTTAACATTTTATACTCATGTATTTATTTATTTCTATTTCACATCTCAATTTCAATAGTTTTTTATTATTAAGATTTTTTTAAAAATAATTTTTTATAATCTAAAACCATTCAATAACTTATATTAAATATATTCAAATTATTAATGTTTTTAAAGGTGTTTAAAGAAAAAAAAACATCATTTTATTTAAAAAAAACATATTTCATTAAACACGCTATAAATTATGTAAGAAATAATTCATTTATTTGAGCTATAGTTTGTAAATATATAAAAAGAAAATGAAAAATGTTTTAACAAAACAAATATTTCTTTTTTTTCTAAAAAGAAAAAATATTTTTAAATATTTGTTAATTTTTATCAATTCTATTTCAGAGAAACATTTTCTTAGAAAGTAATTAACATTCTCATTAAAATAATAATAATAATAAATAAATAAAAACAGGTGTGGGTATCATTTATTTGGAAGCCATAATAAAATATTTCGAAATTTTGAGTCCGAGGAATTAAATAATAATTATTCTCCAAACTTGGATTTCACTCTTTATTATTTATTATATTTTGATTTACTTTTATGAATATTTATAAATTATGACTCAACTTGAAAAATCAAATCAATGTCCGAATAATAATATTAAAAAAATCGAATTTATGAAACCTCTTTTCTACTTGCAATTAAATAATAATTTACATTTTTTTACACTTTATTTGATCTTAAGAATAATATAATATTGAATTTTAAGTTTTTAAAATCTTTGTTAGTTGTAAACTTTTATTTTCTTTTTAAATTATGTTAGCTAAACATTATTTGATGAATAATATAATATTGAATTTCCGTTCATAATATTATAACTTTTAAAAAATAATATAAATATTTTTAACAATATGTTAGTCGATGCGATCTAGCTAGTAAACATAAGCGTCACATAATTGTTTTGTTGGCGTATGACGTGACATAGCTAAATATAAATTGCATTATTGTTGTACCAAAAGTTATCTATTATAGAGAAGAAAATATGATATTATTAAATTTTGCTTTTTTTTTTGTAGCAATATATTTGTTACGTGAATGCTTCCTCATCGAATCCCTTTTCAAAATCACTTACATATAAATTTAAAATAAATATTTATAATCGGTAAGTTGACTAATTAAGATATATATCACCAATCAAGAGGTCAAAAATTCGAATATCTTATTCCAAAGGTAAATGGTATTGAACTCAAAACTTTAAAATAAAAATATATACATAAAAAAATGGAAGGTTCAACTAGGAGAATACGACACAAATAGATAAGCAAGTTGGTTCGTTGAAAAGTACTACAATTTTTGACCTTTTTCTTAAAACCGTTCATAAATTATTACGAAATATAAACAAGATTCAACTCATAGGATCGATAAGTTGATAACACGAAGCAAACTAACTAATATAATATTATTTTTTTTAGTTTGATAATCACCAACAAGGATCGAACACTCGACATTCATAACGAGTTTTTTTTTTTTTTTTTTGGGTGAGATTTAAAAGAAGAAAATAGGGCAGTTTGTTGAGTGGGGGCAGAAGGAAACTGAGGCATGGGGTGACCTAATAATTAAGGGTACATAGTCTCAGAATGATTAGGGCCCTCCACCCCCCATAGGACATCAAATACATCTGTAAATTAATTATATTCATTTTTTTATTTTATATTATTTATATCTTACCTTATTTAAAATTACAAACATATTTTAGAACAGATATAGAGTCAAGATTAGATCTTTTAGTATAAAAAAAAATGGATGTAGCAAGATCTGGTCAAAGACAAATATCAAACAAGATCTATCTATTCAAGTAATAAAATTTGTCCTTTTTTATCTAGAAGAATCTTTTTTTTTCAAAAGATAGTTGAATAATGATGTTACATTGAAAAATAATGATTTGAACGGAGGTTCGGGAGAAATAGATGTACGAATGAAAGGGATAAAATGATTCCAAAATTTAAAAAAAAAATCGTAAAAACCTGGTTCGTTGGATCATAAATAAGAAAAAGCTAAGATTTGTGACACTTTCTTTACATCATCAACTTGAAAATAGTTCAATTAACACCAACAATTCAAATTCCTCACCCCATATGTTGCTGAACGTTATAAAGAACGTTTAAATAATGTGAAATTTTTTTAGGTTAAAGTACAAATTTAGTTACTAATCTTTCATAGACATGTCTAATATGTCTCTAACTTTTAATTTTATATCTAAATGGCTAAGGAACAAAGAGCCTTCTCTCTCTTATTACTCTTTCCCTCTTTCCAATTCTAAGACTTCATAATCGAGAGTATCTAAACAAAAACTTCTTCCTTATCCTCGAAGCTCAAATTCAACGTTTGTAACTTGAAACCTGCGCCTTGAATGGTCTCGATCAAGCTCGAGGCCACTCCTGTAGATTGTATCGTTGTTTGTTTTGTAAGCTAGAAAAGGAAGAGAGAGAGAGAGAGAGAAAAAACGTTTAGGCAATTTGGTAGGATGATGCACGCAAGTCGCAACTAATGATCATACATACCTCAACAGATGCAATGCCCTCAACGAGCTGAACTTTCAGCCCAGTGATACCACCCGTTTGCTACAGAAGAACACATACCAATAAGCAAGTGTAGACTTTAGTTAGCTACAAAATGTAACTAAATACAGAGTTGTGAAATGAAGGGTGAGAAAGCAAAGGAGAGTAATGTGTCATGCATGCTCCCTTTGTTAGAGGATTATTGGGAGGGAGACAGTAACAGTCCAAGCCCACCGCTAGCCGGTATTGTCTTCTTTGAGCTTTCCCTTTCGGACTTCCCCTCAAGGTTTTTAAAACGCGTATGCTAGAGAGAGGTTTCCACACCTTTATAAAGAATGTTTCGTTCTCCTCGCCAACCGATGTAGGATCTCAGAGAGTCTCACGTTGACTAATTAAGGGCATGACCATGAGTTTATAAGTAAGGAATACATCTCCATGGTATGAGGCATTTTGGAAAAACCAAAAGCAAAGCCATGAGAGCTAATGCTCGAAGTGGACAATATCATACCATTGTGGAGGTTCGTGATTCCTAACAAAAACAAGATCTTAAAAAAAAACTGGTTCTCAACACTTCCCATCACTATTCTACTAAATTTCAATGCTTTTGATGATGTCTCACAGTAGAAGTGAACAGACATAGCAAAGTGATATCTAACTAGATGTACTGATTAAATGGTCTGTGAGATATTCCACGAGTTGCATACAAGAAAACAGTACTAAAAGGCCTCCAGTTGATTTGTAGTTAAACATCTACCACCGGACTGCGGTTGTAATCACGTTACCAAAGCTCCGAAGTAATCTACTAAGAGTGAGTTTGGTATCACTTTTAAAATGGTGAAATTTTCTTTTGGTTAATAAAAACCATTTCCCAAAATTTTCATGGTGTTTGGCTACGTAGTCAAAACTATTTAAAAAAAATTCTGAAGTAGCAATGCTTTTGGAGAAAGCACTTGATTAGTACTCATAGAAAAAGTTGAACTAAAAGAAGTGTATCCCAGATTTGCTCCTATAACAAACACTTTGTCAAATTGGTAGAGCTAAAACAAGACAAATCTTATTATGAAGTCTTCATGAAATTGAGAGTACCATGAGTTCCTATTAAAAATCTTCAGTAGATTGACAATTCAGATCTTATCAAAGCTGGAGTTTCAACTTTCACCAGCAGAAATCAGCTTATCCATTATAAAAAACTATATATATATATGTAACGGCCCAAATCCACCGCTAGCAGATATTGTCCTTTTTGGGCTTTCCCTTTCGGGCTTCCCCTCAAGGCTTTAAAACGAGTTTGCTAGGGGAAGGTTTCCACACCCTTATAAAGTGTATTTTGTTCTCCTCCCCCAACCAACCAATGTGGAACATCACAACATATATATATATATATAAAAGGTACTTCTTGAAGACATTTTACTAACAAATAACAAGAAGCAAGACATGAAAGGCGCAAGGATGATAGAACAATGTACCTCCAAAGCCTCGGTTACAGAAGGCACAGCTGATTCATTTAGCGTCCCCTCTGCCTTTGGAAACGAAAAAGATAACAATTAGAAATGCCTCAAAGAAATTCAAAGGTATTGTACTTGCAGATCCCAATAATGGGCACAGTTCATAAACCACTGATTTGGAGTATTTTGTGTTGCTAAATTTGACCACTAATTTGGAGTATTTTTGTGACTTGGATTGGGAATTTCTTGGACATGATTGTGAGTGTTTCACAGATAAATTTTGTATGATTTATTGGTTGGTTCATGGGCATTTTTCAAATTACTTTTGAGGAGCAACACTTGTTGAATTTTTCAAATTAAACTCACTGCTTAGGTGCAGGGCAAGGAATTGAAATATCCCCCAATAATTAACTAATTAAACAGCTAATGTCTAAACCATATGCAACTCCCATTCCCAAATCAAAATGTGCTCAAATTCATCACCAAATTCAAGACCACTTTCACCAATCTCATCAGCAAAACACGCATATATACTAAAATGGTTATATACCTGAAAGAACATGGTGAGAATATCAGACGACGAGACGGGCACGGTGACTGCCGGCTGCTCAGACGGAGAAGGCGACGGCGCTTCGCCTTCAACTCCTTGCTCTGGAATAGAGGCATCCTCTTCGACTACCCTCACTTGTTTCAGGCCGCGTGGCCGGCTCCGGCCCTTAACCGCCGAATGCCTGAAGGAGGCGGCGGCGACGGTGAAGCTAGAGGAGGAGGGAAGGGCGAATGAAGGTGTGGAAATTGGGGATGGGTTTGCAATTGCAGGGCGAGAAATGGAGTGAAGGGCGGGGAAGAGGGAGATTGAAGCCATTCTCTCGACGGTTGGAGTGTGTAGTGTCAGGAATTTACGATTCCTATCTGCTTATCCACTGGACTCAGCCACATAATAACTTCCCCCTTTCGGATCTGGACCCTTGATTTTTTTTTTTTTTTTTTAGAGAAAAAAATTAGTGATTATGCTTATTATTTTATTATTATAATTTTTATATTTATAACCTTTAGTTAAAATCATACCGTTCATATATGGTTTGCTTTAAAATATATTAAAATAAGTTGTAAGCTTAGAAGATAGTCAGACGTGACTCAAGTATCAAACAAATGGTGCACTTTATTAGTGGACTCCATAAGAAGTTGTCGAGCCTCGATTGAAGGCTAAGGATTCCAAAGGTTTCAGGGGCAGCTCTATGATGTACTTTATTCGAATAGAGGATTGTTGGGAGGGAGCCTCACAATGACGAATTAAAAAAATATCATGAATTTATAAGCAAGGAACATTATCTCTATTGGTACGAGACTTTTTCACGAGAGTTTACAATATCATACCATTGTGAAAGTTTGTCGTGATTTTTAACCGAGTTAAAAGGCATTATTAAATTTATAATATAGTTTTTTATATTTGATTAAAAAAAATTGATGTGTATATTCATATATTTTTTTAATAAATAATTGTGAGATATTTTGCATTAGTTATTATTATTTATACTCTTTTTAGATGCTCTCTAATTTTTGTCTCTCAAGTTTTTATTAATCTTTATTTCTAACTTTATTCTCTCTAAACTTTATTTATTTTTCTCACTTTTTCTTTGTCTCCAATCTTTTTTTACTTAAAATTGTGCCTCTCTAATTTATATTTTTTGTATTAATTAATTAATATATAATAGAAATCACTTTTAATTTCTAAAATGACTTTAATTAAATTTATAATTGTAATTATAATTAAGTTGATTTTATCTCTAATCATCATTTCTAAATTTACATATTTAATTGAACGAATTCACAAGATTTGTTATTTATAAGGCTGAGAGGAAAAGAAAAAAAAGAAATGAATTCTTAAATAAATAAATAAAAATATATATATTACCTCTCCATCCCTTTTCCAAATAAAGTCCAACAAAATGACATTCAAATTCCAAATAATTTTGGGATGAACTGATTCCTATATTTTGGGAAATAAATGTTAGAAAACGACTTTTAAGCTTTACCAAAAGTAAAATTGAAAGATATGCATGTTTCAACTTCGAGTTGAAGCTTCGTAATATTAAGCATATATTAAGCTCTACAACTTATATGCGGGGAAATTAGCTATCTGGTAGAGGTTTTATAGCCTTCTGAGTTGATGTTGTCATTTGTAGAAGTACGAGTTACTTCCCTAGTGTGTTTTGTACTAATGAGTACACCATAACATGAATTCCGTTAAATTTTGGTAACGTGAACGTGCGTTAGCCCATAGTTAAGTCTAGGGGTATATATATGAGCTTGTCTAATGAGGTCATGTGCACGTGTATGAGCCGTGTCTAAACAATCTACTCATAAAACATTTTCAACCATGTTGGGAGTACTCACGAAACATTTACAAATCAATAAATTAAAATTAAAAGTGACTAAGCTAGCGGTGATGTTCATTTAATGTATAAAAGCTATTTATCATGAAAATCAGTTTATAATAATGGAATTATATAGTATATGTGACCCACACTCTAGCATTAAATTAAAATGGCAACCACAAAATAAATATTGAATAACAATAAATACAACTTTTAATATCAATTAAATTACTTTCCAATACTCCAACACACTAAAATTTAATGTAATCTCCATCTAACTTTCTTTTTTTTCTACTTATGATTTAGACATTTCATGAAAAATGATGCCCATCAAATTTGTGTAATTATAACCAAACATGTTACATATGAAAAATAATTAAATTTGCATATATTTATGGAGAAAGAAAATCATTTATTTGCATTATAATTAGAATTTCATAAAAGTGGCTTTTAATATATTTTATTTGTGGTAGGCTTTATTTAATTATTTTATTTTAATGTAGTTTTTTTATTAATAGATATTAAATAAAATTCATTGATTATTGTTATCTCTTTTTTTAAAAAATTATTCAATTCAAGAAACTCGAAAATTAGGGAAAAAATAACAAATTTATTTACTTGGAAAAAGAAAGAGAAAAAAATCTCAAATATTAATTCTAAAAAAGGAAAAAGAACAAAAAAAGAAAAGGAAAAGGAAAGAGAAAAAAAAGGAGAGATTTGGGCATATATACTATACACGTTACTTGCGTACAGGATACGACATATCGGTACCTGCAAACGACATGATTCCCATTGACCCACACATTGCTTTTCTTTTTTTTTCTTTTTTTTTTTCCGGAAAAGTCAAAACGGCGTCGTTAGCTTTGGTATTGTCCTTTTCAACCACTCCCTCGACTCTCTGCAAAATTTTTGGCTCCAAGCCCACGTATTCGCTCCAATTCGCCATTTTCGTCTCTCAAATCTCATCTCTCTCTCTCTCTCTCCAAATCTCTCCCGGCGAGTTCTTCGCTCAAAATCTTCGGAACCCATTTCTCCTTTTTACTCTTTCCCCCCATAATTTCGATTCCTTCATTTTGATTTCTCTCCCCCTTTACTGTAACGCAATTCTCAGCACCATCACTCCTCAATTACACAATCCCTAGTTTCCCAATTTTCATCTCCCTCCCTTTTCATCAGTCTTCCCCGCCCTTTATTCATGGCTTCCTCTTCTTTCTCCGCTTAGTTGAACAAGACCCACCTCTGATTTCAGGTTTCTTCGTACCCTTGTAAATCCCCAATTTGCGAATTTTGCTGCCCCTTTTGCTTTTGCTTTTAATTTTTATGTTGCCTGTGTTGGGGGGTGGGATTTGATCTGAATTGATGATTCTTTTAGAAGAGGAAAGTGGTATTTATTCAAGATTCAAGGAAAATGGAGGGATATGCATGGGTCTGGAGGTGAGAGGTGGAAACAGAGGCGGCACATGTGGCCGGTCCATTCTAATTCGACAGCTGTAGCTTGCGAATTGTCCGCCCCAGATTTCTTTCTCAAAGTATTGATAGTTTTACGTTTGTTTCGCTCCTTCCCTTTTGTTTTCTGCATTTACTTCTAAATTGTGTATCATCTGCTGTGTTCTGCTGTCTTGTATTTTTTTTTTGTTCCCTTCTCCCCATGAAGAATTTGATCTTGTTTATTAGGTTTCCAACTCGGCGTAGGATTGTTCTGTCGATTGCGTTGGCATGTGAATCTGATATGATTTCATTAATGCTATCCTTTTCAAGGGTTTTAGATGAAGACTAAATCGTTTATCTTTTGGTTGCTCTATTCGCTTCCTTTTGTTTTGTTTGTTTGTTTGTTTGTTTTCAAATTTCCATTGGTCTTCCGTTTGCCTCCAGCATTATAGTTTAATTTCTTGATCTAATCTCTTGAAATTTGAATTAGTGTTAGTGAGATTTGCTAGTACCACGTAGCAACTTTCTGCTTTAGTGCGTAAAACAAATTACAGATTGTTGCTCTTTCTCCTCACTGGTTAGTTGTTTGGTTTGGTCTAGATGTGTTACTTCTTGGCGATTGAAAAGGGTCCAGCCCCATTTAGCATGGAAGAACCTAAAATGAGTGGGAGGTTACATTTTCTGCTGTTTGTAAGTATAAAGGAATTTCCTTAAGATCCCTGACAAAGTATGATCGAAGTAAATTGTATTGTGGTTAATTATTGGTGGGAATTTAACAGTGGGGTGAAAAAAATTGTTGGTGCGCTGTCTGTGTAGAGTGTAGATCTATAAGAGGAGGGTGGTATGGGATTTGTAAGTATAGCTCTTTCCAGTCAAGCTATGTTGGTGTTGGCTTAACCAAATTAGGGAGTGCTGAACCACCCTGGGGTTTTGCCAACATTCATTCTGAAGGGGAAATGCTTCTACTGAACGCTTCCTTTATGGAGGCAAAGCTAGGTAGTAAACCTTCATTTTCTTTGAGAAGCCTTTTACTGGAAAAATGTGGTATATGGAGGAATTTGAATGGGAAAAGGTCACAGTTTATAAGGATAGGTGGATGCTTAGGGGAAAAATGTTTTAATTGTCTCACCCCCTAAGCTACTATACCGTAATAAAATATGGTTATTCTTACCAATGTGATCGTGTTTTCATGTCCAAATTTATAGGGAATAAGACGCAATGTTGCCCAACTAGTTTGGTTATAGGCTTGACTAGATTGATTTCGGTTAAAATATGTGGACTTGCGAATTGGTCTTGAGTTTAGACCGTGATTGCCGTTTACTTGGGATATTAATTATCTTAAGAGTTGCCCCATATTGAATAATGTAGGGTAGGATGAATTAGAACTATAAAATTTTATATGGAAACTACTACTTGTAATTTCGTGGATGAAACTAAATTCTTAAGGGGTTGTTTGACTCGTGGTTACAAAACACAAGTTTATAACATCTGGGAATTAGAAGCCCAGGTTTATATACAAAATATTTTGGCTGTACATAATAATGGATTATCGAAAATGAAGTTTGTGTAGTGTTCAGTTACTGAGTTTTGATTTAATAAAATTAGTTTGTAATATGAAAGGAAGATCTTATAGGTTTATGTCTTTGGAACATGGGCTTTTGTCGTTAAATAGGATTTGCAAACTTGTAACTTGGGAGTTGGGATAAACAAACACGTTAACCAAACACACACATAGATGTAGTCTCTTAACGAACATTTTCTTAAAAAACTGTCTTTTTATGACCATTTTCATTAAACAATGTTGGAAATGATTGACTTCAATAATTTGAACCAACCCAACCTAAATATTTGGAAATTATTTGGTTGGATTGGGTCCATTACCTTGAACTAAGTTGCAATTGAATAATAGGGTTGAGTTCAAGGTGCCTCTTATGTTGACCCATGAACACTCTTAGAGATGGTGAAATGCTTTTCATATAATCGGCTTTGTGGAATAGCAGGAATTGATGGATCCATGAACAGACAGTGTAAGATTCATGATGTCTACTTGAATGGATCACAAAGTACATTATATGATGGAGAGACAAGCTATCAAAGTGTGTAAGATTCTACTGGTTGGTGTTCAGTCATCTGTTGAGATTGGTTCCTCCCCATGAAGATGCATACAAATATAATACTAATGCCTCAATTTAAAAGGACCTAAATTGAGCTGATGTTGGTATGGCAATTGAAAACATCAAAAGCAATTTGATGACAACATCAACATGCAAAATCCTGCAGGTGATAGATGCAGAAATTGCTGAAGCTAAAGCTTCAAAGAAAGTGATTGCTTTAGCCCTGGGATTGGAATTGTTTCTGTGATGCTCAAATAGGATCTCCATTCCACTATTTGAAGTTGCAAGTGAGGGTAAACTGGAACAGGAGTTGCAATTGATCATCTGAGAAATCACAGAAATCTACAACAGGGTCAGAGTTGTTACCTTCTCTTTGATGCGCAGAAGAGGGAATAGGTCTATCTATGAGCTTGCTAAGAGCTCTGCTAGTAGTGATGTGAGATAAAGTGGGTTGAAAGAAACCCTACTTTGGGTCACGGAGTTGCTTTCTGAAGATATTATCTGAGCTTTGTTTTGTTTCCTTTTATCACATTCAAAAAGGGGAAAGAAAAAGAATCCTATTGTATTCCATAGAAGTTGAATGCTTGTAGTGGTGAATTAGAAGGTTATGGTCACTCAACTTTCTTGTAGAGGTTGAACATCTTTTCGTGTGCCTGATTATAATGCAATAATTCAAATGTAGTTTTATGTCACTCTGATGCAGATGTTTGTATTAACTGTTCATGAATTCGATGATATTTACATCCAATTAAATAACCCTGTAGAACCTTTTATTTTCAGTATAGAACTATCATTTTTGGTTACACATATGGGTTGTGTGTGTTTATGTATATTATATACATGGTTTCTTGGAGAGGGGTCTGTTCATTTACATTTTACTTGGTCTAGATATTTTATTTATTATACTTGTACTAAAGAAGGTTTTGACTATAATAGGATGGACGCAAAATCCACGTTGGTGATTGTGCTCTTTTCAAGCCACCTCTAGATTCCCCTCCTTTTATTGGAATTATACGTTCATTCAAGTCGGACAAGGAGACGAATTTAAGGTTAGATGTGAATTGGCTTTACCGGCCTGCTGATGTGAAGCTCCCAAAAGGATTATCGTTAGATGCTGCGCCGAATGAGATCTTTTACTCATTTCATAAAGATGAGATACCTGTCGCATCATTACTTCATCCTTGTAAAGTTGCTTTCCTTCGCAAAGGCATTGAACTTCCGTCGAGCATTTCCTCATTTGTGTGCAGAAGAGTGTATGATACTGATAACAAGTGTTTATGGTGGTTAACCGATAGAGATTATATTAATGTGAGTATCTAGAGTATCCGCTTTCATCTCACATTAAGAAGTTTCTTTCCATTCTTAGGTTGATTTTTCTAGTAACACACCCACCAACTCAATCAAATTTTAATTACAGGAACGTCAAGAAGAAGTAGATCAACTATTAGAAAAGACAAGGCGAGAAATGCATGGGGTGGTGCAGTCTGGAGGCCGTTCACCAAAGCCCTTGAATGGTTCACTTCCAGCCGTGCAGCAAAAATCTTGTTCAGAAAGTATACCAAATAGTTCTTCTCTCACTTCTCACGTTAAAAGCAAGAAAAGGGAACGAGGTGATCAGGGGTCTGAATCCACAAAGAGAGAGCGGTTATTTAAAACAGAAGATGGAGAATTCGGTCAGTTTAGATCAGAAAGTACGCTAAAGAATGAGATTGCTAAAATTACTGATAAAGGAGGACTTATTGACTTTGAGGAGGTTGAAAAATTTGTCAAACTTATCCAACCTGACAGTTCTGGTCAGAAATTAGACTTGGCCGATCGAGTGATGCTTGCTGATGTTATAGCAGTCACTGATAGGATTGATTGTCTAGGATGGTTTTTGCAGCTCAGGGGTTTGCCTGTATTAGATGAATGGCTTCAAGAAGTTCGTAAGGGTAAAATTTGTGATGGTAATGGCACGAAAGGAAGTGTTAAAACTGTAGAGGATTTTCTTTTGGCTCTACTTCGTGCCTTGGATAAACTTCCTGTGAATCTCAATGCTCTTCAGAGTTGTTATATAGGTAAGTCTGTGAATCATTTACGTACTCATAAAAATGCTGAAATTCAGAAGAAAGCAAGGAGTTTGGTAGATACCTGGAAGAAACGTGTGGAAGCAGAGATGGATGTTAATGATGCAAAGTCTGAATCCAGTCATGGTGTCTCATGGCCTTCTAAATCTGGGCCTTTAGAAGTTTCTCAAGTAGGGAGCAAAAAGGCTGGAGGGTCTGGTGATGATTGCGTAAAGAGCTCTACACATTCTAACATGTTTAAACATTCTCAAGCTAAATTCTGTCCCACTGAAATGGTTGGCAAATCATCTGCATCGTCGAGCAGCATGAAGTCTTCTTCAAGCATGGTTGCTTCATCAAAGGATTATAACTTTAAAACACTAGTTGGGGGGAACTCAGATCTTCCTTTAACTCCTATAAAGGAGGAGAGGAGCAGCAGTTCAAGTCATTCCCAAAATAACAGTCAGTCAAGTGATCATGCAAAAACTGTGGCATCTTCATGCAAAGAAGACACTAGGAGCTCAAATTCTGGTTCAGGAAGCGTTAGCAAAGTTTCTGTGGGTGCTTCTCGCCATTGGAAACCTAGCAATGGTGTTCATTTGAATACTCTCACAGGAACACACAAGGTATCTGGGTCTGGAAAACTTAATGCCCTAAATAAGAGTTTGACTTCTGAAAAGGCCTCTACTGCATCACATGAGAAATCTCCAGATGCGTCATTTGTTGAACATGGATATAGTCGACTTGTTGTAAAGTTGCCAAACACCTGCAAAAATCCAGTGGGAACTACTAGGGTTGTCACAGAGGATCAAGTTGTTTCATGTCACAAAGGATCTCTTCATGATGAGGCAGGTGATAACTATGAAAAGAAAGCTAAAGGCAGAAGCGATTTGCTTGGGGCTAGTTTTGCAACTGAAGTAAACTCAGATCAATGTCATAAGAAAGATCAATTTCTCAGCTCAGAGGAGGGTAAAGAGGTAGCTGCCAGCAACGAACGAGGCAGGCTTGCTGTGGCCGATGAAGGGCAATCAGAAACCAATGCTTCATTGACTGGAATTATATCTAGGCCTGGAAAAACTTATGATGCTTCTCTAAGCTCCATAGATGCCTTGATTGAAAGCTGTGTTAAATTTTCCGAGTCTAATACATCATCATCACCAGGGGATGTTGTAGGAATGAATCTTCTTGCGAGCGTGGCTACTGGGGAAATATCTAAATCTAATAATGCATCGCCATTGGATTCTCCTCAGGAACGATCACCTATGGCAGAAGAATCTTCTGATGGCAATGATGGACAATTAAAAAATTTGCCTGAAGAGATTAAATGTGATGAAGATGATGCTAATGGTGGGGCTGGGGGTCGCTCATCTTCTGAGCCTCTTGACAGCAATAACGTGTTGCATGATAGAAATGGATCTCATCCTGCCTCGACCTCAGCTGACTCTCCTAAAGATGGAAGAGGTGTTGCATTTGGCTCTTCAAGGGAACATATTATGCCATCAAATGCTCAGCAAAACATGGAGAGGACGCCTTCAAATTGTGATACAAAACCTTATGCTGAAGAATGCAATGCCTCTGTAGCTGTTGGTTCTTCATACGGTGTGGAAGAAGGTAATACAGACACTGTGGAAACAAATCAGCTTTCTGATCAAAATGAACTCGGGCAATCAAGGTCGCTTCTAGTACAAGACTCATTACTGGAAGAGTGTACCCAACTCCGTGAAAATGAAATAGTGGACCAAACTGATGACAGAGCGACAGATTATGGAGTGGTTTTGAAATCAGAAGTAAAAACTACATCAACTCTCGAAGAGGAAAAGCAATTGGATGAAAAGACGCCTTGTTTATCTTCACAATTGAGTGGTGGCGATGTTCAGACCCATGCAGACTTAGATAGCGGCAGTGGAATGGAAGAGAAACTGTCATCTACACCTGAGATTCACGCAGACTCTCAGGAGGAAAAAATTGAGACTGCTACAATGGTTCCTGATGCCAATTCTTTTGATGCAGAATTTAAGGATAAAAAATCAAATATTGTGAACTCAGAAATTCATGTTAATCAGATCGGGAAACAAACACTGATTCAGGTTCCTCCTCTGTCAGATTGGAAAGATGATTGTGCAGTGCAGGACTTGGGAAGAACAGATGACACTAATAATTGTTGTGGTAGGGTTTCTACGCACGTGGAATCTCCCGCCATTCCCTTACCGGAAAATGATCAGGATGAGAAATTAAGTTTAATAATTCCCGAGTTGACTGGAACCAAAGACCATGTCACTAGTGCAAATCCTTCACTTTCTGCTCCAAGGTCAGACACAGTGGTAAAGCTGGATTTTGATTTAAATGAAGGTTGTTCTGTAGATGATGTGACACAAGACGATGTTATTGGAAGTTCCTCTGCTGTTCAGCTGCCCATTTTCACACCTTTCTCCATCCCTTCAGCATCAGAAAGCTTCCCTGTTTCAGTTACTGTGGCTTCTGCTACAAAAGGATCAGTTGTTCCACCAGCGAACTCCCTAGCAAACAAAGTTGAACTTGGATGGAAGGGTTCAGCTGCTACAAGTGCTTTTCGCCGTGCTGAACCACGAAAAAATCTTGAAATGCCACTCAGCTTGAGTGATGTACCTCTTGTTACTACCACTAGCAAGGAGGGGCGCCCACCTTTGGACTTTGACCTGAACGTGCCGGACGAGAGACTCCTAGAAGAAGTTGCTTTGTCGTCAAATGTACCATGGAAAGCAAGTGTTGATCCAGGGCTTTGTGATCGAGGTGGTGGACTTGATCTTGATTTGAATAAAGTTGATGAAAGTCATGATGTGGGCCCATGTTCTATTGGCAGGAATAGGTTAGAGCTCCCCATTTCAAGTAGGCCATTTGTTTCTGGTGGTTTAGGGAATTGTGGGTTCAGTGCCTCCAGAAACTTCGATTTGAACAATGGTCCTTCCCTTGATGAAATGGGGGCAGAAACAGTACCTCTCAGTCAGCAGAATAAAAGCTACATGCCATTTTCATCACTTCTCCCTGGAATGAAGGTGAACTCGGGAGAAATTGGGAACTTCTATTCTTTGTTTCCTCAGGGTAATTCATATTCAGCATTAACGGCGATCCCATCAGTCTTGCCAGGTAGAGGAGAACAAAGCTATGTTCCTGCTGCTGTATCTCAGAGAGTATTTGCTCCCCCTACAGGCACTGGATTCGCTGCTGAAATGTATCGTGCACCAGTGCTTTCTTCCTCTCCTGCTTTGGCATTTCCACCTGCTAACTCCTTTACTTATTCTGGGTTCCCTTTCGAAACTAGTTTTCCTGTACAATCGAACAATTATTCAGGTTGTTCTACATCTTACATGGATTCATCCCCTGGCTGTTCGCTTGGATTCCCTACCATTACTTCTCATTTATTAGGGCCAACTGGGGTAGCCCCTACCCCTTATTCAAGGCCGTTCATTATGAGTTATCCAACCGGAAGTAGTGCTGGTCCTGAGATTGGAAAATGGGGAAGCCAGGGTTTGGATCTTAATACAGGTCATGGGATTATAGATAAAGAAAGATTTAATGAAAAGTTGCCTTTAGCATCGAGACAACTTTCAGTTCCCCGTACGCAGCCTTTTGCTGATGAGCAGCTCAAGATGTTTCAGATAGGTGGTATGCACAAGAGAAAAGAACCCGGCAGCGGCTTAGATGGTTCTGCTAGGTTTAACTACAAACAACAATGAGTGAGGGCAGTAGCATTTCATTGTGGTCACCAACCAAGTCCTGGTGAGCTTACTCTTCCCATTCCTTCCGTACAATTGCTAATTGATGCTAATTCTACATTTCGCTTGATATTATGATATTGAACATTTTGGCACATTATTTTCAGTCTTTAGTAAACATGACTGCATCTCCAGTTAAGTTTGTTTTCCTTTTCCCGCTCCATTTAAAGCTCTAATATGGAATTGTTCATTCCAATTTTTTGTTTTTGTCTTTGATATGTTCCCGGTCACATTTTTGTAGGAACCTTTCACTTACTGTTCTTGTTTTCTACCCTTCCAGGGGTTGTCTTTTTTTTTAATCCTTTTTGTAATTATGTTCTTTCCATGTTATATTCTAGTTAAAGTGGTTTTCTATGCCCCTTTGGGCCATTTCTGTATATTTATTTATTTTGATCAAACTTTGTTACCGACCCATGTGACAAAACTCTCCTATTTCCTATTTTTTGAAGCTTCAAACTTATTATGAAAACAGAAAAATTAGAAACAACCGAGTGAGATCAGTCTGCTAGTGAGCTTTTCTGAGGTATCTAAAGACCATGCTAAGATATTAGTAGAATATGTAGGGATTTCAGTATGCATTCCCATAAACTTAGCTTTTTTTAAACATCCTGCAAGTTTATGAGGAAAGTACTTGTCTAAGTCTACCCGCATCTGATGGCCTCCAAATTTTGCTTCTGTTATGGAAAAGTCAAATTAGAACCTCTTTTATTGCATCCGCTGTGCCCCTCTTTTGAATACACCCATAAAAGCATAAAATTGTGCATACTTTTTATTTTATCTATACCTATCTGCCACTTGGGAATGGATGGTGTGTGTTTTATCATGTGTGAAGCTACATAGGTTCATTTTCTGAGCCCGGTCTGATTCTATCTCTTCGTTCCATTTGAAGAAAGGAAGGATCCCAAAGAATCGATCTTTCTTTTAGTTGTTGAATCTCTCTTTGATTGATCAATGTGTGATATTTCACATTCCGAATCGTTTTCTCTTCAGTATTGTGTTTTTTTAAAATTAATTTTTCATGTTATCTCCCTGCTTTTTTTCACATTTTTCCGAATGTTGAACCTTTTTATGGCTGCTCTTTTGATAGGCCAAAGAATTACAGACCAAGAAAAAGAACACAGTATACGTGCTAATAGTGGCACCAATAATAAAAAAACTGTTTATGATGGGGCTGGCGTACTGTTCCCTCTCAAATGTTGCAGCAACATCACTGGTTTTCAGGCAGCTGAATTTTTCTCTGTGGTGGACACATTTCGACAGATTCGTTTCACTAAAAATCAGACAAGGTTTCATTTGTGTAAATATCTAACTTAATAGAAAGCAAAAGGAAGTTGCTGTGTAGAAAGCTAATGAATGGCGTCCGACATGTGGTCGATTGCCATCCATTCAGACACCTTCACCTTGGAAACAGAAGTGGATGTAAGAACTTTTCGTGGTTGTGGCCGGTCTTTGTCAGTGATACTCAAAGCTGTGTTCTCCCTTACATATGTAGTTATTACTTCATTCTTACTGTTAGGTTCTTTTTTACACTCTTTATTCATAGTAATACACAGATCCCTTTTCTCTCTTGCTCATGAACTCTTTTCTCTCTCTGTTTTTCCATAACATCATTACAAATCGGAAACAAAATGGCTTAAGCTTGTTCTGGTTGATGGTTCTGATGCTGAACAATGTTTCTTTTTGGAATTCCCATGTCCAAATGATAATTCTCCTTCAGGTTTTCTTCTGCAGAAATTAGGCTATTTTATTGTGTATGGTCCACGAATCACATGAAATTCGTCAAGGTCTTTATGGCATTATGCGTGTTGCAATCACATGCTACATGATTGAAATCACATCTTCGGCTGTGCTGTGCCTTCCCTTCCCTTCCCTTCCCTTGGAGGAACTCTGTTTCTGTAATTGTAGAGAGAGAGAGAGAGAGAGAGAAAGATGCCATGACTGAGAGAGGCTGTAAAAACGAGTAGTTATTAAAGAGTATTACGTTTTGTTGCTGTCATGGCTTGTTGAATAAAAGTTTCCCATTTTGGATGTATAATTTCCCTATAGAAGCATAGGTTTGAGAGTTTCACAAAACCGATACAGTTCATCCTCAAAACTCTCTCTGTTTCTTCATGCTGAAACGCCATGAGATTCTCAAACTCTCATTTGGCTAAGAAATCCAACCATAATCGCAATTTGCAGAGGGAGAGATGGAGTTGGTTTGGTCCTCTGTTATGGTCATTCTTAGGAATGACCGCCATTGTTACTTTCTTCTTCTTCCTCTTCTCCATTACTCCTCGAAACCCATTTCTAGTTCTTCGTTCAAAGCTTCTGAAAGGTAACAATCAAACTCCAAATCCCAAAACCCATTTCTCCATTTCCATTGATTCTTACGTTGAATTCTTAAACTAAGTGTATGCTCTGTTCATGCAGAGAAACAGAGGTGCAATTTATTCAAAGGGCATTGGATGAAGGAAGCAAGAGGGGCGGGTATGTACACGAATTGGAGCTGCCCGACCATTCCAGAATCAAAAAATTGCTTCAAACAGGGGAGAAAGGATATGGATTTTGTGAACTGGAGATGGAAGCCAGATGAATGCGAGCTTCCTCGGTTTGATCCAACGGCGTTTATTCATCTTCTTCGTGGAAAGAAACTCGCATTTATCGGCGACTCTGTTTCCAGAAATCACATGGAATCTCTTCTCTGCATCTTATCACAGGTTCGTTCCATCTCCTTCTTTCTCAATCTCTGTTTTTCTGGCCAACTTTTGATTGTGGAATGAAAGTAGCAATCTGTTTGAATTTTTTGGTGGTTTTGAGGGATTGTTAATATTAGGGAAACTCTGTTCCTCCATGGATGAATTCATGGGCTCAAAACCATGGATGGAATTAAAAAAAAAACTCCCGGATGGTTGTGGGTAGCTGACGTTTCTTTTATTTTGGTGAGATTTTTTTTTTTCTAATTGTTTCCAAATTTGTATATAATTTTGGACCATTAAAAAAATATTAAAAAAGAAAAATGGTCAAGATTTTTTTTTTAAAAAATTGTCAAGAATGGGAATAAGGTCAATATTTGTGTGGCTTTGTTAATGATGTTTCATTTAATATAATGACTTTCCAAAATTAGGGGTTGAATTTTACCATATTCCCATTGCAATTTTGGCAATAAATTTCTATTTCAATATGCGTTTTTTATTTTATATAAAAAAATAGAAATTATTAAAAAAAAAAAAGAGTAAGAATCACTTTCTATATATATATATATATATAATTACTTAAAAAAGAGAGAAAGAATAATATTTTTCTTAAAAAAAGATATTGGATTAATTTTTTATTTTTCCAAAATTTAATATAATCTATTGTTTTATGGAAAAATATCAACTCACAAAAAAAAAATCATTAAAAAAATATTAAAATATGTTTATTTATGGGAAAAATAAAATTACAGCAAGATAAAAAAAACAAAAAATTCAAAACATAAAAACCTTAATTAGAAATTTCGGAGTGGCTGAGGAATCCCAGGTCAACGTAGAAATTTAATTAAATAAAGCACAATTTTGAATTAATAAATAAATAAATAAACCTTAATTAATTAAGCTTTTAATTATGTTCTTAAAACTTGAATTTTATAGGTAGAAACTCCACAAGATGTTTACAAAGACTCTGAGGATAGGTTTAGAAGATGGTATTTTCCAAAGAGTGAGCTGACCCTCATCATGCTTTGGACTAAATTCCTTGTTGCTGCGAAAGAGAGAGTTGTGAACGGAACAGGAACGGGCGTTTTCGACTTGCAACTCGACAAGCTCGACGATGGCTGGACACGACACCTACCCGATATTGACTACGCGATTATCTCCAATGGCCATTGGTTCTTCCGACCGTTGTACTTGCATGAAGGAACCAACATTGTCGACTGCGTCTACTGCAACGATCCAAATATCACAAATCACAATCCCGACTTTGCCTTGAAAATGGCTTTGCGAGTTGCTTTTAAGTACATCAACGATTGCAAGAGCTGTGGTAAGTTGGTAACATTTGTAAGGACATTCTCGCCTGCCCATTTCGAGGATGGGGTTTGGAACACAGGTGGGTACTGCAATAGAACGAGCCCATTGAGTGCGAAAGAGACCGATTTAGAGAGCTTTGATTGGAAGCTAAGGGACATTCAAATAGAAGAGATGGAAAAGGCGAACCGAGAAGGGGAGATGATGATAGGGAGGAGATTCAAGGCGATCGACGTGACGATGGCTATGATGATGAGAGGGGACGGGCACCCGGGGGAGTTTTGGGGTAACAAATGGATGAGAGGGTACAATGACTGTGTGCATTGGTGCATGCCAGGCCCCATTGATGCTTGGAGTGATTTGTTGATGGCAGTCATGAGAAAGGAGGCTGCCATGGATTCATAACCAAATAATTTCATGTTCTAAGTCAAATAATGTTTCCTTTTTATACGAATTTTGGGACTATATGCAAAAGTCGATACACAAAACAACTTGTATAGAACATGTTAATGTAGTTAATACTCGTAACAAGAAAATTTAGCAACGGTTCGTAATTTAACGTGATAGTTCTCGACTAACATCGGATCCAACATGCCAAATACTCATTTAAACAAGAACTCTCGTCTTATTCAAGAATTATAAGAATCAAAATCCAAATTTGAGATGAAAAACATGAAGAAAACAATACAATACATGAACTGATGAACACGAACATGGAGAATCAACGAGGAAGACGAAGGTAAATAGGAATAGGGTTGGGAGTGTTGGGGGGAGAATCCCAAACCGAGAAAGCACTTGATGAGTTCATCCATTTCTTTGAAATCTCTAGTTCGTGTCTTTCTATCACATCTTTCAAGCTCTCGGTTGAGTTCACCCATTCCAATCCCTTCTTCGTGTATGTTTCTTCGTTGAAATGACTCGTGAAGAACTTATCTGCTTCTAGCCTCCTGCATTTTGAGGGTTTTTGTTTTCCAGGTTAGCTGAGTACATATACGTTTGATAACATTTTTGGTTCTCGTTCAATCAGAACGTCCATTTTTATCCTTCTAAAATCGTTTTTGTCGTGATCGTGATTTGTAATTTGATTGGAATATATAGTTAAAAAGTTCGGTTTAGTTTACCTTGAAGCCATGAGCAAGAAAATGACGAAAGCAGTCTCGCTAATGGCAAAGCCCTTGATTTTTTTCTCTGCCATCAACCCCACAAGAATATCGAGCTCCTCCACATCATCATCGTACACGTCACGAAGTACTTCAATCGCTTCTTTATCGTCCGTTAGATCTTCCCACTTGGAGATTGGAATGAGAAATAATCCCCTACGGAAGTCATTATACCTAGCAACTTTTCTCTCTCTGTCCCGGTAAACTGCAAAATGAAAATGAATTTACCACCAAAAGATTAGCTCCATCATGATGTAAACCAACGGTACATATTAGATCAAGAGAAAGAAAGGGTTGTGATTCGGTCAATACTTTCAAGGGCTGCAAGGTCAACATGATCGGGCCTATCCTTGCCGTCCATGTCATGGGCTATGAGATCCCTGAGCCACACTGGATAATTCCATAGCTCTAGGGCTCCACTGGATTGGTGACCCATTGAAACTAAAAGGGCTGTAAAGCCCATCTCCTTTGAGGCCTGTTCTCCTTTGAGCCCAATCATATTCCCCATTGCCACTCTATTCAAAGAAAAAAGAAAATCTATTAATTTGGGTTAAAAATGAGAAAACTTTTAGGGAGAGAGAGAGAGGAGGTACGTGTCGATCAACGGTGGAGATTTGTTGTGATCGGGTTCAACTGAGACATCTCTAAGGTGGAAATCATCAGGTAAGAGTGGGTGCATGCGATAGACGCTCGTAAATTCTTCCGTCAAAGAATACGGGACTCCGTGATTATCAGGTTTTTTCAAACCTACTAAACCTCCCAAAATGGCTCCTCCAACGTGTCCAAATGTATCTTTGAATTTCTTCCCCAATAATCCGTACCTTATAAAAGTAAACCAACCATAAGCAATATATAACGATATATGCATAATTTACTTTTTTTTTTTTTTTTTACCCTAATCAAAAATTTTATTTTGGTCCTTGAATTATTAAAAATTTATGTTTTATTGCTTCTAAAAGTTTATAAAAAAAAAAATTAAAAATTAAAAATACCTATTATAGCCATCAATTTTACTATAATTGCTAGATATTTTTCTCGAGAGCTGAGATGAACATCGATCCTCCAAATATATTTACAATGGAATGATATTATTCACTTTACATATCATCTCTCAGCTTTTGGGTTCATTTAAAAATTTTCATGCCATTAGAGATGGTTATCTTCGCTTGTATGGGAAGATGTAGAGCTTTGATACAGTCCAAGCCCACTGCTAGCATATATTGTCTACTTTGGCCCATTACATGTCGCTGTCAGTCTCACGATTTTAAAACGCGTTTGTTAGGGAGAGGTTTCCACACCTTTATACAAAATGTTTCGTTCCTCTCTCCAACCGATGTAGGATCCCACAATCCACCCCCTTGGGAGCCAGCGTTCTTGCTGGCACAACGTTCAGTGTCTAGCACTGATACCATTTGTAATAGCCCAAACCCATCACTATCAGATATTGTCCGTTTTGGCCCGTTACGTATCGCCGTTAACCTCACGATTTTAAAACGCATCTATTAGAAAGAGGTTTCCACACCCTTATACAGAATGCTTCATTTCCCTCTCCAACCAATATGAGATCTCACATTGATAGTATTCTCATCACGAACAATAGATAACGAAAGTAGTGACCCAAACGTAACAATATAAAACGCAATGAATTAATTTGAACTCGTGACGTCTCGATCGAGAATATAGAGAAAAGAGAGAGAAAAGGGTTATACCAATTGCCTCGCATTCCGGCTAGCAAAGTGTCAGTCTTGAGAAGCTCAACAGTCCAATCAATGGTATGAACTTTAGCAATCACAGCCGAAGTCACGAGCCTTGCATATCGATACAAATCTTCATCCGCTAAATCTGGATCTTCCTTCTGCAATAATTCACACACTTCCTCAGAATCTTTCTCAAATGTTCATACCAATTTTACAAAGAAAACAAACAAATAATAATAATTAGAACAAGAGTCATATATATTTTGTATTGTTCTTAGTGTTAGGATTGTCGGGAGTGAGTTTTACATTGACTAATTTATTGGAAGATCGTGGGTTTATAAGTGAGGAAAACTATTTCTATTGGTACGAAACATTTTGAAAAAGTCTAAAGCAAAGCCATGAGGGCTGATGCTCAAAATGGACAATATCCCTCAACTTAACCATGTCAATAGAATCCTCAAGTGTCGAACAAATGGTGTACTTTGTTCGAGGGCTACATATGCCTCAGAGAAGGCTCTATGGTGTACTTTGTTCGAGGAGAAGATTATTGAGGGTTGTTGGGAGGGCCATTTCTGTATATTCATTTAAGGAATATTATCCTTATTGGTACGAGACTTTTTAAAAAAGCACACAGCAAAACTATTAGAACTGATGTTTAAAATTGACAATATTACAAACCTTTAAGGCATCACAAACGGCATTATGCTCCTTAATGAAGAGAGCCTGCAAGGTGGAGACACCGGCCCAACTATTACGAACGTCGCCGGAGATGGCAACGCCGTCGTGGTCGTGAAGAAGAAGGCCATCGTCGGCGATCTTCAGCTTCCCATCTTCATAAGTTCTCACCTTCCCCAACGTTTCTGCATTGCTTCCGTACAAAACACTTCCATCCCTACAATTCCATAGGTCGTGAAGATCAGAACACCAAAAAGCAGAAATAATTGTTTTTTTTTTTTTTGTGAATTAAAAAAAAAAAAAAACAAAAAAACAAAAAACCTCTTACCACCAAGGAGTTCGCACGTTAATCGATCCGGTTTTATTTTGGAAAAAACCAGTGGATTCCTGTTTTGTCTTGAAGAACTTGAATGATTTTAATGGGCACTCACTTGCAACCTCACGTGGAGCCACCAACTCAACCTGTAATTCAATGGAATAAAGTGGGCCTAAATTAATAAGAATATTCTTTAATTTTAAAAATACATTAAATTCATGGATATTATTGAAATTTATAAAAGTTTAAAGGGTTATTTATGTAGTTTAGTGTAAAATTTAAATGTATTTTTATTAATTTAACCGTTCAATTTTTTTAAATTTTATGGTGTAAAAATATTTTTGAATTGTTAAAAAAAAAGTTGAAGGGTATAAATGAAACTTTTTAAAGTTTATAGTATATTTTTAAAATATTATTAAAAGTTTAAGAGTATTTTTTAAATAAAATATTAACGATATTTGTTTAGAATTATTAGTAAATGTATTTTTTTAGAATTATTTTAAAAGTTTAAAGGTATTATTGAAACTTTTGAGAGTTTTAAGAATATTTTATTTTATTAATTTAATTTAATTTTAGACCTGTTTGGTATCCTCCAAATGATCGATCCAATCATGAATCATGAACTGAATCCAAGAAGCAGCGATCATGTTGAATTGCTTTCCAGTGTCTATAAGCTTTCTTCTGGCCAGAAGCTTTGTAGCCACCACCATTGGATCCGGGCTCAATAGCTACAAAAACGTTATCAAATCAAACCTTAAATTTCGACTTTTACTAAACAAGAACATATGAAGTGTATATATGATATTAAGACCTTTTTAGATTGATCGATAGCCTGGATGTTTCTACCAAAGAAGGATCCTTGGGCACCTACACCTTCATTGAATGGATCGTTATACTTCCCATCGGCGGTTCGGTACGGGAAATCCACCGGATTGAACCGAACTCCAACCGGGGTTCGCCCGACATTGATCAAGTTATATTCTTGATGAAGATGCCGACGAATTGCTAGATAAAGCAACCCCAAAATCACCGGAAGCTTATGCCAAACTCCGAGTTTATCAACAAAATGCACAATCTACAAGTTAAAACAAACACGACGATTCAATAGCTTCGTAAACCAAAACACACTTTAAAAAAATTAAAAATGAAATCGTTACCAAGAACAAAACGGTATCAATAACAGTCATCCTTTGAACATGCTCATGGAAATCCTTATGGATGAACTTTTGAAGCTCTGATTTGAAGACAGCTTTGATGGGTTTCAATAACTGAGACAACATTTTCTCTCCGCCTTTCTCTCCGCCACTCTCTCCCTCTTGAATTGTGAAGCTCAAAATCTCTCCGCCAGTATATAAAGAGATGAAGGGAGAGAGCCAACTTTTTTTTAATAATAATTGGGAGTTTGAATAATTAAAACGTGGTGGCTATGGGTTGATACCCTAAATTCCAATTCATATACGCCATTTTTTTTATTAATTTTGTCTTTTTTTTTTTTTTAACTTATCATCGTTTCTTAAAAGAAATAATATAATTGGCCGATCTTGTTTTCACATTTTTTGGCTTCTAATGTTTAGAAAATACCAATCTTATCTCCAAGCTATAAAGAAAAGAAATGAATGAACGAACGAGTATTTTATCGTTTAATTTAGAGAAAAATGATGGATATATAACTAAAAGACGATATTTTTATTGGTACACGAGTCTTTTTTTTTTTATAAAATCTAGATAATATCAATATCATGGTGTTTCAAACTGATATCAAAGATGTGTTCTCCACTCAGCCAAATGAGATTTCTTGGAAATGAAGTAGTTGTCTTTTATGAAATAAAAAATTGGAGGCTAAATTAGTGAATATCTTTGAATATTTAGAACATTATTGTTTTTGTCAATTTAGAAGTGCTCTATGAAGGCCGCCAATTGAATAGTCAACTAGTGGATTTTGGGTCTATCTTCGCCACTTGCAAGGATTCATTGCATTTATCCCATTCCACCAATCGGTATATTTTTTTCCAAATTGAGATGTCAAAGATTTAAATCATTTAATCTTAATTTAAATTTTGTGATTGTTTTATTTCGGTTTTTAAAATTTCAAAATGTTCCCTTTGTCCTTTGAACTCTCAGGGTTATTCTAGTCTTTTGTTTCAATGTTTCCGTTAAAAAAAATCATTTTAGTCATGTATTTTTATCAAATTAATTACTTCATTTTTTAGTACGTAAAATGAGACGAGCACATGCATATCATGACGAGGATCAAAAGTATTATTTTAAAAAAATTTAGGGACTTAAAAAATATATTAGAAAGCTCATATCTAAGTTTAAACATTAAAATGAAAGTTTAAGGACTCTTCACGTATTATTATTATTATTATTTACTTTATATGGGGTGAAATATTTAAACTTAATTTTAAGTTATAAATAATGTTACATAAATACATGTAACTAACGTTCATTCATGGGTTAAAAATGAATTTGAATGGCGGAATCAAGTAGACTATGAGAAATAACCCGGATTTTAAAGGTAATTACAAACTTATTTTGATCTGACTTTTTAAATGTTTAAAAATATTTTATTTTATTTCAAAAATTAATCCAAATAAATTATTTACTTCCTAAAAGGGAGGCAATTGAATGACTTTGTAAAAAAAAATCTTCAAATATTTAAATTTATTTTAATATTTCATAAATTTTAATAACAATTAATTTTTACTTAAATATATATATTTTAATTTTGTAGGTACTAAGTTCGTTAATTTTTAAACTCTCAATTACATGTCAGAATTTATTAGACGTGAATTAGAAGGTATATAAATGCAAAATTAAATACATTTATAATCTAAGGATCCGGACCAAAATTTAGCTTCTAAAAATCTCATATTTTATTATAGTTTTGAATAAACAAAATTTAATAACAAGTGGATTTCGTGATAATTGAATATTTTTTTTTTCTCTAATCCATGTGATTATTCCTTTTACCAACACTAGATCTCAAAATATAATTAGATATATATATATATATTTTTAAAAAGGCTTTTGTTTTATATAATTTTTTTTATTTAATTCAAGGAACAGGCTTTTCTGGGGTGGGGTGGCATTTTTTGTTTTCTTTTTCCGGTTCTTCACTATTATATGATTTTCTTTTTTAATTTATTTAGATACTTATAATAAAGTATTTTAAAAAATAAAATAAAATGAGGTCATAGCAAGAAATAAATCGTGTACAAATAATTATTCATAAAAATCAATAATACAAGTGGAATCATAAATTTTTAGTATTTTTCTTATGGCTATGTTGTTTGAATGTTTTATTTTTAAATATTAAATTATTGGGCTTTTTTTTTTTAATTTTAAATAAAATTGAATGATGAAAGATTTAGGATACACATGGATCCATACTTATTTGAATAATTAATTAAATTTCAAAGATGTATATTTTTTGGACCATACACGCAATGTTCTAAATTCAACTATAAATTTTATAATTATAACGAACTACTTTTCAATTGAACTTGTTGTCTTTTTACTTCAAGTTGAGCATGTCAACCTCCCAACGTCATTTTCATTTTGTTTCTTCTAGTCAATCATTCGTGATGTCTTTTGATATGAATCAAGACATTATGTACTATAAATTTTAAGAAAAATGTGAAGAAAATGTTGTTTAAATTATCGTAAGATATTACAATTCAGACCACGTTAAGGAAGAATCAAACTTTAAGTGGTTACAAATTTTGATTAAATGATAATATAGAAATATGATGTTTTTAAATATATTTTAAGGTTTTTATGGGTTACATTCACATAGTGACTAATATGACTATAAAATATGAAAGGTTACAACTCTAGAAATGTTCCGTGAAAGGTCAAAAGTTTTCATTTGAAGCTAAGAGCCATGTATGTTATATTTGTAAAAAAGAGTTGGAAAAGGTAGGAAAAATACCATTTTTGCTTTCTGTCAAGAACTAAGTTTCTTTGCAATTTTATATAGTTTAGATTGTATGTTTAAAATCATCGGAGCTTTGAGTTTCTTCATTTTTATCCAATCATAATTACAACACAAAATACACACTAAAAAATTTGAAAATAGCAACTTTTATTCTTTTTGTTTTTAATAAAAGAATTTGTAAAATTCATGACATCATACAACTCGGATAGAGAAACCAAGCAATTCTTAATCTCTCATTCCCTTTTTCTCTGTAGCGAAAGAGTTCTCATGTTTGTTGTTGCTGAAGGACTTCCCTTCCGCACAGCCACCACCTCCAACACAGCATTGCTCTTCTTCTTGTACTTCACCAAACACAACCTCATTCCTCTCACTACTCCGGTCGTACCACGCCTTTGGACTCGATAGATATGGTTGTTCTTCCCCGACACCATCCCCGCCCCGAATGCGCCTGTAATGCTGCACGTTTTCGGGTCGTGTTGCCAAATAAGAGTAATGTATCCCAGTCATTGTATGCATTGGTTCACGGCCACATGGGATTGCAAAGCTTTCCTGCATGCCAAACCCTGCCTGTCCATGTTTGTTTACTTGATAATGCTGCTGGACGTGGGGGTCGGCTGCCTTTCTTCTAGCTCCAAGAAGCAATGCCACGAAGATTTCAGCTGCGGATGAGCCAGTGTTGAGGAAAAGCTTCCCGAGGGAACAAATGATATTCTCTCCTGGCTCATTGTCTTCTTCCTCTTCACTGGGAATCAGTGGATGCCTCACTGATTTCTCGGCCCTTTGATATGGAGGAATCGATGTAACGTCCCTCGAGTCAGCTCTTGAGTCCTGCAAGTCATAGGAAAAAGTTTAGCTGCAACACCAAGTTGGTTCTACATTAATGAATAGACGAGTCAATCTTTCCCTTTTAGCAATATAACTAAGAGCCCAAGCCCACCGCTAGTAAATATTGTTCTATTTGAGCTTTTCCTTTCGGGCTTCCTCTCAAGATTTTAAAACGCGTCTGCTAGAGAGAAGTTTCTACACCTTTATAAAAATGCTTCGTTTTCCTCCCAACTGATGTGGGATCTCACAGAAACATCGGTAAAAATATCAGGAAATGCTAATGTTGATGGATAGTTTAGTCTATACATTATCTATAAGACTGTAAAGCTATTGTTTATCTTGTAAAAACAATACATTTTTAGAAGAAAACGCGGCCAACACCCAAAATTGAAAACGTGCCAACATGTATCCCAAAAGCATAGCTGCAGTCAGCAGAGCCATCCCTACAATAACAGAACATAGTAAAGAGATTATTGAATATGAGAGAAAAATGGCATCCATAGTTGATTTGCTTTGGCTACAACGTACCTAGGAGGAAGCTACCATCAAACTCATCGGTACAATCATCGGCACGAAGTCGAATCTCCCGAATTGCTTGGTTTCCTCTGTCGACTACCAGAAGTGAGCAGCTGCTTCCTACATAAACCACATCAAAATCGTTTGAGAATTTGGATTCTTCACTGGGACCATCAATATGGCCACTTTTCCTCCATTTTCCTCCAGCAATGGTCGTAACTCCTGCAAAAAAACTATAAACGACTTATATACAATTAACAGATCCCAAAGGCAAGATGTTGAATCTTAAAAAATGCGAGTGGAGATTATTTGGTATGAGCAAGAACTGATTTAGGAAAGTACCGGCATCACTGATTTTTCTTATGGCCTTGTTCTTTGTATCTGCAATGTAAATATTTCCTCTCTGATCCACAGTTAACGCTCTTGGGTGGCTCATTCTTGCATCCCTTGGCTTTCCATCTACATGTCCAGAGTATCCTTCAGACGATCCTGCAAACAGCTGGGGCCTGCAAACTGATATGGTTTCTTGCTTTCAGCAAAAGGAGAAACTAGAGTAGCCAATTAGGAAATGCAATTCTAAACTGCCTGAGTTATCAAACCAAAGAAATATCAAATCTAAATCGTGAGTTGTGTCCAACTATGCTATTGATTGGTCGAGTTGAATACCATTGATTGGTTGAGTTGAATACGAAAACTATGCTATTTGCATTCAATACTAAAAAAACCAACATTTTTAAAAATAGGGTATAAAATTTGCCTTGTCATGCACTCATCGTAATAATATATTAAGCTGTTTTGACTCCTTTAAATCATTGAATGAGGAACTCTACTCAAGTAAATTCGGTATTAGGAACCACGACCCTCCATAATGATAAGATACTATCCACTTTGAGCATAACCTCTCACTTTTGGTTTCTCCAAAAGGCCTCATACCAATGGAGATAGTTTTTCTTACTTATAAGTTCATGATCTTCATCTTAATTAGTCAAGGTGAGACTACTCCTCTTAATAATCCTCAACAATCCTCCCCTCGAACAAAGTATACCATAGAGCCTCCCTGAGGCTTTCTTCTTTTGAGCATAAGCTCTCATAGCTGTGCTTTTGGTTTTCCAAAAAAGCATCATACCAATTGAGATAGTGTCCTTACAAATCCATAATTTTCCTCTTAATTAGTCCATGTGGGACTACTCCTCTTAATAATCCACAACATTAAAATAAATGTCCCACGAACTTTTAAATACCAAATATTTTAATGTTATGCTATAGGCTGCTAAAATTATTGATTACATGTAAGTGGGTCCGAAGGATCAATGGGAAAAACTAATATCTTTGAAAAGCAAAGTGAAATGGAGTGGTCTAAGAACCAAATAAGACAATACATTTCTTTTCCACGAAACTTGCACATATTGGATACCGGAAAAGTACACTTCAATCAATCGATTTTAGTACGTCAAAGCCTGGAATCGTGGTAACTAAAGCTAAAGGACTAAGGGCTAATGAAGCTCAATATTGGTCTAACTTAAGAGTTATAGATCATTAATTAGAAGGCAGAACTTTTGAAAAAGATAGTTTTCCAATTAAAAAGTAGAGTCTTCTGCTAAACAAAAGCTTGTAAGCAAAGTAAAAGTGATATGATCAACATTGGGAATCAACAAATACCAAAAGAAGGCAAAGAATCTGTTGAAAAAACTAATAAAAGAGAACAGAAAAGAAGAGATGTCCAAAGTTTGAAGCAAAGTACGAGCAGCTACCACAAGCCTAGACAAAGAACAAGCAAGCTGACTAGTAACATAGCTATCAGACTACAAAATTTATAATGCTAATTTCTATACCAATTTCATTTTAGTTCATGCATTTCTATGTGACATCAATACATGATATGATTGCATACATTCAATGCCTTATCATGTCAATATTTTATTACTATCTAAGACGTTTTTGAACGTATAAGGACTGAAACAAGAGAAATAATATGATAAAAATGTTACAAAAAGCGAAGTAGCCAGCAATTAGGACATTAGTAATCTTCCTTAACAGGCCAAAGATTCAAAACCTAACCAGCAGAAATGAAGTGATAAATTAATGCAGAAAGGGAGCTTACATTGAGAAGATGGCGTAGAGATCTTGTGAATGTTACTATTTTCAGCATCCAAAATCAGAAGCTCCCCACTAGGAGACACCCCCACAGAGTAAGGCTCAATCCCCATCTTACTACCATCAAACACAGTCTCAACAACATATCCCTTCTCAAATGTAATCATCGAGCGGGTAGAAACCACTAAAAAATCAACCAAAATAAAACCCCACAAATCAATCAAACACATAGAAAATACTCAAAATTAGGGCTCAGAAAACGAATCAAACCAGTATTAGAGGCCGAGCTGATCGACGATATCCAACTCACAAGAGCCGAAACCGCCTTGGACAAAACCCCAGCAACAAAATCTGCAACGAAACGAAAATGCCTAAACAGAGTTGAAAAACAATAAGAGAAATTAAGAGGTGAGGTTTGAGAAACAGCTCGTACTTGTGTGTGTGGCAGAAACAGAAGAAAAACCACAAACAAGAACCGCGAAAATGGCCGCCAAAAGAACCCAACGCTTCGCCATTTTTTTATGCTCGGTTAAACAGAGTAGAAAAAAGTCGTCGGAACGGCTAACATGACGACGAGAGAATCAAGATTCCATGAGATGGATTATAGCGATTGTTTTGAGTTCTGATGAGATTGAGATTCCATGAGATGAATGAAAACAGAAGACAAAATCCCCCGAGGAAGGAAGAGAGAAGCAGAACGAGAGCTCTGTAAGAAGAGCCGCGAAACTGTGGCGCTGAGAAGCTTTTATAGTTTAATTTGAAAGAATATTTAAATATTATTTTCTCTAAAATTATTGATTACAAAAACATTTTTCCTCACATTTTCTTAAAACTGTCTTAGTTTCAAAAAAAAAAAAAATTTATAAATTCTAAAATTATATTGACTAAATTAATTTTTACTAAATTTATTATTAAAAATTAAGTTAGCAAATCTTAATTAAATATTTAAAAATAAAGAAACAAATATTTTAGGAATTAACCTTATTTAATATAAAATTTTGAATAAATGACTCTAAGCAACCTAACCCAAAAAAATTTATGATTAGGTTGGAATGGTTTGATTGAGTTTATTATTTATTAATGATGGAACAGATTATAGGAGCTTGGGCGTATGCTAGGGACGGATTATCATGTTGATCGCACGTATGCTAAGGACAGATTTCCACACCCTTACAAAAAAAATGTTTCGTTCTCCTCTCCAATCAATGTGGGATCTCACGGATAAATAACCTATTTTATTTGGGAAGGATGTAAGTTTTGAGAGTAAGCAAGTTGTAGGATTACAAGAAGTGAGGTCCAAAAATGGTTTTATTATATACAATGAGAGAGAGAGGGAGAGTAGAAGAGAATGCACAAAGTGATATCAAACTTGGTAGATCATCCCCACCTCTAAAGTAGAAGCATGAGGCACACTCCAAGCATAGCTTGGCCCTCTCGAGTTCCTTCTCAAGAAATCATACCCATAATTTATCACCACTTTCTTAACCCAACCTGACCCCCTCTTTGCCTTCACATATGAATGTCCCATTATGAATGCCATCCCAGCCTCTCTTGCCTCCATCAGCTCTTCCAGCTCCCTCCTTGCCTCCACACCCATTTCTGGGCTCTCTGGTAGGTGAAACCTCACTCTTTTCCTCACTTTTTTGGGTGATTTTATCTCTCTCACCTCTGATGTTTCTGCTCTTTCCCCTTCATCTTCACACATTCTTACTCCATCGACATGCGTTGACGATGTCCCGACCACTGTCATTCTCTCGTTCTCTTCTACGTCCTCTAGTTTCACACTGCTTTCGGCCTTCTCGGACCTGATGAACTCTGCAATGCTGCATACGAGGTCTTTTTCAAACTCCATGCCGTCCTTGTGGATGTCGCAGTACCCATATCGTGCTATGCATCGGTATAGACGGTATTCTTTTGGCCCGACTCTTCCTACTAGGAATCTCTCTCCTGGTCTCACGTGTGGGACTGGGACGGATTTTATGCAGAGGAAGACTAGGACTTGGTGGAAGGCAGGGAGGTTTGTTACGAAGTGGGAGAAGATGGCTGGGATTCCTGTGACGAGCTCCGTGTATATGAGGCCTATCCCGCGTACTCGTACTATGCCTAAACTGGGACCTAGGCCTAGGAGCCAGTTGATTGAGACTTTGTTTTGAACATCAAACTCGTATTTTTTGCGTGTCCCGTAATGCCATACATACATGACTAGTAGGAAGATGAACGAGAGCGCGATGGGAACCCACGCCCCTTCTCGAAACTTGATGAGAGATGCCGAGAAGTAGAGTGATTCAATGGACCCGAAAAAGAGTATGAAGACAATGGCAAAGAGAAAGCTTTTATGCCAGCACAAGATGATGACTACAGACATTAGGCAGGTTGTCACCAGCATAACAGTTATCACTGCCAAACCTGTTAGTAAAAACCACACGAAGATCAGTTCGTGACGATAATCAGCCTAGTCGAAACGTAGAAGTTTGGATTTTGCAGGAGACATACGCTCTAGATTAGTATATTGACTATTCCCAGTAGATTACCTGATGCATTCCCCATGCGTTTCGTGTCTCGGAAGCCACCTGTAATAGCTAAGCATAAGAGCATCAAAGTCCAGTTGATCTCCGGTATATAAATCTGACCGTGAATTTTCGAGGACGTATGAACGATTTTGACCCTCGGGAAGCAACCCAATGCCGAGCACTGTTTTATTATCGAAAAAGTCCCAGTAATGACAGCTTGACTTCCTACGACCGCAGCTAAAATGGCGATCACAAGAACAGGCCATCTTATTTTCTCTGAAACATAAGATTACACAGTTAGAGCTCTGTCGACATTCATATATGTTCACTTGTCTATGCTGCACCAAATTTGTACACCTACCAGGAACCGACACGTAGAATCCGATTCGATAGTTACTTTCCTCGCCGTGATGTTGAGAAAGATAAGCAGCTTGTCCCATGTATGCCAGTACCAAAGCTGGATAAACCACAAAAGAGAAAGCAATCTGCAGTAGACAGCTTTCTGTTATAAAGATTTGAGTCGGAGCAGATAATTTTAAACACGACAAAGATTTGAGTCGGAGCAAAATGATCGTAAGCTCATTGCTACATTTCTACAACCATTTTCATAGTCGAAATTACGAAAAGTAGCATGCATATGCAAAGTTGAAAAAATGACCTTGATAGATAGCTGCGAGAAGTGCCCGAGATCAGCAAACATTGCTTCCGAACCTGAATATCGAACAGGCAGCTTCAGATAACGAAGGACAAAGAGAAGAAAAAACGCTGCGGATCGAGCCATTCTCATTAACCATTACCTGTCATACATAACAGGATCCCACCAAGGGACATCCAACCTCCCCTTTGGGTCTTCTTCAGAAACTTGTACATATAATATGGGGAGAGTGCTTTGTAAACATGAGGATTCCAGTGGAAGATATTGTACAGCCCTATGGCACTGATACACAGGAGCCACGTAATTACGACCGGTGCAAACAGAAACCCGACTCGATGGGTTCCATAATGTTGAATTGCAAACAGTATTACCAATATGATGCAAGCAACCGGGACTTCGACATCTGCAGAAGCATTAAACTATTAAGACTTTCATGTTTTACTCTATTGGCATGTAGAGTGAATAGGTCCCTCAATAACAAAAGGAGACCCCACAACGTCGAGGATCAGAGTCGAAGCAGACGGTAAGTAATGCAACCAAATAGTTTGTCAAGGAAAATTTGGTAATTATTCACCGTAAGCAGACAGCATGTAAGAGCCCAAGCCCACCACTACCAGCTTCCTCTCAAGGTTTTAAAATGCGTCTGCTGGGGAGAGGTTTCCACACCCTTATAAAGAATGTTTCCTTCCCCCTCTCCAACCGATGTAGGATCTCACAATCCACCCCCCTTCAGAACCCAGCGTCCTCGCTGACACTCGCTCCTCTCTCAAATCGACGTGGGATCTCACACAGCAGCAACTCACAAACAGAAAATAAAGGTTTACTAGTACAAGTTACAAGGACCCATCAACAATAATGAATGATTGATAAAAACCCGGTACCAGAAAGATGAAACCTCCCAGTTAGCATTACTACGATAACGAAAGAGTTCGTAGAAGTCGGGTGATATGGATACTTCAATGGTGACTTAGAAGGTAAATGATTTGACCAAAGAGATGAATCCTATAGCAGCAAGCCAAATAACATTTAAAAAGTTCAAGAACTTTCAGCAAAAGTATTAATTTAGCATCTCTTTTCTTTTCCTTTTCTGTTCTTCTTTTCTTCACATGATAGCGATTTGACTATGATTGGAACTGAGGTGTTTGTAACTCAATCATATATGCAGAGACCCACAATAATTTGTGTAATTATTAAACTATTCCAATTCTTTGCATTACAATAATAAACAATTATAACAAAAGCTCCTCAGATTTGTACAGCTAAAGAAGGAAACACTTGCAGTTTTTCAGAAGAATGTTCATAAAACCAGAAGAAACCATCTGGGTTTATCAATTTTTCCATGAAGATTCAAGTGAAAAGAGTAGCAGAGAAGCTTACAGCGATGGTGTTCTTTAGCCATGGAAAGTTCCAGCCCAGAAACAGCAGAGAAAACTGCCATGAAAGACCAAAAACAAGCAAGTTTCATCAATTCAAACACTAAAATCATATAAAGTTTGAACAAAAACAGAACAAGATTAAGAATCTACAGTACCAGAAATTGCAGGTGTAAGAACGCCATCTCCAATCACCATGCAAGCGCCAATCAAAGCAAGAACAAGCAAAACCCTCTGCAACACTCTGTGCTTCTCTAATGTCGATTTCAATCTCGACCCACAAGTGTTCTTGCTGATTAAATCCACCCCATCTTTTGTATATTCCGAAAGGTCCTCATCTGCAAGTTGGCAATTGGGCAAGGAGCTAACTCGGGCATGGCGGCAGAGCAATGAGTACAAAGCGAAAGTTCCCCCTTCGCCATTATCATCAGCTCGAAGCACAATAAAGACGTATTTAATCAAAGGAATGAGCGTGAGAGTCCAGAAGATAAAAGAAAGAACTCCATAAATCTCCTCGTTGGTTTCAGAGTGTTTTATATCTTCAGCAAAAGTGCTTTTGTAAACATACAAAGGGGAAGTGCTCAAATCGCCATAAACAACCCCCAAGCTTTGATAAGCCAAAGTTAAAACAGCTCTCCATGAATTTTTCTGCAACAAAAACGATTAAAATCAACAAAACAAAGAAAAAAAAGAAGGAGAAGAGGAATCAAATTAGCCCGCCATTTGCAGTACCTTGATTGGGTGACCCCCAATAGCACTCTCCAGATCCATCAATGGCTATCTCAGAGCTTGAAAACACTCGTTACCCATTAAAATTAAAGCGAAATAAAGACGACCCAGATGACTAAACGCCCTCACCGTTTCGCCAAATTCAAAATAAAACCAAACTAGTATAGTGTCTTCAATGGCGGGCCCACCAATGCAGAGGGGGTACGAACTTAGCAAGAAGAAAAACCCTGAAAAACGATGAACAAACAACACAAAAAAGAATGAAAGAAGAACAAGTAGTGAACAGACGAACCCAGAAATGGAGAGGAAATTAGAGATATTTTGATATATTGGGTTGGTTCATAGGATTCTGATTTTGTGAGAAAACTGTTGAAGAACAATTAAAGAGCAATTGAGTGGCGAAAGTGCTCGGCTCAACAAACACGCACGATTGAAAAAGTTCAAACGCACCAACAAACAAAAAAAAAAACTGACCTCATCAAAGCAATTTCTTCACCACTGATGAGTAGGAAGAGGCTGCATTTAAGGGGGATAAAATAAACCAAACAAACGTCTGAATCATGGTGAAGGTTCTTCTTAATGGATCAAAATCAAACCCAAATCCTGTTTTTTAATAATTTTCTTTTTTTCTATATGATTTTTATACAATCTGCAGATAAGACACCGTTGATCCTACTTCCACCTAATTTGTAGCTGCTGTTCTTTAAAAAGGAATTGTTTTTTTCAAGAAAAAAATTCTTTGCTTCATATGCAAAGAAAACAAAAGACTTCAATAATTTTGAATTAAAAGGAAATGGACTTATTTTTTAAATTCTTATTATTAATTTCCAATATTAAAATAAAAGAGTATTATTATTATTTAAAAATAAATAAGGCAAAAGATGGTTTTTTTAGAGCTAAAAGAGGTGTGTAGAGAGATATATGAAGGCTTATTATAAAATTAATAATTTTAAGAATAATTATAATTATGGTAAAAATGTAACAACATATCTCAAATGGTAACTACCCACTATAGTTGGTTAATATTTATCAACTCAATGATAGAAATTAACTATTATTACCGCATCAGTAAAAAATATATATTTAAATTAAATTTCACGGAGCAACAAATAATTATTTATTTATTAGAGTGGGTGAGATTTGAAATAAATGCATTTCTAACTTTGCATATATTGATGGGAAAATAATTTTGTTTGACTATTATTTTCTTTAACTTTACATCTCTTTCAAAAAACAAAAAAAAACTCTTTTTTTTATTTATCAATTTTCACTTTTTTATTAAAAAATGTTAAATCCGAACTTAATTCTTTTAAAATTTTAAATTTATATCTAATAAACCTTTTTTAACCTATTTAATCTATTTTTAAATTCATAAATATTTATTTCCGTTAAAGTTAGAAAAATAAATGGAGATGGCCCATAGCATTATGTTTTTCAATAAAATGTGACATGGCAATTTATTATTATTATAATTAGGTGGCATCCTAGTCAACCTTTTTGTCAGATATGTCAGAGTTTGGGAAAAAGAGGGAAAATGTTCATCAAGTAATGTAAATCAATATGCTATTAACCCAACTTGTGTTTGGCCATTTAAATTCACATTAAATTTACTCAATTATTTATCCTAATCATCTTTTTTTTTCTTCTAAATACATTCTCTAATTGTGATCATTTATGCCATTTTTAAAATATATATTTACGTATATAAATAATGTTTATTCGTCACAATTTTTTTACTAAATAATTTAATTAGGAAATTAAATTAATACAATAATGAGTATAGCTTTTGAAAAAGTACCAAACGTGACGAAATACAAATTGAGCCTTAACATGTGGTATCAATGAAGCTTTTTATTGAAAATCTGGAAAAAATCAATCCAAACCATTTATTTAAACGTCAATGGATGAAACCTACCGATAGAGAGACAAGAGACGGTCATCTCAAGACACAACATAACCTACAAACAACACTGGCGAGATCTAGGCAACCTGAATGGGATTCAGAGGATTCATAGTACCACAACCACACATGCTTCATATTCGTCATTTTAGCTGCAACGGAAATAAATGTAACTGATTTAACTCGACACAATCTAATGAATGCGTTGTTAGATCTCTGCTCTAGAAAGCTATAGAAACAACAACAAAGCCAATTTGATTCAGGACTTTCCTTTGACTATTTCTTTCACGACGAGAGTCGAGAGAACTGCACACGCATATGCATATGTCGAAGTAGTAAATAATGATAATAATTAAAATTTTATTTACTAAACTATATTGTATTGAAAGATTTATTAGGTAAAATTGATTAATTAATTGTGTAAAGAAGGCGTGTGAATATTAAATTGGAACATTTTTGTCGGCTTTCAATCTTGAATTGATAAGTGAACTAATCAATGCCATGGAATATTCTTTTTTTAAAAATTGAACACTCTTTTGTAGCTTTAGGAAGGTTCTTTTAGATTATTTTATTTATTTTTTATTTTTACATAATGGTACGAGAATTTGAACTTCTAATCTTTTAGTGGAAAAAATATATCTTAACAAATCGAATTAAACTCGTGTTTTAGCCATAAGTGATATGAAGTTTTATCTCAACGAATTAATTTTTTCAACAAAAAATAAATAAATAAAGTTGTTAATTACGTTAAAATTATGGCTCGTATCAAATAATATTCTAAATAGTTTTTTACAAAAGACTCAATTTTTATAACGCAGAAAAAGAAATGAGAATAAGAATTCGATGCTTAGGGCAATATGGTAGGATGAGTCATTTTGAATATCATCGGCTTATATTTATCTCGTACATTTTGAATTAGATGCTTAGACTTATTTATACCAAATCTCGACTTAGTAAATAAATACATCAATTAACACGTCATACGTTACATATTTTAAAAAATTAATGGCGAAGAAATTAGGTAATTGTAATTTAAACTCATCAAACTTGTGTTTGTGTGTTAGGTCGAGTCGGAATTGGACATTTTTTATAGACCCAATCCAATTGTTGGAGTTGTAAATTATTTTTTTAACCGTAACAATAGTTGTTAAATAATAAACTCAATCCAACTTAACCATTCAATGGAGAGAACTCGTAAACTAACTAAATCCAAAAAATTTCGAACTCAACCCAACCCAACCGGGTTGGGTGATCGAGTTTTCTAGGTAGTCATGTTTTTTTTATGTCCCTACGTGCCATTTGAACAAAATGAGAAAAAATATGAATAATTCAAATTCACATGAAACACGTTACCATCGTCAGTGGGTCTCAATAGTGACCAGCAATAAAATGACTTCAAATTTAAGATACCCATGGAGTAAACGTGAGACTCAAAATTTAAAAGAATAAAAAAGCTCATATACCCTTATCTAAAACAACGCTATCCACTCACAAAAATATGCACATACATGATGATGGTGCTCTTACTAGTAAACTAATTTCTTTGATTCTATAAAATAATGTTGGATACGATTCTCCTCGAATATGTTAAATATCAATTTTCAACTCATTTAGAACTTGTTCGAGTAAAGAAAACGAATTATTGTATTAGAAAACTCGTTGTTGCTTAATGTTTTATTTTATAATGAGATGGAAAAGTGAGAAAGATAAGCTCAAAATGAAAAGAAGAGGCTAATAAAAATTTTAAGAAAGGAAGAGATTGGAAGTGACATTTGTGTCCAAAAAAGAAGGATAGAGATAAGAAAACTAGAAGATGCCAATGGGAGATAGTGAAATAACCCTTTTGTCTCTTATATAACGTTGTATTGAGAGATTTTGATAAGTTGTAGACGATTGAACATACACATAGGGTAGCGTGTGTGGCCGAACGAATGTGGATTCCGTACAAGTTGTGTACGGTTGGCAAAGACAAATCTCGCCTAAAGTCTGACGAACCCACTTGAGTTTTCCTTAAAACTTGTTTATGAGCGTGTGAAGATCATGACGTCGCACGGTTGAAAATGTATGACTGTGACACACTGTTAGTATTCTCTTCTTAATCTTCTACAATGTTTCATTGGTAATTTGAACCAATTCAAATCTCAATAGTCGATGTTATCTCGCTTCATCTCAAAATACAGGAGGTCGACATGTGCATGTGTATCAAGCCATAATTACCCAAATCTCAAACGGGATTGGACATCATATAACTCTTTAATTGACCTAAAAATCTGGCATAATCAAAGCTTCAACACCATTCAAAGCTATCTGCAAAAACATGTGCCCAAACCCTTTCTACATTCAAATTAAATCTATTGGAATTGGAAATGGAATTGAAATTTAGATCTAGAATGAATGAGATGCCCTTTATATATATATATATATATATTTATTTATTTTCTTCTTGCTGAGGCAATATAATGTATTATTGTGGGTTGACTTTGAGCTTTCTGCAATAATGGCTGTTTTTAATTTAAAATAAAAGTTTATTAAATTATATTTATTTTATGGGTTCTCATGAACCTTAATTTGTTCAAGCACAACCCATGTCAATTTAGGTGAAAGTGGAACCCACATTTTGACCATTGATTTTACCATAATAAAAAAATAAATAAATAAATAAATTCCCATGATTTTGGCTTTATAATGTATGCCTTTTTCAAACGCATTATTAAAATAAACATGATTCAAAATAATATTAAAAAAAAAAAAAGTTAAGAGGAAAAAAAATGGGCGATCTTCATTCTTGATTTTTTTTTTCAATTTACATTAATTACATTTAAAGACATTTAAAGACGCGTGTGAAAGTTAGTATAACTTGATTCAATTATAAAAATTTAATTCATTTTAATTGATATGACCTCTAAAATTTAGAGATATAAATTGATTTTTTAGGAACCGGAGATTTTTAGAGACAATTGTTCAACTGTGAATTGAACCGTTGAAGCTTAAATTATTATGTTTTTTTTATGTAATATTAAAAAAAAATTATGTTCGAGTTGGCCATTATGTTAATTGTAGCAAGTTTGAGTACTGTAAAAATGAGACAACGAGAATAAAAAAATATATTATTTTCTGAATACGGAAAGAAATTAGATATATATAATAATTAGTTAATATCAATTACGAGCTGATAGATAATAATAATAGATAATTGCAACTCATATTCACAAACTAAATCCTGGGCACAATGATCACAACAAAGTTGAATTTTGTGGCATAACATCATCCACACATTCACACTTTTTCTTGAAAACAAATAGCATTAAATGTTGTTTACAAAGAACCAAGATATTCAATATCGCTAACATTAACATGACTCAATTGCTAGAAGATGTTAAAAGCGATGATTGGTGAAGCTACTCTACGAACCATCTATCGCATAGGGGATTGTCACCGAGTTGTAGGGCTACCCTTGCACCCCTCACCAATGGACCCACTAAACTTTGGACATTGGCCATCGATTCCTCGCCTAGGTTCCTCGAATCTAGACCCTCTCGCCCAACCAACCCGAGAGATCGAGATCATCATCCCCAACTTAGTCTTCTCATAGCTACAATTTTGTTCAAGCAAAACCCATATCAATTTAATGTGAAATGGAATCCATATTTAAGCAAACAAAATTTTAAAAAAAAATGGTCATATTTCAGGATGAGGGTGTAAATGGTGGCAATAGGTCCGACTTGTAGACGAAAGATCGTTGGGTTGGGCCAAGAGTTGTAGTATTGGGCTGGTCCATAAAATTTAAAAGTTGTTAATGTGGGCTCTTGTTGGGCTTTCCATTTTACTATTTTATCCCCAAGCCCTTCAAATAGCTCTTACAGAGGTCTTGTCTCTAAAAATATTATAAATTGAACATAATTATGGAAATACCCTTAATATTTAAATTTTATAAGAATTTACTCATCAATTTGATTTAAAATTAAATAAAATATATAATAAAGCTCTAAACTTTCAATTTAATATTTAGCTAGTAAATCTACGTGAAATCACAAAATTAAAAATTTTAAAACTTGTTTGTTACACAATTGAAAGTTTAAAAATATGTTAGACATGTTTTAAGATCAAGAGTGTAACAGCTCAGATCTACGGCTAGTAGATATTGTCTATTTTGGCCTGTTACATATCGTCGTCAACCTTACGGTTTTAAAACGCGTATGCTAAGAAGAGGTTTCCACACCCTTCTAAGGAATGTTTCGTTCCCTCTCCAACCAATTTGGAATCTCATAATCCACCTCTCTTGGGAGTCCAGCATCCTAGTCCACCGTTAGCATATATTGTCTATTTTGGCTCGTTACATATCGTCGTCAACTTCACTGTTTTAATACGTGTCTGCTAGGGAGAGGTTTTCACACTCTTATAAGGAATGTTTTATTTGCCTCTTCGACTGACGTCGGGGTCTCACAAAGAGCTCAATAAATACAAAATTTTAAAAATTAGAAACATAATTCAATATAGATTAATTTTTAAATAAATTTTAAAAAAATTGGCACATGGGTAGGTGGGACTCACCAATATGAAACTTGCAGGAGATTTCCTCTCATCTTCAACAGTGAACATTTAAAGATGAGAGAGAGAGAGAGGTTAGAACACCAATATTGACTTGGCAAGAAGGCAATAACAAGAAAGAAGACCATCAATGACAGAGTTGAAACACTTTTGTGCTTCTTAAAATCATGAGAAGATGAACACTTCCAGAAGAAAAAATTGAAGATCCAAGAAATGGAAAGCCACCAGATTCTGTCAAAACCCAAACTGGGCTTCTCTGCTTCATTCAGAGAAGCCTTCAAAATCCTCTTTAATCATCCAAACTTCATCTCTCTCGTCCTCATCTTCTCCTTCCCCCTCTTCGCCTCCCTCCTCGCCCACCACATTCTCCTTCACCCAACCTTCATTCAACTCCTCAAACTTCTCTCAGAAGAAAATCCATTTGCTCCATCTCAAAGGTACATCATCAGGTGTCAATTAGGTGACAGCACAGCCTGCTTCTCGCAGCGCTCCTCTGATGACAACAACTTCAAAGCAACTCTCTCCCACAGGTTTCTAATATCAACTCTCATCTCTTCAGCACTCATCTTCTTCCTAGACCTTCTCTCCACAATCTCAACAGTATCTATATCAGCAGCAATATATGGAGGAAACTCCCAAATGGGTTTCAAACAGATGCTAGTTGAAGTCAGAAAGCTAGTGGCTCTAAGACTAAGAGGCTCATTGACAACATCTCTGTATGCTCTTTTATTTGCTTCACTAACTCTATTGGGTTTAATCGCTTTGTCAACAAACATGTTTTTGATGCCAAAAAGCTCATTTATCTTTGGGACAATCTTTGTATTTTTGTTGACAAAATTCATAGAGTGGAGTGCTATTTGGAACATGGGAATTGTTATCTCAATCTTGGATAAGAACCATGGCTACATAGCAATTGGAGTGGCTGCATATCTAAGCAGAGGCAGCAGGAAGTTAGGGCTAAGTTTGATGCTGGCTTTCTTTGCTTTGAAGGTGGCTCTTGGACTGCCATGTCTCTATGCTTTGTGGAATCAGGGGAGTTGTGGGGCATTGGGGAATGTGGTGTCCGTGAGTTTGAAGTGTGTGGGGGATATTGTAATGTGGGTTGTTCTTATGCTTTATTTCTATGACTGTAAGAGGCAGTTTCTGGAGAAGAAGATCGATTTGGAGAATAATGGTAAAGCCATTGAAGCTACTCAACAATAAATTGCTAGATGTTTACCTTCTCAGTCCGCCATGGAAGCCTGCAAATTGGAGGCATGAAGCTCTGTTCCTCCCTTTGAGTTGTAGAAGAAAGAGAGCCTCCTTCCTGCAATTGTACAAGAAGATAAACATTGGGATGTAATTAGTTTATAATAAGGATTGATTCAATTGCAAAGAATCGTTGTAATTTTGAGTAAATTCAATCTAACCCTTTATCGAAACGTCCTAATTTTAGCCAACTTTCAGAGAAAACCGCCATGGCCACGTATCGATGTTCTTGGCTATTGCACGTCCAAATGGCCTCTCCTCGATTTTCGCTTGCACCAACCCAATTACATCCTCATTTCCTCCTAAATTTCTCATTTCTTTCTTCTTCTTCCGATCTCCATCAACCCTCAATCTCTGTCTGTCGCTCTCTCTTTCTCTCTAACACACATTTCTCGCCGGGGAACTCAAAAAAACCCCGGAATCCGCCATGGAAGATGAATAGAATCATCCAGTCGCCGGCGTCCACGTTCCGCCCCTTTCGGCGATACCTTGAAGGCTCGTCCACCGATAAGACTACCGGCGTGGCGACCGCCACGGACGAACACCCTAATTACATCCTCCTCCGATACCAAATCCTCGATCCTGACAGCGACATTGTCGCGCAATGGAATCGCTTGTTTCTAGTGACATGCCTGATTGCGCTATTCATCGATCCGATGTATTTCTACACGTCGTCTGTGGGGGGACCTGCCTGCCTGACATCGGAGGTGAGTCTGGGAGTGGTGATCACGTTCTTCAGAACGGTGATGGATCTGTTCTTCTTGCTGCACATGGTGCTCAAGTTTCGAACCGCGTATGTGGCTCCGAGCTCTAGGGTTTTTGGAAGGGGAGAGCTGGTTATGGATGCCAGAGCCATTGCTAAGCGCTATTTGAAATCTGATTTTGTGATTGATCTCGCCGCCACTCTCCCCCTCCCACAAGTATGCTCCAATTAATTTCTCTCTAATCATTAACCATCCTTGAATTCCATGAAGAACAACACCTTAAAATTCAAAGAATTAAAGAACATTCAAAGTTCCTTACTCTATTATGATTTTGATGTTGTATCAGATAGTGATGTGGTTGGTGATTCCAGCAACAAGACATTCAAGGGTGGATCATGCCAATAACACAATCGCTCTCCTTGTTCTTCTCCAATACGTTCCAAGGCTGTTCCTCATCTTCCCTCTCAACCAACGCATCATCAAAACCACTGGCGTTGTTGCCAAAACTGCCTGGGCTGGTGCCGCCTATAATCTCATCCTCTACATGCTCGCCAGTCATGTAACAACACCATATCCTGTCTCTCTACGTTCATATTTACGTCATCTCGGTTAAACTCTCGTTATGTTACTTGTTTTTTCATTTAGTCTTTAAGCTCTTGATTATGCTTATGTTCTATTTGGTCGTTGATATTGTCAATGTCGTCAATGGACGACTGTCTTAGCATGCTCTTTCGAGAAATTTTGATTGAGATAGTGTAATGTGGTAGATAGTCGAGCAAAGTATTGTTATTTCCGTTTTAGCAATAGGAATGAAATGGAAACTTAGGTTATTTGGGTTCAACAACATGAAGGAGAGGATTTGAACCTTTAACCTTATAATCGATAGAGTATATGTCCTAACCAGTTAAGCTATGGTCCTTTTACCTTATAATCAAGAGTATATGTCCTAACCAGTTAAGCTATGGTCCTTTAACCTTATAATCAAGAGTATATATCCTAACCAGTTAAGCTATGGTCCTTTTAACCTTATAATCAAGAGTATATGTCCTAACCAATTGAGCTGTGAGTTCCCCCATCGGTTGGAGTGGAGAACAAAACACTCTTTGTAAGGGTGTGGAAATCTCTCCCTAGGAGACACGTTTTAAAAACCTTGAGAGGAATCCCGAAAGGGAAAGTCCAAAGAGGACAAGCTTAGGCTGTTACATGAGCTATGGTCCTTTAACCTTATGATCGAAAGTATATGTCTTAACCAGTTGAGCTATGATCGGATTGGTAACGATGTCTATGTAAAATGTAACAAATTTGATAGATAACGTTAGTAAAGTGTGTGTATTGGTACTTGTATTACAGGTGTTGGGATCTACATGGTATTTGTTGTCCATAGGGAGACAGTTCGCATGCTGGAAATCAGAGTGTGCAAAGGAAAATGCGTCCAAAGTTCTAACATGTCTTCCCATCTTCTTGGATTGCAACAGTTTGAATAACGCTGACAGACAATATTGGCTCAATGTCACTCATGTTACTTCCAAATGCGATCCAAGGAATGAAAACATTAGGTTCAAGTTTGGAATGTTCTCTGATGCTTTCACCAATGATGTTGCCTCCTCCCATTTCATTGCTAAGTACTTTTATTGTCTTTGGTGGGGCCTCAGAAATTTAAGGTATCCATCTCGATTTTGCTTCTAAATACGTTACATGTGACTTAGTTGTCTTCAAATCTATTGAAGCGTTGATAAAAGGTTAAACTTTTTGTTACCCATCGGTTTGCGCTTTTCGATTCAGTGGACCAAGTTATTGGGTTCAATGGCCTATTTTCAAGCTTAAGTTCTTGAGTTCGGGGTTGATTTAATACGGTATCATAGTACGAGATCCTCTATTTGAACTCCTATAGTACTGTGTTTGGATCTTTACCGAATTTGTGGTCGATGGTGATTTAATGAAATTTATAACCTCTAAGTTTGGCCATGGTCTTACAAACATCATCCTTTTGAATGCTAATGTTTGTTTATTTACAGTTCTTACGGACAAACTTTGGACACAACAACTTACCTTGGCGAGACATTATTTTGCATATCAACGTGCATAATTGGGTTGATACTATTTTCACAACTCATTGGCAACATGCAGGTTTTGACCATTTTTCTTCTTTTTAACACAAATTTTTGGTGGATGTTTTTAAGACATGTTTTGATCTAACTCGCTTCTGTTTCCCCTCCTCCCATTTTGAAGACATATTTGCAATCAATGACAGTAAGACTCGAAGAATGGAGGATAAAGAGAAGGGACACTGAAGAATGGATGCGACGACGCCAATTACCACCAGATTTGCAAGAACGAGTTCGACGATTCGTTCAATATAAATGGCAGGCCACAAGAGGAGTTAATGAAGAATCCATATTGCGTTCGTTGCCCATTGACCTTCGTCGTGAGATTCAACAACATTTGTGTTTGTCGCTCGTTCGTCGTGTGTGTATTCGATTCTAAGCTCGTTTTCATGATACTTGTGTCATTATATTTCTGTCCAACTCAAATGTTATGATTTTCTAGGTTCCTTTCTTCTCACAAATGGATGATCAACTTCTTGATGCCATATGTGAGCGCCTCGTCTCGTCCTTGTGTACCCAAGGAACGTATATCGTGCGAGAAGATGACCCAGTTAACGAAATGTTGTTTATTATAAGAGGACAACTAGAGAGCTCCACAACAAATGGCGGTCGTTCTGGCTTTTTCAACTCGATCACACTAAAACCAGGTGATTTTTGTGGTGAAGAACTATTGACATGGGCTTTGATGCCAAGTTCCAGTTTGAATATGCCTTCTTCTACTCGAACCGTCCGAGCGCGTACAGAAGTTGAAGCCTTCGCCCTTCGAGCTGAGGATCTCAAGTTCGTCGCCGGACAATTCAAACGCCTGCATAGCAAGAAACTACAACATGCCTTTAGATACTATTCCCATCAATGGAGGACCTGGGGTGCTTGCTTAATTCAAGTAGCTTGGAGGAGGCTTCAGAAGAGAAAATTGGCAAAGAAATCAGCATTCAGAGACAGCTTAAGCTATATAGATTCAATACAACAAGATATCGAATACGACGTCGAGCTAGCAGAAGAAAACTACGACGACGACAGTGATGAGGACATGTCTACTCCAGACTACATGAACAAAACTCAGCATCTAGGTGCTACACTTTTGGCTTCAAAGTTTGCTGCCAATACTAGAAAAGGAGTTCATCTAAAAGCCCAAAAATCCAAAGCTTCTAGTTTGAAAATGCCAAAGTTGTTTAAACCAGATGAACCTGATTTTTCTATGGATGGATGAAATGTTTACTTCTTCCCTTAAACTAAACTCAAAGAGAAATCTTAACACAATAGTTAGAAAAGATAATTAACAGAAGTCCATGTAAAGATACTTGTAGATTACCAGTGCTAATTACATTACGGTTTTCGTTTTTTATTCTTGAAATTTATGTTTGTTTTCTCATCATACAATATACTATGTTCGTTACAAACGGCTCGAGGGAGAGAGCTGGAGCTATGGAATCCAATCAAGCACAAAACAATGAACTGATATCAATATACCCATAGGGAAAAAAATGAAGTATAGGCATAGAACTGATATCAAAACAATGAACTGATATCAATTTTTGTATTGATAATATTCACACCAGGATCTGAAAGAATATTGCAGTAACTATAAGGTATAGGCCAAAAAAATAGCAAAAACTACACACTTCAACCGTATTCGAGTACCTCGAAAGTTTTCAAAGAATTTACACGACAGGCAAACCAAAAGGAAGGGAAAGAACAATAGCTATCATGGACTATACGCTAGCCGTTCTAAAGCTCCTCACATGGCTAGAGATTCAAGAACATGGGGGGGGGGTACACACATTGAAGTTTCAATATTATCATCATTACTAAGCATCAAGAGCTCGAGACAATACCTTCCCGAGAAACGTTCGTGACACGAAGGACAGCTTGTGCACTTAAAGGGGAGAGCTTTGATTGACAAAAGTCTTCCCAAGAGACCTTCTCTGGGTCTTCAGGCATCGTTGTTGGGAGGTCGGGAAACTTTTCATATACAGATTGCAACTCCAGAAGGAGCATTCGAGCAGCCTCCCTCGACTCGGGAAGCTGGTCACTGAGCTGGGATGCTGCTGTTTGAATCAATTTGTCGATCCCAAATGCTCTTATCCCTTCAACACCCTATCAACAAATATTTGTTAAACATGTAAACAGATATATGATGCTACCATGAAATTCCTTTCTTATAAGATGGTACACAGCCACAGAGCAGATAAAATGATCAAAGAATTTCAAATGAAGATGCAAAATCCTCACCAGTCGTGGGACACTTCGACAAAAGCACGTTGAAGCCTTGGCTCGAATTCTCGGATTTCGGTGCTTAAGATATGGTTCCAATTTTGGTAGCAATAATTCTGGGGAAAACGATGTAGTCATTGCTACCAGAGCTTTCTCAGCCGCTTCACACACGAAACGTTTGTCTTGAGAAGACTTCAGAAGAAGCTGCAACAGCTGCACTCCATTGCATACACAGCTCAGAAAAGAAATCACCATTGAAGAAAAAGGAAACTGTACAAAAAAGTTAAACTCAAACAGTGCAAGATAAAGTTACCATGGGGTCCAATGATTCAATCATTTTGTCATTATAAGCATTGAAAATGTCTGCAGATGTCATAAGTGCAGTTTTGCAGACAGCACTTCGAGGATTTTTCATTGATTTCACCAAAAGTGATATCACATCTCCCCTGTCACAAAATTATATTGCCTAAGATGAGCCATAAAAGAAAGTAACTCCAATGAAAGTTAATACAAATAAGAAAAAACACCCAAATCAATCGAGTCACAGACGACTTACAGCATATCAAGCATGTCTTCCCTGTGATATATTGCTAGCCGTCTCGTATTGTTCAGTGCTTCACAAACCAAAACCCAATCTTTTGAGCTTAATCCAGCTACGAGCGTCTGAAATTTTAAAACGAAGTAAAGACGTTATCCATGTTCGCCATTTCACAAAACTGAGCGTGAGCATCAATGACAATCAACAACAACTGTTAAAAGTGTAGTTAGCTGACAAATCTAGTAATATTAATACCTTAAGGCTCGATGAAACATCGTCTAGATCGGTCAAATTCTCAGCTTCGATATATTCTACTTCCGAACTACCAACCTCAGCACCAGGATTACTGCTTTCACCATTTACTTGAGGTCTTTTCAACTCTTCAACATTCCCATTAGCAGTCACTAGACCTTGTTTACTAAGATCCCCTTTACAAGGGCTTTCATTGCTCCCTTCCAGTCCAGGCACTGTGTTAAGTGCTTTAAGAGCTTTCTCTGACATGACTGTTAAGAATGTACAAACCAGAAGAGAAATCAATAGAGGAAAAAGGAAAACTGTATGAAATCCCCATTTTATGAAAGATCAATGAGAAGCCTGCATACAATAGCCCTTATTGTTCTAATATATTAGTTATTTCCGAACACGAATCTTCGTCCATATTTTCGAGTTCATCCCAAAACATTTGACACTTCAAATCTTTGATCTCAATGACCTCTTCTACAGTCTAAAATATTAACATTTTCATCAGCTAGAGCCTAAACAAATTCTGTAACACGAACCCAAAAAACATAAGCATATCCTTGGAAGATCAAACGTGAAACTCCCTATTTTGCAAGCTTCAACTTAAGAAAAATGTTAATTGGCCATCAAAGTCCTTCTAACATAGCAACTCCCAGACGCAATTGAGAGTGCCCGGGCCACACCCAGAAGATATCTCTCCTTGCCCACAAAACCTCTCTCAGGAATTACACTCACAACAATCCCCATCCCATCTCATTCACTCAAATCCATACAGATACAAACAAATATAATCGCAGCAATCGCCTTAGGAGAAAATCCAAGGACGAAGTAAGAACAAACCATATAGAAAATCAGCAACTCATCAAGTAGAACTAAAAACAAAGAAGATCCAGAACCCCAAAATCCAATAAATCCAGAAACCACAATTCAAAAGAGCAAGCCAGCAAAAGGGGGCAAGATCTAGCCCATAAACCCATTAAGAATCGCAATCATTACAGTACATAATTCAACTTCAAATCAGATTCAAGACCTAAAACTCGAAAACAAACGCAAACCCAGATGAAAAAAATAACAAATCAAGTAGTTTGAGAGGTACCCAGAGAAAGATGATGAAAAAGACGAAGTGGGTAATGGCGATCAGGAGAGGAAGTTGCTGCTACTGACACTGTGGAAATGGAGAAACCGGCGAGAGAGTAGCAGTGACGGAGAAATGGAAATGAGATGAAGAATAAACGATGGTTTGGCCGGCAGAGGGAGAGGGAGTACACGGGATGCGACCCCGCCTTCGCCCATGGAAATGAATTTACTGTTCTGTTCCTAAATTTCTGGATTCCGATCCTCTCCCTCCATTTCTCCCTAATTTTCTCACTCTGCCACTATTATTTTTCCTTATCCCTTCTTTTACAATATCCTGACATATCCAACATTAATTACCCACACCCACGCCATTAATATCACTCTCCATACATGCTACAGTAGCAAGGTACGAGAACCAAAATTTAAATGGCGACTTCCGATGAACCAGGACATCATTTTCATATTTTAACTTATTCTTGTTCACTTTTTCGAATATCCCTAAGTTCAAAAGAAATTAAAAGTTAATATCCGGTCATCTCTTTATCAATCAACAAGAAAATTTTGGTATAATTAAAAATAAATATCGCGTCCATTTCTTTATCAACCAGGACATCATTTTCATATTTTAACACTGCTTCTATTGACATTCAGCCTTTTGAGAAAATAAAAAATAAAAACATGAATGTATCAATGTAAATATTCGGTTCGTTGTTCCTACCACAATCATTATTTTAACATAATCGTGTCAATAGAATCTCTGTTTAAGGAGAGACTCAATGATGTATTTTGTGTATAGAATAGACTTGTTCACTCACAAGTTACGAGACTGCTCAAACAGAAACCTTAATTCTTACCTCGTTAATCTAAAAATAAGAGTTGGAATTTTGTTGATCATTCCAAGCTTCCATATTTTACTGTCCGTCATTGGGAGTGTTCAGATAACTTATATATGTAGGTTATTATTTTAATATTAATACATTATACTATATGGTTTTAATATAGATATATATATATATATAAATTCATAGATAATTATTATGTAACTTTCACTACTTAGTTCAATCAATATTCAATGTCGATTCTTAAGCGATCGTGACCACTACATGCTCTAAGAATGATCTTAATTTTTTTTTTTTTTTGATGAATTTCAATTTTTGTACTATATTTTTTTAAAAATTAAGCTCGGTACCACAAATTCAATGATCTCTTTTTTATTTTTATTCGACATGAAAAAAAAATTCTATTTAACCAAAAGTAATAACAAATAAAAGTATATTTTTTAAATCAGCAAGGCATTGGGTTTTTTGGGCCTCACTAGTTCAATGGGCCTTAGATGATTTTTCTCAACGGTTTTTTGGGCTCACTAGTTATATGGGCCTTAGATGATTTTTCTTAACAGTTTTTTGGGCCTCACTAGTTCAATGGGCCTTCGATGATTTTTCTTAACGGTCTTCTTGCCTGTGCCAATTTATAACCAAATGGATGAGAAACAAATAAATTTGCCACGTAAGCTAAACGTGTTACACTGAGGTATTTTTATCTTAAAGCTAAGAATTTTTAGAATATATATAGCATTTAATTAATTTAATTTTTTTTGTACTCTGTATATATTATTTCTTTTATTTTTGTCTTCATGAAACCGTATATTGATGTACAGTTCTATTCGGTCTTCACTTGACATCCATTTAACTTATATGCACAACACGTCAAAGGTGAAATCGCGAATCACGTAAGCAATCTATCCTAAATAACGGCCACAATCTATCTTAAATAACGGCTAATGATCGGTCAATAATCGTGTTTCATTTATTATTTAGCTAAATTGGATTCTAGAATTAAATTGGTTTAAAATCAACTTTTTTTTCTCTCTTTTCAAAAATAAAATTACTGTGTTTATTTTAATCCTAATTTGTCACGGAAATTCTACTTGATTGCAGTAAATATTAACCGAGAAGCTGCTAACCGGCAACCGGGATACTCAGTGTTCAAATTGGATACCCGAATGGCCTTATCAGGAAAGGCAACCGGGTAGTGTTTGGAGGAGTTTAGTTGCTTCCGATTCCGACGTGTTAAACGTCCAGCGCGACTACCCATGCATCACGTTCCCCGCCCCCGGCATGCATCTCTGACCAAACGGAAAAAAAGGAAAACGGAAAATGAAAAAAAGAAAAAGAAACAAAAGCATTCATTAATGAAAATAATAAAAAAAGAAAAAAGAAACAAAAACTGTTTCAGTACCCGTTACTTCCATCCCTCACCTCTCTTCATTCTCCTGTTTTGCTCAAAATCAAAACCATCGAAACCAAACCACCCGTTTCTATATTCGTACGTGTGTCATGGGTAGAGAAGTATTACACAATTCATAGTAGTCCGGACACGAGGCCACTCCTAATATGAGATGAGACAGAAATAAGTCTCTAGATCATATTTGCATGTTATTGCATTTAGCATCATCCCTATTTATTAAGTATTTTTTGAAATACTAGGTTGTGCGCCACATCATTTTTCCAGTAAAGGCAAAACCTCCATGTACGGATAACGACCGCATCGCAAGTAGATGACACATACATAGAGTAGCTCATATTTAAATTCTCAAGTCTTTGATTATAATACTTGTTTTGTATTTGATGGATATAAATTATTTTGTATTTGTTCCTTTAAATTTTATTATTTTGTATTTAAACATGTAATATCATGACTGTGTTTTCTAGAGATAGTAGATGTTTTAAATATTTTCGACATTTATACTAAATTTTTTAAGAGTTATATTTAGTATTTTAATAGAGCATGAGACATTAATAACTATTATGAGTAAGTAGAAATTTAGGATTATTCCAGATCCATTAAAAAAAAAATTAATCAAAAATCCAAAAAAAATATAGGGTTTAAAATTCAAGTTTACCCTACCTAACTAACATATATTTAAAATTATTATAAAAATTAAAAATATTTAATGTTTGTAACGAGACGTATTTAAACTTGTAAATATTTGTTATATTCCGTAAATCTTTAAAATTTTGATTATATGTCCAGTGAGTTGAGCATGTTTAACCGTTCAACATTTTTTTTCCAAATTGACACAAAATTGAAAATTCATTAAATTATTTGAAATTCTTAAAATTTGTGAACATTATTTCATTGAATCGGATCGTTATTGAATTTTTAAATTGTCTAATAAATTTTAACATTTTACTTAATAGATTTAATTCTAAAATATTTCTAATAAATTCTATACCTAATAAATTTATTACTATTAAATTCGAAAGAAAAACTCAATACTTCGAAAATATAAAATTTAAAATGAAAAATCCAATAAAAAAATTTAGACATTGTTCCATTATGGATGGAGGAAATTGTTGAATTCTTAGCTAATATTAAAGGTATATAATTGATGTGAATTGACATTTTTAACCTTTTAATTCAAGCGGATAATAAACTTCACCTAAAAATTGAAATTAATTAATAAATAAGGTCTTTATTTGAAATTTGGGCTCGAAGTAAAGGCCATTTCCGGTATTTAACATTCCCAACACATGAAAGAAAATAAAATTACGCTTTTTTGACGCTATTAAAAAGTGGGGTTTTTTTTTCCTTTTTATTTATTCAAATTTTTGTGAATATTTTAAAATATAAGTTGAAGATTTAAAATTTTTAAAAACTTAGTTTTATTTTCTAAATTTTTCTAAAAATTCAATTACTTTTCCAGAAAATATAAACTAATAGTAAAACCAACATACACAAAATTTAAAAACTAAATATTTACAAAACAAATCGAAATAATTGAATGGATTTGATATTTTTTATATATTTTCTCGATCTTTATAATTCAAATAACATTATATTTATATTAAATGCAAAATATTAATAATACCTAATTAATTTGATATTTTAATCTTATTGATAGCAGTGAGGATGGTTGGAGTCTCACGTTGTTTAATTGAAGAAAATATCATGAGTATATGAATAACAAACAAAAACATGAATGTATCAATGTAAATATTTGGTCGGTTATTCCTATCACAATCATTATCTTAACTTAATCATGTCAATAGAATCTCTGGAGAGACTTAACGATGTATTTTGTGTATATAACTCCCGACCGCTTACTTCTTTTCATTGGGCTTTTGGGCCTCACTAGTTCAATGGGCCTTTGATGATTTTTCTTAACGGTCGTCTTGCCTGTGCCAATTTATAACCAAATGGATGAGAAACAAATAAATTTGCCACATAAGCTAAACGTGTTACGCTGAGGATTTTTATCTTAAAGCTAAGAATTTTTAGAATATATATGGCATTTAATTAATTTAATTGTTTTTGTACTCGTATATATTATTTCTTTTATTTTTGTCTTCATAAAACTGTTTATTGATGTATAGTTCTATTCGGTTTTCACGTGACATCCGTTTAACTTATTTGTACAACACGTCAAAGGTGAAATCGCGAATCACGTACGCAATCTATCTTAAATAACGGCCGCAATCTATTCTAAATAACGGCTAATGATCGGCCAATAATCATATTTCATTTATTATTTAGCTAAATTGGATTCTAGAATTAAATTAGGTGGAAAATCACTGTTTTTTTTTTCTTTTCAAAAATAAAATTACTGTGTTTATTTTAATCCTAACTTGTCACGTAAATTCTACCTGATTTTAGTAAATATTAACCTAGAAGCTGTTAACCGGAAACCGGGATGCTCAGTATCCAAATTGGATAGCCGAATGGTATTATCAGGAAAGGCAACCGGGTACTGTTTGGAGCAGTTTAATTGCTTCCGATTCCGAGGTGTTAAATGTACAGCGCGAGCACGCATGCATCACGCTCCCCGGCATGCATCTCTCTCCAAACGGAAAAAGAAAAAAAAAGAGAAAGAAACAAAAGCATTTACTAATGAAAAAAAAAAAGAAAGAAACAAAAACTGTAAAAAAGAAAGAAACAAAAACTGTTACAGTCCCAGATTCTTCCATCCCCCACCTCTCTTCATTCTCGTATTTCGCTCAAAATCAAAACCATCCAAACGAAACCACCCGTTTCCACACTCTCACGCGTGGGCCGTATGTAGGGAAGTAGTACACCAAGTCCAAACTGAAGGCCACCCCTAATATGAGATGAGATTGAAATAGATGTCTACGGCATATTTACATTGCATTTAGCATGACCCTATACCGGAGTCATTTAATGAGTATGAAATATTTGAAATACTCTATGTGCCACGTCATTTTTCAGATAAAGGAAATGCGCTCATGTTCGGATGACGACGACATCGCGCGTAATAGAATAATTCATATTTAAATTCCTAGTCTTGAGTTAGAATAGGTTGTTTTGCATGGATATAAATTATTTTGTATTTATTTTTATTTTCTCATTTTGTATTTAAGCACTTAAACTATGGTTGTGTTTTATGTTTTAAATGTTTTCTGACATTTATATTAGAGATGAGGTGAGGTTTTCTTTTAACTGTTGTATTGCGCATTTTAGTAGAGCATGAGACGCTAGTAACGACTATGAGTAGGTATAAATTTAGGGTTGTTATACTCGTTTTTTTTTTTTTTTTGTCGAAAATTCAAAAAATATAGTTTAAGATTCAAATCTACCCTACCAACTTAACATATTTTTAAAATTATTATAAAAATTAAGAATATTTAATGTTTGTAACAAGGTGGATTGAGATTTGTAAATGTTTGATATTTTAGTTTTAAAAATATCCATAGATTCTTAAACTTTTATATTTATGTTATTTAAATTTTTAAAATTTTTATTATGCGTCCAATGAGTTGAACATGTTTAACCGAGTTGAACGTGTGTAACCATTCAACATTTCACAAATTTACTATCAAACAAAGAGTTAAAAGTTCATTGGAATATTTGATATTCTAAAATTTGTGAACATTATTTCATTTAGTCTTATTGTTATTGAATTTTTAAATTATCTAATAAATTTTAACATTTCTGAGATAGATTTAATTACTTTTAATTCTACACCTAATAAATTTGAAATTAAAAACTCAAATACTTTAAAATATTGAAATGAAAAATCCAATAAAAAAAATTGGGCATTGGGCGAAATTGATGAAATCTAAGCTAATTTAAAGGTATATAATTTATGTGAATTGACATTTTTATCCTTTTAAGTTCAGGCCAAGAATAAACTTGACCTAAAAATTGAAATTAATTAATAAATAATGTCTTTATTTGAAATTTGGGCTCGAAGAAAAGGCCATTTATGGTATTTAACATTCCCAACACATGAAAGAAAATGAGATTACGTTTTTTTTACGCTATTAAAAAGTGGGTTTTTTTTTTGGATCATAGTTTTTCTTTTCCAATTAAATAGTTTGAATGATTATTCAAATATTTGTGAATATTTTAAAATATAAGTTAAAGATTTAAATTTTTTAAAAACTTAGTTTTATTTTCTAAATTCGTTGCTTAATACAAATTTTAAAAACTAAATATTTACTAAACAAAGTCTGTTTGATATATTTTTTCTAATTTTATAGTTCAAATAAAAATATATTTACACTGAGGACAGAATATTAATAATGGACTATTAATTTGATATTTTTATCATATAGATAGTAGTTGAGAATCATTGGAATTCCACATTAACTAATTAAAGATAATATCATAGATACATAAGCGAGGAACGCTATTTCCATTGACGTTAGATCTTTTGAGAAAACAAAAACACAAAGACGTGAGTGTATCAATATAAATATTCGGTTCGTTGTTCCTATCACAGTCATTATCTTAACTTAGTCGTGTCAATAGAATCTCCGTTTAAAGAGAGACTCAATAATGTATTTTGTGCATAGAGTAGACTTGTTCACTCATAAGTTACGAGACTGCTTAAATGGAAACCCTAACCCTAACCCTTGCTCGTTGATTTAAAAAGAAGGGTTAGAATCTTGTTGGTCATTCCAAGCTTCTATATCTTACGGTCCGTGAGTGGTTCATTAACACTGGTTATTATTTTAATATTAATACATTATATTATATTATTTTTGGGCCTCATTCAATGGGCCTTTGATGTTTTTTCTTAACGGTCTTCTTGCCTGTGCCAATTTATAACCAAATGGATGAGAAACAAATAAATTTGCCACATAAGCTAAACGTGTTATACTAAGGTATTTTTATCTTAAAGCTAAGAATTTTTAGAATATATATGGCATTTAATTAATTTAATTTTTTTTGTACTCATATATTATTTCTTTTATTTTTGTCTTCATAAAACCGTTTATTGATGTATAGTTATATTCAGTTTTTACGTAACATCCGTTTAACTTATATGCACAACACGTTAAAGGTGGAATCGCGAATCACGTAGGCGATCTATCTTAAATAACGGCCGCAATCTATCTTAAATAACGGTTAATGATCGACTTCATTTATTATTTAGCTAAATTGAATTCTACTTTTATAATTAAATTGGCTTCAAAATCAACTTATTTTTATTTTTTTCTTTTATAAAATAAAATTACTTCGATTATTTAAATCCTAATTTCCCACGGAAATTCTACTTGTATTGCAGTAAATATTAGCCTAGAAACTGCTAACCGGAAACGGGGATGCTCGGTATCTAAATTGGCATTATCAGGAAAGGCAACGGGGTGTGTTTGGAGCCGTTTAATTGCTTCCGATTCCGACGTGTTGAACGTACAGCGCGATTTCGCATGCATCACGTTCTCCGGCATGCTTCTCTTTCCAAACGGAAAAAAAGGAAAACGGAAAAAGAAAAAAAGAAAAAGAAACAAAAGCATTTATTAATGAAAATAAAAATAATAACAAAATAGAAAAGAAACAAAAAACGTTTCAATCCGAGTCTCCTCATTCTCCTATTTTTTCCCTCCTATTCTTATCTTAATAATAACAGGATAACCCTTGAGGATGATTGGAGTCTCACGTTGATTAATTAAAGGGAAATTTGTGGGTATATAAGTAATGAACATTATTTTCATTGACATTAGGCCTTCTGAAAAAATCAAAAGCAAAGACACGAGAGTATCGATGTAAAGATTTGGTTCGTTGTTCCCATCACAGTCATTATCTTAACTTAATCGTGTCAATAAAATATTCGTTTAAGGAGAGACTCAACGATGTATTTTGTGTATAGAGCATACTTGTTTGTTGGATGAAAGTCCTACATCGACTAATTTAGGAAATGATCATGAGTTTATTATTAAAGAATACTCTATCCATTGGTATGAGGTGTTTTGGGGAAACCCAAAGCAAAACCATGACAACTTATGTTTAAAGTGGACAATATCGTAGAGAGTAGTGTTCATCTAACATTGTTTACTCACAAGTTACGAGACTACTTAAATGGAAACCCTAACCTCTACCTCGTTAATCTAAAAAGAAGGGTTGAAATCTTGTTGGTCGTTCCAAACTTTCATATCTTACTGTCCGTGTGAGTCTCTTTATTTATTATTTTTTTTATTGGACGTGAAAAAATTATTATACTTATCAAAAAATAATAAGAAATAAAAGTATATATTTTAAATTAGCAGCGAATTGGGTTTTTAGGGCCTCACTAGTTCATGGGCCTTTGATGTTTTTTTCCTAACGGTCTCCTTGCCTGTGCCAATTTATAACCAAAAGGACGAGAAAAAAATAAATTTGCCACATAAGCTAAATGTGTTACACTAAGATATTTTTTATATTAAAGCTAAGAATTTTTAGAATATATATGGCATTTAATTAATTTAATTTTTTTTACTTGTATATATTATTTATTTTATTCTTGTCTCCATAAAAACGTTTATAAATGTACGATTCTATTCGGTCTTCACGTGACATTTGTTTAACTTATATGCACAACACGTCAAGGTGGAATTGCAAATCAGCGTACACGATCTATTCTAAATAACGGCCGCAATCTATTCTAAGTAACGGATATTCTAAATAACGCCGCAATCTATCCTAAGTAACGGCTAATGATCGGCCAATAATCGTGTTTCATTTATTATTTAGCTAAATTGGATTCTACTTTTGTGATTAAATTAGCTCCAAAATCAATTAATTTTTGTTTTTTTGTTTTCAAAAATAAAATTACTGTGTTTATTTTAATCCTAATTTGCCACGGAAAATTTACTTGATTGTAGTAAATATTAACCTAGAAGCTGCTGACCGGCAACCGGGATACTCACTGTTCAAATTGGATACCCGAATGGCCTTATCAGGAAAGGGAACCGGGTGTTAGGAGGAGTTTAGTTGCTTCCGATTCCGACGTGTTAAACAGACAGCGCGAGTACGCGCGCATCACGTTTCCCGGCATGCATCTCTCTCCAAACGGAAAAAAAGGAAAAAGGAGAAAGAAAAAAAGAAAAAGAAACAAAAGCATTTATTAATGAAAATAATAAAAAAAGAAAAAAGAAAAAAGAAACAAAAACTGTTTCAGTCCCAGTTTCTTCCATCCCCCACCTCTATTCATTCTCCTATTTCGCTCAAAATCAAAACCAAACGGAACCACCAAAAACCTCAAATCTCAGCCGTCGATTCCTCTCGCATTCTCCGATTACCCGCCGGAATCACTCAACTGAGCAATGATACTATCCTTTATCCTGTTCTTTATTCACTTCACCTTTGAACCCCTTCTCGGATAATGGAACTCGCCGATTCCAGCAACGAACACCCACAACTCAACAACCTTCCCAACCCCACTGATTCCACCACCCGTTCCGGCACTGGCATAGGCATCGATCTCAACGAGATCCCTTCTCCTTCTTCTTTCTCTGAAACTATATCTGATACATTCGACGTCGTCCGCACCTTCCATGACAATCCTCCGCCCTCCGATGGAGACCCAGCCCATATACCACGCGGGGCTCGGGGCTCCGTGTGTGGTTTGTGTGGTCAGCCGGAAGTGCGTGGCCATGTGGTGGTGTGTGACGGATGCGAGCGGGGGTTTCACCTGGCCTGCACCGGAATGCGGGGCGCTCATGCGTTGAATTTCGAGGATTGGGTCTGTGGGGACTGTTTCACCAGCGGCGTGAAAAGTAAGCGGTGGCCGCTTGGGGTTAAGTCTAAGCAGCTGTTGGATATTAACGCTTCGCCTCCTAGTGATGGTGATGTGTATGCCGAGGATGGTGATGAATTGCCGGGTTTCAGGTATGGGGTTTTGTTGGTGGAATGGGAAATAAAAGGCTTAGTTACTTTTAGATCTCTTCTAGCTAGCTGCTATCAGTTTCTGGAGTGCATGCTTTGAGTTTCCACTCCTCCACGAAAACTTTGAGTTAAAAATTTTTAATCTTATGAAATTTTAGTTGGAGTTATTGTCGTTTTGAGTGTTAAATGTTTGAAGATTAGTGCTTCACGTATAATACGAAGAACATGCAAGTATCTATAGATTGTAGGCTTATTAATTTTTTTGGAAATAGTGAAATGAAACACTCATGATTTATGTGTCTAGTTTTTTCGCTCGGAGTTTCGTGTCTCACTCAGCTTCCAAAAGAATAACTGCCCGTTAGTATGCTTTTGTGTCAGAGAATATGCTCTTAGATCATGTTAACCCCTCTGCATGTGTTCTGGCAATGTCTCTTTAGGGTGGTTGTTGTGAAGATGAGCTATATGATATTTATTGTTACATGCAAGCATCGTAAATTTGGGAAGAACAAACTTTAAATATTGAAGGCTGCGAATCCGAGTATTTTCAAACATCTTGACCGTGGGGAAATTATTGCCATAGTCAAGAGAAGTCTGGCCAGTTAAATGTGCTTTCTTCCTCTATGGTCTTGTTGAAGGGGATAAAATGGGTTGCGGAGTAGAATGCATAGGTTCATCTCCTGCTGTTTATTTGCATGGGTTGTTTGCATGTCTCACATAATTTACAATGTCATATCTCTGTGTTAGTCTTCTAACTTGAACATTGGAGGATGCCTTACTCTTATCAATGCTGTTGCGTCATATGTTTTTCATCTGCCTACTTTTGAAGATATGCATGTTTGTCAACTAGGGTTGACTCTATTTCATGAGACTAAACTAGTACGTAGTAATGTGCTGTTTTTATTTTATTATTTTTTTATTAGATTAATTTACTTCAATTTTAATCTTTTCCTTTCCTAGAAAACACACTGCAGTAGATAATTCTTTTCGTGGTACTCCCTTTTGCTCATCTGCGAAATATAGAACACTGTTACATTCAGGGAATGGATATGGCCTTCAAAGAGCGTCGGATATTGTGAAAAACAAAGTGAAGATGGGTTTAGAAGACATATTGCAGCAGACACAGGTTGTGGGAAGAAGCTTGGATGTAGATTTGGGCTGTCCTATAGGAAGTTGTAAAAGTAGTAGGGGCACATCAGTTAAATTGTCATCTCAAAATACTAGTGAAGTCTTTTTGCAGGCGCTTAGAGAGTTTATTTCTGAGAGGCATGGTGTGTTGGAGGAAGGATGGTGTGTAGAGATTAAACAATCAGTTGACAGCTGCGAACTTTATGCTATTTACCATGCACCTGACGGAAAGACTTTTGGTTCAGTCTATGAAGTTGCTTGTCATCTTGGGTTGATGTCTTCTATGCAACCCAAAGCAAGAAGACAAGGGCCATCACATTTTTCTGGAAAGTCTTATATACCAAAAAGAAGGAAGCCAACCAAATCTCTGGTTGCCAATGGTTTTACTGATAACAATGAGAGTTTTATTAATGATCGATGTAAGGGGCTCTTGTGTGACCGTCAAAGCCCATCTGTTGTTACAGTTGTAAATCTTGAAAATTCTGAGGAAGTTGTGGCAGAAGAGAATGGAGGTTCCATTTCATCAAAATGTTATGTAAGTGTACTAGTTACTTTTTGTTTATTCTGTTCAAGTAGCTCTAATCTTCCCCCACATTGCCTGTGTACTGATTCGGTCATTGCTGTTTTTCTTACCGATTTTTTTTTTTTGTTTTTTGTTTTTTGTTTTACTGCATAGGAAGGATTTCCACTTCAGTTTGAAGACTTCTTTGTTCTTTCCTTGGGGGAAATTGATGCACGACCTGCATATCATGATGTTACCCGGGTTTGTCCAATAGGTTTTAGATCTTGTTGGCATGACAAGGTTACTGGTTCTCTTTTCATAAGTGAAGTGCTAGATGGCGGTGATTCTGGACCCCTCTTTAGGGTTAGGAGGTGTCCATGCTCTGCTTTTCCAATTCCAGTAGGGTCAACTGTCCTCTCTAGGGGAAAAAGTGAGATTTTTTCTGTTGAACAAAACAAAGAAGATGGTTTGATTAATAATGGTGGTGATGAGAACTTACAGATGATTCTCTCAGACCCTTGTCCACCAAATGAAGATGATATTTTGTCTTGTCTTGGTACTTGTTCTGATGGACCTTTTAATGTAAAAATGCAAAATGAATTGCATCATGAAGCAAGTTCCATTGGAGAGTCTGAAAACCTCTCAGATTATCTGTATGTGAGAGATGAAATTGGTGAGATTTCAGTTGAAGATACTTCATCATCAACAGCATGGAAAAGGATGTCACATGATTTGATCAAAGCATGTTCTAAATTATGCAATCAGAAAAGCACTTTAAGATTCTACTGTAATCATTTTGGTAACGAACAGGGTTTTCTAGGCCAGTGTAGAATTGGAGACAATAGTGAACTGAACTCTAGATTAGCAAAATTTTGTGGCTTTCCAAATTCTGCCTTCATCCGATCTGAGGTTGAAGTCGGAAACGAGCAACGCAGTTTGCCTGATGAACTTGAAAAGTGGCTGGAGCAGGATAGATTCGGGTTAGACGTTGAATTTGTGCAAGAAATACTTGAAAAAGTTCCACGGATTCAATCCTGTTCAAGATATCGGTTTGTAAATAAGAGAATAGACAGTGCAACTTTACCAACAGTTGAAAATGGAGTCTTAGAGGTTCAGAAATTTGATGGAGAAGAATGTAAAGAAGATGAGCCACTGAACTTTTTATTTAAAAGATTGAAAAAATCCAAGTTTGCTGGTGATGGCGATGCCAATGACAAGAATCCCCCTCCTGGGAAGCTTTTGTGCTTGCATATTCCTCCTGAGCTTGCTGTTGATGCTTACCAGGTAATTGCTAATTTTTTTTTTTTTTTATTTTTAAAATTTTAATTTAAGTTAATGTAAATTGTGTTTTAAATTTGGACATATGATCTTGTTTCTTTAGCATGAAACCTTTCAACGTTATCTTAATGACCCAGGTTTGGGATTTCTTATCTCGTTTTCATGAAAACTTGGGTCTTAAAGAGGCCTTATCTCTTGAGGAACTTGAGGAAGATCTTCTCAACCTGCCGGGTGGTGGGGCTAATACTCTCCAAAAGTCTGAAAGTGAATTTAAGAAAGACCAGCTGTTAAATTCTCTTAACACCGAGTTCTCAAATGACCGAGTATCTTCAAAATTTAATGCTAATGGAGATCCACATGCATTTATACAAATGGAAACAAGGGTGATGAAGGAAGGTAATCTAGCTTCCTCAACAAACAGCAGATGCATGCGTGCAGCTTTTACAAAAGCTCACACTTCTCTGTTAAGAGTGCTAATCACTGAGCTTCAGTCCAAGGTAGCTGCTCTTGTGGATCCAAATTTTGATTCTGGAGAGTCAAAACCAAAGCGAGGAAGGAAAAAGGATGCAGATAGTGCAACTTCTATTAGGAAAATGAAGCTGAATTTGCTCCCTCTCAATGAACTAACATGGCCAGAATTAGCTCACAGATACATCTTGGCTGTCTTATCCATGGATGGAAATCTTGAGTCAGCCGAAGTAATTGCTCGAGAAAGTGGAAGAGTCTTTCGATGCCTGCAAGGTGATGGTGGTGTGCTTTGTGGCTCTCTCACTGGAGTGGCTGGGATGGAGGCAGATGCATTTGTAAGACGGCTTATAGTTATTTTACATCTTTTATTGAGTGTGGCTACTCAAGTTTCTTGCCAGTTTTTATTCATGTTAAACTTCTGTAGCCGGTGCTGATTTTCTTTTCTACCTTTCAGCCCATAGTATTTTGTAGGCCTGAAGGCACATGATTGACATATTAGCTTCCACGTGGATATGTATTTTTAGCATTTTAGTAGGCTCATAAATTAGGATTTTTTGAAGGAAAAACATCTCTTCCTGTCAAATAAGTTGAAAATCAATTTAGACTTCTGAGGGTCAACTACTTTACTGTAACCATGTTAGTTTTGAGACTATGTTGTCCATAACCATGACATGTATATTTTCCCTCGTTTAGTTTACGGGGTTCTTTTGTTTTGGCATGTTAGATTAGTTGTTACCCTTTTAATCTTTTCTTTTTTGGGTCAACACTAATATTTGTTATTTTCAGCTGCTTGCAGAGGCTACAAAGAAAATCTTTGGAACATTGAATAGAGAAGAGCATGTTATTACAATAGAAGAAGAAGTCTCTGATACAACTGGTGGTTGGGAGAGGGTGCTGGTTACTGATGGTAATATGCCAGAGTGGGCACGAGTGCTAGAACCTGTTAGAAAGTTGCCTACAAATGTAGGAACTAGAATTAGAAAGTGTGTTTATGAAGCGTTGGAGAGGAATCCACCGGATTGGGCAAAAAAGATATTGGAACGTTCAATCAGTAAGGAAGTTTACAAGGGCAACGCATCAGGACCTACAAAGGTGCCATTTTATTTATTCTCTACATTTCTTTTGAATGTCTTTTAAACTTCAATTGCATAATGAATAATCTTTTTCTCTTACAAGAACAAGCTTTTCATCGATTAATGAAAGAAACAAAAATTGTAAAAGGAAATAAACTCCCGTTGGGAGTGAAAAAGCCAAAAAATAACTCCCCTCTCCCCCAAAATGTACAAATCACATAAGAAAACGTTCATTGTCGGTTTTGATAGCTTTGGCCTACTAAATACTTTAGGGTGTCCTTTACTCTTATATTTTAAAATTGCCGTGCTTCTCTTTGGTGAAGTTTATGTTTCAAGTTTAATTCTGTTGCATTCTTTTTTTTTTTTTTTTTTTTTTGTTGTTGTTGGGATAAGAAACAAGAGCACTGCTATAAGATTTGTAAGAGGAATTTAGGACAAAAATTGGAGGCCTTGGGAGGTTTGAAAGCTCTGTAATATGTACAACTTTTTGACATTAGAGTATTAAAGAGATGTATTAAGATGTGTAATATCTCACCCTTCACCAGTCTCTACTCCTAAATCTTTGTATTTCATATCCTAACTTCCCGAATCATCTTTTAGTTGTAAAATGCTTTTGGTAAGAACCAAACTTTCATTTGAAAATAAAGGAAAGAATACAAGGACCGAGAGCAAGTTGAAGAACCATATCTCACCATTTACCGTTAGGGGAATCATTTGTGATTGATTGAAGGTTTCTGTAGGCTTAGGCAGTGACAAAGAATTATAGTTCTTCTCCCTAGCTTTTCCTCATTGCATAGTGTGCTGGGATTTAGTTTCATTTTAGGGTTCTGTATCAATTTTCCTAGGGACAAGTGTCCAATCAAAACCCGAATCTTTTCTAGGGGTTTCAACATTCATGAAATACTTTTCATGTTTTGTTATATATATATATATATTGTATATATATATATATATGTATGTATGCATGTATATATTTATATATTAAAATGATAGGAACAACTTTGGTTGAGAATGAATGAAAGAATACACGGGGCAATACAAAAGAATGGAGCTCAAGCCAAAAGGAGCTTCTAGAAACCCTAGGAGATGTACTGCTGACGAGCTTCTGCTCTTATTTCTATTTGATCATTGATTGTTTGATGGTTGATGGGAGGAATAATTATCTTTGGGAGGATAAGTGGTTGGAGATAGACCCGCTTGCCCTCTGTTTCCTCTTTTATATCATCTATATCTTTTGTGAGAAAACATTAGGTGGCTTTTTTTATTTCTCATTTTGGGACTTCTTCCTTGCCTTGTTTGGGGTTTTTTTGTCCTTGTTTAGGGGCTTGGGGGAACTTCAAATGATGTTTGGTTCCTCGTCATGTACTATGGTTCTTTGTAGGCCTCAGTGATGATGCTTTTTTTGTAACTATCCTTTAGGTTTTGTTTTACTTAACCGGAGGCCCCATTTTATAGTTCGCCTTCTCTTTTCTTTGCAGGCTTTGTTTCTGTATATCCCTGTCTCATTTTTCTTAATGAAACTTCGGTTATTCATAACAAAAAAATTGAATATAGACATTGTTTGCTGCCTTTATTCATATTACAGTGTCTTCATAAAAGAGATGCCCATACAAGGGTAGATATACACATTAGCTGGCCTTGAAATATTCAAGGCCAAGAGTCTTTGCTGTTTACATAAACTGGAAATATTCAAACAGATAATCTGTGGAAAATTATATTGTCTGGGCTCTTGTTTTTGGCTTCAGGAATTTATAGTTCTTAGTTGAATACAGCTTACTTATTTCCAAATTCCTTGTGCTTATTTCAACATTGTGTTTGTTTATATAACTTGCTTGTTTCTGATTATCAAATGCAGAAAGCCGTTCTTTCATTACTAGCCGATATATGTGGTGATGGCTTGCCTCAGAAAATTGAAAAACGAAGAAAGAGGAAAACTACTATTTCTATATCAGATATTGTCATGAAGCAATGTCGCATTGTATTACGTCGCGCTGCTGCTGCAGATGATGCAAAAGTCTTCTGTAACTTGCTTGGCAGGAAATTGATTGCTTCAAGTGATAATGATGATGAAGGACTTCTTGGTTCACCAGCCATGGTTTCTCGGCCATTGGACTTCCGGACTATTGATTTGAGATTAGCTGCTGGGTCTTATGCTGGATCACTAGAAGCATTTCTTGAGGATGTTCAGGAGGTTTGTTTTTGTTCTTTAATCAGAATTCGTATTAATAATGATAAATTGGAATAGTAGTAAGATATAATTAGGCCATAGTGGTAATTAACTAGGGGTGCCTTTAAATAGGGGGAGTTAGGGATCCTAGAGCGGGATTATTTTGGTTGTAGTGTGGGCTCTCTTCCAAGTCCGACACTGGACAATCTCAAAATAATCCCTTCTAGAATCCCTAGCTCTCCCTATTCATAACCAAGAACTTCCAAACTACCACTATGTCTTTATTAATATCCTAATGCTGAAGAAAAACTTTCATTTAGCAATGGGATATGTGTAGGTTAACGATAAATTTGTCCCTATGTGCATTATGCATATATATGTTCATTATCTAGATATATATACGCAAACATATAAATATAACTGAATTAGGATGATATAAATTTATTTCCTTATCAATTAATTTCCCACGACAGTTCTATGGTATAAATATATTTCTTTTGTTAAAAAATAGTGGTTTCACTAAAGATAGGAGGTGTGCAATTTAGGTAAACTTTTGTGTGAAATGCAATTTACGTAAAATTTTATTTATAAATGCAATTTAGGTAAACGTTTGTGTATGAGCTTCTGCCTGATCAAAATACAAAGAACATTGTCCATGAGACATTCAAAGTGCATCCCAAAAGAAAAGTTGAGTGGCATTCCAACAGGCACTGCATGTTTATAAGAATTCTGATAAATTATCTTGTGATTTAAGCTTGTACAGATGCTTTGAGATGAAGTATATAGTTAGTCACGAAACAATGCAATTTTTATTTTGGATAAGAAACAACCATTACAAACATCAAAAGGAAGCCAACCGCCTAGGTGCCTGTGTGGAGAAAGCCCCCTGCCCTAGAAAAACGTGAAATTAAAGCCTTGAGGAGACTTCAATTACAACCTAATTTCTTGTGATTTGAACACCACCGAGATGTAGTATGCTGTATAGTACACCAAGAAGGTTTCACTTGTCCTTGCTTTGTAATAAAGCCAATGGACAGTCCTCACGGCACATTTCCGAAGAGTTTTAGCCTTTTCTCTAAAGCCATTTCCTTCAAGAGATTCCAGCAGCCATCCATTTACTTTATGTGGAAATCTCATTTGCTGCTGAAGGACTGACAAAAGAGTGGACCGTACTGGCTGGATCAAAGAAAAATTGTCAAAATATTTTGTCTTACATTGAGGTCTTAAGTTTGGGAGACTTCACTCCAATTGTTAGCAATAAAAATATCTCCTTTTAGAAGATAAGATATAAAATTCAGGGAAATCCTTGGACACGGGGACCTTAGGAGCCCAACGATCCTCCCAAACCGAATAAGCCATCCTTTTTAGAAGAACTTTTTCTTGGAAGGTGGGAGGCTTGCTCAGTCTATCCTTGGCCACCATCCCAACGTAATTTATGTCTCTGTTTAGAGTACCTAGTGTGGTTAGCAAGGTCCTGGAGAAATTGATGCGAGGTTTTTTTACGGGAGGGGGTTGATGAGAGGAAAGGTTCATATCTCAGGAAATCTTTGGACGCGGGGACCTTAGAAGCCCAAGGATCCTCCCAAATCAAATATGCCATCCTTTTTAGAAGAGTTTTTTCTTGGAAGGTGGGAGGCTTGCTCTTATTCTCAGTCTGTGTCCTTGGCCATCATCCCAACCTAATTTATGTCTCTGTTTGGAGTACCTAGTGTGGTTAGCAAGGTCCCGAAAAAATTGATGCGAGATTTTTTACGGGAGGGGGTTGATGAGAGGAAAGGTTCGTATCTTGGGAAATCCGTGGACATGGGGACCTTAGAAGCCCAAGGATCCTCCCAAATCGAATACGCCATCCTTTTTTGAAGAGTTTTTCGTGGAAGGTGGGAGGCTTGCTCTTATTCTCAGTCTGTCCTTGGCCATAATCCCAACCTAATTTAAGTCTCTGTTGGAGTACCTAGTGTGGTTAGCAAGGTCTGGAGAAATTGATGCGAGATTTTTCCCGGGAGGGGGTTGACAGGAGGAAAGGTTCGTATCTCGTGAGATCGGAGGTGGTGTCTAGGTTGTTGGAGGAAGGGGTTAGGCATAGGTAATGTTCGGGGGAGAAACAAGACCCTACTGACTAAATGACTTTGGTAATGCCAACCCAACTTTGACACCTTGCAGCACTAGGTTATTGTTAGCAATCATGAGCCTCATCTTTTTGATTGGACTGTGGTTGGGTGAAGGGTACTTCCAGAAACTCGTGAAAAGATATTTCGGTTGAGATATTTTTTATTTTATTTTTTTGTTCAAAATTTGGTGGGAAATGAGATATATACTTATTTTTGGGATGATTGGTGGTTAGGGGATAGACCCTTCCATTTTTACGATTATATTAGTTGGCTTCCCAGAAGAATCATATGGTGGCTTCTATCCTTACTCTTGCTGGGATTCTACCTTCTCTTTACTTGAGTTTTTGTTGTCCATTGGACAATAGGCAAATATAGATGTCTTGGCTTTGTGATCTTTGCTTGTCGTTACCGGTTTAACCCTTATAGGAGGAAAGATTGCATCTAGAGTCCTTGCCCTTCCAAAGGCTTCTCTTGCAAATCTTTCTTTCTTTTGTTGTTTGGCTAGTTCCTTCCATTGGAGAGATAAAGATTTCCAAAAAGGTTAAGTTTTTTGTGTGGCATGTTATGCATGGAAGAGTTAACACCTATAGGATCCGATCTTGGCTAAGGGTCCTCGTTTGTCAGGCCACCTTGTTGTATTCTTTGCAGGATGGTGACGGAGGATCTTGATCATTTACTCTAGAGATGTGATTTTGTTAGGGCTGTGTGGAACTGTTTTTGTGAGACATTCAACTTCAGCTTTGAGAGTTGTAGGGAGGCGGTCACAGAGTTTCTTCTTTATTCACCTTTCTATGAGAAAGAGTTGTTCTTGTGGCAGGTTGGGCTTTGTTCCATTTGGTCCCATTTTTCTCATTGGGAATTAGTGACAAGGTCTTTAAATAATTAATTTCTAGGTCTTATTTTATTGGATTGGAGTCCCTTTTTATTCTTTGTTACTTGGCTCCCCTTTTTGTTTTTTTTATTGCCTTTGCACTCTTTCATTATTTCTCAACGAAAGTTTGATTTCTCATAAAAAAAAAAAAGAAAAAAAAACTTCAGCTATATCCATGCTACGGTGCTAGGTACTTAACAGTTCATGAGCTTTCTTCTCAGCCGATGTCTCTAATTTTAGCTGAAAGTAACAAAGGGATTTTTTAGGGAACTCCTCTCAGTTGCGGATACTTTTGGGATTGCTTTATTAGCATTCAGTTGGTTGGTTCCCCATTGGAGTTTATGTCATAATTTCCTTTTTGGATTCAGACCAACTATGGAGGCCTTTGAGGACGAAATATCTTTTTCTTCCTCTTCTGCAATATTTCTTTTCTATAATAAAAGTTTTCTTATCTCAAAAGAAGTTGGTGGTTCATGCTCAAAGTTCTTAAACGTTACTGTAAGCTAATCATGGATGAGTTTTGTTTTTGCTATTTCCTTCAATGTTGTGTTTTGTTTTAATTGCTCGTTCTTACTACTTTTTCTTGTGGCTTTGGCTCTCCTATCCAAAAAGCTTATTGGTATTGATGGTCGATATCCCCTTGCAGCTCTGGAATAACTTACGCTATGCTTATGGTGATCAGCCTGATTTGGTTGAATTAGTTGAGACATTATCCAGGAATTTTGAGAGACTGTATGAAAATGAGGTATGCACCTTTTTGTTCTCACTTCTTTCCATTTATCTTTACAATTTTAATGTGTTCATAATTTGGCAGTGATGTACCGTAGTTGTGATGTGCATAAGATGTCTGTTTACAATTTCATGATTGGAACCGCATGCAGATAAATGTTTTAAGTTTTAATATTTTGAGTGTTATTTCTTGATTTAAAAACCCTTCATTTTCTCATATTTATTTTGAAGAACCATATTTTAGTTAAATAATGTAGGAACAAAGAACCTTAAAGGAAAACATGGTTGGAACCGCATGTAGATAAATGTTTTAAGTTTTAATTTTTGAGTGTTATTTCTTGATTTAAAAACCTTTCATTTTCTCATATTTATTTTGAAGAAACATATTTTAGTTAAAATAATGTAGGAACAAAAAATCTTCGAGGAAAACATGGATACTCATTTGTCATTTCTTAAGCCAAAAAGATTACCAATATAATCTTCTGTTGGCATACATAAAAAAGGAGCAGTTACAACACTCTTTAGGCAGAAAAGTCCTAGACGCCTGAAAACGTATTATGTATCCAAAGATATGGGGCCTCAATTATCTTGTTTCTTTTATATTTAAAAAGAATAGATGGCTGTTAGCTAGGATGTACTACCTGTGGGTGCGTCAAAACCACAATGATTGTAGAACTTCCTGAATCTGCATTATAATCTTCTACCTTTAAAAAGATTAATAGAGAACAATTTAATTTACCTCTAGGCCATGGGGCTTTGCCACCATAAAAAACTATACTTTCGTTGAACCAGCGAGAGAGTCCCTGACATTGTGCCACAGAGATTCTTTTGACAGAGTTCAAGCTTTCACCAGCCCCATTAACCTTTTGAAGTCAAGGGAAAGCTTTAAAGGAGCTTTCACCAGCCTTTCTACCTCAGTAACCACTGAGAGATGAACAGTGTTCTTCTTTTCACGTGCTCATCCATTAACCTTTTGAAGTCAAGGGAAAGATGATGATTGTCCCTGTGATTAACACAGCTGTTTCTCTCTTGGTTGTCCGAAAAACTTCTCAATGTCTTATTTTAGGTTAGAGTTGGCTTTAAAGGAATTTTGGTGAAGAGAAATGTAACGTGGGAAATATAGATATGATTGCTTTGATGTGAATCAACATATTGTCATATGGGAGTTCTTTCTTTTTTCCTTAATGAGTTTGACCTCCCCCTTTACAAGAACTGAATCCTAAAAGTTAAAATATAGTCTCTATGGTCTTAAAAGTTAGAATTTTATCCTCATGGTTTAATTAAACCTCATAAATAGTCCCTATAGTGTGATTAAATCCTCATAAATAGTCAGGGTTGTATTAATCCATAGGGATGTATTCTAACTTTTAAACTGTATGGACCAAATCCAATTTTCTCCTAGCCTTTTTTTGGGGTATCCTATCATTTGGTATAAATGAGAAATTTTATAATGGTTTTGGTAAGTTAAGGGTTTTAAGAATGAATTTCATTGCGGTGTACATAATCTGAAGCCAGTATTCTGTTATTCTCCCTTTCGAACATGTACAGTTACTGATGCATATTTTTGACACTTGACAGAAAATCTTGTATTCATACCCTCATAGGAGCACCTTGAAAACTACTACGGTGTTCTTGTCCCTTTTCTTTTGCTCTGTCTCTGAAGATAAGATTATAACTTTTTTTGCAGGTTGTATCTCTTATTGGAAGACTTCAGGAGTTCTCCAAGCTAGAATCTGTGAATGCAGAGACGAAAGTGGAAGTAGATAGCTTTGTCATGTCCTCAAATGAGATTCCGAAAGCCCCTTGGGATGAAGGAGTCTGTAAAGTGTGTGGCATTGATAAAGATGATGACAGTGTCCTTCTTTGTGATACATGTGATGCTGAATATCATACATATTGTTTGAATCCTCCTCTTGCCAGGATTCCTGAAGGGAACTGGTACTGTCCCTCTTGTGTAATGGGAACACATAGGATTGAAGATCCATCTGAGCATACTAAGAGCCACATTACTAACCTGCACAAAGGCAAGAAATTCCGAGGAGAAGTTACTCGTGATTTTCTGGATAAACTTGCCAATCTAGCAGCTGCATTGGAAGAGAAGGAGTATTGGGAGTTCAGTGTGGACGAGGTTTGTTAATTTTCTCATTATGTGTATGGACATAAGCTTACATTTTTTTTTCTCCTATTTCATTATTTTATTTGATTCCTCTAAATTTTGTAGTATTTTTCTTGTGCACTTTTATTTATATTACAATGGTTATAAAGTATTCGGTCATATTTACTATGCCTCAATTCAGTTACCACACATTAGAAGAATCATTGGGAATATTAGTAGGATGTTAGTAAGGGCATAGTGGTAATTAGTTACGAGGACTTGGTTATAAATGAGTAGTGAGGGATCCTAGGACGAGAGGATTGTTTTGGGGATTGTCCCATGGGACTTGGGGAGAGTCAATACCCTTCTTTAAGGGCTATTGATATTGCAATTTCTCTTTTGATATTGCAATATAGTATGATTTTGTGTTTCTTGTTGTTGGGATCCTAACATAATCTGAAAGGCTGTTTTCATTTCATGGTTCATATTTCCTTATGGTTATATTTCTTCTGGATGCAGAGATTATTCTTGCTCAAATATCTATGTGATGAGTTGCTTAGCTCTTCCTTAATTCGACAACATCTTGAGCAGTGTGTGGAGGCATCGGCAGAGTTGCAGCAGAAGTTACGTTCGTCTTTCATGGAGTGGAAAAACCTCAAGTTTAGGGAAGAAGTTGTGGCTGCAAGAGCTGCAAAGCTTGATACAACTATGCTTAGTGCAGTTCGAGAAGGTGGGATGAAGGATGGGTCTTCTATGCTAATTGCAATAAATGCTTTACCTCCCAATATTTTTATTTGTTTTCCCACTTCAATATGTTGTCTGATGATGTTTCAGGACAGGGTCATTATGATGGAGCTAGGCTTGGTGCTTCTGATCACTTCTCATTGTTAACGACCTTAGCGAATAAGTGTCACAATCATGCAAGTTTTCAAGAGCAAATGAGCAATGCCAATGATGTTATCGATAACAATGATGCTGGTGGCAATGCTCTATCCAATTCAGGTTCTCAAAACAGTGGCAAACCTGTAAAATTCTATGAGCCACCTTTGTCCAGTTCTTTGCCACAAAAAGTTGATGGTTCTGAACAAAGTAATATAGAGCCTGAAATTTCTATTCTACCATCCACAAAGCATCATTGGACACTTTGTGATGCTAACGGAGTGTCTGTAGCTCCTCATCTTCCTCATTTGAATGAATCACAAGCCTATCACAATGAGTTGGATAATATTAAGAAGGACATATTGCAGCTGCAGGATTCTATAGCAAGTATAGAGTTGGAGCTTCTGAAGGTATCTGTCCGGAGGGAGTTTTTGGGTAGTGACTCTGCTGGTCGGTTGTATTGGGCTAGTGTTATGTCAAATGGACAGCCACAAATCATCACTAGTGGGAGTTTGGTACAGATCGGAAGTGAATCTAGAGACCGAGTTGGTAAGGGTCGTGTGTTTAAGAATTATACTTCAACAAGCAATGGTAATTGTTCAAGTTTAGATGGGTCAAACATGTATTCCTCATTACTTCATCTGCCAAGTGATTCTATTGGAAATTTTCCATGGGTTTCTTATCAAACAGAGGCAGACATATTGAAACTCATTGATTGGTTGAAAGATAATGACCCCAAAGAAAGGGAGTTAAAGGAGTCTATTTTGCAATGGTATAAACCAAGATTTCAGATGTCTTCACGATCTTATAATCAAAGTCCCGAGGAGCAGTTAAAGGACTCATCATCAAGCTCGGATGTTGAAAAACCTGAATGTTCTGGTTTTATTTTTATCAGGGCATCTGCTGCATTAGAAAGTAAGTATGGTCCTTTCCTTGAATTTGAAATGCCTGATGACTTTAATAGATGGCTAGACAAGACCAGGTTAGCTGAAGATGAGAAAATGTTTAGGTGTGTATGCTTGGAACCTGTCTGGCCATCTAGGCTCCATTGTCTCTCTTGCCATAAGAGTTTTTTAACTGTTGCTGAACTTGAGGAGCATGATAATGGAAAGTGTAGTTTACACCCTGCCCAATGTGATGGTGTCAAGGAAGTTGGAGGCCCTTCAAAAAGTAAATGCAATATCAAATTTGAGAGCAAGCAAGAGGAGAGTTCAAGCATGACCATAGCAGAAACTTCTAAAGGAGGATATTTTAACCACAGTATGGGGTTAAGTAAATTTCAGAATGACGGCATGGTGTGCCCATTTGACTTCAATCTCATCTCTTCTAAGTTTTTGACGAAGGATTCAAACAAGGATGTTATTAAGGAGATTGGACTTATTAGTTCTAATGGGGTTCCCTCATTTGTATCATCTATATCGCCATACATTATGGAATCAACATTGAGCGTAATTGATCTCAATCAAGATTCTGGTACTCGGGAGGATGGAACCTTGTCTTCTGAAAGGCAGGCTTCACTAGGAAATATTGTTCTGGAAAATGCTTGCCATCAAAATTCGTCTATTGATAATTCAATCCAAAGACCTGCTGGAAATGAAATTAGTGCACTGAAAGCAAAAAGGCCGGCATCAGGATGCCCAGAACCAAAAAGTAAAAAAATCTGTATGAATAGCCGTTTGTCAGAGTTTGGGATTGGTAGAGGCTTTGTCATCCCACAATCTTCACAGAGGCCATTAGTTGGCAGAATCTTGCATGTTGTTAGAGGACTGAAAAAGAATTTGCTTGACATGGATGCTGCACTTCCTGATGAAGCTCTAAGACCATCAAAACTATGTATTGAACGGAGATGGGCCTGGCGTGCATTTGTAAAATCTGCAGGAACAATTTTTGAGGTCAGTATTCCTTAATTCAGATACCGTGTCTGGGTACTCAAATTATCATTATCTGATTTGTGGGCTGATTTGTTTTCCTTTTTCTTGACATATGTTGCAGTGCATCTATTTCTTGCAAGTGCATCTAGATACACTTCTTTTACAAAATTATGTGGTGCTTGTTAATTTGCTTGAAGTTTTAGCTAAGCTTGAAGCAATGAGTAAATGTCTTGGTTCTTGAATTTCTTGAGGTGGAACTAATACTTTTTTGATTTCTCCAGATGGTCCAGGCAACAATTGCATTAGAGGACATGATAAGAACGGAATACTTGAAGAATGAATGGTGGTACTGGTCATCTCTCTCTGCTGCTGCCAAAATTTCTACCGTATCTTCTCTTGCACTCCGCATATTCTCTCTTGATGCTGCTATTATATACGAGAAGATATCGCCCAACCAAGATCCAAATGACTATTTGGACCCGAGCAGTATACCAGATCAGAAGCTAGCTGGTGTGGATTTAACAGAAAAGCCCAGGACAAGCAGCAGGAAATCTGGCAAGAAAAGAAAGGAACCAGAGGGTTAACCTGGGAGTCTCATAATATAACTCCCGACAAACTATATCCACAGGGTTCATTCCAGTGGTTATGGTTTGTGGTAGAGTTCTTGTGTTTGAAGACAAATACCTTCAATTCATTTTATGGTTTATACCTTTTGCCATTGCTCCTTGACAAATTTGGAGTTATTTGCGATTTCACTGCTGCAGCCGTTGCGCCCTTGCTGCGGACAGATCGTCTGTACATAGAGGTAACCTTGCTAACCTGGGATAAGCGGTTCAGAATCTATGACTGAGCGCTTTGTTCATAAAGACTGCTTGAGGCTCCAACTCTAAATCGATAATATGGTCCTTTGGCACAATTTTGGACAGAACTTCTGGAGCTTTCTTTTTTGTTTTTTGTTTTTTGTTTTTCATTTTAATGTTTGGAGCAGGTAGGATCCAGTGATATCTATTATCAAGTGAGACTCATTTAGAAGGATGTCGTCATTAAACAGCAAGTTCCATACACACAGAAGCATTATGTATAAATAGAAAAGGGAGAAGGGAAGTCAAGAAAAAGAATTGAAACTCTGTTGTAAACATAGTTAATTCTTTACATTTCTTTCCCCCCTCCTCCCCACCCACAGTTTTTTTTTTTTTTTTTTTTTTTTTTTTTTTTTGCCATTTATTTTCTTCCCAACTGGGTATTTGTAGATGCCTGCCCATCATTCACTGGAGGGCAGGAAAACTCATTTTGGTTTCTTCTATTTTGTCTCGTGAATAACCTGGCCTGGTGTTATCTTTTGCTCCAAATGAATTTTACCCTGCATGTTTCTCATACTCTAAACCTATCTAAGTTCTGCAGCTGTTGCCATTGCAAGCATTAGTATCAACAATGGTAAATTTGACCTTACTTTTGTAGGCCTCTTGTCTTCCTTGGTGCTTGACGAGTGACTTGGTTGGGGCCTTCCTCAATCATTGTAACAGGTACCAACAAGTACTCTTGCCTTATATAGGCAATCTTGAATATTTGTGCTTATAGCAATCAAAGGTAGATAGCTGCACATCTTTTTCTGTATTCTCATTATTCTTGATGACCCGATTTCATATAGGAGTTCAGTATCGGTGTCGTTAATTGAAAACAGGAATATGATTTTCCACTGATCGGATTTTGAGAATCTTCCTCATGTGGATTAGGTTTTTTTGCATATCAATTGAAAAAAAAAAAAAAAAAAAAAAAACAAGAAATCTGAAGTATGCTATATCCTTGCATTGTCTTATAAGTTTACAGTTAAAATATTTCTTCAGAGATTTTGCCCTTCATTTTCCCAAGTTTGTGGACACTACATTTTGCACCATTCTTTAAGCACAGCCATACAATACTACTTCAAACAATGTCCATAATATCTTAACTTTATTCATTACAAACAAGAACATTAATAACATTTTGTATAAGCAGCAGGCTGTAACAAGTTGAATGACAGTCCTGAGGCTAAGGCCATGTCCACCAAGCAGGAGGCCCTCCCAGTCCCTCCTCATTTTGTTGGCCTGTTACTGCAAACATGTCTGAGAACAAGTAGTTGCTATTGTTATTGCTAACATCATGTTCCATTTGCAACCCATTAGGCAGAGGTGCACATTGCTGATACTCGTTGCTGGGGAAGTAAGAATCACAGCAATCGATGAGTTGTCGACAATTATCGTCGATCACCGTACTGCCATCGCTCCCTGAACTGAGACGATCTTCAGCCTTTCTGCTGGAGTGTGGGGCGGAGACATGGCCAATGTCTGCTAGAAGAGGCTCTGATGTCGCACGTGGAATTGGTGCTTCTCCTCCTCCATCCAGCTCTTTAGCCAGACATTTCTCAGTTAAGGAAGCCACCTGAAAGTAATATTATGAAATTTGTTTCAACTCTTTAACTCTTATTCTTAGTTTTTTAAACTTTCCTATTTTCTTTCTTATCCTTTCAGACATGCTGTTCTAGTTCGATCTTTTGAAATGCACTAGATAACAATAACTGACCCGGATTTCACTAAGCTATATACCGAGCTAGATTCAATACTCCAATAGTGAATAAGGCGAAAATTTTACTAGTCTTCCCTAACATAATTTAAGAATGTGTATGTATATATAACTCACCTGAGATTTAAGATCTGCATTCTCTTTGATAACTGAGCCATAGTTAGACAGAAGCAAATCATATGAAGCTTTAAGAACATCATAGTCCCTTTCAAGCTGCTTTGTCTTCCATCGAGCACGACGATTCTGGAACCACACAGCCACCTGCCTTGGTTGCAGCCCCAACTTCTTGGCCAGTTGGGACTTCCTCTCTGGCTCCAGTTTGTTCTCTTCATCAAAACTCTTCTCCAACATTTGAACCTTCAACCATTTTCCACAACTTCTTCATTTTTGTCCCACACACAGAAAAAGAGCAGCAGCAGCAGCAGAAGCAGGTAAAATGGGGAAGTAAAGGCAAATATAACAAACCTGATCATGGGTAAGACGACGCTTCTTCTCAGGATAGAACTCGTCGTAATATTCATCATCGTAAAGATCGTCCGGCGATCGGAAAAATGGCCTCCCCTTTGGACTCTCATGCATGCTCATACTCATCATTGTTCTTGCTCCTTCATTTTTCATCACAATATAGGAAAAGAAAATAAGCTTTGATTTAATTGCGAGGGAAAATCCATACAAAACTATTTAATTCTAATCCGGTATATTATAAACGTGAATCACTCGCCAAGAATCAGCATTAGTAGTAGTTTTTTTTTTTTTTTTTTTTTTTTTTTTTGTTCAACTATTTTATGAATATTCAATTTGGTAAACAAGTTAATTTTATAAAACCAAATATTTAAAATTTCATAATTTAAGTTCATAAAGTTCATACATCAATATAAAATTTGAAACATCATTATTATTATTCTTAAACAAAAGGGTTTCCACTAACATGTAAATTGATTAAACAAGGAAGAATGCATGCAAAAACACACAAGAGCACTCGATCGAAAAGTTGAAGAACAAAACAAAAGAAAAACCCACTTCCATTAAAATAAGAGGAAAAATATAGGCTTATTTTTGGATTATTCCAAAAAGTTAGGCATGCGGTAATTTATTAACGTCATTATTAACAAATTTAAATAAATTCTAGACCACTACTTAATTATAAACATTTTAATGAGGCTTTAAATAATGAAAAACCATAAACAAATCATAGGGTTTCCAAAAACTCTACGTCATCACTCTCTCTCTCTCCTTTGAAAAGTTCATAAATTTGTGGAAAATAAAAAAAAGTATTAAAAATTATTCACACAAAAAAAAAACAATTTTTGTTTTTAAAGTTTGGGTGAAAAATTATTTTAACCACGCCAAATATTGATCTATCGGTAAATATTTCTTAATATGTTTTCATTTTCTTCAAGTAAATAATTGAATTCTTAGCTAAATTCTAAAAAAAATAAAACTTTTTTTTTTTAGTTTTCAAAACTTGATTTAGATTTTGGAAAGAGGTTTAATTTTTTTTAAAAAAAATATTTTAAATTGAAGGGTTATTAAAGGAAATTAAAATTTTAAAAGTATCTCTATTATTGAGTTATTATTCAAGATCTATTTGAAGTAAAATTGGAAGAAAAAAAACCATAAATGATATAGGCAAACTTTTAATTCTAACGAATAAGTGTATATTAAAGTTTAGAAGTAGAAGTTTGATTCAAATGATATTGAAAAAACTTTATAGCTATGAATCAATACAAATAAGAAAGATCGGAAGAGAAATTGACCTCGCAGAACAGGATCGCCACCGGCTCCGCCAAGGTAAAGCATGTTGCCACCGCAAGGCGGCGGATTAAACAAGAACCGACCAGACTCCATTCAATCTCCGATTCCAGCGGCGTAGAGGTGAAATTTGTACGAAATTTCGAATTTGACTAAGGCGAAGGTTTACTACTAACCTAAAACACGAACAGTAATCTCGAAAAGGAAAAAGAAAAACAGGATCAAGAGCGCTTGTGGCGGAAGAAACTGGTAGTCCAGAGTAACCTAGCGGAAATCTCCAACGGAATCGCGAAGAATCCCACCATGCCTTCTAATTTCTGCTTCACAGATTCCAATAAGAATCGGTCGTCGGAGATACGAGTTCCGGCGACACGCAGAAAGAAGAAGAGCGATATGATCAGACAGAGGAAACAGCGGACGCAGAAAGAAGAAGAGCGATATGATCAGACAGAGGAAACAGCGGCGGCCGGAGACGCGACGGCTGGACTCTGTTTCTTTTCTTCCAATCGATGGCTTTTTCCAGGTGCCTTCCGCTACCTAACGGGGCAATTAATTAGCTTCTTCCCCTTTTTATAATAGGGGAGGGAGTTGAAATGACTGAACTGCCACTGTTATTATATTTTTATTACAAAAATATTTTTAGTTTTTTTTTCTCTAAATAATATTTTTTTATCCATCAATTGGGATGAGATAAAAAAACGAAAGAGACCTTGTAACTCTATGTGAAGTCACATCCCCATACTTTAATATAATTATTTTTCCGCCCATAAGATTTAAATATTTACGAAAAAGTATTAAAAGTAAAACCTTATAAGAACTAAAATTTCATGACTACAGAATGTTGTAATTTTAAAAACTATTTTCTCCAAATTTAAAATTGAAATATTTTTATTTTATTTTATTATATATATATATATATAATCTATTTTGGATGGTTGACTTTGCACCAAAAACTAGATCTAGGTGGTCGGATCCGAAGACAGCCACTGAGATTGAAACACATGGCAAGGTGTTACTAGGACTCCACTCCTTAGTGTCGGATCTAAAGAAGTCAAAATATTAAAGTATTGAAGATGTATGGTCTAAATGCGCTTCCTATTCTGTGTGTTGCATGTGACTGCGTGCCCATTTTAAATTCTTTTGACATTTTATCGAATCATGTTTAATCAAAGTAATTTATTTCAAAATGTATAATAGAAGAGACGACAAATTGTCATTTCTTTTTACTCGAGTTATAGGTTATCAATCGCGTTGTTGTCTATTATTTGTTAACTTATAACATTATTTTCTTAATTTTTTTTTACTCCATTTTCTAAAATTATTTTTTCATGAATGAGATTAAAAATTTGAACATATACGGTCTATGTCTATGACAATCCAATTTTCCAATTTAGTTGGCTAACTTATTTGAACGTAAAAGTAAGTGCCGTGAGTCTAGACAGAATGCAATTGTAACACTAGAACCGTTTTTAACCATAAGACATTGAAAAAGAAAGTACACCTTTGTTAGTATAGGGAGCGGCTTTTAATTCTCTTAAATGTTTTTAGTCATCTTATTCTCATGATCGTTCTGAGTCGTATGTGGTCTCACTTTATTCATGTATCTTCCATTTATTCGAGTAAAAAAAAAAAAAATTTAAATTATTTAAATACTATCTTGTGGACAATATTTTTTGTCAATATGAAAAGTTGCGTAAAAATATAAAAAAATATGACTTTTGTTTTTACAATTAAAAACCTAATAATTAATTAATAATAATAATAGGTGGCAGTACACATGCCCCATGTTTTGGAAGTGGAACTCTGACTTTGGTGAATAATTTAAAATTATTTTCCCCACATTAAATAGTTCTTATTGTATTTCTTCATTCCAATTAATAAATATGACTAAATCGCTTTATGCATTTTTTTTTTCAAGATGAAATTAAAATATTGACTTTTTTTTCAATTTGTAATAATGGATGGAAATTTTAGAAAATTTGGAGGACTTCTTCCGAAATATTAATCAACATGTATTCTACTCTTTTATCATCCATTACAAGTTGCCATTTTTTTTAAAAAAATTTATAAAAAAAGAAAACAAAATTGCTATTAAGGATATTTTTGAGTGTGACAAAAATATTTTATAAAATACTTTCAACTTCCAATATTTATACTATTTAGAAGCATATTTTATATTATCTAACGGTTTATTTTGGCTACCTATTGTCGTCAACAGTTTAAAAATGCATATTTCACGCTCTTATAAAAAAAAATGTTTCGCCCCACTCTCTAACCGAGCGGATCCCATAAAATGCCACAAAAAAAAAAAAAGATTCAAATTCAACTTGGGTTTTTCTTCTTTGATGAAAAAAAGAAACTTTTATGGGGGAATGAACCAAAAGGGTCTCTCTTTTTGTAAGTGGGAGAAAAGAAAAAAAAGCAATAAGAGAAAATGGGATTGAAAATAGAATGCATTAAAAGGAAAGTGAGATGCTCCACAAAGCGTTGAATTGTGTGGAGGTTCCAAAGGAATGGTTGGGGTTGGGAGCTTAGGTTAAAGCTCCAACAGAGAGTGTGTGCAAACAGTCATGGGCGCATAAGCAGTGGCTTGTTTTGAATAGGGCGTTTTTTTAGAGTGAGTGCTTTTGTTAGGAATATAATGGAATGAGAACAATGATTCATATGTTTGAATCAAAAGCCGTGCCCTTTGTCCCATACTTTGTGTTTTAGTTACCGTAAGAGTCCCAGCCCACCGCTAGTAGATACGCTTCCCCTCAAGGTTTGAGCTTTTCCTTCTAGGCTTCTTCTCAAGGTTTGAACTTTCCCTTCAAGGATTCTCCTTCAAAGTTTAAAGGTTTGGGCTTGGCCTTCCCAACTTCCCCTCAAGGTTTCAAGGTTTGGGCTTGGCCTTCCCGACTTCCCCTCAATGTTCTAAAACGAGTGAGAGACATGAAGAGATTTTCACGCCTAATAAAGAAATGCATGTTACAACTATTCAAGTTAAAGTGATAGTGATGCATCTTAGTATGATGTTAATAGATGGGAAGAAACATCACCGTTTAATAGTGTATGGCTGCGAAGAACATCTTCGCTTCTCTTTTGCGTCTACATGTTTAGTAAATTCATAACTAAAAGATTGGCCATCAGCCCATTATATTTTGTTTTGGCCATAAAGTCGAAAATCTGTGCAATTAAAGTCAAAACAATAAATTTTGAAGTTCGTTAGATTGCCCATCATTTTATTTCAGCCCATTATATCTTGTTTTTAATTAGAAGATGATGTAATATTAGAACTTAATTTCTTAAAAATTATATTGGTAGAACATTATATTATATTTTTGTTCGTAAAATAAAAATGAAGTATTTGAGATAATCCTTTTTCTCATTTGATTTTGGCATCGCCCTTTTGAATTATTATAACAATGAAAACTGAAATATTTCAGTCCAAAACGTGAGAAGGGAGCAGCCAAGTACGAAGCAATTGGGAAAATCACCTCAACAAAGAAGCCAAATACAAAGAATTCCCACCCATACGTTGCAGCATATCATCTTTTATCAACAGATTTGCAGCCAGTTTCATGACCCCATCCCCCCCTTCCGCCAACGCATCTTTGCACGTCACGTAGAAAGACACCGACCCCGTCAGGCTGGATTGAAGGCCCGCCTTGTCATTGCTCTCCAAATACTGGAGGCTTTTCACCAAGTCGTCAATGGCCGAGTCCAAAGTCTCGGTGCACACCGCTATGAACTGCGAGTTCCCCAGCCTCTGGCTCGACGCTTTGGCGCTTTCTGTTTGAGACATGAGCACTTCGATGGTGTTCTTAAGGGCAACTTTTGGGTCGTTGGAGCCTTTCACTGCGAACCGACAGAGGCGCGGGTAATCGGCTTTGTCGCAGATGTCGGATCCGTGAGCTTGGGCGTTGAATAAGACGGCGGCGGCGGCCAGAAATAAGAGTGAGAAAGAAACCAAGCGGTTTTCAGCCATTGTGAAATTGAAACTTGATAGAATAAATGGCTTTTTAGGGTTTTTAGGCTTCCTCTGTTTCAGAATTTGGCGTTGGATTTGTTTTTATATGCGATTGTATCTTAACCGTCTTCCTCAACTGCCTCATAATGAATGGCCTTCCGTAATTCTAGGAACTGATTTTTCCTTAACTATAAATAACATTTTATTTTGTTTTAATTACCATTTTAATTTACTCATTTTAAAAATAATTAGATCACCCAATAATAATAATAATAATAATAATAATACCATTTTAATACAAAATTGAATAAAATAAAGTAAATATATTTTTAAACTTAATATTTTTACGAAATATAATTCAATATATGTCTCTAAAATTTAGTTTTTTTTTAAAAATGGATGTTAGACAATAGAAATATCGATAAAAGGTAAATATGAATAGATATTTAAAATAGTATAAATATAAAAAAATCATAAAAATATTTAAATCAACAAATAAATATTTTATCATCAGAAAATAAGTTAAATTTTAGGTTAATATGTTAAGTAAATTTGAAACCCTATTTCGGTTTAAGATGTTGGTATAGATATTACGATCTAAATTTTACGAAAATATTGATGGACAATAAAATAATAAAAAAATAATAATATATATATATGGTTGATGAGTGAATTAGAATGTTTGTTATTTATATTATACTAGCAAAATATCTAAATTATTTTTCTTAAAGAATTAAAACAACCCACATAAAATGAAAATAAAAATAAAAATATCATTATGCAAATTGACAATAATGGCCTTAGCCCAATTTGTTTTGTATTCCTAATGCACGTTAGTCTGTAAAGGTCTAAAATGGAGAATAATGGAAACAAAAAGCTTGTGAAATCCAGCTAGTCTGCATTTTTTTTTCCTTACATATTTATTATATATTTGCTTAAAAAATGATTAAATTAATATGTTGTAAAATGGTATAAAATGAACAACTTGAATTTAATTATGCTTCAAATTACAGAAATATTGTAACAATGGCAAATAATGGAATCATGTTATAAAATATACTATTGGCGATTTATTTATGTATTCAGGATATTATATGTAAAAATAACAAAAACCTAGATAATATAATATTAAGTTTTTTTTTTTTTAATATGGTTTTGTTTGTATTGTATTTAATAAATTGATAGATTCCACTAAATATTTTTAAAGAATAAAATGAATTTAATTTGATTAATTATGAGTGCTTTTAAAACTTTTAAAATTTTTATACATATTCTTGTAATTGCAATTCTGTTTCTCACATGTGAAATTCTTTTTAGGAAAATGGGATTAAATAATGTTTGAACTATGATTGATACTTTAATGATTCAATTGCTAAATATTCCCTATGGTATCCTTTTTTGTGTTAAAATAATAATAATAATAATAATAACTAATATATACTATTTATTTTACTAACTGAAATACTTTTCTTCAAATAATACACCAATTATGGGTACATACATTGGATTTTATAAAGTATGCTTTTTTTTCTTTTCTTTTTATTTATTTATTTTTAATTCCAATACATTCTTCTTTTTTTTTAATCTAAAAAAGTAATTATATAATTATTTTATTTTTTCAATAGTTAATCACATGCAGAAAATCCCCCATATTTTTATTTATAAAAATCTAAAGTTAATCATTTTCATATATTCGATGTCATCATTATTGTCTCTAATGCGATTATTAAGATTAAATTGCTTCTTCTTTTTCTTTTCCAATTCACAATTTTTTTGCTTAAAAATTCACATATTAAAATTATGTTCACACAACTCCCACAAGATAATATTGAATTTAACAAAATAATAATAATAATAATAATAAATAATAAAAAATCACATGCGCCTCTATTTAAATATTTTATTTCCATCTTTTTCTTCTTTTTTTTTTTATTTATAAATTTTTTAAACGTCTATTTTAATTTTAATTTTTTTTAAAATAATAGTAATTTTAGTCTAGAGTAAATATAATTATACTAATATTTAAACATATAAAACTTTAAAAGACAACAAACATATACCTGTTTAAAGCTGTCTAGTCTGACTAGACTCACAAATATTCGCAGATTGGTTGTCGCAATGAAATGGTATTGGATAGACAATTTTCTAGTGCAAATCTTCGGTTAATAGTTTCATTCACATAAATTAGAATGTCAAATTTGTTGCAGTGCCCGTATCACATAACGCTAAGACAAAACTCACAACCTCTATCTCCCCCAACTTTTCATACCCATTTTTCACTTGCTATGAAGAATTGACATTGTCGAACCCAATTAAACTCTTAGAAATATCGGCACACTATACCAACTCAACGATCGATCTTCATATCGTTGTAGTAAAACACAGATCTTCTTACTCATAAAAGTATAAAAGTAGGGTTTTAGTATGGATATGAAGGTCAACTTTCATGTGACATATCCATCCAATTTATGAACAAAACAAAGCCTTAATTAATGAAAGACAACTCATAAAGCTTCTTACACAAACCCTAACTCAAGAAAAATCAATATATGTCATCATATACATAAAGCTGCCACTTTCAAAAAGTGAAAGTCAGAAATAAATTAAACAAAAAAAACAAGCATCCCTAGAGCCATCACGGGCCATCCTACATATTTATCCACTAATCCACACCCATTTGAGTATCATATTGTTCATCGCATGTGCTTCAAGCAATTAAAAAATGGGCATTTGTGGGTATATAAAGGCCAATTTTGACGCTGTTTCCTCGCCCCCCATGCATTGATTTGCACTCAAATTCTCTGGGAGAGAGACAAAGATCAGCCAAGATTTGAAGCCGACAAAAGTCTTTGAATCAATCAATCTGACATCAAATTCCTACTCCAAATCAATGGAATCATTCTGACATACCATTCCTACTCCCAATCACTCTTCATTAACATTCAAACAAGCCCTTCTCTTCATTCTTAAACAACCTCTCTTCCTCTCTCAAATTTCACCCACTTCTCGTTTCATTCACGTCTCTCTTTCTGTCTCGTTCGAAATCGAAATCGAAGATGGTTAGTGCTGATCTTGCTCGGTTTATCGTCGGCGTTATCGGTAACTACTTCTCATCCTGTTATCTTATTCGTGTCGGGATTCTTTTAGTTTCATTTCATTTCAATCTCTATACTTCTTAAACGTGCAGGCAATGTCATCTCGTTCGGTTTGTTTCTCTCGCCATTGTAAGCTCTCTTCTTCCTTCAATCTCCTTTATTTTATTCAAATCATTCATTAACCTTTCCATGAACATAAAACATTATGTAGACCAACGTTTTACCAAATAATTAAGAAGAAATCAGTGGAGGAGTTCAAGCCAGATCCTTATATCGCAACAGTGCTGAATTGTATGTTCTGGGTGTTCTATGGAATGCCATTTGTTCATCCGGACAGCATGTTGGTCATCACTATTAACTCCGTTGGGCTTGTTTTGGAGATGGTTTACTTGACCATCTTCTTCATCTTTGCTGATTATAGAGGCCGTGTATGGTGTTCTTATTCATTTTTTCCCTCTAAATTTCATTTGATTCATTAAAAAATCTCTAAAATTTGTGACATCGTTCGTGGTTTCGTGTTATTTCAGACGAAAGTGTGCATATCCATACTGATAGAGCTCATATTCGTTTCGATTGTCATTCACATAACCACACTTGCGTTGAGTGGAACAAAGAATCGATCGTTGTTGGTCGGAATCATTTGTGACATTTTCAACGTCCTTATGTATGTCTCTCCTCTAACCATCATGGTAAGTTCTTTTAGATTCATTCGAAATAAATTAACCTTCTTTTTTTTTAATTTCTTCACGTAAATATTAAACTCGATTGTTTCAATAGAAAAAGGTGATACAAACTAGGAGCGTAAAGTACATGCCGTTCACTCTTTCATTGGCGAACTTCTTCAATGGTTGCATCTGGACATCGTATGCTCTCATCAAATTTGATATCTACATATTGGTACGTAGTTTTAACATTTCGATATTTTCATTGATTTCGATCTGAAATTGGGTTAATTCAATCGGGTTTTTTTCGTTTATGGAAAACCTTGCAGATTTGCAATAGTATTGGAGTAGTTTCGGGTCTTCTCCAACTATTTATATATGCATATTACTCCATGACGGGTTCAAAAGAGGAAGAAATTATAGAGAAAGAAGCAAACAAAGAAGCAACCAAGCTCCAACTGTCGGTGGTAGAAGGACCATGCAAGGTCTAAAAATGTTGTTTTTTTTTCTATCTTAATTTAGAGTTTTGGGTAAGTGAGGTCTTAGCTTTTATGCTTTGTATTATTCAAACCAAGTGTTATAAATTGAGTAAGGATATGGGTTGAAGTCATGAGTAATTTGGTAAGACGTTTCCCTAAGTATTCAGCCTTCGTGTGCTTCTCTTATGAAAGTGGTAGATCTACTTGAGAAACAAGAATTGCTAAGATATATGAAACAGTAGTCTCAATTACTCTTCGACTTCTTCTTCCTTTTAATTCCACCTACTTGCAACCACATGCACATGGGCTAGAATATTATACTTCATTGTTTCAATACAAAACGGTGATACAGACAGACAAACAGTGTGAAGTAGATGCCGTTTACTCTTTCATTCGCCAACTTCTTCCATGGTTGCATCTGGACATCGTATGCTCTCATCGAATTTGATATCAACATACTGGTATGTACTTTAACATTTCGATATTTTCATTGATTTCGATCTCAAATTGGGTTAATTCAATCGGGTTTTTTTGCAGTAGTATTGGAACCAACCAAGCTCCAACTCCCAGTCGTAGAAGGATCATGTAAGGTCTAAAAATGAGTTTTCACACTAACTGTTATTACTGTTTGTGATTTTGATTTTGTTGAGTAGATTTCTTACTTGGGGTTTTCTTTTTCGAAATCGAGTAAGGATTTGGCTTGAAATCATAAATGACTTTGGTAGGACACTTTGAACAGTTAGTTTCGTGAGTTCTCGGTTCCTTTCTCAAATCAACTTTACCACTCTCTTACCCACTCCTGGATCGAAATGCTTACCTTCGATTCTTCTATTCTTCTTTGATTCTGGATGGATTTGAACAAATCGAAGGTCTGGAATGGTTCTCCCAAAGCCAATTCCTCCCGTTTGAAAGGATTCCGACTTTCTCTCTCTAACTCTCACAAAAACCCTTAAACTCCTGTTTTATTTTTGACTCTTAGCTCTCTGAAAAAAACCCTAAAACCCCTATTTTATTTGTATCTAGCTTTTTCTTTTTTCTTTTTCTTTATTTTTCTGCAGATCTAATCAGGGATTGTATAAGCCATCCACATTTTCGTCAGAATTGTTGTAAAAATCCCACGAAACATTGAGTTTTTGTTTTTACGGCAGCGTGGGTTTTAAATCTTTATATAAATCAGTTTTTCAATTTTTATATAATAAAATTGTTGTCTTCCTCTTACAACCATCAATTCAAACCCTAAATATTTTAGTTTAGCGCCGCCCTGAATTAGTACATTATACAGGGAAGCGGCAGAGATGGAAATAATATAGAGGCTAACAGGAAAAATCACGCTTTTCAAACCCTAAGCCGCCACCTCCACCGCCGTCACCACCACCACCGCCGCCACCACCGCCACCTCATTTCCTTCTTTTTTTTGTTCTTTTTTCCACCACCACTGCCGCCGCCACCCCTGTTAGGTAAATCCCTAGGTTAAAAATTCATTCGTAGGTTTTAGGTAACGTGTTTTCTATTCAACCCACACAATGAAAGTAGTGGGAAGTCCACGTCCAGTGGAAGACCACGTCCAGTGGGAAGTCCACGTCCAGTGGGAAGTCCACGTCCAGTGGGAAGTCCACGTCCAGTGGAAGGCCACGTCCAGTGGAAGGCCACGTCCAGTGGAAGGCCACGTCCAGTGGAAGGCCACGTCCAGTGGAAGGCCACGTCCAGTGGAAGGCCACGTCCAGTGGAAGGCCACGTCCAGTGGGAAGGCCACGTCCAGTGGGAAGTCCACGTCCAGTGGGAAGTCCACGTCCAGTGGAAGGCCACGTCCAGTGGAAGGCCACGTCCAGTGGAAGGCCACGTCCAGTGGAAGGCCACGTCCAGTGGAAGGCCACGTCCAGTGGAAGGCCACGTCCAGTGGAAGGCCACGTCCAGTGGAAGGCCACGTCCAGTGGAAGGCCACGTCCAGTGGAAGGCCACGTCCAGTGGAAGGCCACGTCCAGTGGAAGGCCACGTCCAGTGGAAGGCCACGTCCAGTGGAAGTCCACGTCCAGTGGAAGGCCACGTCCAGTGGAAGGCCACGTCCAGTGGAAGGCCACGTCCAGTGGAAGGCCACGTCCAGTGGAAGGCCACGTCCAGTGGAAGGCCTTTAAATTAGCTTTTCACTTCTTTCCATTTTTAGGATAGATTTGTTATTTAAATGCCGTCAACTGAATCAAATAAAATATCGTATCGAGTCTTCAGCAAAATCTCTCTCTGATAGATTTGTTATTTAAATGCCGTCAACTGAATCAAATAAAATATCGTATCGAGTCTTCAGCAAAATCTCTCTCTCCTTTATTTTTTTTATTTTTCTTCTGCCGTTGTTTTTTCGTCGACGCTTCTCCCAATTGCCAGAAGCCAACAAGTGGTATCAGAGCCAGGTTTATTCCATCACTGGTATATCATTCCGGAGGAGCCAACTTTATTAACATCAAGTTGAATAGCTCAAGTGGTTAGAGTGTCGACCTAATAACACACAGGTCTCAGGTTCAAGTAGAAGAAAATGCAAAGTGCAAAAATACACACATCGTGGGGTCCATCTCGAGCAGGCTCGCTCACCCCTCCACGTCGCCGCCAAGTGCCGGCATCTCCATCACCGCCACAAAGAGGCCGACGCCACGATGGAGGACATCGAGTTGTCGTTGAGCGAGTGATCAGGGAGGCAACTGCCACCGTGCAGTACCCGATGTTGACAAGGTCCAACTACAATGAGTGGGCCTTGTTGATGCGAGTCAACCTACATGCGCAAGGGTTATGGCACGCTGTCGAGCCAGAGGAAGGAGAAACGATCGAGTACCGGGAGGATCGGCTGGCATTTGCCGCCATATTTACGGTCTGTGCCTCCAGAGATGCTGGCGTCTCTCTCCACCAAGCGCACCGCGCAATCGGCCTGGGAGGGAATTAGATCCCGTCGGGTTGGCGTGCAACGGGTGCGAGAATCCAACATCGAGCAGCTGCGGAAGGAGCTCTCGGAGATTCGTTTTAAGGACGGCGAATCCGTCGATGACTTTTCAATGCGGATCACGGGGCTTGCCAATAGCATCACCACTCTCGGTGGGAGCATCAACGAGACAGAAATCGTGAAAAAGATGTTGCAGGTCGTCCCCGATCACCTCGAGCAAGTTGCGATTTCAATCGAGACATTACTTGACGTGAACGACCTGACGGTGGAAGAGGTGACCGGAAGACTACGTAACGTCGAGCAGCGAAAGAAGAATGTCGTCTACTCCTCACGGAGGAGGAATGGCTTGCACGCCTAAAGCTCCGCGACAACACCGACGAGAGCAATGGGTCCTCCAGCCGCAGCGGCAGTAAGAAGCCATGGAAATCCCGCTGGCGCACGCGCGGGAAAGATGGGGATCAAAAGAAGGAGTCGATCAATGTCGGGCCGATCCAGTGCTCGAACTGTGGGAAGAGAGGTCACCTGAGCAAGAATTGCTGGAGCAAGCTCAGGACCAAGGAGAAGGCCGAGAAGGCCCATGTGGCTCAATCCGAAGAGGACGAGCCAGCTCTTTTCATGGTAAGTGAATCGATCTTATCCAAAGTCCCCAATTTCGATTCCAAATCCATGGAAGTGGAGGTAATCGACAACGACGTAACTACTCCTCTGGTGAGCGGCGAACCCGAGGAAGAGCTCCAGCTGGGCGTAGCAAAGGCACCAGCTGAGGAGTCAATTCAACTGAAGGAGGAGCGAGTGTTCGCTCATATCGGCGAGAGGGACGAGCAGCATGAGCACCGGCGATGGGTCCTCGACACAGGGGCAACAAACCATATGACCGGGGCTAGATCTGCGTTCTCCGAGCTCGACCCGGGGATTCGCGGGACGGTGAAATTCGGCGACGGCTCCGTCGTCGAGATCGAAGGGCGCGGCACCATCCTATTCATCAGCAAGGGAGGTGAGCACCGCAAGTTGGCCGGTGTCTACTTCATCCCGAGGCTCAAGGCTAATCTTGTGAGCCTAGGTCAACTCGATGAGGCCGGTTGCTGTATTACCATCGAGCGCGGGGCTACTCAAAATCTGCGATGAGCGACGACGACTGCTCACGCAAGTTCGGCGCACGACAAACCGTCTTTATATCCTGGAGTTGGAGATAGAGCAACCCGTCAGCCTCTCAGCCAAGACCAAAGAGGTATCTTGGAAGTGGCACGCAAGGTACGGGCACTTAAACTTTCCTGCTCTACAAAAATTACACCGGGAGGAGATGGTGCACGGTTTGTCGGCAATCAAAGGCGTGAACAAGCTGTGCGACGGGTGCCTCATCGGCAAACAGAGACGCACTCCCTTTCCGTCTCAGGCATCCTACCGCGCCGGTGAACCATTGGAGCTCGTGCACGGCGATATCTGCGGGCCCTCAAGCCCACGACCCCAGGCGGCAAGACCTTTTTTCTCTTGTTGGTTGATGACAAAAGCCGCTTTATGTGGCTGACCCTGCTGCAAGCAAAAAGTGAGGCGGCAGAGGCGATTAAGCGCATTCAAGCGCGAGCGGAGGCCGAATGCGGGAAGAAGATGCGAGTGCTACGCACGGACCGAGGTGGAGAATTCACCTCAGAGAGCTTCGGTAAGTACTGTGATGAGCTCGGCATGCAACGGCAACTAACGGCGCCCTACTCCCCCCAACAGAACGGAGTGGTGGAGCGCCAAAATCAGACCATCGTCGGGACAGCGAGGTCATTGCTGATGACGGCCGGGATGCCTGGGATGCCCGGGAGATTTTGTGGAGAGGCGGTGATGACGGCCGCCTATCTCCTCAATCGGTCGCCAACGCGAAGTCTCGACGGGAAGACGCCACACGAGGCCTGGTTCAACAAGAAGCCAGCGGTACGTCATCTCCGAGTGTTCGGCTGTATTGCATACATGAAGGTAGCACGTCCCCACCTCGCCAAGCTTGATCCCAGGGGGCTGAAAGTCGTCTTCATCGGCTACGAACCCAGGAGCAAGGCATACAGACTCTATGATCCTGCGGGGGGGCGAGCTCACGTGTCTCGCGACGTCATCTTCGACGAAAGCACCTTCTGGCAGTGGAACGACGTGATCGTAGCAGATCACAACCCAAATCAATTCACGGTGGAGTACCTCGTCACCGAGCCGGAAGAAGGAGGAGCCCAGCATCAAGAACGGTCCCCGCCGCCAGCAGCTGCACCTCCTGAACCAGTGGAGTTCGCAACACCACGGACTGCGGATTCGACGCTGGATGTCGATCACGATGATGATCTGGTGGCCAGGTACCGAAGGATGGACGACCTAGTGGGAGGAGGTGAACCACCTGGACTGGCGGCTCGCGAACTTGAACAATAGGTGGCCGAACTACATGCCATCAGCGCAGATGAACCGGACACCTTCGCCGAAGCAGAAAGAAACCCGTGCTGGCTTAAGGCAATGCAGGAGGAGATGACATCCATCATCGAGAACCAAACGTGGAGTCTAGAGGATATGCCGCCGGGACACCGAGCCATAGGGCTCAAATGGGTCTTCAAACTGAAGCGCAACGAAAAGGGAGAAGTTGTGAAGCACAAGGCCCGTTTGGTAGCGAAGGGCTACGTCCAGAAGCAAGGAGTGGACTTCGAAGAGGTGTTTGCGCCAGTGGCAAGGTTAGAATCCGTCCGCCTTTTGCTGGCAATCGCGGCACATTGCTCTTGGGAGGTCCACCACATGGACGTGAAGTCCGCTTTCCTTAATCGAGAGCTGAAGGAGACCGTATACGTCCGACAACCACCTGGCTTCCCGGACAACGACAACCCAGGTAAGGTACTGCGCCTGCACAAGGCACTCTACGGGCTTCGGCAAGCACCACGAGCCTGGAACGCGAAGCTCGACAGTACCCTACTGTCACTGAAGTTCAAGCGCTGTGCCTCTGAGCATGGCATGTACACGCACGGCCATGGTGAGCAGCGACTGATTGTGGGAGTGTACGTCGACGACCTCATAATCACTGGAGGCGACATGGAAGTCCTCGAAAGGTTCAAGAGGGAGATGTCAAAGAACTTCAAGATGAGCGATCTCGGCATACTCAGCTACTACCTCGGCATCGAAGTGCAACAGAGTACTGCCGGCATCACCATCTGCCAAAGTGCGTACGCGAAAAAGGTGCTGGACACAACTGGGCTTGCGGAGAGTAACCCTACAAGGACGCCAATGGAGGCCCGACTTCAGCTAAGGAAGGCCGGCACTACAACGACAGTCGACGCCACCAATTACCGCAGCATTGTCGGGAGCCTGCGCTATCTGGTAAATACACGCCCTGACCTTGCTTACTCAGTTGGATATGTGAGTAGATTCATGGAAGCACCTCGGGAGGAGCATCTTGTAGCTGTCAAGCGCATCCTGCGCTATGTGGCTGGAACCAGAGGCTGGGGTGTGAGATACAGCGCAGGGAAAGGAACGACGAAGCTTGAGCTGGTCGGCTACAGTGATAGTGACATGGCCGGTGATGTTGATGATCGTAAGAGCACTAGCGGGATGATCTACTTTCTCTCAGGCGGCGCGATCTGCTGGCAATCAACAAAACAAAAGGTAGTTGCTTTGTCTTCCTGCGAAGCAGAATACATCGCCGCTTCGACGGCGACAACACAGGGGGTCTGGCTTGCGCGACTGATGGAAGAACTCATCGGAAGAGAAAGTGATCCACCAATGCTATACGTGGACAACAAAGCTACGATCTCCCTGATAAAAAATCCAGTTTTGCACGACCGGAGCAAGCACATAGAAATCAGATTCCACTACATCCGAGAATGTGCAGATCGAGGGCTCATCAAGATTGATTTCATCCGAACCGAGGAACAGCGTGGAGACATTTTCACCAAGTCCCTGGCGCGGGTAAAATTTGAAGAACTACGCTCAAAGATCGGAGTTCAAACAATATGGTAGATATATACCATAGGGCTTTAGGAGGAGATTGTTAGGTAAATCCCTAGGTTAAAAATTCATTCCTAGGTTTTAGGTAACGTGTTTTCTATTCAACCCACACAATGAAAGTAGTGGGAAGTCCACGTCCAGTGGAAGGCCTTTAAATTAGCTTTTCACTTCTTTCCATTTTTAGGATAGATTTGTTATTTAAATGTCGTCAACTGAATCAAATAAAATATCGTATCGAGTCTTCAGCAAAATCTCTCTCTCCTTTATTTTTTTTATTTTTCTTCCGCCGTTGTTTTTTCGTCGACGCTTCTCCCAATTGCCAGAAGCCAACAACCCCCACCTCATTTCCTTCTCTTTTTTTCGTTTTTCCCTCAACTTCTTCCCCACCACCACCACCACATTCTCTTACCCACACCTTACTCAAAATGCTTACCTTGGATTCTTGATGGATTTGAACAAATCAAACATCTATAATGGTTCTCCCAAAGTCAATGAGCAATTCTTGTGACCGAAGTCCGGTGAAATTCTGACTAAATACAACCCAAATTATAGGAATCTAAGAAAACAAGTTTGAATTGAAGAACAGTCTCATAATTGGATCTAAAAATACAACAATATATTCTTGTAAATAAACAAGCCTCAAATTTGTACTTAAAAACTGTTTTTTTTCATAAACATTTTAGATCATTTAGACTTTATGTGCTCCATCCAACGGAACTTCGATCTCATGTTCAAGTTTTGAAGCAATTAACGCAGTAGTAAGCATATGTAATGACTTGGAGAAGACCTGAAATCACTCCAACACCATTGTTTATCTGCAAAATTCAATTAATATCATAAATTAGGTTTTTATTTATTTATTTATTTATAAATATTTGTAAACACAATTATACTTACAAGCATATATATATCGTACTTGAGAATGGCATAAGCTGTCCAAACACACGCATTGAGGAAGCTTGTCAATGAAACAGCCAACGACATATGCTTCACACTCTGTGTTCCTATCACCTCCATCTAATCAACCCTACATTATTAATTCTTATTTTGGATCATAAAGCATATGATATATTAACAAAATCACTTACCACCATGGTGAGAGAGGAAAGATAGATCCCCATATTGAAAGTATTACACATTATTCCCATCATCAACGACCTATTTTTGGTTTCTTGCAAAACAAGCATTGTAATAGCAACAATGATGGCCATAAATATGAGCTCCATCACCACACAAATACCCACTCTCTTCTGAAATCATAAGACCAACACCAATTATATTATGGTGGCTAGTATGAATATGAAAAGAAAAAGAAGTAATTAATGAAAGAAAAACACCCGTCCTTTGTGATCGGCAAAAATGAAGAAGATGGCTAAATAAACCAGTTGAAGAAGCAAGCCAATAACATTAACGGGGACGACCAGAATGTGGTCGGGGTGAATAAAGGGCAGTCTATAGAACACCCAAAGCATAGAGATTAGAAGATTTGCAAGGTAAGGATGTAGCTGAAAGCCCTCCACCGACTTGGTGTTTATGATTTTGTAAAATGTTGGCCTGAATTACATGAAATTGAGAAATGTAAACAATAATACAGGGTTAAGGGTAGGAAACAAAGAAGGAACAAGGAAGATCGAGAGAGAGCTTACAGCGGAGAGAAGAAGAGGGCGAAGGTGATGAGATTTCCGAGGATGGCAAGGATATTGTGAGCAACCGATGCACCCACCATGTTGGGAGGGAGAAGAGATTGAAGAAGAAGAATAGTTATGAAAGAACATCGGGTCATTAAATGAGCAATATCCATAACAAATGTGAAACGACGATGAAAACAAACCAGGCATAGCAGGTGGATTTATTGACTCTATTTATTTACACGTCACTCCTCCTCACATTTACAATTTTGTGACATCATCCTTTAGTCACTTGTACAAATAGGAATAGAGATGGATTTAGAGGGTGATAGTGACTATTTACTTGTCACTACTTTCCAAATTTCCAATTATGTGACGGTTTCACACTTTTTAAGTGTTTCAATCCACTCCAATCCACCTCGTCCATATCGTTATAAAACTGTTTCGTTCTCCTCCCAACCGATGTTGTTTCCTTTTCCTCTCAACCGATGTGGGACCTCACAATCCACCCCTTCAAGACCCATCGTCCTCGCTGACACTCGTTATTTTCTCCAATCGATGTGGGACTCGTTATTTTCTCCGATCGATGTGGGATCCCACCAAATCCACCTTTTCAAGACCAACGTCTTTACTGGCACACCGTCTCGTGTCTACCCCCTTCGGGGAACAGTCTCCTCGCTGACACTCGTTCATTTTTCCAATCGATGTATTGATCTAGGCCAGTCCAAGTCCACTGCTAGCAGATATTGTGCTATTTGTTTTTTTCTTTAGAACCTCTCCTCAAGATTTTTGCTCTCTTCTCGACCTGGGTGGATCTCACCATTAAATACAGGTTTAAAAATTGTTACATAATTTTGAAGGAATTAAATATAATCTATTTAAATAATTGAAAACATAAAACTAAAGAATCTGAAGACATTAATAATGTAGAAAAGTGAATGAAAGCCACAAACACAATTTTTATCTAAAAAAATAGATAAGTAAACCCCTACTCATTCACGTGGTGGGTAACTTTGTGTACAAAATCATCAGCTAGTAATAATTATAGTAATAATTATGGACCAGCAACATGTAATTAACGTAAATTAGATATGGTTCGCAAAATAACAGCTAAATAACCAAAATGCAATTACAATTAATTACTAAAGGAAAGAAATTTATTTGTTATAATAAAATGGTTTTAATTTAATAAAGGTTCTATTTACCAAAAGCAATTCAACTTTAATCTATAAATGTTCATTTAATGTATAAATTAAATAAAATCAAAATAAACCTATGTATATATAATATATCACAATAAATATATATATATATATATATATATATATATATATTTAATTAACCGTTATTTCAATTTAATCTTTAACGGGACAAATTTAATCTATAAATGTTCATTTAATCTATAAATTTTTTTATTTATTTAAATTCAATCCAATCCAATCCAAATCACAGTGAATAAGCAGGGTACAATTGAGGCCAATTATTTATCACCACTGAATGTGGTTGTCGTGGTGATCGTAAATAACTAATTTTCAACCACTATCAATTAGTTATCATCACTCGAGAGTAACTAGGATGGTAACCTGAAATAACTAAGGTGCAATCACCACCGACTCGTATTAGAAAATATTATCATATAACAACAAAGGAATAACATGAGTCCCAAAACTTTTAAAAAGTATATATCCAACCGACTTGGGTCCAAACGAATATCACCTCCTACTTTCTCAACCCAAACTATGTTTTCCCTTTAATTTTTAATTCCAATTAAATCCAATGTTAACAAAATTGCAACATTCACCAAAAATATCTTGAAATTAAATATTTCTAAAATATTTTAACTACAACCAGAAATTTACAAAAAAAAATTATCACTTATTCAATAAATATCTCGATCCCAATAAATTCTAATTCGGACGGATATAATAATCCAAAAATAATAACTCTTTTAAAATGAAAAGAAAAAAATAAATAGTTTTGGTGAGAAGTTGAAGATTTAATGGATTCAACTTCCCTCTCCAACTATTTCTAAATTTTAAATAAAAATTTCTAAACATAATTTCTAATTATCACAAACGTTAAACTGAAGGTAAACTAATTAAGGATATAAAATAAGATTTTTGAAAGAAAATTACAAATAATTACAGGAAAAATCTTTAAAATAAATTATATAATTAATAGATTTGAGACTTAAATTAAAAATATTTCATTCAATAGTTAAAAAAAAATGTCAACAAAGGTAGGCGGGAGAAAACATAATAATAATAATAAAATAAATAAATAAATAATAAAAACACAAGTCAAACAAAAGAAGAAGAATGCAGTGAAAATTCATTTAACAATTTAACAAAACAGTCACGCTTTTCAAACCCCAATAAATATTCATCCATAATAGCAAGTAATAAAATTATATTTTATTAATTTTTAGGATATTAAAGCCACGATCTCACTGGTTGAACGGTATAATATTCTATTAATACTTTAAATCAACTATATAATATTCTATTAATACTCTAATCTTTTAAGTTTGATCAATTTGATTATTTAATCTTTTAAATTCTCAATTTTAACTTTAATGTATTATATATTTTTTATTAAATATTTCTAAAAGAAACGTGTTAACTAAGTTAAATCTCATTAAACTTCAGTTTAATATATTTGTCTAAATGAATATTGTCATTCAAATGTTAAATAGCTCATAAAAATCAACTTTCTAAAATAAAAAAAAAATACAATTATTTATTCACTTTATAGGACATGTTTAAATAAGAGGTGTCAAATACGTGTGGACTTATTTTAACTTTTTCCTAACAAAATTTAATAATTTTTTTTAATGTAAGGATTCCCTTAACTTAAAATTTTCCACATAAAACAAAAGTATTAGAAGTTTCTTTTTCAACTAATTTCATTGTTATTATTTATTAAACATTTTTCTTTTTGTTTATTTGTCAACTTCCAACTAATAATAATAATAAATGCATTTAAACCCATTCGATTCGAATAACCATCACCCTGCAGTTCAACCCGAAGTCCCGCGCATCACCCGAGATACTGCCTAACCAATCCGCGTGCGACACGTATCATAACCACAAAATTCGAAGGTAAAGGCTGCATTTGTTGGCGCTCATATCTCGTTTATCATATAGTGTCATTTGTTTCTTTGTCGAAAATAACTTTCATAATTATGGAATTAAAAAAGAAAGATATAATTTGGAAAACAAGCTAAAGTGAGAGGCCTTTTTTCTATTATTGTTTGCATTTTAGTTCAAACTCCTTACCACAAAAATGGAGGATCATCCCAGTCATATCTTCCTCACACATGTCGATGCGTGCATTGATATCGAAGGCGAGAAAAAATACGAAAGTCAATTTGTTTTGATGTAGGTTCTACTTTCAAGTCGGGTTCGTGGTTTTTATGATGGTAGTCTCTTGATTCGAAATGATTTAGTCATGTTTTATAAAAAAATTTAAAAAAATAACAAAAATAGAGCAACACGTGACTCTGGGCATGTGTGATAAATGGTTGTATTAGACCTCATTTGTCGTATAGTGTCGTTTTATACTGCTAGAACAAATATCATGATGTATTGGAGGATGAGATTTTGTGAAAAGTGCGCTCAGGGCGCTTGATGGATGTTATCGTCCCGTTGAGCATTTGCTTGTTTGTTTGCAATATTGTATGTACATTAGTTCTAGGTGTATGAATGTGTGGGATTCTCCCTCTAGAGGATTAGACTAGGGCGCGTGTGATAGTTTGACTAGTCTATGACTTAGGACGAAATGCCTCCACAGGTCAAGCACTATGGATTCTTGATAGACAAACAGAGAGTGAGACCCCGTGCTCCTTAGCGATCCATTGGACGTCGGAATCGCACTACCTAGAGATGTGGAATCTCGTCAAGACCGCCACATCGCCCCATAGACCTAGAGAACCACTATAGTAACCTCGAAGGGAATAAAGGTACTACGTAGGCTAGTAGCATATGGTGTGGCGTCAATGAGCCTACACACCTCTTTTCACTCCAGTTTGGTACCGTTGGGTTATAAATCTTTATATAATAAAATTGGTGTCTTCCTCTTACAACCATCAATTCAAACCCTAAATATTTTAGTTTAGCGCCGCCCTGAACTAGTACACTAGTACAGGGAAACGGTAGAGATGGAAATAATAGAGGTAAGAGGAAAAACCTGATAAACAGCTTCGGATGGGAATGTGGATGAGAAAAATCAAACCGCCGCACCGGACCCAATCCGCCTCCAATATATAGAAATACAACCGGAAGTATAGGAACGTAAGAAAACAAATTTGAATTGAAGAACAGTCTCACAATTGGATCTAAAAATACAACAACAATATATTGTTGGAAATAAACAACAAGTACACACTTCCAACGCCTCAAACTTCTACTCAAAACTGGTGTTTTTTTGTTAACAACACATTTCAGATCAATAAACTGTATCTGCTCCATCCACGGGTATGTTTTTGAGTTCTTCCTCTGCCTTCTCCTCATCAAGTTTTGAAGCAATTAAGGAGTAGTAAGCATATACAATGAGTTGAAGAAGACCTGAAATCACTCCAACAACATTGCTTATCTGCAAAATTAAATTAATATCTTAACTCATTTTCAAATTAGGGTTTCATTCATTTATTTATTTATAAATATTTGTAGACACAATTATACGTACATGCATGTAGACATCATGTTTGAGGATGGCATAAGCTGTCCAAACACAGGCATTGAGGAAGCTTGTCAATGAAACAGCCAAACATACATGCTTCACACTCTTTGTTCTTATCATCTTTATCTAATCAATCAATCAATCAAGTTAAAAGTAAACCCTAAATTTGTTCATTCTTATTTTGGTTCATAAACCATATCATATATTAATAAATCACTTACCACAATGGTTATAGGTTTAATATTCATCAGAATATTGTAAAAGTTACAAATTGCTTGAATCCTCAACGCCCTATTTTAGGTTTCATACAAAACTATAGCAACAGTGGCAGCCATAACTATGAGTACGTACACAAGACAAATGCAATGCCCAAGACAAATGCAATGCCCAGTATATGACCAATTATATTATGGTCAGTGAGAATGTTTGCTTAAGTCACCACACAGAAAGTTATCTATTTATAATTAAATAAATTACAAGGATATAAGAAGAATAATAACTGGAAATAGACACATATGATAAGCTGTAATAGAAGGCAAATATCTAGATATTGCCTTGGCTCAGCGATACAAAGAGGGATTGTCGCTCAGCAACAATGTTGCCTTCGCTCCGATGAGAATATGTCTAACCCAAGAAGTAGAAGGGGAAACCTAGAGCAAGGGACAAAGACAATGTTGAAGCTGGAAGAGTCGCCATAGTGGACGAAGGATCCAATTTTGGCGAGAAGGGCAGCGGCGACTTGGTTGACGAAGAGGCTAGTGTGACGCCCAAATTCCAAAGGTAAATTTCTGCAGAAGGTCGATGGGCTTATCGAGATTTCGTATATTTTCGAAGAGAATGCTGATGAGGATCCTAAGATTAGGGTTTCTGTGAAGATGAAGGGTTGATTGGGAAGAAAATGAGAGAGGCTATGTTGGTTAAGGGAAAACCGATTGTGTTGGAGAATGTGAGGTTGTATGTACAGAGTATGGCGAAGGGTGATTTGGAGGTCAAAATGGTGGAGCCGAAGAGTAATCAGTCGGCTCCGTCTGCAGCAGCCATGAAGACTGCCCCTGCGACATCAAAGCAAGTGGTGGTGGAGAAGAAGATGATAGGATTTTGAAGCCATTGAAAATAAAGGATCGGGGTTGATAAATCGAAAGGGCTTTGATACCATGAAAATGTTTGCTCAAGCCACCTCACTTAAATGGCGTGAAAGTTATCAATCTATAATTAAATAAATTACAAGGATATTGTTAAAGATCACGTATTTGTTTAGACTGCTATCAGTTAATATGTGATTAAATCTCCTTATAGTTAAGAGTTGATTTAGATTTGATTTGATTTAGTTTTGTTTACTGGTTTGTTACCAGAATTTATGCAATTTGTAGGTAGATTTCTAAATATTTTTTTGTATTCTATATATATATATATATATATAATATATATATAGCCTTCTTGCTCTTCATAATACAATCTTCTCATTAACCCTTCAATCACTCACTTTTTCACCAACAACTTGGTATCAGAGCTATCTTCTTAACGGATCTGTGAGATCAAATGGAAGGAGAATCAAGTTTTTCAACTGTTGCACCACCCGTCTTTGATGGAGATAATTATCAAATGTGGGCAGTTCGTATGGAGACTTATTTGGAGGCTTTAGATCTTTGGGAAGCAATAGAATAGGATTACGAGGTCCCTCCGCTTCCAGCAAATCCTACTGTAGCACAAATCAAATCAAAGCACAGAAGGAAAAGAAGACAAGAAAATCAAAGGCAAAAGCTTGCCTATTTGCAGCCGTATCTCAAATGATCTTCATTCGAATAATGTCCCTCAAAACAGCAAAGGAAATCTGGGATTACCTCAACGTTGAATATGAATAAGATGAGAGGATTCGTGGAATGAAAGTCCTGAATTTGATTAGGGATTTCGAGTTGCAGAAGATCAAGGAGTCTGAGTCGGTGAAAGAATACTCTGACAAACTTCTCAGCATTGCCAACAAGGTGAGATTGCTTGGTTCTATGCTAAATGATTCCAGTGTCGTTGAAAAGCTATTGGTCACTGTTCCAAAGAAGTTTGAAGCCACCATTACTACTCTGGAGAACACCAAAGACTTGTCGAAGATTTCTCTTACAGAGCTCTTGAATGCTTTACAAGCACAAGAGCAAAGGAGGTCTATGAGGCAAGAAGGGGTGATTGAAGGTGTCTTACACGTTAAGCATCAAGACAATAGCAGGTATAAAAATAAGAAGAATTTCAAAAACTAATCGACGAACGGAGATTCATCTGCCAATTATCAGAAGACAAAAGGAGGAGGTTCCAAAAAATCATATCCACCTTGCCGCCATTGTGAGAAGAAAGGTCATCCACCATACAAGTGTTGGAGAAGACCTAACGCCTTCTGCTCCAAATGCAATCAACTTGGACATGAAGTTGTGATCTGCAAAGGTCAGGTGAAAAAAATAGATGCACAGGTAATTGATCAAGAAGAAGATCAATTGTTTGTGGTCACTTGTTCTTCAGGCAAAGAATCAAACGAGAGCTGGTTGATTGACAATGGGTGCACAAATCACATGACATATGACAAGGAGTTTTTGTAGGAATTAAGAGACACTGAAGTCGAGAGAGTGAGGATTGGTAATGGTGAACACTTGGAAGTCAAGGGAAAAGGCACAGTAGCTATAACAAGCTATGAAGGTACAAAAATTATTCCAAATGTTTTATTTGTACCTAAAATTGATCAAATATGCAGTGCTATAAAGTGTTATTTGAGAATAAGCAGTGCTTGATCAAATATGCTAGTGGCAAAGACTTGTTCAATGTCAAAATGAAAGGAAAAAGCTTTGCTCTAAATCCGATGGAGAAAGAGCAGATGACCTTTATATCCAGAGCTAGTGCCACTAAGATTTGGCGCAAAAGACTTGGGCACTTTCAACATCGCGGTTTGCTTCAGATGCAGTCAAAGAAGCTGGTAGAAGGACTCGCTGGCATTGATAATGACATGCCTCTTTACCGTGCTTGTAATTTTGGGAAGCAACATAGGTAACTCTTTCCTAAACAGGCATGGAGAGCCTCGAAAAAGCTGCAACTGGCTCATACTCATCTTTGTTGTCATCAACGAACACCATCATTAAATGATAATCTTTATTATATTGTTTTTATTGATGATCTAAGTTGTCATCAAGAATGTGTTAAAAGTCAAAAGTTGCGGGTGTATTTTAGAAATTCAAAGCCAGAACTGAGAATGAAAGTGCATGCTTAATTCAGACTATAAGATCAGATAATGGCAAGGAGTACACTTCAGAAACTTTTAACGGGTCTTGTGAAGAGGCTGAAATTGAACATCAATTGATAGCACCATACACTCCTCAACAGAATGACGTCAGTGGAAGGAGGAATAGATTCATAATGGAGATGACGAGATGCATCCTTCATGAGAAGGATCTTCCAAAACGTTTTTGGGGAAAAGCAGTAAACATTGTTGTGTGCTTGCAAAATCGAATTTCAACAAAAGTTGTAAAGGACCTGACACCACTTGAAGTTTGGTATGGTTACAAACCTTCTTTAAAGTTCCTTAGAGTATTTGGGTGTCTATGCTTCACTTACATTCCATAGGTCAAGCGTGATAAGCTTGACAAAAAGGCAAAAGCTGGCATCTTTGTTGGGTATAACACTATATCCAAAGTTTACAGAGTTTTTCAACCACACGCTAGTTGCGTTATTGTGAGCCGAGATGTTCATTTTGCTGGAAATGAGCAATGGAATTGGAAAGAACTTACGAAGGTGAATCAGATTTCTAATGCACCAAACAATTTAATCTTTGGTAGCATGTTAGAAGAGTTTGAAGATGAACGACAAGATGCTTTGGTTGATGATACACCTATTAGAGGAGGAGCTATCGGTGATCGAGAAAAACAAAATCTAGGAGTTGGTTGATCGACAGAAAGATAATTGGAGTAAGATAGTGTTCAAGAGAAAGCTTGGAGTTCATAGCATCTAAACAAGGAGGAGTGTTAAATATCACATATTTCTTCTATATATATATATATATAGCCTTCTTGCTCTCTATGATACGTTGCTCTCCATAATACAATTCTCTCATTAACCCTTCAATCACTCCCTCTTTCACTAATAGATATACTAATAAATATATTAATAGATATGAAAAGAAAAGAGTAATAAATAGAAATAACAATAAATAAATAATAATAGGAAGGCACTAAATATATTAAAGTTGTAATATGTAGAAAAATACCCGTCCTGGGTTATGGGTAAACTTGTAGAAGATGAAGAAATAAACAAGTTGAGCAAGCAAGGCAGTAAGAGTAACGGGGATGCTCAAAATGTAGTCAGGCTGAATAATCTTATAGATGAGCCAAAGCATGTAGTGTAGAAGGTTTGCAAGGTAAGAACATAGCTGGAAGTCCTCCACCGACTTGGTGTTTATGATTTTATAAGCTGCTGCCCTGAATTACGTGATATTGAGAAATGTAAACAACAATGTTAGGTTTAGGGTGAGAGAGAGAGAGAGAGAGAGAGAGAGAGAGAGAGAGAGATTACAGTGGAGGGAAGACGAGGGTGAAGGAGATGAGATTAGCGAGGCTGCAAAGGGTCTCCTGAGCAACGGCGGCACTCACCATGTTACGAGAGGAAAAGAAAAGGGTTTGTCTGCAACATCCTAATTTCCCCCTCCCCCCGACATTATTTTATGGGTTACAGATAATCAAGCAAACCCCAAACAGAGGGAACACTTAATTTAGTTATACAATGTTGGGAGCCCTCCGTTATAAAAATATATATATATATATTTAATGTTACAACTTAGAGAATACATTAGAATTTATAATTATCTGTCTCAATAATTTATTATCTATCCAATTTCATGACTACAATTTTAGGGGTTATTCATAAACAATCAAAAATCTTTTTAGTGTCAGAATCTACCCTGAACAGTCAAAATATATATGAAAAGTAAAAATGAATTGTAAGGTTGCTTCCCAATCAACACAAATATAGAAATTTCGTGTTTCAAAAAAATTCATTTAAGAATTTATAAAATAAAAACAATATATTTTAAAATTACTCTATAAACATTGAACAACGTAGGCTTTTGTCTCAAGTAACTAAATGTATAAATCATATTCAATAAGCTATTATAAGCCATATTCTTAAAATTAAAACAAAATTTTAATTCAGAGTTAGCAAATTGACTTAAATTGCTAGAAGAATTACAGTTCTCTTACCGCTCACGGTTATTTCATGGTTACGATTATAGTCACTTTTGGGTGATGATAATTAATTAACGGTAGTCATATGTTGGTTATTTCAAGATTGCTATCATAGTCACCTTCGAGTGATGATAAGTAGTTGAAAGTTGGTTATTCCCGAGTTGGTTGAGTAGTTAGATTAAAGAAAGAAGGGGAGATGCTGTGTTAACCTTTTGAGAGCTATTACTTTGATTCCCAACAATCCAATCTCATCTCTATCTCGTATTCTCGTATTTTCCAACTCAACTCAACTCAAGATTATAAGAAGACAAATGATGGGCAATGAGGCCAATGAGCCGAAGATTATAAGAAGAACAAATTGAAGGTCTCTAATTTGGATGTCCACAAAACCCTCATCTCCGTCACATGGAAATTTCAAAAAATGTCATTGTCCGTGGCAGTTGTCACCTTCTATGACCCACTCCACTTCTTCCATAGCTGCATTCAAAGTTACTAATAGAGGCAGTATTCATGGATTATAAACTCATAATTATTCCTAAAGTGACCGCACAATCATGGGGGATTTGTTTAGAAACAAAAACTGGCGGGATAAAAGGAGTTTCTCCGGCAAGCTTAAAACGAGTGGGTCTTGAAAAGGAGTTTCTTAGAGCCATCAATTCAAATCCAGAAGCCCAACGAGAGAAGAAGAACAGCAATCACAAATCATTAAGAATTTAAAAATCAAGCCTTTCAATCCCTAAATATTTTAGTTTAGCGCCGCCGTGGATTAGTTAGTATAAGGAAGCGGCAGAGATGGAAATAATGGAGGTCAGAGGAAAAACCTGGCAAACAGCGTCGGAAAGTTCACCGCCATACTCTGGGTGTGTGGCGGGAGAAAGCCATCCCAGCGAAGTAGCAAGAAGTTTGAATTGAAGAACAACATATTTTTGGAAATAAATAGTAGCAAGAAGAGTCTCATAGTTGGAAAAAAGAAAACATTTGAGAAGACCTGAGTAGTAAGCATGTATATTTACTCCCACACCATCGTTTATCTGCAAAATTCAATTCACATGATACGTTATTTTCAACTTAGGTTTTCATTTATTTATTTATTTACAAATATTTGTAGAGACAAGTATAGATACCGGCAATATAGACATCATACATATGATGCCATAAGCGGTCCAAACACAGCTATTGAATAACAAATGAGTTACCACGACCGTGAGAGAAGAAATTTGGGCGAATTTGGTAACCTTGAATGAATGCTGCGGGGAGTGGGCATAGAAGGTGCCAACTGCCAGGGACAATGACACTTTTCCAAACATTCAACCTACCACTCCAACAACACAAGTTAATGCAAACCATAAGGAATCTCTTAAACCTATGTAAAACAGATCTCACCTCGGTTGCTGTTGGGAGCATAGCTAAACACCCTTCTTTATAAAGGTGTGGAAACCTTGGTGGAAAACCTGTAAGGAAAACTCAAAAAAGAAAACAATATCAAAAGCAAAACGGACTGAAAAGCCATCAGAGTTTGTGTTTAAAGTAGGCAATATCATAAAGTCATCAGAGCCATGTCCTTAATTTAACCATGTCAATAGAATCCTCAAAGTGTGTCGAATAAAGAAGGATCAATCTCTGGTGATTGCCGGCCTTCTTCCGCCTTCCTCGTCGTCCTTCCTCTTGTTCTTCTCCATGGTCCATGCTTTGCTCAAATGTCTCTGTAACTGCTCGTCTAAGCTCTTCACATCTATCTGATCCGCCCTCACATACCCACCTCCACTTTCACCCTTTTCTTACATAATTTCCAACCAATTCGACAAAATCAATGACAGGAATTCAAAGACAAAGAATCAATGGTTCCCCTGTTTTTTTCTGACCTCACAAACGCTCTCTGTTTTATGAACACTCAACTTGCCACTCTGTTTTCTGTAACTATTGAGCTCTTCTGGGATTCTTTTAGCTACACCTGCGAAAACAGTTAAAAATGGAAGTTATGGGATTGAATTGAATGATGCTGTATTATTATTATTATTATTTTAATTTGGTTGTGTAGATTTACCAATAAAATATTAATTTTATTTTTAATCTTAAATTATGGGGTTTTTGTACGAGAATGAGCTGTAAAGATCTTAATTTTATTCCTATTCTTTTTTATGTGATGAATTTGCCATGCATCAGGATTCCCCGTTTTCCAGAAACCTGCAAGTTTTTCAAACTCCAAATAGCTTCTTTGTGTTTACATTAAATAATTAGAACAATATAAATGGCAGCACATTCACTATCAATTGTGGGTCATTATCTTGATTTTAGGTATTGTGAAAGACTTGCCGGACATTATCTTGATTAGTAGATACTATTCTAATTTGGTCAATTTCGTTTGCTTCGATGAATGGCGAGGGAGGGGCAATTTCCAGATGAACCAGATGGAGAAGAAAGAGAAGAAAAACTATGATTCAATTCATCCTCATACATATATATATCCATTCCAGATGGAATTACATTATGCTGAGATGCATTCATTCTCATTACACAAAAAGACTGACAAAGATACTGTTAAAAGGCCCAAGTTAGCTCCCACAGAGCCAATTATTCTGGGAACTAATTGTTGACTAAAAGGGAGCTGTAGGAAAACAAAGCCCTCTAGAGAGGACACAGTGGGAATAGAACCAAACTAATTACCGGTACTGAGGGGCAAGTTCTCCTTCCTTGACGATGTAGTTCTGAGCAGGAAATTCCTGTCCTTTGAAGTACCTATCAAGCATGTCCTTCACTCCCGCAGCATATCGCAACTGCATTGTTTCCCATGTGCATCGTATCTCATTACTAAATAAACCCTCTATTTTGTTATGGAAGAGAAAATAGTTGAATGCTAATATACCTGTGCATCAATGGTGGTGCCGGAAATATGAGGTGTCATAGCTTGGTTTGGCATGTAACGCCATGGATGGTCTTTTGGAGCTGGTTGTGGGTTCCACACATCACCACTGTAACCTGCATATTCACAAAAGTATTAGCCAAAAATGGAATTGGGCTGCCATAGTACTATATTCAGTAATTACCTCCAATGTGTCCACTGTTACAAGCGTCAACAACCGCTTCAGTGTCCATAATTGCTCCTCGAGCATTGTTAACAATTAGTACTCCTTTCTTGCACTTGGCAATTCTCTCTTTGTTAAATAATCCCCTTCAGAGTAGAGTTTTTAGACATGTGTCAAAGCTTGCAATCTAAAATATTATATGTTCATCATCTCAAAGTAAAAACAGTACCTTGTCTTGTCAGTTAGAGGAGTGTTGATGACAAGTACATCGCATTTTGGTAGCATTGCATCCATGTCTTCCTCAAACTTTGCTCCAATCTGCTTCTCAAGTTCAGGGTCTATCTTGAGTCGGTCGTGATAGAGGAGATTGCAGTTGAAAGGTTTCAGCCTTTGAAGTAAAAGTTTTCCAATTCGTCCAGCACCTACGGTCCCAATTGTCTTCCCCTCAAGATCATAAGCTCTGTGAGCTATCCCAGCAACATTCCATTCACCTTTAATAACCTGGTGGTGTCCTGGTAGGAAATTCCTGACGAGAATGAGAATTCTCATTAGCTCATCCTCTGCAACTGAAACCACATTGCTTCCGGTAACCTCGGCAACTGTCAGTCCAGCAGCAGCTGCAGCATTGAGGTCAACATGATCAGACCCAATTCCAGCCGTGAGAAGCAACTGCAAGTTTTTGGCTTTTTTGATCCTTTCAGCAGTTACGTAGGCAGGATGGAAGGGAGTTGTTATGAGAACATGGAGATCTGGAATGTGCTTTTCAAGCTCTGAAACAAGGATGCACAAAACCACATAACTTCAATTAGAACACAGATTTAAAACACAAAGCCCCATAAAATTTAATATTTATACTAATTAATTATGGTAAAGCAAGTTTTATTTTATTTCAGCCTACGAGTAGGCGTTATTAGTTCTGTCTGACCCCTAAAGTTCTTCGAATTCCTAATCCCTTTGTAAGACAGGGAATACAGACAGGCGAATCAGGTAGAATGTCATGTCAGATGCTTACCACAATTGAGTCCTTCCTTATCATCAGTGACTATATACTGATGCCCTTGAGATTCCAACCATTCGCGTATGCCCAAGGATCCCTCCACACATCCCACGAAATTAGGGTTCATAGCAGCATACTCATTAGCCTTGTAAAACACACCGACGATCTTCTTGCTCCCTGCAGAAGCCTGCTCAAAAACAAGGGAGAGACGAAAGGCATTAATTAAGATTCACAAATCACGAGATTTAACTTCACTTATCTAGAAACCCTTCCTCCACCTCCCAATCAAGCTCATAATCACACAGAAAAACCAGGCTTCCTGATCTAGAAATCTATCTGCACGATCGGAGACTCAAAAAGCTTAAAAACACATGATCACTCAACGATACAAACCAAGCCTCCTGTTCTAGCAATCAATCTTGACGATCGGAGACCCAAAAAATTTCCAATTCACAAAAGTAGCTTCGATAATGCATAAATTCATCATCCATCGCCCAATCAAACACATAATCAGACAGACACAAAAAGTAGGCATCCTGTTTTTGTGATTAATAAGCGGAGAATAAAAAAAAAGCGATACAAACTATCATCAGCAAGGGACTAAAAACAGTATCGAAGATCGAGAGACGAACATTCCAAATTTCAGTGATCAAATCCATAAGAAGACCAGATTAACGGAATATACAAATTTCTAGCTCTAGAATTTAACGGAAGAACCGGAAGAACCTCAAACTTCGCAATGAACAAAGAAGAGGAGAGTACGATACTTCTAAAACATTAATCGGACATATCAATTCGGTTCAGCAGAAAAGGTAAAAGCGCTTACATGAAGGTGCCTGACGAGAGGTGATGACTGAGAGGCTACAGAGGAAGAAAAAGCTCGAATCGCTGCTGTAGCTGCCTGCTTCATCGCCATTATCGTCGTCCTTTTCTCTGTTGTGTGTGTAAATTAGGGACCCGTGAGTGATGATGATGCTAATAGCTTTCGCGTGTGGAGCTTTTATAGTTGCCAAAATGGGATTGGAAGCGAACCCGCTCTTTGCTTTCATTATTCAGTTCCCTGTTCCTCCGCGCAGGCTGCCTTCGTTGTACGCCGCCACGTCAGTGCCTTTTTTTTTTCTTTTTTCTTTTTTTTCCCCTCTTCCTTTGCCTTTATTCAGTCAAAATTTGTTCATTTTTTACGATATTTATTACAATTATACCCCTCAATTTTTATTTGATCCATCCAACCAGGTGGTTTCTTACAATTATATTCCTCAATTTTTTTATTTGAATCAATAAATTGAAATTTTCTTATTAAATAATAATTAGAAAACATATGAAGTTGGGTCAAATTTTAAAGTGAATTAAATGATGAAAATATGACATCAATATGGTATTTTAACCTCTTTTATGTTTATACCTTAAATATTTCATTTAACTCGACTCATCAATTTATTTCATCTTTTATAATGATAACTAAGGTATTTAATTTTTGTTGACATATCACACTCTACATATCTATATATTAATATTGACACGAGAAATGAAACATTTTTCATGATAAGAAAACAAAAAAATATAACAACAAATGTAGTGGATATGATATAAATTAAACAATATCTAAACTTATTTTGTTCTAGAAATATTTATCAACGTTGACATTTTTTACGATATTTTCATCGACATTTTTTAAAAGTTGAGACATCGATGTTTCTATAATTTTTTTAATTTTTTTAACTTTAATTGTAAGAAATGTAACGATGTATTCTTAAATGATGAATTTATTTATTATTTATTTATTTTACATGCAAGAAGAAAGTTAATCATTTATAAAAATATGTTTGATCTTTATATTTAATTTAAAATTTTCATCAGTAATTATAAATTTTATGAAAAAAATTCTTACCATTGATATATTTGAATTTTTTTATAAAAAAAATTAATATCTTTTTAACTTAAAAGAATATTTAAAAGTATAATAAAACTATTAAAAGGTTTGATATTTTAAATATAAAATACAAAGGTTAGTAATATATATATTTTTTATATAATTTCGCATTTAAAATATAATGCCAAAGCGAAATACAATGAAAATCTTTTCAATTCCATTGGTTGATGCACGGTGACGTGGTCTTCGCAAAGGGATAAGGAGCTAAATTAAAATCTTATCTTATACAATCCTAACATGTCCCTAATCATTGAGATATTTCCTCTCTTATTATATGATTCATATTTAAAGAGCTAAAATTATATTTTAGTACCTCGTATTTTTTGTGTTATTTAATTTACTTTATTTTTTAAATTACTCTTTTCGTTAATAAATTTTGATTATAATTGTACATGACATATACTAGGAGTGTTTTTTATTTCTCCTCTAAAATTTTAATTATCATATTGTATAAGTTAATAATTAATGAATCTTTACACTTATCAATAATAATAAAAATATTAAAATATATGAGATTATAATTAAAGTGTTACATTCTTCCCCTTCTGAAATCTAAAAGTAAAATTATAATTAATTTAATATTTAAGCCATGCTTTTTCTAGAAGATTGGCATGACAGTGCACAATCATGCACAAACCCATGCTTTTAATAATGATCTCTAAAACTTTAAATAATTTTATTTTTTTTATCTCAATATTTATATTCTTAAATTTTGCATAATTTTTAGGGTATAGACTTGCAATTTTAAAAAAAAGATATATATATATATATATATATATGTATATGTTCGAATAAAAATCCAAATTTGAGTAGTCTATTTGTCGCCTAGAGTGGGCTGGTGTGGGGCATGCTTATTGAGATATGGTGGGCCACTAGCTGACGTGGCACTCTCGATCTCGTAAAGAGGGATACCCTCGTGGAGTGCCCATCTGGTGTAGGTGGGCCGACAGCCCAACACAGTCTTTCCAATCCGGCAACTATATATTAATAATTTTAAAATAAAATTACGTCCAAAAAGTTAAATTTATTTATTTTCTATATTAAAGATATTAAATTGATTTTTTACCCAAAGGAATTTAAATAATCGTCCCATATCTATTTAGCAACTCATGTCTAGGATTCGTAATACGGATTCAGAATTTGATGAGTCACATTATCTCTTCGCTTTTTAAGAGAAAAAACTCTACATCTTCGTTTAATCGTGGTTGTTTGTGGCAGATTTCTCTAAAGGAATGTTTCATATTTGTAAATGGGGTAAACTCTACGATCTTTGTTCGTGGCAGTTTATTTAGAAAGGCCCAAGTTAGCTCCCACAGAGACAATTTATTTTGGGAACTAATTGTTGACTAATAAGAGGGAGCGACAGGAATCAAAGCCCCTCTAGAGAGGACACGCCGGCAAACTAATTAGCGGTACTGAGGGGCGAGTTCTCCTTCCTTGACGATGTAGTTTTGAGCAGGAAAGTCCTGTCCTTTGAAGTACCTATCGAGCATGTCCTTCACTCCCGCAGCATATCGCAACTGCATTGTTTCCCATATGCATCGTATTACTAAATAAACCCTCTATTTTGTTATTGAAGAGAAAATAGTTCAATATACACTATACCTGCGCATCAATGGTGGTGCCAGAAATATGAGGTGTCATAGCTTGGTTTGGCATGTAACGCCACGGATGGTCTTTTGGAGCTGGTTGTGGGTTCCACACATCACCACTGTAACCTGCATATTCACAAAAGTATTAGCCAAAAGTGGAATTGGGCTGATATAGAATTATATTCAATAATCACCTCCAATGTGTCCACTGTTACAAGCGTCAACGACCGCTTCAGTGTCCATAATTGCTCCTCGAGCATTGTTAACAATTAGTACTCCTTTCTTGCACTTCGCAATTCTCTCTTTGTTAAATAGTCCCCTTCAGAGCAGTATCAAAATGACATGAGTGTCAAAGCTTGCAATCTAAAATATTAACAAAGTAAAAACAATACCTTGTCTTGTCAGTTAGAGGAGTGTTGATGACAAGTACATCGCATTTTGGTAGCATTGCATCCATGTCTTCCTCAAACTTTGCTCCAATCTGCTTCTCAAGTTCAGGGTCAATTTTGAGTCGGTCGTGATAGAGGAGATTGCAGTTGAAAGGTTTCAGCCTTTGAAGTAAAAGTTTTCCAATTCGTCCAGCACCTACGGTCCCAATTGTCTTCCCCTCAAGATCATAAGCTCTGTGAGCTATCCCAGCAACATTCCATTCACCTTTAATAACCTGGTGGTGTCCTGGTAGGAAATTCCTGACGAGAATGAGAATTCTCATTAGCTCATCCTCTGCAACTGAAACCACATTGCTTCCGGTAACCTCGGCAACTGTTAGTCCAGCAGCAGCTGCAGCATTGAGGTCAACATGATCAGACCCAATTCCAGCCGTGAGAAGCAACTGCAAGTTTTTGGCTTTTTTGATCCTTTCAGCAGTTACGTAGGCAGGATGGAAGGGAGTTGTTATGAGAACATGGAGATCTGGAATGTGCTTTTCAAGCTCTGAAACAAGGATGTACAAAACCACACAACTTCAATTAGAACACAGATAATATGTAACTAAATGAACTGTCTATCATTTTCACTAACAAAATTAGATACTTTTAGTCCATAAAATTTGGTTAAGGAAATGGCCGGTATCGCTCAGTTGGTAGAGCAGATGACTCACCGGTCCTTTTGAACAATAGCTTCACAAGACATTTAAATAGTTTTACATTAAATAGTTGAGTGACATATTAGGGAATAAAGACAGGCGAATCAGGTAGAATGTTATGTCAGATGCTTACCACAATTGAGTCCTTCCTTATCATCAGTGACTATATACTTGTGCCCTTGAGATTCCAACCAGTCGCGTATGCCCAAGGATCCCTCCACACATCCCACGAAATTAGGGTTCATAGCAGCATACTCATTAGCCTTGTAAAACACACCGACGATCTTCTTGCTCCCTGCAGAAGCCTGCTAAAAAACAAGGTAGAAACGAAAGGCATTAATTAATATTCACAAATCATGAAATTAACTTCACTTATCTAGAAACCCTTCCTCCACCTCCCAATCAAGCTCATAATCACACAGAAACACAAACTAGGCTTCCTGATTAAAAATCAAACTTCACAAAAGCAACTACAATTATCTATAAATCTTTCCTCCACCTCCCAACCAAACACACAATCACTCAAAGACACAAACCAGGCTTCCTGTTCTAGCAATCAATCTTCACGATCGGAGACCCAAGGAACTTACAAATCACAAAAAGTAGCTTCGATAATGCATAAATTTATCATCCATCGCCCAACTAAACACATAATCAGACACAAACACAAACTAGGTATCCTGTTTTCGTAATTAATGAGCGGAGCTGAAAAGGAAACGATACAAACTATCATCAACAGGGGAGTAAAAACAGGATCGAAGATAGATAGACGAACATTCCAAATTTCAGTGATCAATCCATAAGAAGAACAGATTAGCGGAATATTCAAATTTCTAACTTTAGAAACTCCACACAAGAACCGGAAGAACCTCAAACTTCGCAATGAACGAAGAAGAGGAGAGTACGATACTTCTAAAACAATAATCGGACATATCAATTCGGTTCAGCAGAAAAGGTAAAATCGCTTACATGAAGGTGCCTGACGAGAGGTGATGACTGAAAGGTTGCAGAGGAAGAAAAAGCTCGAATCGCTGATGTAGCTGCCTGCTTCATCGCCATTATCGTCGTCCTTTTCTCTGTTTTGTGTGTAAATTAGGGACTCGTGAGTGATGATATGCTAATAGCTTTCGCGTGCGGAATATTTATAGTTGGCAAAATGGAATTGGAAGCGAACCCGCTCTCTGCTTTCGTTATTTAGTTCCCTGTTTCTCCGTGCAGGTTGCCTTCGTTGTTCGCCGCCACGTCAGTGTCTTTTCTTTTTTTTCCCTCTTCCTTTGCCTTTACTTTATCAAAATTTGTTCATTTTTTAAGGAAAATGTCCCAGCTGAAAGTACGAGTTTTATTACAATTATACCCCTCAATTTTTTATTTCAATCAATAAATTGAAATTTTCTTATTAAATAATAATTCGAAAACATATAAAGTTGTGGTCAAAATTTAACGTGAATTAAATGATGAAAATACTCACACATGAACCTCGAACATTTTTTATAATAACAAATTAGCTCTTATACTTCTAAATTTGTAGCAATTTAATTTTTAAATTTATAATATTTAGTCAAAAACTCACTGTCACATTAAGTGTAAGTCCTTATCCTCGTTATATAATTGAAAGGATCGTTGCATGTAACCAATAGATATATACAAATGACCAAATTAGCGATAAGGTTGAAAGGTAGAGATGTGTTGTTATGTGAGGTGTTCAAGTTGTATGGTGTCGAGTAGGTAACTAGGACCCTCAACACTTGACCTATGTTTTGATAAAGACGTACCTGGAATAAGTTTTGAGCTACCTCCAGCAAGTATGCATTCTATTGGGCATCATCCATGTGTCTTAACTAACTAATATGAACAAGTTATATTCTCAAATATCTAATTAGTGTGAGATGTCACCAAATTGGATATAAATAGAGGAAAAAGAAGTAATTCATTGAAATTAAATCAATAAATGTCAATCTAAACATAGTTTAGCGATAAGGCATCAATTATTATCATGAAAATCAATAATTTAATTTATATATTTATAATTTTTGTTATTGTTTGACGAAAATGAAATTAACTAGTAAATAAAAGCTTTATGGTAAGTTAATATTATCCTTTATAGGGATGATATTAGATAATGACTTTATATTTTTATTTATTTTTACATAAAATTGAATTTATTAATTTATTTATTGTGAGTTAAATTTAACACATGTTAAATTATATAAAATAATTCCTATTTTGTTTTAAAAATACTTAAAAGTTTTGTTAATATTTTATATTTTTAGTTTTTTTATAATTTTTTTCCATTCCCTCTCTAATTATATGATCCTAAATAATTTGATTATATATAATGAGGGTATATTTTCAATTTAATTTTTTTTTAAAATTTTCCTTGAAAATTAATTCTTTAATAAGAATTATAAATCTTTGTATGATTTATATGATTCTAAAACTAAGTTATAAATCTTTGTTATTAATGCATAATATTTGTATTAAAATTTAAAAATAATATATATTTTTTGTGTTTATAAATATTTATAAAAGATATTGAAAATGTTATAGTCTTTAATATCAACGGCAAACATTATTATTTATTGTCTATAAGTGAAAATTGGAGAGAAAAAAATTAATTTGTTCGGTAAAAATCGGGTCACTCTTAAACGGGTGATATCCGGATCCGGGTCACAAACCCGGGAATATAGGGTTGGTAGGAATCTCGCGCCAAAGACAATTGGTTCGTCGTCGTGCTTTCATCTCCAGCAGAACCAAGGGGAACCCTCTGATCTCGGTGCAGTCTCGTCGGACGACCGACTATGGAAGCTCAGGTGTCGAAGGAGCTTACGCTGACGCAGAAATGCCAAAGGATGGTGGAATATGAAGTTACTCGGATATACGATTTTTTCTTACGGGCTCCTCGCAGTGCTCAAGAGTTCATGTAATGAGCTAGGATTCTTTTTTTTACTCCAAATTCTTCGTTTCTAGTGGTAAATTTTCAGTTCGCTCGTGGTTTTTAATGATTCTCGCTTGTTTCTAGGTTGGAGCTTCAGCGTGAAAGTCATATCGAATATCTTACCAATGGTCTCAATCATCTAGGACCCTCATTTCGAGTATTGGATGCCAAGTAATTCTCTCTTTTTTATATGCTATCAATGTTTACTTTCAATTATTATGTAATCCTTGTTCGTGGCAGTTTATTTTTATAAACGAATGTTTCATTTTTGTAAGTGGGTTAAACTCTACAAGTGTTTTTTTTTTGGCGCCGTTTGGTGTGTATTTGAAGGTCATTTAAACTTCTATTTTTGTAGTTGAGTGTTCTGTTTAGTTGTGTATCTTCTCAAAATGGTTAGTGAACTATTATTATGAAATTGGAACTTAACTGAAAACGTAGCCATGTTTGTTAACTATTTTGTTGTAGCTTGGAATAATGCATATCGAAGACTAGTAGTTCTTTGGTTCATCCTGGTTCTAGAACACTAGTGCTTGGGTCTCCTAAGAATTAGTGAACTAGTCATGGTCAAGCCAAGGGTCTATGTAGAGAGTCTGTTTTCCTTGTGTTCTAGCGTCTGATTTCCTGATTACGTGTAGTTACTCCATTCAATTATATAATATGCCTGAACGTGTATCACACGCTAGCTGATTTAGGTCTTTTTTCTCTCCTGTTATGACATTTTACAGTCGTCCTTGGATTTGCTATTGGATCCTGCATTCTATTGCTCTACTTGGAGACTCTGTAGATGCTGAACTGGAGACTAGGGCCATCGACTTTCTTAATCGTTGTCAAGTATGGTCATTCTACCTCTTCTTGTTTGCACCATATATAAACAGATCTTTCTTACGTTTGGAATCCTTCTGCCTGTGGACTTACTAACTGAGGATCCTTGAAAGATTATTATTATCATATTAGTCTTTATCGCCTTCCCTCTTTTATTCCGGCTTTCAACTCTTTTTTTTTTTTTTTTTGTTCTTATGTTTGCAGGACCCAGATGGTGGATATGGAGGAGGACCTGGACAGGCAAGTCAATTTCATATTGATTTCTATGGAAAAATTATGCTGTTGTTAGTATGTGATAGTTACATAATTTCAGTTACCCGAGGGCTTGAAAGGAACGGACTCTTTTGGTAACAATGCAATGGTTTTTTTTTTTTTTTTTTTTTTTTATTTTTTTTTTTTTATTGAAAAAAGAAAAGCGGCAATGTGAATATACTAGTTAAAGATCCATATATTTGTTCAACTTGAGGTACTTGTTCGCTATTCGATGTCAAAATTTAAGAGTTCATGACTATTACTTGTTGAAAAGTCAGGTGGAAATGTTTAGCACTGAAACCACTCGGGAATGATGGGGTTTTGAGTATAAGAAAAATTTTCAATCACTGTGTTGTTATATTATTTTCTGCATATATTATGCAACTTAATGCATTAGTCTTGTGAGGAGTTAATTAGTACAATGCTTCCAAGATTCTTCCTTACTACAAACTTATGCCTTATTGTATGTTCTGTGTGCATGCCTGTCACTTGTCAGACCTACTGAGAAGTCGTGTAAGTGATGGAAGCTGAGAAAGATGTACAGAAGGGTAGCAAATACTTGAAGTAGACTAAGAATTGTTAGAAAGTACCAAAATTTGAGAGGATTTGAGCACGACCCTCCAAATTGGACTTTTAGCCTTGCAATGACTTTTGTAAAGTAATTGGTTGTTTAAAGATTCTGCTCCATTACATATTGGCTTCTCAATTGAAGTTTGCTTATGAAGGTAGAAACTGAGAAGGAAATGCAGATTGAGGAAAAAAAACTTCTAGTAGTTTTAAGTATAATCAGCAAGTATCAAATATTGAGAGGACTGGAGCTCTCCCTTCTCCAAGGAGTTATCTAGATTTATATTCCTCCCCTCCTGCATCCCCTCTTCCTTATAGACTAGTTGCTACTGAAAACCGAACTAAATCTTTTCTTACAAGCTAAACCTTAATTTGATCACATTCCTCGCCCAACTCCAAGCATTACATTTTTTGTTCTTTAAATCATGTAAATCTGCACAATTATAATATATTCAGTTTTCTATTTTACAGTCAATATAGTTAAATGTATTAATATCTGTGGATTCATTAACTTTTCGGTTTTCTACAGTTACCTCACCTAGCAACAACTTATGCTGCAGTGAACTCACTTGTCACATTGGGGAGTCATATAGCTTTGTCGTCAATTAATAGGTGGTCAGTTTATGATCAGGGGATCAATTACTTTTCTGGGTAATTTTGCAGTGATGTGACATTATCATTGAAACATCTTTCAGACATAAACTATACACGTTTTTGCTGAAGATGAAACAACCTAGCGGAGGCTTCAGGTATCAAGTCAATCCCTAATAACTCATCCTTACTTATGATTCCATTTTCTTTTCATGTCTTTCTAGAAAATGTCTTGGCTTCTTGGGTCAAAATTGCAACTCTATATTCATCGTTCAAGAATTAATGCATGATTTGTGATTCTTTGGTTGAATTTTTCTTTTCTTTAATGTTGTCCATCGCTGGTTTTTTTTTTTTTTTTTTCAGGATGCATGACCAAGGAGAAATAGACGTTCGTGCTTGCTACACTGCAATTTCTGTAAGTTTGCATCTTATTGTGGGATGTAATTGTGTTGCATTGTTCATGTGCATGTGCATGCAAGTTTCAGTTATTTGAGACAATTGCGTGCTTTCATGCCTTTGAAGTTGAAAATGGCTTATTGTAGCATGGATATAGACAATACATATACTACATTTTTATTTTATTTGCCGAAGTGATCATTCATGAATCACGATTCATCCAATGGGTATAGTCCTAGGACTTTATCAAGGATGGCGTTAAGAATTTAGGTTCTAGCTGAACATTGTTAAGGAAGAGACTCATTCTTGTGATGAGGTAATGTCCATTGTTTCAATGTTAATTTTTCCCTTTAGCTACTGAAACAAGTGTAGCAAGTAACATTAATAGAGTTATTTTTCTTTCTTTTCTTTTATTCTTTTTCCAGTTTAAATCTCATTTGGATCTTTATACTTTAACTTTAAGGATTGTTCCATTTTGGTGAACTTTCAAATATTTATTTTAGTTCTTGAACTTAAAAAAGGCATTTTGGTCATTGCTATTATTCACCTACCTCAACCAGACTATGTGGCTTGGATATATGCCCACGGCAACATATTGTTGTACATTCGTAGTCATGTTTTCCTTGCTTAAACAATTAACAACAAAAATATCGGAGAAAACCACCCAGCTTCGAGGACTAAAATAAACATTTTGAAAGTTTGAATAATAAAATGACATAAGCTTGAAAATCCAGGGTAAGAAACTGGATTTATATCTTTGTTTTTTATTTGTCAATTGTCAGGCGTAATGTGTTAATTGTTTTGTGTATTCTCAATTTTCTTATGTATGAAACATCAGCCTTCTAATTTTTTTTTTCTTTCTTTCTTTTCAAATACAATATTCCATGATTTTGATGACTCAAAACTTCTTCTGCCTTTCAGGTTGCCAGTATATTGAACATCTTGGATGATGAACTAGTTCAAAATGTTGGAAACTACATTCTAAGGTTGGTTCCTAGAACTCATTAGTGTTTGCATGCGTGTATGTTTGTGGGGTATGTGATGGACCTGTAGACTTCTAGTTTTTCTCTTTTTTTTCGAACAACTGAGAAACAAGAATAGAGTAAATCCTGACCACCTCCTCTTGTTCTCAGTGGCCATCTTTTTAAGAAGGAAAAGAAGATTCTGTAGCAGCTAGCTAGAGCATTAATTTTTTGACACTTGTGGATTGAAAAAATTGGGGAGTCTTTCTCAGTTTAGAAGAGCCATCGCCCTTGCTTTGGAAAGCCTCATTTTTTTTGCTCTTGATGCAAGTTTTGTACATCTTTTTGTAATTATGGTTCAAGTTCTATTTATGCCACGTGGAAAAGCTTTTTGTAATCTTTTTTATGTCATGAAGCTTTGGTGTTTTTCCCTTCCCTTTTGGAATGTCATTTATTCAATCCAGTTAATTTCTTATCTAAAAGAAACCAAGTGCAACTGGGAACTTTGGTTGTTGTAATTTGGCTGTACAATAAAAATCTACAGTTTTCATGACACTCTAAGTCAGTAACGTTGTGGACATGAAACTGTGGAGCATAGGAGCGTGACTGATAGATAAAGTTGAATATAGAGTTACACTTTGTGCAGACTATCTCTGCGGAGTGGATCTAAGTCACAGTGGTCGATTGAAAACCTTAAACGAGCCAAAAATCTGGTGGAAGTAAATTTTTTTAGCAGCTATCAAAAATCTGCCACAGTTAAAAAGTACTATATTGGCTTGGGTAGCTATTCCAGTTTTTTTAATAAAAAAAAAATCTCCAAATTTGGCTTGTTGAAAGAGTGGGATGGACAAGTGACAAGTTGTGCTATGTGTTCTGCTGTATATAGTTTCTTGCAGACTTGTTAAATCAGAGTCTGTAATGTTTTCTATCATTAAACTATGTGCGACTAACTACTGCTGAGTTTCTCTGCAGTTGTCAAACTTTTGAAGGTGGTATTGCCGGAGAACCTGGATCTGAAGCTCATGGTGGGTATGTTTCTGCTTTTCTTCATTTGATCTTGTTGGTTTCTAAGTTCTACATTCAGTGGGATGATCAAAAAATTATATGATTGTTTTGTTTGTGTAATCACTATATTATTGGAACTTTCACAAATCATTGGAGTGGAGGGTACCAGTTTTAAATGCTCAACACTAAGAATATCTTTTCATGTGCTTATGAATAACTTTTTTTTTTTGTGTGTGTATAATTGATGTATCGACCTGATCAGGTACACTTTCTGTGGTCTGGCTACAATGATTCTGATCAATGAGGTTCACCGGTTGGACTTGCGGAGTTTAGTTGTAAGACTTCGCTGAGGAAAATTAATCGTCATTGCTAATCCTGTCCTTCATTTGTATCAAGAGCATGTCTTTTGTCTTCAATGCTACATGGTACATAACAGAAACCTCTCTTCTGTTTACATTAGGAGTGGGTGGTGTTTCGTCAAGCTGGTTTAGAGTGTGGATTTCAGGGGAGAACAAATAAGTTGGTGGATGGCTGCTATTCTTTCTGGCAGGTTAGGTTCGGGATTGTTTGATTCAGTGTTCCTTGAGTTTTCATTTCACTAATGTATGACAACAGGGAGGTGTTTGCTCGCTATTACAACGATTACGTCTGGACATTGATGAACAATCAGTTCAACCTGATGCTCAAGAAGTAGGCTCTTCCTTTGATGGCCTATCTACCGGTATGCCGTTAGTTTTCTTCTTTTGTTTTAAGATAACCACATATATTTCAAATTTTACCACGATGCTCAAGAATAAGACATCTTAAAAGTAAAACAACATCATCTCACCTTTTTCTTGGAAAAAATTAGCTTGTCCTCTTCCAGCCAAATAGCGCAACACAAATTTGGAACTGAACAGTTTCAAAAATATTTCTTGCTTCATTCATAAATTTCCCAAATGAATAAAGACTAGACATCTCTTAGTAGTCAATTCGCATCAAATCCAGAGGTAAGTTTACACCTTAGCTACGGTTCATCTGCCTCATGCTATTTTGTTAAAACATCCCAAATTGACAAAGAATAAACATTTATTAGGAGTTGGCATATGATTGAAGTATGAAATTTACACCATAGCTTTGATTCACAACTTGTTTTCTTGTTTATACCTATGACTTCATTCTTAACTAAATTAATCTTGTGATATATATTCTTCTGAGTAGGTGGGGGTACTTCTCAAAAGGTTATCTTTAATGATATTGGTTATGAATTTATCAAGAAGCGTCCAAGTAGTCAACCTCTTTTCAACAGCTTAGCTTTGCAGCAATACATACTTCTGTGTGCACAGGTACACCTTAGAGAGTTATTTCATATTACTAACTCGATAATTGGTTAGGCTTCCTTTTGCATATAATTCTTATTTTCATATGGGTAGTGTTCATGTCCAATAGAATATACAAAATGTTGCAGTTTTGAAATTAATTCGAGAATCACAAGTAATTGACTGATCATCTCTGAAGATGGATGATCATTTTATGAAACATTGAATGGCACTAGTACTCGTTGAGTCCTCCCATTTCAGATGACATTCATCAAATATTCAATAGTGCATTTTTCAAAACAATAATGAGATATTTACTTGGTAATAATTTTATGTTTTGCTTGCTGCAATAATTATTTGTTTCTCCAAATATTGACAATCTTGTTATCTGAAAACAACCGTCGATAGTCCAAGGCCTCTCTTTGTGTGTATTCCCATTTGCACAGTTTGATTTTGATCATTCCTTGGATGCAGGTACCGGAGGGCGGACTAAGAGACAAACCTGGGAAGCCAAAAGACTACTACCACACGTGTTATTGCTTGAGTGGCCTCTCATTGTGTCAGTATAGCATGTCGATGGAAGATTCTCCACCACTTCCCCGGGCAGTAACAGGCCCCTATTCCAACCTCCTGGAGCCTATCCATCCACTATACAATGTTGTCTTGGAACGTTCTATCGAAGCACTTGATTTCTTTAGGGGGAAATAGGTAAACTCTTCCCCTTCACCTCAATAGCATATTGTCATACTCTTAATACCTTAAAACTCAGTTGGCTGTCTACTCTTCCATTTTCTTTAATGGATTTATCGTGTATGCATAATGATCCAGGATTTAATTAGGCTATGCTATGATTTTAAGTTTTGTCTCCTCCAATATTTGTGAGTGTACGAGCTTGTGAGTGTACAAGCTAGCTTGCATGCACGTTGACTATTTTCTCGGCGCAACTGTCGGACCCTACTACATTTTGTTGACTATGAAATTCATAGGATATTAAATCTTAGGTAGATGATTGTCATGACTTGAACTCATTCTCTCTAAGTTCTTCACGATCTCAATGTCAACTTTAACTATATCTACTTCAAGCTTAGTTAATCATAGCCGTGGAGAAGGGAACTTTGCTTGTTTAACTATTTTCATTTACCATTGGTGCCAAGAGGCTAAAGCTACTCTTTGTAATGTTAGCTTATCTCAAAAGGAAATTAGGATCAAATTGCACTAAAAAAACAAAATAATTAGCAAACTCATACAGAATCCTTCTTGAAGACGGTTCTGAAGATCTTGTCCTATTTCCAAAACAATTCGTATCCTAAATTTACGAATCGTTTTGGAAAAGAGACAATGAAAAGAATCTTACTTAACTTGAGCTTGTAATTTTTAGTATATATTTAAGAGACGGTAGCAGGTTGAAGGAAGTTGGAGATGTTTAGTATTTGGAATTTTTCCTTGCATAGAACTAGCCATACAGCTCAGTCGAAGGCTAGGATGCCCATTACTCCCATGTGTTGTAATATGCTCTAATTGTCAGCCTAAGATTACAAAATCCTATTAACTCAGTTCTTGGCTTTGATCCCATTTGGTAAGCTTATTAAAGACTTCAAGGACATAGTTTTCTGAGGGATCTGTTCAAGCAAGGTCATATCTATAGGGAGAAAAAAAAACGCATCACTATCCTGTGATATTTAGCATCATGCCTAGATTTTCACCTTGTTCATTCGATCGAATCAACAAAAACTAGGATTAGTATAGACGTCACTCTAGAGTGTCATTTTGTTTTCTGAGGGATCTGTTCAAGCAAGGTCATATCTATAGGGAGAAAAAAAAAACGCATCACTATCCTATGATATTTAGCATCATGCCTAGATTTTCAACTTGTTCATTCGATCGAATCAACAAAAACTAGGATTAGTATAGACGTCACTCTAGAGTGTCATTCTGTTTTAAACATTTAGAGCTCAAGATTAGGAATGAATCAAACTGATGAAATCTAAGATCTTTCTACAGCTTAGTTATTTTACTTCTTTCCCTTTTCTACCATCTTCTGCTTGGGACAATTTGTATCTGTCAGAGTGCTTAATCTTTACTTTTTCTGATAAGAATGTTGTGTTCATGGTTACATTTTTCTTATGCTTTTCCACAGAATCTAACATTCCCATTGCAATTTGGATCAGTCAAAGGAAAGAAGAAATGAAATGGAACTCTTAGAATTTGGTGAATCTGAAATGGATTTCAATGAAATTGAAGGCAAGATTCAGTCCTCAGGAAAAACAGGCTTATTCCAACATAACCAAGAAGTGTATTATTAAAACAAGTTTCATCTTTGCAGGATTGATTGACTTCTAAACGTGCCCCTAGAGCTTCCAGTGCAGAATGGTGGCCACATCCTTTACCTAACAAAGAAAGAGTAACATTTTGGTAGAGTAAAAAGGTGAAAAGTAAAAAGTAAAACAAAAAAAAAAAGAGATGGCAAACAACAAAAAGTAACATTTTAGAACTGGAGTTAGAAATGAACTCCATTTCATATTTATTGTCAAACTTATATACCAGGAAAGACAATTACACAACGAAAGTACATCATACGAAGAAAATCAGTGAGAAAAACCAGATCGATCCGCCGATAATAGATGGTGATCATACAGACAAAGACGGAGTAAAGCTGAAATCAAGCCCCCAGAGCTCGAAAGTTCCATTAACGAAGTCGTAGTGACCACCCTTGAGTCCAAGAGTTCCATTCACCAAACCATCCCTAACAAATGGATAGGTTAGCAGATTCCCAAGTGATACACCAACTGCTTCCTGCATTTACAAAGATTTGAAAAACCATGTTATGAACTTTCAATAGAAAACCCATTGGTTCACTTTCTTTTTTGTTTCTCTATATTTAATTTTTGAAGTGCAAAAAAAGGGCTTATATTTTACCTTTTCACAGTGTCCACACATTTCCCCAAGATCAGCACCACCGTGCTGTGATTTCACCTTGGCCTTAGCAGGCAAACCAATTTTCACCCATTCTTCAATGAAATCACTGTGTTTTCAGTCACAAATGTGAGTTTGAGTCAGTTTATTACACAAGAAACCGTCATTTAGAGCAAAAAATACGGTTGAAAACATGTTCGGGTAACGGCTCTTTTCCTTTTAAAGTAATTTTCAATCGTTCTCTTTTAGTGTAACAACACGAGTTTCTCTTCTGGATTTGACGATGAGATATTGAAGTGAACGAGTAGAGGGCTTACGTCGAGTAGTTTCCATCAAATGGGAAAGTCATGAGACCCTTAATACCACCACAGGCACTGTGACCAATCACAACAATGTATTGCACCTGCACCACAAAAACCATTCATTCATCAACCAATTTTACTATTTATTACATGTAAATGGTTAATTTAAAGTTGTTTGTTTATATACCTTGAGATGCAGAACAGCATATTCAATGGCAGATCCAGTTCCTGAAAACTTGCTCTGTTTGCAACAGAATTATATCAAACAAATGCCAGAGATTCAGATTTGAACACAAACAAACACAAAATGGAGCCAAACCTGATCATATGGAGGAACCAAATTGGCAACATTTCTGACCACAAAGGCCTCTCCTGGTTGGAAATCAAGAACATGTGATGGGCACACTCTTGAATCAGAGCAAGCAAACACCATAAACTGCATTTTTCATTACGAAATCGAATCAAATGCAACTCGAATGAACCGAAATGTCCCAATAAAAAGGAAATGAGAAAAAACTAAGTGATTGATACCTTGGGGCTTTGGCCCTTTGCAAGCTCTCCATACAATTCTGGGTTCTGACTGAAAAAACAAAGAGAAAAGTGAATGGTTTTCGGTTTCGAAAACTATGGTTGAACGTTTGGTAACTGTTCGTGTTATTGCATAAATCGAACGTAAAAGGGAAGGCTTACTCATATTTCTCCTTCTTGAAGTGAATGAAACCAGATTTGATTCTCTCAACAGGATCAAAGGGTGGTTTGCCTCCATCTGGAGTCTTCAATTCTGCTGTTATCTGTTCCACCTTTGATGTTGCTGCAGCTTTCAAATCTCCCTTCTCTCTGCACCCACAAATAAATATATATTATATAAAATAGAAAAGAAATTTAATATATATATATATACACTTTAATTTATATACAATTTTTAAGGTACCTGAGGAGCTTCTCCAAAGCTTGAATGGCTTCCTCATATGAACCATTCCCCATATCTTCTGTCTACAATATTCAATTCCCACAATAAATTACCAAAAAAGGGGTAATGTAAGAACAAAATGTTCTTAAAATTCTATTTTTGATGGGTAGAGCATAAATAAATAAATAAATAAAAAAATAAAATATCCGAGTCATTGCTTTCCTCCACGAACATAATTTCAGCTCATAAAATAGTTATCAAACAAGACTTGAGTTTTGTAAAATTTAGAGCTGAAATTGGCCAACTAACTTCTGCTCTATACCTCTCTCTCTCTATATATATATTCTTCAAACTTTCTTTATTTTTTATAAAGGAAATAGTGTAAGTATTATGTAATGAGGTTTATGAGCTATGAGTTAAGTGAAAAGGGACTGATGGAGTGAAGTTATGCTGCCATGAATCATGCCACGTATTGGTTACATTTTAACAAATAGAATCAAATGTTGCCACATGTCCTCATACTTGCCACGTTGGACAAAATAGTTGGTGGCTCATACGAGGAATTCACGTGACATGCACGCGTATATGGTTCAAAAGTAAAACAAAATGACATCCACCTCTTTTCTCACTTCACCTACTATTATATTACTTTTAAAATATGCAAATTTGAACCTTTTAACTTCAAAGAAAATATATAAAAACTATGGTTGAGATTCATTCGAACATGAACATATCAACGTTAAAATAAAGTGTGTTTTTCAACCAAAAAAGGAGAGAAAAAAAAAGTGAAATTTGAAGGTGGGTGGAGAAAGAAAGAGACAGATCTACGAGAGAAGTTGTGGTTTTTATTTGTGACAAGTGTACTTCTCTTATACTCTCTCTCTCCTATTATTATTAATTAAGTAATGAATTAAAAGGAAAGAATAAAGGACAGATTTGTTTTGTTTTGTTTTTTGGTATAAATAAGGAAAATAGTAAAAAATCCACAAACTAACACTCTCCAACTAACTAACTAACTAAACCATGCCAACTTCATTAAACCCACTAATAATAATAATAATAATAAAGCACTAAAATGGAGTGGCATGCATGAGTATGAGAGAACATTAAAAATGGTAAAAATGAGGTAATGCCCGTATATCGAGTCTACATCGAACGGTTATTAAAAAACAGATAAGATAGAGGAGGGGTGGAGCGTACCCAAGTGGGGGTGATGAGAGGGGAAGGGGCAGCAAAAACAGGCCTGTTTTGGATGAGGTTAGGGATAGAAGGAGAGGGGTTGTTGTTGAGCTTTGCAGAGACACAAGGACGAACGTTGGAGGAAGAAGAAGAAGAAGAAGAAGAGGAAGGTTTGTTGAGAGAACGAAGAGAGTGGAGGCAGGTGTTAATGGAAGCCGTCGACATTGTGCACTAAGCTAAGCCACCCTGAACTCTGTATTCCATCGCCTTATTATACAAACACTCCCTTTTTTAAAAGCCCTTTTGGATAATGAAAGCGAACCCACAATCAACCACAGCTTCTTCTTTCCCAGATCACGTTTGGGCGTTCCACATTCCTCTCTCTCTCTCTCTCCTCCTCAACCATTTCACAACCTACCATACTCCTACCTTCTACGTACCCTTCATCGTGGAAGGACATTTTCGTCATTTCATCTCAACCTCCCCCAACTAAAATGAACCAAAATTAAAAATAAAAATACAGAGACTAAAGTAAAGATTTTGGAAATACCCAGACAAAAATGAACCAAAACCATGCCAAAAAAATTAAGATATGCCGAGGATTTAAGCTACTAAATTAATCATTTTAGACGGTATTTATATTATTTAAATGTAATAATAAATAATTTAAATACTATATGAAACTAAAATCTATCCAATTAGCTAAGTTATTTACAAATTGGTGAGAAAAGGTTAAAAAAAACATTTAAAAAAAAAAAAAAAACAAAAAAATACTTATAAAAATATTGAATTGTATAATTCTCTTTCTAAGCTACGATGCCTTTTTTCCACATATCCTATAAATTACAATTTTATTTAATTAATTTCAGCATATAAAATACCAACGTATACATCAAATCGCTCTCAAGAATGATACTAATAATTCTATATTATTAAAGAAAAAGTGCTATTAAATACATAATAATATTTTTTTTAAAAAAATAGTATAAAATAGAAATTGAAAATCGTATGGTTATTTTTTAAAACAAAAGGCATCCTTATCCAGAATAGAGTGGGCAGTTAAAAACCGTTATTTCTTAATATTAAAAGACGGTAAAAACATCCTCCTCCCCCTAAATGACCATTTTGTCCCAACTCTTTAGAGTAATAAAAAGTCAAACGTATAATATAATAATATAATAGTTTCTATTTAGAAATAATATATTTTAGATTTTTTTTTTTTTAAAGTTTAAGGATATTATTGAAACTTTTGAAAGTATTTTTTATTAATTTAATCCATTTTTAAAATTATATTACAAATTTTTTTTAATAAATTAGGCTAAAATTTTATATAAATCTTGAATAGGCAGGATAAGGACAATATAGATAAAAAAAAAAGATAATGGTATGAATTTGAAAAGAGGATGTTGAAATCCCAAAAAGGATATGTACCACAAAATGAGATGAGGCTTTGAGTGAGTGAGAAACAAAGAAAGAATGGGTAAGAAATGAGAGATTGAAGAACAAAATGGATCACTCTCTCAACTCTATCCTCTCATTATCCCTCCTCTTATCTTCCTCCACCTAAAATCCAACCACTCCCCCATTCCCCCCATTACTCTCCCCCGATTTTCTACACCTCGTAAAATAAAATAATAATAATACGTCTAATACTACGAAGAAATAGAGAATATACTATCAAAATAAGAAGAATTTGAGGGTTGTTGGGAGAGTAGTCTCAGATCGTGGATTTATAAGCAAAGAATACTGTGTCTATTGGTATAAGACATTTTGAGAAAACTAAAAGCAAAATCATAAGAGTTTATGGTCAAAGTAGATAATATCATACTATTGTGATGGTCGTAGTTTCTCTATAGGTTTGGAGATAAGAATTTATATTTATATATTAATTTTGAGAGTGAATTATCATAGTAAATTTATATAAAGCTATAGAATTTTTAAAATTTTTAAAATGACTCCTTATAAAAATATTTACTACCATTTGTATCACTATTCGAAGATGCGTACCTGGGCTAATGGGCCGGAATATTATTGGGCTTGAATTGGGCCTTTGGAGAAGCTCATTCAACCGAAACATTGATTAGGCCCACACAAACAGAGCCCTAACTCCATGTAGATTGGGCCTGGCAGCAGCCCGATCGTAAAATACTCGATCGCCTCTGAGATTCGGCAATTCCGTCGCCGGCGATGAGGAGAATTTCACACAGACAGAGAATTGCGGCGGCGGATGGCCTTCTCCGGCGAGAAGGAGGTGGAGTGAAGGTGAAGGCACCGTCGCCCATGGCGGAGATGTTTATTCGTCGGTGTCTGTAAGAGAGAGAGAGAGAGAGAGAGAGAGAGAGAGAGAGAGAGAGAGAGAGAGAGAGAGAGAGAGAATGGTGGTTCCATTAATATATAATATTGAAACTGATACGTCGAGGTTGGAACAGAAAATGGCGAAGAGAGGAATAAGGATGAATGTCGACATTTTCTTGACATAGTTTCGACTCTTTTCGATGAGTCGGACTGAGTAGGGGGCCAAGTGGCGGCCTTCAACGCACTCAATGAAGTAATATGGACCAATTATGGGCCATTCTTTGTTTTTCTCATATGCTCCTCTTCACTCCATTATTACAAATTTGGCCCATTTGTTTCAATATTTTATGGATCATACCTACGAAATTGGCCCGTCACAAAAACCTCTCTCTCCTTCCCTTCAAATATTTTAATATTATTTTAAAAAGTCCATCCGTACTTTATAACCGGGTACTAACGGTAAATATAATTTTAAATTTTTTTTAAAAATTTAAAGATGTTTTTGAAGAAAAAAATTTAAGGGTATTAATGAAATTTTGAAAAGTTAGACATATTTTTGAAAAACGTTAAAAATATATTTTTGAACCATTATAAAATTCTAGAATTATTTTTGAAGTTTGGATTTAAAAAAAAAAAATTAAGAGTATTATTTAAAATTTTGAAAGTATATTTTTAATATAAAATTGAAAATTTATGATTACTTTTATTAATTTAGGTAAATTTTCGAAAAATTACTATTTTAAGACTAAAATCTTTTTGAGAATCACTTTGCACGTGGATATTTAATCTCCCACGGCTCACGTGGACTTAGGTTGGTCCGATTACACGTGGGTATTTATTATTCATGAATATTTTTTCCTCTTTGATATTCCTGTGCGTGAGCGACCATGAGATTCGGGTAAGGTGCCTATCGCACGGTCCATTTACAGTCCAAGAAGGGGCATATACGTCATTTCGAACAACGTACGAACACGTGGACTGTCATAAATGGTTTCACACTGATTATGTTGATTTCGAGAAGTAGAAAAACAAAATTTACCGCCAGATTTTATTCGACAACGGAAAAGGCCAAAGGCGCCAACAGCATTTCCCGACCGACTGACCGAATTTAGAAACTGTCAAATTAGGATAAAATACACGTGTCGTGGTTTGATTTGTGAAAAAAATTAACGGTATGTGATCCATGGAGAGACCAATCACCAAATTAAGGTGTTTTAAGTCATTTTGAACCGTTAATTTCATCTTCATCATTATATGATACAAGACGAATTAAGCATCATTATGTTTTTTTATGTATGGAAAGTGTTTCGAAGTCATCTAACTTACCAAAATCAAAATTTCATGGTTTAAGTCACCACGTTCGTAATCTTTAAATGCATAAACATTTACATTTTTGTATGCTAAAGATTATTTCTTAATGTTCGAAAAGAGATATTTAATATAAAATTTGTTGATTGAGTTATTTAGTTTGTGAAGTTAAATAATCCGTATTTGTAGTATTATTTCGTTGATTGTGATGTAGAGTTATTTTATTTTAGTTTAAAATGTACGTATTTATGCTCGTTTTTTCGTATTTTTTGTTCAGTTATTTAATCATTAGGTTGTGAAGTACGGAGAGAACAGAATATTTTTGCCTAATTCACCAAACTCAAAGCTAGTGGATTAAACACTCCTGATATACGTCCTCGTTATTTTAGTTTTGGTTTTCATAGTATCTCATATCAATAAAGATATTATCTTTCACTTATAGTTTCACCGACCGTCTCAATTCAATTTAATTTTAAATTCGAAGATCTATGAGATTGGGATGCATTCTTTATTCGCTTGCTGCAAAAAGAAAAAATTATAATATGGAGTATTATTTAATTTGGAAATTAGGTCGGGGCAAGCATTTTGTGAAAAAATCCTTTATATTTTCAATAAAGATTTAATTAATTGTAATAATAAAATAAAACTATTTATTTTCTATTTAATTATTATGTTTTTAATTGAAGTAATTAGCTTTTAAACAATAATTAATGTTTTATTAATAATTTAATTGGAAAAGTATATATAAATGCACATATTACCTTACCGTATAGAATTTGAGTTTGAAATATTTTATGTATCATACCGTCTATATCTACCTAAAACTAGTAGTGGGTTTAATTAATTAAAGATATATTTATTAAGCCATTATATATTCTTAATAAAGATTCAGAGTTTATGTGATCCGATGTTTAAATTTTGAAGCTTAAATTCGATAATCATAATTAACGATAGAAAAATAAAACTTATTCCGAACTATTTTTTGTTGTATGATTTAATCAGAGATATTCATTTAACCGTGAGATACTCATTTGAAATGAGGTAAAGAATCTCCGTTTAAACGAACCGAAGGGAAGTGGAGAGAAATTTATAATAAATGGAAACAAGGGAGTGGATTATATTTTTTGTCTCGGCTCATTCCACCTCACTTTTTTGTATAAATATAAATAATCCTCGAAATTTAAGTAACACGTCTAGTTAACTAACGATGATTAATTAGTGAAATTCGAAAGAATAGTTAGATTGTGCATATAAAAGAACTAAGACGTTAACTAGCACTACACGGAAAGTAAACCTATTTGCATTGCAAGTAGTTCTCTACTACGACTTTAAAAGATCTACCACTCCACCTTTGATGACTAAAACCGATGTACATGTCACATCAACTAAGTGATAAATAATCTTCGACGTATTTACCATTTTTATTTTGGAGATAGAATCAAATCTTTCTTTAATATCCTAAAACGTGAAAATTGTTTAGAACATTTACGAAACGATAAAGAATAATCAAAGCAGGTATAAGTTTTACCATCAAAATCAACCCATAAATTTATTAATTATTATATTCTCCCAACTTCCATCTTCCACTCCGCTTGGCGTTTATATTTAATAAATCAAATTTATCAAAATTTCTGAGATTTCTTAATTAAAGGAGTTATAAACAATAAACAATTTGATTTTGTTCACACAAACTTTAAGTTGGAATAAAAAGAAAAGTTCCAATAACTTTTCTAATGTAAATTGCTTTGTTTGGTAAGATGTTCAATGCGCGTTGGAAATTAATTTGGTGTATTGTTTTGAATACACAATCAAACTCAAAGAAATGAAACAGCAACTGAAATGGTAATCTTAAGCGAAAATTCATCTGAACTTCCACCAAATCCGAATTGAATAACGATCTCTTTGTATACATATCAGTAGACTAAACATTTTATATGTTCAAAGATGACTGGAAAAACTTGTTCATCAATCATCTTTATTTTTCATTTTTGCATATCTAAACTGTAAACATAAACGTTTTGATGTACAGTGATGCGAATGCACCTCTCTCATGATCAGAGCTTTTGAAATTGCAAAAATTAAATGCTCCATAACGAACTGGCTCTGCCCTAGCCAATGACGTTAATCCAACAACCAACCAATTCCGGCTTGTAACTTGTAAGGAAGATACGATTTTCTCTTACCTTCTTCTTTCAATGTACGATTCCTCACGTAGAACGATTCGTGTGCAGAGATATTCTTCTTGTGATCTCCGCCCGGTCTCTGGCCTCTCGATTTGTTGCCGATACGCGCCTCGCTGGAGTAATATTTCATCTCCTTCAATTCCTTCGCCGATTTTGTCTCTGACTTGATTTCTTTTGCCTTCTTAGTTGAGTATAAACTCGTCGACGAAGTGAAGGAGACATATGTGTGTTTTCCGCTGCTGTAGCTTCTCCGTAAGAGGTCCCGGATTCCCCAACGCTTTGACGACGATGATCCGGTGGATCGGCTCTTCTTGCAAGCCAGATTTGGCGTTCCGACGGATTTAGGTTTCCAAACGCAGTACGTTCCAGACGGAACTCCTTCCAATTCGTCCACTGACGATGACGAAGACGAAGAAGACGACGAATGTGACAGCGAATCGTTATCTTGATCTCTAATTAGAAGTTTCTCCAAAGGAATTTGAATCGGCTGCACGATCGCCGAATCTCGATCGTCGATTTCCGCTCTTTCAACCTGACGTTCCTCAAACAGAAGCTCGGAATCGAAAACCGGAAACGCAGGAGCGATTAAACCGCCGCGAAATTTATCGCAGTCACCATATTTCTGGAGCAAGACGAATTCGAAATCGTCGTCGCCTGCCTGATCCTCTGCTTTGTTCAGCGACGGCGATCGATCGAAATCGAATGAAGAACAGCCGCTTGAGAACTCGCCGCCGGCTCTTCTGGCAGCGTCTGCGATTGCTCCGCTGGAGTAACTATTGAAGCTCGGACACATTCCGAAATCTTCTTCTTGCATTTGCAGAGACATGGCGTTTCTTCTTTCAGAGTTTGTTTGTGATGACTAATGTAGAGCGGCGAGTTTGGGCATGAGAAAAAGGAATCGAGTGGTTTATATATAATATATATGAAATAAATATTTAAATACAAAATTAAAATAAGATTAAACTTGCAATTTAAATTTTATATATATATATATATATATATATATATATATATTTAATAGGTAAAGTCTTTAAAATTATTTGATATTTTAAATTATTCACATATTGATTTGATATTTTTAGAACTCATTTTTTTTTTCCAAATAAATTTAATAGATAAATTTAATTGGGTTGGTAGAAAGTAAAACCAAACTAAATTTAAGGAGATTCGACCATTTTTTTTATCATCCATATCCAAATGAAAACGACATATATTTTATTTATTTTTAAATAAACGATTATTTTATAATCTACGAAAGAAAAAAAAAACCAGTCACAATTTAAATAATTTAAAAGAATATTGTATTAATCCATAAAACAAATTGAAAAATTATGAATTTATTAAATATTTTAAAAAATATGTATTCTATTAAAGAAATTGTATTATTTTTTTCATTTAATATTTGACCCAACCCATTGATATATTATTTTATATTATACATTACATACTATTTTCAGTATTTTTTTTTTTACTAATAAAAACAAAATAAAAAATAGCATGAAAAAATCATTTAAATTGATTATTAGACATTTACACCTGTCAAGCGTGTGAATTTGCAACTTTACGAAAAGAGGACGAGTGTAATCTTAAATGCAGAATTAAAAATTGTTTTATTTTCGTCATACACTCATCCAACGGCTGTGAAACGGTAGTTGAATTTGTACGGACGAGATATAAGAATATTTGAGAAATCTAGAAGGTGAAGATAAAAAGAATAAAATAAGGGGTTGACACGTGTCAAACCGTGTCCGAGATCCTTCCCTTTACTTCACGAACACGTCGGACGCCCATAACGGAAGAAACACGTGGGCTTCTTTTCCGACGTCGGAGTGCTTTCCTTTATTTATTACAAATGCATAAATACAACAAATTCGGATGAATTTTCTTTTCAATTTTTATGAATTTAAAATTGTTTTATATTTTTAATTAAATTATTATGGTAAATTTTGAATCTAAAAAAAATATAATATGGTATTTGATGAATTAATATTAAATTGTTGTGACCAAACATGACAATAGTAATATAATTTTCAAAGACTTTTACATGCGTTAATTTAAAAACGATTTTGTTTAATCCAAAGTATTTTACCAAAGTTTTAACAAAATAAAAAAATAAAAATAGAAAGGTGATTTTACATAAATTAATAAATAATTAGATTTAGTAAAAAAGCTTAAACACGTTAAGATTCTCCACAAAAGCTTTTTACTTTTGCAAAGCCCGAATCAAGAATAAGCCGTCAAAGAATTGATTAACTATTTTTAATTAAAAAATAATTTTAAACACAAATATATATATATTATTTTATGCATAAGAGATTTTTTTTTGACTAATTTAATATTTTCTTAAATTAATCAACTTATTTAAATTTTTTCAAATATATCAAAAACTTATTAGGAGGGAAGTTTGAGAATCTATTAACCCTAAATTAAATAATTTATTATTATTTTTTTTTTAGTTAATCAACCAAATAGACATAAATTTAAGAATTCAACACCGATATTATTTCCTACGTTTTTTAATACTTTTAAAAAATAAAGTTAAATTAAAAAAAAATAATGATTTTGTTCCCAGTTTAATATGTTACTATAATTATAAAAGATCATTTTCAACATTTAATTATCTCAAATTACGTATAACAATGGAAAACATGATGTGGATGTCAATTTTATGTATATTAAATTGAGGTTGCAAAATTCTCTGTATCCATTTTAATATATTTTATTTAAAGCGTGCCTTATAAAAGGGAACGTGTAATCAAAATTTACAGGGAGATTTTTTATTTTTGTTATTTTTTTTAGTTTATATACGGGTTGATTTTAGTCACTCAAAATTTAGTTAATTTATTAAAAATAATTATCAAATTTGTTTTTAACATAAACTTCAAAATTTTAAATAATATTTTTAAACTTTCAAAAATTATATTTACTTTTAATATAATATCTCATTTAAAATATTGTATTAATACGCTTAAAAGTAATTTAAAAAGTTGACCTTTTAAAAATGCGATTAATTACCGATATCTCTTCCGATTAACTCGAGATTCAAAATATCGCGCATGGACCCCACTTTCCTTTTATCTCGTAGCTTTACTCTCCATTTCACAGAAACGTCGGTTCTTATTCGAAGTTCATCCCTCAACTCTGTAACGAATAGGAAATATTTTGGTTTCTCGTTTGCAATCGAGTTCCGTGGACATTTACACTTTGCAACTGTATTTCGTGAGAAACAAGGAGATCGTTTTCGTCGTCTTGCTACATTCCAGATTGATCGCCTGCTGAGTCCGTGTCATTTCTGTTGATTTGAATTCGGTTCTGGTATCTTCATCGCTGGAGATACTGAGGTTCGTTAATCGTTCAGCTTTCTGATCAAGTTTAGTATGGAATTCAGCTAGTTCAATCTCCGCTGCTTGTTTTCTCAAAGTTTTCCCCCTGCTTTGTAGTTCTGTTGAGCTCGCAACTTGTTTTATACGGAATCGGTGTTTATTTCTATGTTCATTTTGATTCTCTTACCTTAATTTTTAGATTCCGGAAGTGCCAGAAGAATGGTTGATGATGCAAAGTTTTATTATCTAAGATGGTAGATAAATTCATTCGAAATAGAACTTTTCACATTTAGGACAGAAACAATAAATGAAAGAAATGAGCGTTAGGAATCGGCTAACATACGTCGCTTGGAATTAATTTGTTTGCTTCCTACATCATTAGTTGATTAATTTGTAGCTATTTATATGTAAATGCGCATGTTTAAACAATTCCTTCCAGATTGACCATTACTCTAATCAATTGATTCAATTCCATTCGATTCCTGGTCGTTAGTTTTAGGTTTTCGAAGTTTTTATCCGACGGAATGCACATTCCTTTGGTTGTCAATTGCACAGTTCTGACTCCTGGTCACAGCCTTGGGATGGTGAATGCCATACTTGGCTGGAGAATCATGCCTTCATATAATGAAATTGGCCCATCCAGAAGGACTCGAGGAGCCGATTATGCCTATTTTATTACGTGAAGTTCTCAATGGGTGTTAGGAATTGCTTGGCACACACTTGAACTTGCCCCGTTTTCCAAGTTCTACCTATGAAGGTAATTATAATATCAGATTCATCCAGAGGAACGAGTAATGTGTCAATTAAATTTATATTGGGGTCGTCAAGTTCACATTTCTCTCTTGCTAGGATTGATTCAGACAAAAATTCAATTCTATACACATGCATCCTTTCTTACTTGATCATGCCCTGAATATTATCTTTTGTTGCTATGCAGAAAGAGAATATTCGTGGAGTGAGTGCCTGGAACTCCAACCTCAATGATTTGAGAAGTCAGGGCGCCCTCGTATGTAACTTACTTTGAAAGCAGCGGCATGCTGACTACTTCATGCTCTGACTAATTTTGTTTTTGATTTAGATGAAGTAATTCTCTGTGTTTCAACTTTTTGCCAGCAGATTCAGGATGATGCAGGTAACGGATGTGGGAGTAAATGAAAGGCAAGAAGATAAATAGGAGTTCGGCTTACATGCAGAGAAGACATTATTGGAAAAATTGGCTGTTCCAACCCTACACCTAGCTGTGAGTTCTCGTTGCCTAAACCCCTCTACTATTTGATATCAATCTTTATCTGTGGTGGACATGTAGAATAGCACAGCTATTACACAAAATCATGTTCGCAGGAAGAAATTATTAAGTAAATCAAGTATCTGGAACAAATCTCTGGTAGTTTTCGTATTCCATTCCCATCATTTTTCCCATCTAAGCCCTATGCTATTATTTGGCTCAAGTTAAAGTTTTAAGTCGATACAGGCATGAACATAGAGTCAGCTGAGGTGAGCATGAGTGGCTTTATGCAGGTATGGCCTTTTTGGGTGTGTGTTCTTTTAATTATTTCTAACTTAATATTTTGTGTCCTGTGGTTTCTTTTTAGCCAATAAATTCATGCATCTTTCTAATTTTCTCTTGAATGAAGAAAAGGGGAACCTTCATTTCATTTTTCCAGATTGAAATATAGAATTTTGTGGTATTTGTTCTTTAGGAGAAGAGGATATAATGTTTAAACAACTGAAGTGCTCATTCCCAACAATAACTGAATACACTGAATACACTGAAGATGTTTCTTTTACTTTACTAGTATACTATACATCAATTGATGAACCAACAAACAATGAATTAAGCTTTCATTTTGATTTTATGTGAGGCCAGAAAAGTAATTAAAATAGTACGTATCACGAAGCATAGGTTGTTTGGTGTACTTGAACATGTAACATAGCTGCAACTGCCACATTCGACTGGACAGTTACTCGGTTGTGCGATACATTAGTTAAGGCATGGTTTGGAAATACCTGAACTTGACCTTGACCCTGACCCTGAGTCTGCTCCATCTCCAATGAGTACACTACATTTTTTATGAGGTTACGAAATAACAATAGGCTTGAGAAATCAACCGTCCAAGTCGTTCCATTTGCCCTTGTGGATCCTCTTCCCACCGTCGTTTTAACCACCATCCCACGAACATTATTTCTATCTACCACCACTTGATCAATTCTAGTGAAGGGAGTCTTGGATTCATCCAACTCAACTATTCTCACCCCTGTATAATCTCCCGAGAACATGTTATCCACAATATTCAGTCCACTTATTACTCCCCCTATTGATTTCAGTACAACCAATGCATTCCCTAAGAAGAAGCATCCTGTTATATGCATTTGAACTGGGTCCTCCACCACCACTCCTGTGTAATCCAAGTAGCAATTCACTATCCTCGTTTGTGTAAAACCAGGTGCCCCCACGTAAATTCCGATCCCACCCAATCCCCTCGCCTTGTTGTAGCAATGTACTCCCATTAACACATTAGCTTGTCCCAACACCATCACTCCAATCTCTGCCGAGTATATTACTATGTCCCTCAACACATTGTCATTTCCCATCATTTTCACTCCGATCCCTGAGAAGTCCTTTTCACCACGGTCTCCACCCACGTTGATGTGCTGCCCAATGAATGAGTTTCTTATGTAACTTTCATGCCCACCTTCAATTACTATCCCCTCGCTCATGAAGTGTGATATGTAGCAGTTATCTACTGTAGTTCTCAGTGAGTTGACAATGGCTATCCCACCTCCTCTGAAATTGCAGTTTAACATCAAGTCCTTGAGTGTGATATATTCATACATTACAGAGGGCGACGACGGCCTTAATTCTATAAGATGGCCATCGCTTGGAAAAGAATCCGATGCGCGTAAGGATCCTCCATGTATCTGTCCACATGTAAACGTATTCTTATTATATTGTATAATAGGTAGTTGAGAAGAGAGGGGGTGTAGTATCATATAATAGGTACCATGAAATTGCCAGCGGCTATGTCTGGTAAGCGCAAGGGGCGACTGATCTTGTAAGTCCCTCCATCTAGGTGAATTTGAGAACCTCCTAGGTCTAAAATGCCTTTCATCAAGTGAGCATCCGTGGGATACCGAAATGCATCAGAGATGGCTTTCTCTATCGCCTCGGTGCTGTCATTTTCCCCAGTAGGATCAGCTCCATAGGAAACCACGTGATAAACACGCGATCCCGATATTGGCTTCATGGTTGATCATATGGTTAGACAGTTTCAATCCAATCAAAGCCAGTTCTAATGTAGAGTTTAGAAAGAGAGAGGGAGAGAGTTACCGTGAGATGAGATTGAGAAGGATAAGTGTGAGAAGAAGATGCAGAAGAGAGGCTGTTGTACTGATAGTTGTGCAGACGAGATGGATCGAGGCGTCTCATGAAGCGATCTTCATAAGATGTGGAATATGAGCTCTCACTCACAATCACAAATTCACTGATAGTAATTGCATAAACAAAGGCTATGAAAGGCCAAGAAGTAGAAGCATAGTTTCTGGGATTCATCTCTCCCACACTGATGAACTAAATGACAGTGGAATGAGATGAACTAGGAGACGTATATAAAGATGCACAAATTGATATTGAGGAGGGTATGAGCAATCAGCTGTGGGCGGCTGGTCTCAATTTCCAAGCGGTCAAATATAAGCTTGGAAATTGCAGTCATTGGACTGTTTTTTGTTAGGTAAAGCTAACGGTTTGTGTTTAGTTTTGATTTGATCTCTACTACATTTACATGGGAAAAATTGTTCCCATGAAGAATTTAATTAAACTAAGATGAAACTTTTAGCTGCCTGGAGAGAGAGAAAGAGGGAGGATTTAGTTATATTTTTCAAAGTTAGGTCTTAAGAGTTGCTTTGCTGCTGTACCAGGTGAGGAATCTTCTTTTCTCACCAACAGTAAGCAAGAAGCAAATTATTCAAGATTTTGACCAAGGATTTCCCATTTCTTGGTAGATTCATTCACCTTAAATTCAAAATAAAACACAATATGTGTGTAACATGTGTATTGGAAAGAAAGTGGAAATTAAGAATTGGGTAAATTTCCTTTTCACAATTTAGTTTCCTACCAACTTTCATTTAGGTTAAAATAAATTATTCGTTTGTGTTCAGCTTCAATTTGGGGAAGATCTTACCAAATTATAGGGATCCAAATAAAATTCTAATTTCAAGTCTAATAAAGTATAGTTATATTATAAAACTAACAGAAATGTATAAAGTTGGGATTTTATTATTATGTCCCTGAAAGTTTCAAACAAGGGAGAAGAACACATCCAGACTTTGTTGTATACTTAGATGTACTTTATAATTAAGATTTCATGAAATTTCTGACATAGGTAAATTGGCTCATTAAGGATAAAATTTATTTATAAACTATAACAATTGTAAATTCATATGTATAAACTTCAAATTTTGGTAAATTTTGTTGATATGGCTTACCATCGTTCAACAACTATTAGAACGCCATGGTTTTGTCTTTCTTTTTGGCAACAAGAATAAGTTTGAAGTTGAAGTTTTACAAACTAATTAATTATAATGTTTAGACATTTTTGGGAATGGTTTGGTTTAAAATCAATAAAATTAAAAATAAAATGAGTACGATACTTTAGTTTTCATGATTAAAATTTTTCACCTACCTTCAAACTTTGGATTATCATAAGCTACCATGTGGTACTTCATATAGTTTATTATATCCATTACTATGTTTATTATTATATTTATAATGATAGGTTAGGTCTTATTTTCTTTCTAAGTTTCGAAACACGCAACATTAATGAAATTTTTTAAAGTTCGTGGACATCTTTTAAAATTCGAGTGCATTTTTAAAACAAAGTACAACCGATTTTCATCCGTAACTAATTATAAGATAGAGTAATTTTTAAATTTTTTTTTTTTAAATTAAGATTATTATAGAAACTTTTAAAAATTTAAATGCTTTTTTTTTTTTTAACGAAGTGATAATTTAACATATTTTAAAATTATATTAATGATCGTGTTGCAACTTCCCATCTACCCTTCATTTAAGAGAAATTATTCTATCTTACCTAACTTCCCTAAACTATTTATTAAATTGGTATTTTCTTTGGTCTAACGAATTTAAATCCACGTGTCGAAATAGGAAAGGCACGTTTTCCTCTCGACTGCTTTTTTTTTTCCTCTACCTTTTATGTATTTTTTTTTCATACTCAAAAAAAAAAAAAATCATTAAATAATGGAAACCACTTTCAGCTAAAATTTATTGAAGTTATTAATAAATTTAATAATTTTAAAGGTAGGTATTCATTGGTGTTTGTCCTTTTTCCTTTTCTTTTAAAATTAAAATTTTGAGTATAATTTCAAAATTGAAATTATTTCTTGTCCAGTTCTTGAATTGGAATGAACTGGACGAGTAAAGTTGTCGCATAACATTTGAGTTATGATATCGTTTAAGTCTAACCTATTTGGATGATTGAGAAAAGAGTCATTATGGTAGACTATAGAAAATAGCAAATGGTCGCACCGTACATGTTATGATACACATGTGAGGGTCAGTCCTTGCATGTATATGATGTTATCTACTAGGACCGTGTCTTATATGTTATGAAAACACAAGACGGGAGTCATATACTACTTGTATGTATTCTACTAGAGTTGTGCTATACATGATATAAAGTTGTATGACTTGTGACGATAGCACATAAGAGCTACGAGACTATGAAGGAATGTCACGTGTCATAAAAGTGATTTTTTTAGTATTTTATGATATTTTTATTAGAATTAAGTTTGACCTTCTATTTGTTTTTTTTAATGAATTATTTGATTATTTTCAAGTAGGGTTGGCCATCGGTGATACCTACATAGAGTCTGAATAATACGTAATAATTTTTTATTTGTAAAAGAATTAATAAACTTTGAAAATTGGAGTAGGTGGCCATATATATATATATATATATATATTATTTCTTTTTATTTTTCAAGCTGCCATATTTGATTTTTTCCTTTTCAAATATTAATATTTTATTCATTTTAAATTTCCTTTTTTATATTTTAATTAGATTTTATCTTATTTATTACTTTAAATATATTTTAAGTTTTAATCCTAGTATAAAATTAAACATTTAAAAGTATAATGATTAATAAAATAGATATGCATAATTTTTAATTCTCTTTGATATTTAAAAACGAACGCTTTTCCTTTTTATTATATGAAAGTCAAAAGGATAAATTGAGGAGCCTACGAATTGAAGTCACCCTTAAATCAGGTCAACTACATTATTTTGTCAAAATTAGGAGTGTTGTTACGACCCAATAACTCGACCAATCCAAGCTACTCAACTCAAATTATAAAATTTGGATTGGGTTGAATTTTTTTGAAGACCGAAAGTTTAATTAATTTTTTTAAAATTAAGAATATTTAACGTTCGTAACCAATGTTAGTGATGAGTTGTGACCGTTGGATTGCAAATTCTATTCAGATTGCTTAGGTCATCAACCCGAACTTTAAATTGATTTAAATAAATTTCTTTAATTCGACCCAATTGAACTCGAGCATTTCATCCATGCCGTAAAAGCCTATGATATGAAACTCCACCTAACCAAGATTGTAGTAGAGAAAAAGAGACAAAAACTAATGGGTTGGTATTGGTGTATGGACTTCCACGTACCTAACATTTACTTGATCACGTTCTATTTTTTCCCGCCCTAATAATGACGTGGGAAATGCGGTGTAAATAATAATACAAGAATTTCCCTTTATGCTTTTAGTCCAATTTAAAATTATTAGTTTTTTAAAAAAACATTTATTGCGGTTTGAAAATAATATTTTTATTCTAACAATTTATTTCCCATTTACAAATAATAAACACCTAAAGCAAAATTATACGAATTAAAACAATTTATTTCCTATTTATTTATTTATTTATTTACGTGGTCCTTAACCTCCTTTTTATCCTAAATCGAATGGAAAGAGAGGATGGAGATTCTGTTCATATACTTGCCTATTCAGGAGGCATCCATCATTCATCATTATTATTATTATTATTATTATTTTAAATTTTCAAGAGTTTAGTGAATATCTTAACTTTTTTTAAAAAAGATTTGAAATATTTTTAAAAAATTATTCAAAATAGTCACACAATTTTCAAGAGTAATATTAAAAAAATTAAATATAATATACGAGGTTGCACCAAAAATTGAATGTTTTTTTTATAAGTATTTTTATTAATTTAGGCTAAATTTTATCGTATATTATTAGGCATAAAAGACAAGCTCATACATCAAACGCCCTTGCTAGGTTGATAGGTGAGGAGAGAGAAGCATGAGAGTAGGTAGAGAGAGAAAAAAAATACCTAATTTTTCCAACTACCTATAAACTTAGGTTTAATTATTTGAATCAAATTGCGTGGATGTAATTTTTTTTAAGTTTAATATTAGCGTGGTAATAAAAAAAACAATAATTTATGGGGTCGATTTCAAATATACTTTTAAAATAATAATAATATAGTTCACTCTCTCCTGCCTTTGATTTAGGCTTTTCCAAAATACCTCATGAGATAGTATTACTTGATTATAAATTCATGATCATTCCTTAAATTAGCCAACGTGGGACTTTCATCCAACATCTTTAACTAAATCCCTCAATTACTTTTAGTGTTGATTGACACCGCTTTAAATATGATTAAAACTCTTTAAATTTTTTATGACCACATTATAATTAGATATAACCTATATTTTAACGATAGTACACTACTACACTATTTACTATAGGTCCCATCACACATTTATGTCCTCTTTTTAATAAATTGACAAAAATATTGAATTAAATGTAAAATTTGTACTTTTTAAAATTTAAAATATAGTTTTGAAACATACTCGATTATTCAAATGGTTATTTTGGACATTAACTAAATTTAATTTTGTACAAATCTCGATAGATATATTTAAATTAGTGATTTCGTGGAGCTTTTTAAATAAAATTAGTTGAGGAATTGATAAAAAAAAGTGCCACGTTTCAATTTAGAATTGAGTTTTTTAAATAAAAAATTAAAAAATTTAATGTTTGTTTATTGCGGGCGTCCCTGTTGTTCCTTGCGGAGGAGCGGAGATTCCTGTGAAAACGTTCTTTTCGTGAGAGGGAACTAATTCGCGAACGGATCTGAGATATAAATAACCACCACTCCTCTCAGACTCATAGCTTCCAAGATTCTACGCGATCAGTTTCCACTCTGTTTCAACTTCAACAGATCGAAATGGGAATTGCTGGGGCGGAAGAGTGCCGGAGAGTGGAATTGGAGGAGCTCCGCCGCATCTCCGAGCGTGCCTGTATGCTTGCTGGTCGCCGGAAGAATTCTGATGAATTCCATGGAAGGAGAGTTTTGTCGAACTCCTCGAGTGACACTGACGAGGAGCCCGGCGACGAGCTCGTTTGCGTCACTAGTGGCGTCACTCCATTGGGCCTTGCGGTGGTGAATCAGCTCCTGCAGCGTGGATTTTCTGTTCGGATCGTTCTCGATAATCCTGGTTAGTTTTGACTTCTATTGCTGGTGATTTTCTTTTAAGAGTGAAATTGCTGCTCAGAATCGTTCGATTTTTTAGTGCTTTCGTCTTGATTTTCTCCTCTGCTTTCAGCTTAATTTTTATCATTTTCCCGGTTACTTTCTGTTTACATTACCGGAATCGTCTTTGAATTTGACGCATCTGTTTCAGTGACATCGATGCTTAGAATTGTTCGATGTTTAATGTTTAAGCTCTTGTTTTCTCCTTTGTTCTAAGACTAACTTCGATTTTTTCCGGATCACTTTCTGTTTCCTTTCTCGAAAAAGAACACGTTGCATTTTCGGGAACCTTTTTGGTATCTTACGTCTCTGTTTCAGTGACCTTCATACTCATGATCGTTCGATTTTCGAGTGCTTAACTATGATTTTCTCCTTTTTTCTAATCTTACCTCGATCATTGTCCAGATTACCTTTTGTTTTCTTTCTCGGTAAAAGCATATTGCATTTTCGGGAATCTACTTGGTATTTTACGCACATGTTTCATTGACATTCTTACTGAGAATTGGATTTTTTTTTGTGTTTAATTTTTTGTTTTCCTTCTCTGTTCTATGCTCAACTTTGATCATCTTCCGGATTACTCTGTTTTCCTTCTCGTTTTTTTGTCATAAACAAACCAGAACAAAAGCATATTGCATTTTCGGGAATCCTCGTATTTCATGCTTTTGTTTCAGTAACATTGGTACTGAGAATCGTTCGATTTTTTAGTCCTCAACTCTTGATTTTCTCCTATGTTCTAAGTTCTGACCTTAAGTTTGATCATTAACCAGATTAAAAAACAAGAAAGAGTATATTGCATTTCGGCAATCTTCTTCCTACTTCACGCATCTATTTGTTTCATAATATTGATTACGTTTCCGAATTCATATCTTTATTTAGAACCGTGTTTCCAGTTGAGATAGAAAACAAGAATAGGACTAATTTGACTTTGGTGCTGCTGCTTGAGCAGGTCGTCAACATTCAGCCACCAACAGCGGCAGCCTTTGTGTTTTTTATTCCATGAAAGCTTTTTATTTATAACCTTTTCGTTCCTTTAATTAAACATTTTCATTGGCAATTTTCATAAACATTAACCATTATGAATATATATATATATATATTTTTTGTGAATCATGAAAATGTCAACATTGTCGAGGATAATAAATATTCTCACAAGAAAAAAAAAAGAGTCTATAAAACTCATTAACCATTATTTTTGCATATAAATAAATTTTTATTGAAAAAATTATATTGCTCAATTTAAATTTCATTAGATATAAAATTTAATTTAATAGATGAACTAAACATTTTAAAAATTTTAACACAAATTTAAAAATTCAGACTAAACTTACAATTTAAATACAAAAAAAATAATGTATTAAACTTCAGATCAAATATTATGAATTTGTCTTGGTCAACTAAATATATGAATTATCTGATGTAGGAAGAGACGTTAGATAATTATTGTTTTAGATTTAATCATTGTAAATTTCATGTTTTTGTATTTAACTTGGAATTGAAGTTTAATAAATGCTGTTACTATGCTTGAAAATGATGCAGAAGATAGAGAAAAACTGGGAGAGATGAATTCTGCAGCGGGTGGGATTAGAATCAATGACAGCAAAGTATCGACGGTGTCGGCCAACCTGACGGAGTGCGATAACTTAGCAAATGCTTTTGAAGGCTGTCGCGGCGTCTTCCATACCTCTTCTTTCATCGATCCTACTGGCCTCACTGGCTATTCGGTACGCATTTCAAAATATTTTATTTTAGTATAAGTTGGCTCAGTAGTCTTAAATGTTTTAGAATCAGGTAGCCGTCACAGTTTTATTTAATGTTTGATACAAAAATAAAATAAATATTTGGTTTTAGTTTTTAGTTCTTGAAAGTGTAAAATAGAACTAACAAGTTCGAGATTCAAAAAAAAAAAAAAAATTCAAATGGTTAAGTGGAAGACACGTCAACGTTGTGCCTAACGGTACATGAAAGTCTTAATGAAGCGGTGGAAGATTAAAAACCATCACATTGTTGCATTGTTGGATGTTCTTTAATCCGTCCACACAAACACTTTGGTATTCATTTATTGGAAGGATTCAGTTGCCTAACTAATTGCATTTAATGTCAACAGAAAATTCTTACATTTTGAAAAAAAAAAATCTAATCAGGTGACGAATGTATATATATATATGATGATGAAATATTTTGTAATGCTATGGAATTAAGAAATTATTAATGAAGTTTAAATTCTTCTAAACATCTTTTAGTTTCCATTTTAACATAGTCTAACCTTCTCTTCCAAATGGTGATGTTGCATGCTAAAAGAAAGCCATGGCTGAGGTAGAAAAGAATGTGAGTGAGAATGTTATGGAGGCATGTGCAAGAACATCCTCTGTAAGATACTGTGTTTTTACCTCTTCACTTTTGGCCTGCATATGGCGTGACGGTACACGAGCTGAGCTCCCACCAGTCATCGACCATGATTGTTGGAGCGATCAATCGTTATGCGTCGATAAAAAAGTAAGCCTAAAGATCCAAACTTATTTACTGTTTTGTTTTTTGGAACTGTTTCTAGAAACTAAAATTGAATAATTTGGGAATGTTAAGATTATAATGAATTCAAAATTATATTTACAAGCCCCTGATATTCGTTTTAAAGATGAGTAATTTATACAAAGTGGTTAGATCTTTTTTGTCTCTGGACAAAAAGGGACTATTTATCTTCCTTCTTTTACTGATGATGTAATTGAAAAAAAAACATTAACTTAAAGTAAATAAAAGTGAATTTGAACATATCACAAGAATATTATGTGCTTTGAAAAGTGAATTTGAATACATCATTTGCATATGAGAAAATAAAGATGAACTTCAAAGAGATATTATTTATTGTGCTTTATAAGTGGATAATTTATCTTTTTACTTGATGTGGAAATATTATGGGGTTTTGAAAAAGGCAATTTATAATGGTTCTTGTTGGAATTCAAGCTATGGTATGCTTTGGGGAAGCTAAGGGCAGAGAAGGCAGCATGGAGAATTGCAAAAGAAAGAGGTTTAAAGTTAGTCACCATTTGTTCTGCCTTGGTAACGGCTCCTGACCTTTGTAATATGAGGAATTCAACTGCAACAATTGCTTATCTCAAAGGTACTTTTTTTTTCTTAAATTAATTATATGTTCGTGTTAATCTATTGTTTTGTGTTCAACAACATAAATGAAAAGATGATCTGAATTTTCTGACGCTTATTTGTCTTAACCAATTAAATTATGTTCATACTGATAAAAAAAAATTGTACCGAGACATTTAAAATATTTAGTGGCCCCGTAATAAAATAAACTTAGAAATTTGAGTTCAAAATGAAGTATGAGAAATTGTTTAGGTTAAATTAGATGTTTAGTTCCTAAACTTTACTTATAATGTATCTTATTATTTAATATGATTATTGATAATGTGACAATTATTTTCTATAATCGTCAATCTCGTTCAAGTTTTTGATCTTTCTCACTTTGACCTGATATTAGGAGCACAGGAGATGTACGAGCAAGGGCTATTAGCGACCGTAAGCGTGCGAAGATTGGCCGAGGCCCATGTGAATGTGTACGAGGCAATGGGAGAAAACGAGGCACATGGAAGGTACATTTGTTTTGATCAAATAATCAAAACACAGGCTGAGGCCGAGGCTTTGGCAAGGGAAATATGTGTGCCCGTGAGCAAAATTTGCCAATCTCATGAAGCAGAAGATCAAGAAGCAGCATCATCAACAAGCACTTCTAGTAAGTTTCAGTTATCAAACAAAAGGCTTTTCAATCTCACTTCTTCAACAGCTCCTACTCGCTGTTATTCTCTGACGCATTTCCCTATTTAAGAAAAAGGTCGCATAAAGTTGATCAGTTCAGTAGTGATAAAAGCTGAATAATTACTGCTACTTATCTATCTATGGGGTAGAAGGTTAATTATTGTACCACATGTATGAAATAAATATTTAAAAATTTAGAGAAAAAAATTTATGATAGTTCTTATCTTCTTCGTCCTGATTCTAAATCTTTTAAAATTCCTAATTTTAAAGATATTTGAATCTAAATTTTATTGGTTTGAAAATATATCAAGAGCTCACCTCAAACAAAAGGTTCTACTATGACACGAAGATCACAATTAACCTCCCTTTTCACACCATAAATCTCACGAGATGCCACAATGACTACTTCGGTTTCTTTTGGAAAGAAATGTTTAATATGTATATACTCGTACTACTATTCTACGAGAATTAGTCTTCTATCTAGTGTGAAGTACACACGTCCTTGTCTTTAAGTTATCCCAATAAATAGTTTGTGTAACGGCATCATGATACTCTAGGTAACATCCCAACGTTGTGTACTCGAGTTCATGTGTTCTATTGCTTTTTTAGCAAAAAATAATATAATACGTTGTTTGAAAATGATGATTATTTATAATTGTATTTCGTGTGTTGGAGCTATATTTTGTATAGTCATTCTCATTTGAACCCGTAAATTTAAATTAGAATATAGAAAGTAAAATTAGATATAATTTAGCTAATATAATTTCTGCCACTACTATCAAATTTGTTGTGCTGTAAAAAAAATTTGAGAATAAAATAAAATAAAATAAAATATTTTTTAAATGAGACGAAAACTGTAAATAAAGTTTTGACCGAGTAAAAATATAAACCAGCCATTTGAATCATTTGAATAAAACCGGACGCGGTTGACGCCTAGAATTTTGCGATTAGGATTACACAGAGAGAGAAGAAAAATCAAGACAGATGAAGAAGAAGAAGAAGAAGAAGAAATATTAATCACACTTCAGTTTGTTGAACGAATCGGCGATGGATTCAGATTCGAAATCCGTGAACGACAAGAACAATCAAGATGATAATCCGCCAAAGAATCTGAAATCAAAACAAAAGGTTGAAGATCTCGACAAAGATTCATTACATCCTCAAAATCATATGGAGAAAGAATTGAATCTAGCAAATGCCGAAGGCTTCAACGGAAGAGGAACGGACGATTTTAGGGAAGAATCATCGAAAAGAAAAAGAAACAGAGGATCTCCCGAAGTGATTGATCTGTGTTCGGATTCGCCAGTCGTGGAGTCACTGAAATTAGTGGAGGAAATGGTGAGGATATGCTACGACTACATCGATCAAGCATTTCTAATGGCGAAAGACAGATCCAGAGACGAAAAGTCATGGAATCTTCATCGAACTATATGCAACAGCCTGATCGAGAGTTTTTGTCAAAAAATTGAGAGATTGGATATGGAATTAGAAGAAATGGAGAAAGACTTGAATCAAAGGAAGAATTATTGCCTGATAGAGCCTCGTGTTCGTCAAATTATGAATCAATTGGTAAAGATGCACGAACGGTTCGATTGCACTCCAGACATTACCGCTTCTTCACTGACGAACTGGAAAGAAGAACCGATATTCAGTAAAGATGAAATTGATCGGTCCAGAAAAGAATTGTATGGGATTACATGGAGAATTGGCGAACTGAAAACCATGAAAATGTACCCGAAGACGATGGAGATAACGAGGAAGAATTTGAGATTTTGAAGCAGAGATTTCTTTCTTTCTCCAATTTGGCGTTAGAAAGGTTCGTTTCATGTTTCTTTTAATTACCATGAATTCAATGAGAAATTTGATGATCATCCAAATCAATTTTAGTATGAAACTCAACAAACAAACAAAAAAAGATATATATATATATATATATCTTTCTTCTAAAGTTCTTAAATTTTCAAAAAAAACAATCTCAAAATACATTTTAAACTTTTTGGGTAATATTTTGTTTTAAAAATACTTTTCAACCTTCAAAATGATTTAAAAATATTATTTAACTTCAAAAAAATATTAAAAAAATACCATTGAATTTTAATATCCTGAACTGTTTTCAAAATTCGAAAATATTTTAAACTTCAAAAACACTAAGTGTGTTTTTTAAAAAAAATTAATTTTTTTATTATTATTAGTATTATGTTTTAAAAATACTCTATGAATTTTTTAAAGTAATATTTAAATATTTATAGATAATCTATAAGGGTTGATGAACAATTTACCTTCATGGATGATAATATATATATATTTTAATTTTTTTTAATAAATATAAATAATGATAATACTACCTTTAAAATTTTATAAATATTTTATATACATAACACTAACAGTAAATTTTTTTAAAAGTTCAATCGAAATTATTATAGTTTATATTTAAAATTAATGATAAAGTATTTTTGGGATTTTTTAAAAACTTTTTTCAAAGTTATGGGTATTTTTGGAAAGTTTGTATTTTTATCAATTTAGCATATTTTGGAAAAATTAAAAAAGAAACGTGTAACGGACACTTGTTTGACCGGTCAAATTAAACGCGTAAAATACACGCTTCTTTGCCGTATATTTATAGGCTGTTCTCTCCTGTTTCGGCTATTCTGTCCGCGATTTCGAGATCTCGAAAGAACGGTTATAGTTCTCAAGCCGAGAATTCCTATTTCGTGTGATCGAATTCGGGTTGAGTTTCAATTTCATGAAGAGCAGAATCTGCTGTTCGATTGAGGGTGTTTGGAAGCCAGGGAATTCTACCATGATGAGAACAGATTAGGGAAGTTCTTCAGCAATTTCTACCATGATGAAAACAGAGAACAATTTTGGTAGAAAAGAATTCTAATGGGCGAGAAACGCAAAGCTCTGATGAATACTTGTGTAAGTCTTCATCTCAAAGATGCGGAGTTTCAACGGATGCTGATGAGATAGATTTACGTAAGACTCCTCATTCCCAATCCTTCCAATTTCGATTCCAATTTGTTGCTGTTGCAAGAAAGTTTCTCCTTCAGGATTCATTAGGAAAACCCTAATATATTAGCTTGTTCGTATATTTGAAGTTAAATTGGTTAATGGTGAAAACTGCAAACCCTAACCTGGTAAATGTTCCATATGTCTTAAGAATTCCTCCAAATTGGTTCCAGTGTTTAATCTCTGGGCTTCCAAATTGGTTTCAGACCCATCTAAAACCACAATTTCCAGAATTTCTCTGTTCCCTTCCTTAACCCTACCTCGTCTATTTCGATCAATTGCTTCTCTATTCAATGTCTTCAATTTGGGAGCCTAACTCGGCGAGATCTATTTCGAATACTGTAATTTTATGCAAGATAAAATTGTTGTAGTTTTTCGGTTTTTACATAGCGATAATATGAAAAAACTAATGATCTTTTCCTCTTCTTTTTTTCACCATATTTGGAGACTTATTGTGGACACTTTTATGATGTACAAGAGACGTTGAATAAGTGTTATGTGTTTGTTTTTATTGCAGCCCTTCCAGTGATTGAACTTGCGATTTTCGGTATGAGTTAGATTTCAAATTACAATGTAAGTTCCTTTATTCTCTCACTATATATATATTTCTGCTTAATTTTTTTTTGGGCTTGGAGTGGCCAACTTCGCTTTCTCTTTCTTAAGCATTGCCTCAAACAGGTTTAATATCTAATATTCTAAAAGCCATTTTGAAAGCTTGTTATCTCATTTTTTAAGAAAATTTTTGGTCCATTACTTGGGTACTTTTTGTTTTGATTTCACGTACCTAACATTGACAGTTTGATTTGATTTGGATGGAATGATTTTGACTTGGTTATGTGTTTTCTTGACAAAAATAATGATCGATTAGAGGACTCGTTACTGGAAGGCTTCTCTATTTTTTGTTGTTGTTGTGGATATCTTCACATCTTCTAGGATAGAGGCTTAGTGGAAGGTTTCTTTATTGGGAGGAATAGATAGAGTTCATATCGCTCATAAATCTCTCTACTTAATAGTTTCTCTTAACACAACCTTAAACGAAACCAGACTTGTATCAGGCCTTGAAAATACATATTGCATGATTATTTGCACAAAAACACCCTCTTCAAAATTTCATTTTTTGTTGCTTGTTTATTTTTTTTAGTGCATGCAGTCTTTTTTTTTTTTAACTTTTTTTTGTTGACACCTTTCCATTATATTTTTCTTCTATTCAACCGTCTGTTTCTCATTATCTCATTCATTCCACAATACACCTTTCATTCCTCACATTTTTTTTTCCCCTTCCAAATGCTCCAAAATAAGCCTCTAACTAAATTAATTTTACCCCCATATTTCTTACTACTTCCTTACTACCTTCCAAAAGAGACAAAAGAGTGCATTGCTATCTATTACGCTCCCAATCTGTGCCAAACTCTTGAAGTAAAAGTAGAACAAGTTGATTTGAATATAAAAAACTATCAATGGTGTAGGCCTACTCTAAAAACTTGATTTTCACTTCATTGCTTGGAATAAATGCACAGATTTTGTCGTGTTATGATCTTTTGTAAATTTATTATATTCAATAAACTATCTTTTATATGAGTTTGAAGATTAACATTGAATTCCCTCATTACATTCCGTAGCATTGATACCGAAGATGACACATACCCTTTTTGTCATTTTCTCTTGGGTCTTGTGGCTTCCTTCCCCATCACACACGAATTTACTTGGTTCATTATCTGATTTGAAATCTGACCAACCTTTTCTTGATATAGACCAGCCATTACCTCTGATTTATGCAGAATTAGCGAATTATTTTGGTACCATTTATCTTTTGACAGGCATGATCTTTTTCCCTTTGGCCCAATACCCCGACACTTCGATGATATGTTTGTACCTATTTCTTGAATCTACTTGACTCGGCCAAAGAAGTGCCACACTTAAATCTACCCGATTTGACCACACTCACCAAAAGCCACAAAAACCAGCCATTAGCCTAAAACAACCCCGACACTCAAATGTCATTTTGTGAGTGACTCAATTTAAAAATTTCAAGAGAGAATGTTTAGAATTCATATCATATTTGTTTAAGATTCTTAACATAAGACCTAGGTTTTATTTGAAAGATTAGTGGGAGATCTAAACCCATTTTTTGGTTGCTTTCAAAATTGATGAAGAAGCCACAAAACTAGGCGAAAAATGAATATAGGGCTTGAGTTTTCCGCAAGGTTGGATGTGAGCGTGGCAAGATTACGACGCCATTAAAAAAGTACGACCATCACACTTAGTAGGATTAAAATGAATATAAGACCTGAGCTTATCGTGAGCTTGTCAAGATCATGATGTCACACAGTTGAAAAAGTATGGTGGCATACATGAATCGGACAACCCTAACCAATCCAATTTGAATTATTGGGGTGCGTTAATTTCTTTTTAACATGAACTCGATAACCTAAACCAACCCAATTGAATTATTGGGGTGAGTTTTTTTAATTTTTCTAAATCTAAATAGATTCAACGAACTAAATAAAATCAATTAAGATCTAGCTTTGGACAATATCTTATAAACTTGTTTATATTGTTTATAATTTAATAAATTAAGAATGACTATCCCATTACTTTATACAATTTTAAACACATTATTTATAAGAATAAACTAAAAAATAATTATCATAAATTTTATCTTAAATGATATCATGACAGTCAAAATGGAAGTGGCAGACGACAGAGATACGCTATCGAGAGAAACGACAAACGTATGATGATGACATTGAAGAGTCATCCCATGTTGGTTCGTTTTAAAATCAAAATCCTTAAGAGGCTCCAACACTTAATTATATACTACTGAACTTCTTAGTCAAAATTTAAATAACCTGTAATCTTAATATCTAATAATCACCATTAAAGAAATCACTTTTTATTTAATCTAGTTCGGAAATCATTCGAAATCATGAATAGGAAGAGGTAATAGGTCGCGGTCAAGTTGAAATAACAAATCTCAGAAATCCAACCTTTTTCCCATTTCAACCATTTTAAATTGTTTGAAGTGCAACAATTTTAGACATGGCTGGTTAATTAACAAATATCAATGGTTTAGAAAGTGTAGTTGGCTTGCTTAAAATTCTCGAAAGATAAAAGACGAGAACAAATCATAAAATTTGTAACTCGAAAATGTTAAAGAGTTTTTTGAAACAAGATTTGTGAATATGAAAAGTATCGATCATAATGACAAATCAATGTAGAATCGAACTAAAAGAGAACAAATCATAAGATTTGTAACTCGAAAATGGCAAGATTTGTGAATATGAAAAGCATCGATCATTTAGAAAATTCGATGTACAATCTAACTAAAAGAGAACAAATCACAAGATTTGTAACTCGAAAATGTCCAAATAGTATTTTTTAAAACAAGATTTGTGAATATGAAAAGCATCGATCGTAATGACTAATCGATGTAGAATAATTTAGAATCAATCATAATCCTTTTTTCACAAGAAGTTAAAATGTTTGGTGGCGAACGAGAAAGCCACCGGAGAATGGCAGCTACGAGTCGACGACAGAATAGATGAACACTTACTTTTAAATTCAAGATGCGACATCAGTCAGAGAAGCAAAAAAATCGAACACATATAAAGACAATTTAAAATTGAAAAGAAAAACAGAGAAGCTTCTGTAAACAGAAAAAATGGCTCAGAGAGTTGCTGAATCTGCTCAATGAAGAGCGATCTTTTTCAGAACGCACTTCTCATACAAGAGGTGTCAGAAATAAAGAGCAATAATCATCCTCGCCGTAATAACAGTAAGACATGAACATCAATGAAAAGATTAAGAAAAACAACGCTCGCCAGAACTGCGGCTCTGCGAATTAGGGTTTCGGAATTCCCATTTGATACAATGAGGAAGAGAAGACTCCTCTTGGCATTTTATATCTTAACATTTGGGCCTTTTCACCCCGGGCCCAATGTGGGCCGTTACGGTCTAAAAGCCCATTAGTTGGGCTGATGATGGCCCAAACTATCCTTACTAATGGTGGGAATATGGTGCGTTCGGGTGTGCTTTTAATTACAATAATAGTTAATGTGGAATTTTTAATAGGTCTTTAATTCTTAAATTGGATTTAAATTTTGTTTCCAGTAAGATCTTCGAAGTTCAAAAAATTTATAGACTACAAACCAATAATTTCCTAATTGCAAAATGAACTATATTACAGGAATATATTTTATACCTCAACAACCCTAAACATAGATACTCTTTTCATTCATTATTTTGAAAAAAAGATAAAATTTGAAGCTTCAACAATGGTGAATTTGGTATCGAACTCATTATGATCCTCTCTCAACATTTAGTATTGAACAATGTCAAGGATAACTGGCCTCTACTTGGATTCTCTGTTTCTAATGCTGCTCCTACATTTTGAGCATTGGATCCTTCATTCGGGTGCACTCGAGATTCTTCAAAATTTCTGATATGATTGTTTCTCTGCTTAATCGTTCGTGAATTGTTGTGGATTTTATTGGTAATATTCATCTCACCATGACGACTCATCATTCTCCATAATGTGATGTTCATTCCATGGTTTTGCTTTAATCTCACCTCTACCAGGGCATGAACTAGAAATTTACCTAATGATGTGATGTTCAGTCCATGATTTCGCTTCAATCTCATCTCCGTCAGGGCCTGAACTAGAAATTTACCCAATAATAGTTCCATCGTTTCGCTTCAATCTCCTCTCCATCAGGGCATAAACTAGAAATTACCAAATAATGTTACGTTCATTCCATAATTTCACTTCAATCTCATCTCCATCAGGGCCTGACCTAGAAATTTACCTATTGTGGTCCGATTTGATGGTGACTTTCATGTCTCCTTCATGAAGAGTTCTCTGGGACGATTGGGAAAACTAAGACTTGGCTTGCTCTTTGTTTTGATTCTGCTAAGATATCTCTACACCTTGTTTAGTTTGTCCTTGGGCTAAACAGAATAGACTATCTTTTACATCACATAAGCATGTTGGGGACATATCAAACTTATACTCATGCTGCCTATATTTTTTCTTTCTACACTTGTAGGATTCTTCGCAAAACGTTTGTTCTCTTCTCACTGTTCCTTGTTTTCTCAAGTTGATTAAGACACGGTTTGGGACTTCTATCAAACAATTTCGTTTTGATGCACTAGAGTTGTCATTTTGCAATCTAAAGGTGTTATTCATCAGCTTTCGTGTGTTGGACAGCCTGAACAAAACTGAACAACACTCCATGGTTGAACACAAGATTTAACATATCCTAAATATTCATCGTTCAGGGAACCTAAGAAATTTTGAAATTTTGGGAAGAATGTGTACTGCCCACTGCCGATTTCTTGATAAATCGTACTCCTCTTCCCATTTTATAAGGCTTAGCTTTGATAAAATTGTATTAATCAATTAACAATTGAAAAGAAAATACCCCAACTTTAATTTCAACAGGACGCCTAAGCTAAACTTCTTGTTGGCATTTTAACAAACACATTATATGCAAGAAAGAGCAACAGAACAGAACACAGCTAGAGCAATGGCGAGTTGAGCACACAAAAATTCAGGAGCAATAAGGCATTCATGAACAGAATATCAACTAAATTTTTCATCAGTTAACAACAAAAAATAACCCCATCTCTAATTCGACTAGAATGCCTACATTGTAAACCTTAAAAATTGAAGAAACTAACCAGCCAAATCAAACGATAGCAATCTTTGCGCCAGCCTCTTCAAGCTGCTTCTTCGCATCCTCCGCCTCTTCCTTCGATATTCCTTCTTTAAACTTCTTCGGCAAACCTTCAATCAGCTCCTTCGCTTCCTTCAACGCCAAGCTCGTCAAAGCCCTAACAGCCTTAATCACCGAAATCCTCGCATTACTCGGCACTTCCTCAATAACAACATCGAACTCCGTCTTCTCCTCAACGGCAGCCGCATCGTCACCTCCGGCGGCCGCGCCAGGAGCAACGACGACGGCGGCAGGCGCGAAAGCGGCGGCGGAAACGCCGAGTTTCTCTTGGAGGTAATCAACTAGGGTACGAGCCTCTTCGAGAGTCAACTTGGAGATGACATCGCCGATTTCTGTAACTTTCTCCGGCACAGCGGTGGCAGAGAGTGGGCGGCAATGAACGAAGCGAAGAGAGAGATTGGTGGAGGAGAAAGAAAGGGGAAAATGAATTGAAGTGGATCTGAGGGAATGGGAGAAATCTGATGGATAAGAGGATGAAGAACAAGGGAATCGGAGTGAAGCGGTGTAGAGAGCGGAAGACATCTCTGTAGAGAGAGAGATCAAATAATTTGGAGAAGAAGATAGGATAGAGGTGCAGTACTGCGATCTCCAGAAATGAAAGGATAAATTTGAATTCTATTTTAGACGAAATTACCCTTGACGCCTTTTCCAGGAGAGTGTTTTCGTAAGGGGTATTGTTGGTATAACAAATAGCCTGGAAAAGTTTTTGTTTAATTAAATTTTAAATAAAGAAAATGGGCATTCCAAGTATCGAACTCGGGACCATTATATTACTAAAAACATATTATGTTAAACAAAATTATAATGTCAAAAATATTTACGTGGAATAAGAAATTTCTGCGCCCAGAAAGTCGGCCCAAATTTGAAGTGGGCCCAGTTGGGGCCCAAGTTTGAGACCCAAATCTTTTACCAATAAAATCGAAATGGGTCTAAATTAATATAAATACTCTTTTAACTTTGTTTTAAAAACAATCTCAAAAATACTCAAGGGAATACAATAGATAGGTATTAACATATTGACGAGATTGATCAACGACCACTTTACCAATGGCGTTTATGTTATGCCATTGTAGGAGGGTTTCAAACGAAATAAGGGTACGGGAGAGCACATGGATAGTACCAGGACCCTTGTGCTCCGATCCCTTGGTTTATCAGTGATCTATCTCTCCAAGAATTGTGAAAAATGTTGCACTCGATCTCGATCAAATGCCCTTGAACTGGATTCAATCAGAGGAAAGTGTGGGTTTGGGAGATTAGAATAGCGCCTTCATTTTGACATGTTTTAATCGTTTAGTGCAAGAGACATCTTATTCGGTAGTTTCAAATCTTCTGATGATGTTTATTTGAAGCAGAATTGGTCGTATAACGTCAAATACGTGCAATTAAGCAAAAGGGTTCAAACAAAACACTCCCATCCCTAATTTTTGAACTTCTTGACTTGTAAGCAAAACCCATTAAATATTGTTGAATGAAACCAAACCGAAACTCTTAATTTTTCTACCAAACGGCTTCGAAAAAGTATGGATGGGCGAAAGAATATGGAATTCAATGCGCGCATGCCTCCAAATAGATCCATACAAAATTTGGAAATTTTAAAAATTAAAAAAAATAATATTTAAGTTCTTCCATTATCCGCCCTTAAATATTTAATCAATATATGGGTAATATCTAAACGGTTGAGAGTCAACCTCCAATATTCGTTTAAGTAAAAGAAAGATCATAAATATATAAGCTAGAGACAATATCTTCGCTGATACGAGGCTTTTTGAGTAAAGTCAAAAGTTAAGACTTGACCCAATAACCCGACCAACCCAAATCATAAAAGTTGGGTTGAGTTAAAAAAAAAACGGTTTGGGTTGGATTGAATTTTTGGAAAACTGAGAGAAAAAAAAAATTGGGTCAAACTCGACCCACCCAACTCTACCCCTACTTTTAAGATTATTATGAATTTTAAGAATATTTGACATTTGTATGTGATGTTGGTGATGCATTGTGACTGGTAAATATTTGATATTTTAGTTTTATGATATTTTAGTTATTAATGTAACTTATATCATCGATAAGTAGAATTTTTTAAATAATTATAAAAAATAAACCGACAACCCAGCCCAACCAGAAAATAGAGGGTTGGGTTAGGTTGGGTTGTGAACTTGCTTGGGTCACCCATCCAAACCTTGTACCCGTAAACAATGTTGTGATTTAAAGATTTTTTTTGTCAATATTTTGTGGAGGCAGAGTATAGAACTATGAAATTAATCAGAATAATTTCGTATTTTTCGTATTTTATAAACTAAATTATGTTAAAATTGACAACCCTTTAATTATTGATATATTTATTAATTAGTTGAATTACGCTTAAATTTATAATATATTTTAATTTTTTTAATTAAAATCGACTCAAATTAGGACCCTTATAAGTATTATGGGATGAGGCATGGTCCCATCCATGATTTTGAATATCCATTAAAAATGTATGTCTATTAGGTATGATGGGGTTTCCATTTTAGTCATGGCAAATTGATTGGACTTTCAAAATTTTTTAATTTTAGAACCATATAAATTTTAAAACACCCTCTTTCCAATATATATAAATATATATATATATATATATAACTCTGCATAGGGCTCGAACTTTGGGGTTAGTCTCCAAAGAGATTCGTCCCGTACTATAGTATGCTCAATTTGACGGCTGATGATGATTTTAGTTCGAAAACTATATGAGTTGACTTTATTCTCCATCAGTACTATTCGAGTTTCCGAAAATTGAGAGAAGAAGGAAAGAAGAATACTTACCCGATAAAGAATTGCGCATTGGTATCAAAGTGTTCGTTCGACACTATTCGATAGTACATATCTCAGATCAAAAGAGTGGTGTGAAACAATTCATCTAAAAAGTATTTTTTTTTTCTACTTCAATAATGGAGTGAGAATGGTCTATTTATAAGAAAAGAACGCATCATTACCTTGTTAGATTCATGGACTTAGATATCCGCCTCGCTCGATCCGATTTGTGGGTATAGGTTGTCTATTGATAGTAACAAGTCAATGAAAGTGCGCCTACCATGGCCGAAAATTGGTCTCCTAAGTTACACGACACAAGGACGAACTCTTACCTACCAGGAAGAGTAAGTACATTCATTCGTCCATTAAAGTCGAGAAAGAGGTCAATAGCCAACCGCCCTTGATAAAGGAAGCTAATCAAGGTATGCATACTACTCGATTGTGTGTGCCTTTATAATTGCAAAGGGAGAGTCGTGTTAGGTCAAGTTGTCGAGTTGACGTTAAAAACATTTTATCGTAAAAAATATTGATACTTATAGAACTAGCTACGAGACTTTAAATCTTTTATGAAGATCAAGTTTGCACGAGCCTCTTCATTGACTCGTTTAAAACTTGAAAACAAATACTCGTGACCGAGTATTTTAAAATTTGAAAACAAATATACGTAATCGAGCGTAGAGTTGCTCCGAGCCAAACATGCCTAACTTTGAAGCTTCTATCATCAAACTACCGAAAATGAATGTGCCTCTTATTGGCAAAATTAATAATTATCAATTTTTTAAAATATTTCTTAATCATCGTATCCTCCTGATCACTTTCATTCAAATATTCTATCGATTTATTTATTGTGATGTCCCACATTGGTTGGGAGGAGAACAAAACACGTTTTATAAGGGTGTGGAAACCTTCCCCTATCAGACATTTTAAAGCCTTAAGGGGAAGCTCGAAAGGGAAAGCCCAAACAAGACTTGTTTTTGTAACGTTAACGCAATCAAGCTCGATGCGTCAAACCTCTCGAAACTTGTATCTCTTGCTTCACGTTTCTAACGGTCTCGAAGAAAAAGAATCCAAGAAGGTAAGCTTATATGGTTTTTTTTCATTCGATCACATGGGAGAGTTATTCAAATCTCACATGGGATGGCAATTGAATTAAAAAATTTCTTTTAAGCACAAAGAACATGTGATGAAAAAGGAAAATGAGTGGCTCATAACAAAACATGTCCATTTGTTTTCAATAACTTTCTTATAAAAGATAATGCATGAAACAACAAACTTCTCATTTAGGGTTTCTTTGAATAACAAGTTGGATGCTAAAGTTGATGAGTTTGGTACTCTCTCTATATTGCAACCTCCCATTATTATCCTTTCTGCCTAACTTCTTCTACCTAATGTTTTCTCATCTTTTATATATATATTTTCTCGTTCTTTAAGTTTTAGGTCGGGCGGTGATGATTCAGCATGATATCATAGTGAGAAATCGTTCGGGTTCAATTTCCTGCAATTTCATGTTTATAACACAAATTAATTTCGTAACTTACCCGTAAGTTTAAACTTCTGGGTTTAAGGACGATTTAACTATTTTGAAAAAATTTGTTTATGAGATTCCACATAACGAAACATTCTTAGAAGGGTGTGGAAACCTCTGCCTAGCAGACGCGTTTTAAAAATCTTGATAAGAAGCCTAAATCAGACCATATTTGATAGCAGTGGGCTTTAAATGTATTTATATATTTCCTTAATAAATAAATAAAATATTTATTAATATTTTTTTGTAAAAAAGAAAAGCTTTTTTAAGATTTTAAATTATTAATTTTTTCATAGAAATATTCTTTAGAAGGGTATGGAAACCTGTCCGTAGAGACGCGTTTTAAAAACCTTGAGAGGAAGTCCAAATATGACCATATTTGGTAGCCGTGGGCTTTAAATTATTAATTTATGTATAGAAATACATATTGTTTATGAACCTAACTCTAAACATGCAATGGAAAAAGTTTCAAAGATTCAAATTCCGAGGGAAAGAAGTTAGAAAACGATCATGTCGATTTTCCTAATATATATTACAAACTTTTCCATACTCCTTACCTAAACATTTAACCTAAAAAAATTCCTAGATTTCAATGGAAAATTACATAAACTTAATCACAAATAAAACTTTTATCTTTTTATAATTAAAACTTTATAATAACGACGAAACGATAGCTCCAATCGCAAAAACCGGATCAAATGATAACAAAACGCAACAAAATGAACAATTCATCGTGCAAAAATCCCAGCACTACCGACCTAATGTTCGTAAAACAGAAATGGCGAACGACCAAACCACAACTATTATGACACCGACGGGTGAGTGTTTTATTAAAGGAAGATATTGAATGAAAGAAGGATGAGCGTGTTTACGATCGTACTCGACATGTGATAACATGTTAAAACGAGTGGATGTGAATGTGGGAAATGACATGTGAAAGACTTATAATTTGCTTAAGTGAGCAATGCAAGAGTTAGGTTCACGTCGATCTCTGAAGGCTGCATGGCCATGCACGAGAATGGGTTATGTATTTATGCAAAAGATGAAGAGGAAAAAGGCTTCATTTGCTTGACAATAATTATGTGTATGGTTACGTGTCAATTTCTTGTGGTTTTAGTTTGGTTAACAATTATAAGCTTCATTTAATGGAAAAAAGAAAAGCAATTGTTTTCAAACTTATTTTAATAATTATTTGGTAATAAAGAAATTAGTATATTTTCGTTTAGGTCGTCTCAGTCGTTGAGATAGAGCGAGATATCTCGAGAATTATTCAATTATAACAAATCCCTTTATAAGTCTTGTTAAGCGGTGTTTAGTGTCACGGTTAAGCCTGTCTAAGACGTGTTGCTTGTGCTTGCAAGTTGGACATCTTGATCACGCTTGTCTAAGACGTGTTGTCCATGACCGCTTACCCGTTCCAAACCTCTTTTACTTGCTTTCATGTTACCTAAACTTTTACTATTCTTGTTGTGTCAATACAGAGGTGTATGACTAGTTACCAAAATCATGTCTACACTTGTCAAGGTTATAATGCCTAAAATGTACGGAAATGTGACTAGTTGTCAATTTTTCCTACCTGGGTTATATGCTATCAAAGTTGTTGTCGTTACTTATTTGTTTTTAGCCTATAACATTGCTTTATTTAAAATTGTTTTTAACATATTTTCTCGCTCACGTTTTCTAAAATATTTCTTTCAAACGTGACCCAAGACTCGAGCATACGCCGAACTTGCCCACAAAGTCCAAATTCACATGTCTGACTTGTTCGCTGGACTAGAACAAATGTCGCACAATCACTATCCCACTGTCACAACAGTACGATTGTAACATTAAGCATTCCTAACAGTACAAAAAGAGAGGTTGTGGTAAAATCATCTACGTCCATACCACTCCTCGTACATATCAGCACCTTGTACATATCGGCCCGTCTATTTACGAATCGTTCTCTCGTTTATAATATAATATTAAAGAAAAAAATGAAACGTGGAAGATAGAGAACTAAGGCTAATTACAACTTTGCATGAATAATAAAGATGAATTCTTGCTCAACCTCTTAGAAATTGACCAAATTTTTTACTATAGTCATGACATTGATGGTCATACATGGTTTTGTGAAAGAAAATAAAAGGTCTTATGAATTTTACATCAATAAAGGAAAATTACTTTTAAGCACCAAAACCATTCTCCATTACCCTTTTTAAATTATCACATGAACATTAACTTTTAAAAAATTAGGTTAAATGGTAATTTTCGTCCATAATTTTAACTTTAAAAAATTAGATTTGTGTCTATTTTTAAACTTTGGAATATTATTACCAGGTCCTTGAATCTTCAATTTTGTGTCTAATATGCCCGTAACCTATTCAACTTTTTTTAATTCATAGATCTTATATACACAAAATTTAAAGGTTATGGTCCTATTAATAATATAATTCAATTTTATATCTAATTGGTAATTAATTTCTAGAAGTTTTGAACATATCGAGGACCTGTTAGACATAAATCTGAAAGTTTAAGAAAGTCAGTGCTAGACACTTTTAAAGTTTTGGGGACTTTTTAGACATAAACTTAAAAGTCGAGGGACTAAACGTGTAATTTAACCTAAAAAATATAAAATAATTAAATAAGCGACGATAAAAGAGATATATAAAATGGTACTTATATATTTATAAATATAAGAGCGTATGCAAATTTTTAAACACAAAGCCATATATATGCCTTAGTCTAATTATATATATGGAAAAATACACATGTTTTTTTCCAAACTATATATAGAAAACCCTAATGATATTGAATCAAAATAAATAAATATTTTAAATTCAAATATCATCAAATTATTTAATTTCTTTTATTCAGCATTGAGCAGCTGCATAGACCAGAGATCCTCCATGCTCCAATAATTGTCGTTGACATTATCAGTTGGCGGCAAAGGCATTGAGAAGGCATCCATGTTGTGAGAGTATGTCGGAGGAGAATAGGTTTCCATTGGATCCATTGTGTATGAAACTTGGCAGCTACTTGAACTTGCAGCTTGTTCATTCATTACCTCATGAGATAATCCAATATTTGTGCTGTTTTGTAGAGTGGGGAACCCATGGGCTTGCTTTATGTGCTTTTGGATCCTCGTCCTCCAATAATTCTTTATTTCGTTATCAGTCCTCCCGGGAAGATGTTTTGCTATTTTCGACCACCTGCGTGTATTCAAAGAGAACGTCATCGTAAACGGCTCGAAATCCTGATTGACCTCGAGAGAGCTCTAAACCCTAATTAACCTCGAGAGAACTCTAAACCCTAATTAACCTCGAGAGAACTCTAAGCCCTGATTAATCTCGAGATTTGATAGATTTGACCTAAAAAACTCGAATATGGTAAAGGGATTGAACTTATGGAGAAAATGACAACATAGGACAACAAGAATAATCATGAACAACCAAGAGACAAGAATGGATGGAAATCAAAATATGTCTAATATTAAATATTTAGACCA